>CM038674.1:0-600000 GCA_021605145.1 Aegilops bicornis
ATTGTTGATGTTGAGTTCAAAATTGACCTTATAAAATTGTTGTAGATGCAACTTTTTGATGACCGGGACACCTATGAATCGATATAGTGATTTTGTTGCAAATCGATCTATAAAGAATACCATGGAGAATGTTTTGATGTTTAGCTGTCCTATAGAATTTTTAAATTAAAAAATCTTTTGCCGTCAGTAAAGTAAGTTCGGCTTACGCCATTTAAAGATTGTGTTTGGGCTGACGGCGAATATGTTTCTTTGCCGTATGTCATCGAGATACTGACGGCAAATTCACGCCTTCCCGATGAAGAGCCACTACAAAGTATTCTTTTGCCGACTTATCTTGCGCTGGCCCGAGTTTGCCGCCCGCTCGATGGCAAAATCTTTGCCGCTCGATTTAGTCTTTGGCTGCTCAGATCCATGACGGCAAATTACGATTTCTGTAGTGATAAAAACATCACGCCGACATACCCCCTCATGCCATACTCTGATACCTACTGCCTCGGACGGGAGGACTAGGGCCAAGAACGTGTCTACCCAAGATGGCACAGGCCTTATTCCCTTCCGTTAGGTATGAAAGGTATAGGACGGTGATTTACCAAATCATATCAACTCCATTAGCATAAAAATCATTAATATGCACTCATGCTAGTAGGATCACACCTCACATAAAATGACGACAAGCTCGAGTCAAGTGGTGTTGTCACCGAGTCAAACAACACATACAAAAATTACAATTAAAGTTGTTCGTAATGCTTGCTCTTCGTGTCATGAGAAAGCAGAGTGCATTCCCAAAACATCTTGAAATCTTCTAAAAATCCTATTTGGATGTAATATATATGAATTAACAAACAAAATTAAATATACAAAAAGTTGTTTTGAAAATTTTCAAATAACCTTAAAATAAACTAGACAATATTTGAGAGAGGTAGGAAAAAGAATTAATTTATTTGGAGTTGTATTTAATAAGATATACCAATCAAAGTTTGGTCAAAATTTGTTATTTAAAAATAAAACAGAAAAGAAAACGTTGACATATATACGTACACGCCGAAGGCGCATACGCCTATGGAAACGCGCTCCACTTAACCCACGTGGGATCAAGGGTCACCGACAGGTCCCGGGGCCCATCGTCAAAGTTTCGACTATTCCATCCTCCCTCCTCTTCCTTCGCCTCACGAGGCGGGCGACACGGCGATCAACCCGGCGCGAACGGCTGCTCCTCGGCCTCAAGGGTTCTGTGAGAGAGTTTCGAGATGGATCCGGCAAGACCGGAGCGGTCCTCCCGGTGGCTTGTTGCTCACAGAGGGTGGAGGAGTCACGACGGTGAGCTTTGGCGGGCGGTGGAGGCCTCGGGAGCAAAGTGCTTTTGTGGTCAGTGGGGTGGTTCCCGATCAAAATCGAGTAGGGAAAGGGTTCACTGAGGAAGACAAGGCTCCTGGTGGAGAGAGTGGAGAGGGGAGGTCCCAGTGGTTCCGTAACGGCCGGGCAGTGGCGGCGAGGAGTTAGCTGGAGACGGGAAGAAATCTTCCCTGTCGATTATGAAAGCTAGGGAAGCGCCATTGAGGTATTTGAGGTCGCTCGTGAGGGAACGGGCCTGGCCCCTTAAATAAGCGAAGTCATGCGGTTCAAGCCGCGTCATGACAAGGCTGCCGCGATCGCCTTCTCAGAAGGTGGTGGCAACGTGGATGCAGGCTGGGACAAGGCGGCAGAGCTAGCGAGGAGCTGCAAGCACACCCAAGGGGGCGAGTCATGCGAGCGGAGACGGCTGCTGGGCTTAAGGCGCTGGCTAGTGGTGAGCTCAGCGTTCCAAAGCAAGGCAAGTGTCCTTGGCTCACCGGAGACGCCGCGTAGGGTCTCGCCATGGCTTTATGGCGAGGAGGGAGCGTGGTGGCGCGTTTCCGCAGAGCGGTAAGTGAACTGTGGGGCGACGCGTTGCCCCTCGGGCACGGGCAGGGCCAAACGCACGCTTTGGGCCGCTACCAGAGCACGCCCGGACGGTTCGATGAAAAGCCGTGGTAGCCTAAGCGTGTTTGAGTAATGGCAAGTACTGTGAGCTAGTTTAGGGTTAGCAAGGGGATCAAGGGAGATACGGTGGATAGGTCAGGGCCTCAAGTTCACAATGTATCCTTGAAATCATGCCAAATCTGGATATGCACTCAGTAATGTTTTGACAAAATGCCAAAGGCTATACCTAGGCGCATTTGGGGTGGCCAAATTTCTCCGCATCAGTTGTCTCTGTGGATGAATGAGAGGGTGGTGAAGTTAGTTTGCAAAAAGGAGAAACTTCATAGTGCAAGTTTTGCAAATTCATACTTCTAGAGCAGTGAGTAAATGGCATCATTAAATGGACCAAAAGTGTCCCAAAAGTGCATGCTCCTGGACTTAGGGGTTTTATAGGGTTGACCGCAAGCAGGAGTAAGCAACAAGGTCACTAGAGCAAGAAAGAATAATGGGTTGTAGTAGAAAACACAAGTCTGGCCTATAGAATGAAAAAGAGCTTGATACCTCACTTTCTCCAAAGAACAACACTAGGTTTTTTGTGACAGTTGGATGGCATGTTACCAATTTGACATCCCAAATTTTATGGTGGAGGCTCCAGTGAAATATTTAATTAGGTTATAGTGCAAAAGTGTCCACTGGATTCTAGTTGAAAAAACAGGTGTAAAACTCAAAATGTGCAATGAAATAACTATATTATTGGTAAAAAGTGATTTAGAGACATCATACGACATCTCCAAATTTTGGTTGGAATTTTAAGCGAATCTATCAAATGGTTGTAGTTCAAATAGGGCCATATAATCTTGTAAAACCCTTTTTATAAAAAATAAAGATTAAGCAAATTAATTAAGTAATTAGTTCTACTAATAAAGGAAAGGTTTTCCTTGAGAGGTTAAACAAGTCCAATAACATATTTGAAAGGTTTTATTTTGGAAAAAACTCCATAATAACTAGAGAGATAAATGGTCCAAAAATTAAAAGGGATTTAGAAAATTAAAATTTATTTCTGGCAAAATTTTAATTAACAAAAACAAGGCTAAAATTTTGAGGTGTCACACAATAGCAATAAACTAAACGAATTCGAAAGTTAAGCTAACGAATGGAATTCTTTTATTCATCACATCATTCTCCAATGATGTGATCCCATCCATTAAATTACAACACATGTTCATGGCTAGGAAACTTAACCTTCTTTGATTAACGAGCTAGTCAAGTAGAGAAGCATACTAGGGACACTGCTTTGTCTATGTATTCACACATGTACTAAGTTTTCGGTTAATACAATTGTAGCATGAATATTAAAACATTTATCATGAAATAAGGAAATAAATAATAACTTTATTATTGCCTCTAGGGCATATTTCCTTCGGGGCCTCCCACTCTGCACTAGAGTCATTAATCTAGTTCACATCGCCATGTGATTTAACACCAATAGTTCACATCTTTATGTGATAATAACCCATAGTTCACATCGCCATGTGACCAACACTCAAAAGGTTTACTAGAGTCAATAATGCAGTTCACATCGCTATCACGATTAACATCCAAGAGTAATAAGGTATGATCATGTTTACCATGCGTGTGAGAGAAATTTTTGGGTCTACGGGTTAACCGCAACATTCGTGATCATTATGTATTTTGCAAATTTCTATGTCTACAATACTACGCACGTATGCTACGACATACTCTATCTAATTGCTCCACTTTCAATATGTATCTAGATCGAGACTTAGAGTCATCTTAGATAGGTGTCAAAGCTTGCATCGACGTAACTCTTTACGATTTAACTCTTTGTCACCTCCATAACCGAGAAACATTTCCTTATCCCACTAAGGATAATTTTGACCGATGTCCAGTGATCAACTCCTGGATCACTATTGCACCCTCTTGCCAAACTCATGGCGAGGTACACAATAGGTCTGGTACACATTATAGCATACTTTATAGAACCTATGACTAAGGCATAGGGAATGACTTTTCATTCTCTTTCTATTTTCTGCCGTGGTCGTGTTTTGAGTCTTTACTCAACTTCACACCTAGCAACACATGTGCAAGAACTCCTTCCTTGACTGCTCCATTTTGTACTACTTCAAAACTTTTTCAAGGTATGTACTCATTGAAAAAATTTATCAAGCCGCCTTGATCTATCTCTATAGATCTTGATGCTCAATATGTAAGCAGCTTCCACCGAGGTCTTTCTTTGGAAAACCCTTTCAAACACTCCTTTATGCTTTCCGTAAAATTCTACATTATTTCCGATCAACAATATGTCATTCACATATACTTATCTGGGAAATGCTATCGTGCTCCCACTCACTTTCTTGTAAGTACAGTGCTTCACCTGCAAGTCCGTAGATAAAACTATATGCTTTGATCAACTCATCAAAGTGTATATTCCAACTCGAGATGCTTACACCAGTCCATAGATGGATCGCTTGAGCTTTGCACACTTTGTTAGAACCTTTAGGATCGATTACAAAATCTTCTCGTTGCATCACATACAACTCTTCTTTAAAGAAATCCATTAAGGAATGCAGGTTTGACATCCATTTGCCAAATTTCATAAAATGCAGCAATTACAATAACATGATTCGATATGTACTTTTAAGCATCGATACAAGTGAGAATATCTCATCATAGTCAACACCTTGAACTTGTCGAAAACATTTTTGCGATAGTTCGACCTTTGTAGATAGTAACACTGCTATCAGCGTCTGTCTTCCTCTTGAAGATCCATTTATTATATATTGCTTGCCGATCATCGGGCAAGTGAACCAAAGTCCATACTTTGTTCTTATAAATGGATCCCATCTCAGATTTCATGGCCTCTAGCCATTTCGCGGAATCTGGGCTCATCATCGCTTTCTCATAGTACGTAGGTTCATCATTATCAAGTAACATGACCTCCAAAACAGGATTACCGTATCACTGCGCGGATCTTACTTTGCTTGACCTACGAGGTTCGGTAGTAACTTGATCTAAAGTTTCATGATCACTATCATTAACTTCCTCACTAATTGGTGTAGGAATCACTAAAACTGATTTCTGTGATGAACTACTTTCCAATTCGGGAGCAGGTACAATTACCTCATCAAGTTCTACTTTCCTCCCACTCACTTCTTTTGAAAGAAACTCCTTCTCTAGAAAGGATCCATTCTTAGCAACGAATATCTTGCCTTTGGATCTGTGATAGAAGGTGTACCATTGATCTCCTTTGGGTATCCTATGAAGACACATTTCTCCGATTTGGGTTCAAGCTTATCAAGTTGAAGCTTTTTCACATAAGCATCACAGCCCCACACTTTTTAAGAAACGACAACTTTGGTTTCTTGCCAAACCACAGTTCATATGACTTCGCCTCAACGATTTAGATGGTTCCCTATTTAACGTGAAGGCATCCGCCTCTAATGCATAACCCCAAACCGTAGTGGTAAATCGGTAAGAGACATCATAAATCGCACCATATCTAATAAAAGTACAATTACTATGTTCGGACACACCATTATGTTGTGGTGTTCCGTGTGGCATGAGTTTGTGAAACTATTCCACATTGTTTAAATTGAAGGCCAAACTCAGTAACTCAAATATTCATTTCTGCGATCAGATTGTAGAAACTTTATTTTCTTTTTACGATGATTGTCCACTTCAATCGTGAAATTCTTTGAACTTTTCAAATGTTTCCGTGACTTATGTTCCATCAAGTAGATATAGCCATATCTTCTCAAATCATCTATGAAGGTCATAAAAAAAGGATACTCATCGCGAGCCTCAACACTCATCGGACCGCATACATCAGTATGTATTATTTCCAAAAATTCAGTTGCTCGCTCCATTGTTCAGGAGAACGGAGTTTTGGTCATCTTTCCCATGAGGCATGGTTAAAGCATCAAGTGATTCATAATCAAGTGATCGCAAAAGCCCATCAAGCATGGAGTTTCTTCATGCGCTTTACACCAATATGACCTAAACGGCAAGCACAAATAAGTTGCACTATCATTATTAACCTTGCATCTTTTGGCTTTAATATTATGAATATGTGTATCACTACGATCGAGATTCAATAAACCACTTATATTAAGTGTATGACCATAGAATGTTTTATTCATGTAAACAGAACAACATTTATTCTTTGACTTAACTGGATAACAGTATTGCAATAAACATGATCCAATCAAATTCATGCTCAACGCAAACACCAAATAACATTTATTTAGTTTCAACACTAATCCTGAAAGTATAGGGAGTGTGTGATGATGATCATATCAATCTTGGAACCACTTCCAACACACATCATCACGTCACCCTTAACTAGTCTCTGTTCATTCTCCAACTCCTGTTTCGAGCTACTACTCTTAGCAACTTAACCAGTATCAAATACCGAGGGGTTTCTATAAACACTAGTAAAGTACACATCAATAACATGTATGTCAAATATAGCTATGTTCAGTCTGCCATCCTTCTTATCCACCAAGTATCTAGGGTAGTTCCACTTCTAGCCACCATTTCCTTTGTAGTAGAAGCACCCCGCTTTAGGCTTGGGTCTAGCTGTGGGTTTCTTCATGGGAGTGACAACTTGTTTGCCATTATGCGTGAAGTTCCTTTCTTTTACTTTGCCCTTTTCTTGAAACTAGTGATCTTGTTAACCATCAACAATTGATGCTTTTCTTGATTTCTACCTTCGTCCAATTCGAGGCATCGCGAATAGCTCGGAATCGTTCTCGTCCTCCCTCGCATATTATAGTTCATCACGAAGTTCTAGTAACTTGGTGATAGTGACTAGAGAACTTTGTCAATCACTATCTTATCTAGAAGATTAACTCCCAATTGATTCAAGCGATTGTAGTACTCAGACATTCTGAGCACATGCTCACTAGCTGAGCTATTCTCCTCCATCATTTAGGCAAAGTACTTTGTCAGAGGTCTCATACATTCTAACACGGGCATGAGTCTGAAATACCAATTTCAAATATTGGAACATCTCATATGCTCCGTGGTGTTCAAAATGTTTTTGAAGTCTCGGTTCTAAGCCGTAAAGCATGGTGCAGTAAACTATCAAGTAGTCATCATACCGAGCTTTGCCAAATGTTTATAACGTATGTATCTACTCCTGCAATAGGTCTATGACCTAGCGGTGCATCAAGGACATAATTGTTCTATGCAGCAATGAGGATAATCCTCTGATCACGGACCAAGTCCGCATCATTGCTACTATCATCTTTCAACTTATATTTCTCTAGGAACATATAAAAATAAGCGGTGAGATACATCATGAGCTATTGATCTACAACATAGATATGCTAATACTACCAGGACTAAGTTAATGATAAATCAAAGTTCAATTAATCATATTACTTAAGAACTCCCACTTAGATAGACATCCCTCTAGTCATCTAAATGATCATGTGATCCAAATCAACTAAACCATGTCCGATCATCACGTGAGATGGAGTAGTTTCCAATGGTGAACATCACTATGTTGATCATATGTTCTATATGATTCACACTCGACCTTTCGGTCTCCAAAGGTTCCGCGAGGCCATATCTGCATATTCTAGGGCTCGTCAAGTTTAACCCGAGTATTCAAGGTGGTGCAAAACTAGCTTGCACCTGTTGTATGTGAACCTAGAGCTTATCACACCCGATCATCACGTGGTGTATCGCACGAAGAACTGTGGGCAACAGTGCATACTCAGGAGAACACTTATACCTTGAAATTTAGTGAGAGATCATCTTATAATGCTACCGCAGTACCAAGCAAAAATAAGATGCATAAAGGATAAACATCACATGCAATCAATATAAGTGATATGATATGGCCATCATCATCTTGTGCCTTTGATCTCCATCTCCAAAGCACCATCATGATCACCATCGTCACCGCTTGACACCTTGATCTCCATCGAAGCATCGTTGTCGCCGTGCCAACTATTGCTTCTAATGACTATCGCTACCGCTTAGTGATAAAGTAAAGCAATTATATGACGATTGCATTTCATACAATAAAACGACAACCATAATGCTCCTGCCAGTTGCTGATAAATTAAACAAAACATGATCATCTCATACAAATATTTATATATCATCACGTCTTTACCATATCACATCACAACATGCCCTGCAAAAACAAGTTAGACGTCCTCTACTTTGTTGTTGCAAGTTTTACGTGGCTGCTACGGGCTTAGCAAGAACCGTTCTTACCTACGCATCAAAAACACAACAATTTTTCATCAAGTGTGCTGTTTTAACCTTCAACAAGGACCGGGTGTAGCCACACCCGATTCAACTAAAGTTGGAGAAACAGTCACCCACTAGCCACCTGTGTCCGAAGCACGGCGATAGAACCAGTCTCATGAACGCGGTCATGTAATGTCGGGCCCAGCCGCTTCATCCAAATATACCGCCGAAGTCAAAGTATGACATCTTTGGTAAGCAATATGACTATTATCGCCCACAACTCTTTGTGTTCTACTTACGCATATCACATCTACGCATAGACCTGGCCTCGGATGCCACTTTGTTGGGGAAACGCAGTAATTTCAAAAAAAATCTTACGATCACGCAAGATCTATCTAGGAGATGCATAGCAATGAAAGGGAGAGAGTGTGTCCACGTACCCTCGTAGACTGAAAGCGGAAGCATTTTATCAACGCGGTTGATGTAGTCGTACGTCTTCACGATCTGACTGATCCAAGCACCGAACGTACGGCACTTCCGTGCTCAGCACACGTTCAGCTCGATGGCGTCCCTCGTACTCTTGATCCAGTTGAGGCCGAGGGAGAGTTTCATCAGCATGACGGCGTGGCGACGGTGATGATGAAGTTCCCGGCGCAGGGCTTCGCCTAAGCACTACGACGATATGACCGAGGTGTGTAACTGTGGAGGGGGGCACTGCACTCGGCTAAGAGATTGTCTGTTGTGCTTTGGGGTGCCCCTTTGGCCACGTATATAAAGGAGGGAGGAGGAGGATGCCGGCCTAGGAGCGGCGCGCCTATAGGGGGAGTCCAACTAGGACTCCCAATCCTAGTTGGAGTCCCCTTGCTTTTCCAAGAGGGGAGAGAGGGAAGGTGTAGGAGAGGGAGAAGGAAGAGAGGGCGTCAGCCTCCCTAGTCCAATTCGGACATGCCATGGGGGGCGCGTGGCCAATCCTTGAGGCCCTTCTCTCTTTCCCGTATGGCCCATTAAGGCCCACTACTTCCCCCGGTGAATTCCCGTAACTCTCCGGTACACCAAAAAATACCCGAATCACTCGGCACCTTTCCGATGTCCGGATATAGCCTTCCAATATATCGATCTTTACCTCTCGACAATTTCGAGACTCCTCGTCATGTCCGTGATCTCATCCGGGACTTCGAACAACTTCGGTCATCAAATCACAGAACTCATAATACAAATCGTCATCGTATGTTATGCGTGCGGACCCTACGGGTTCGAGAACTATGTAGACATGAGCGAGCCATATCTCCGGTCAATAACCAATAGCGGAACCTGGATGCTCATATTGGCTCCTACATATTCTACGAAGATCTTTATCGGTCGAACCGCATAACAACATCGTTGTTCCCTTTGTCATCGGTATGTTACTTGCCCGAGATTCGATCGTCGGTATCATCATACCTAGTTCAATATCGCTATCGCAAGTCTCCTTACTCGTTCGTAATGCATCATCCCGCAACTAATTCATTAGTCATATTGCTTGCAATGCTTATAGTGATGTGCATTACCGAGAGGGCCCAGAGATACCTCTCCGAAACTCGGAGTGACAAATCCTAATCTCGATCTATGCCAACTCAACAAAAACCATCAGAGACACCTGTAGAGCATCTTTATAATCACCTAGTTACATTGTGACGTTTAATATCACACTAAGTGTTCCTCTGGTGTTCGGGAGTTGCATAATCTCATAGTCATAGGAACATGTATAAGTCATGAAGAAAGCAATAGCAATAAACTAAACGATCATAGTGCTAAGCTAACGAATGGGTCTTGTCCATCACATCATTCTCTAATGATGTGATCCCGTTCATCAAATGACAACACATGTCTATCGCTAGGAAACTAACCTTCTTTGGTTAACGAGCTACTTAAGTAGAGGCACACTAAGGACACTCTGTTTGTCTATGTATTCACACATATACTAAGTTTCCTGTTAATACAATTCTAGCATGAATAATAAACATTTATCATGAAATAAGGAAATAAATTATAACTTTATTATTGCCTCTAGGGCATATTTCCTTTCCGCTTTGTTGTCCCATGCCCTTGGCTTTCCCTCTCATTGCAGCTTTCTTGCTCCCCTGTGTCTGGCTTTGCGCCCCTAAACCAGTCTGCCTTGAGGCTCTTAAAAACCAGAGCCGGATGGTGGATGCACACCGTCTCCATGTTCCTTATAAAGATGCCCCAGCCTCCCGCAAACAGCACACCAGTTCGGAAGGCGCTCATACTTCACACGGAAGATCATTCTCTTTTTGCCCACCTTCAGTGACACTGCATTCTTCAGGGGTTTACCCACATCAACCTTGACCTGCACCCGGTAAAAGTTGCCTTCAAAATCATGCGAGGCTGGTTCTGCGTATACGAAATCCCCGAGCTTTGAGGCAAGCGATGGGATCTAGGATACATAGCCCTTTGGGAAGTCATGTATCTGAACCCAAATTTCCAGCCGATCTAGCTTGATAGAGGATGACTTTGAAAAGCCATCATACGGTGCCAGGATCACCGCATCACCTCGAAACACCCAGGGTCCATCCCCCATTACTCGCTCCCAATCCGCCAGACAAGAGAATTGGAGAGTGTATAGGTTGTCTTCCAGAGGGCGGATATTGACTTTCTGAGCAAGGTTCCATGCAGCACGCATGTTTTTGTAGAACCAAAATTGGCTATACTATTTCTCGGTGTTCACCCTGGCCACCGCCATCCACCGCGCCGCTTCCGGACGCACAGATCGTTGATCCGCCACCACGTCATCCAGATCCTCCTCAGAGAGGCCCAACTCATTCATCATAGCCGCCAGATCGTCCGAATCAGTCGATCCCGAAGCTTCTGTCGCCATCTTCTCATTCCCTTGCCCCAAAGAGGAGATCTACCGGGCTTTGTGACCTAACCATAACCAAAAACCCACTGCCGCTAGTTCTTCGCCCGGATAGGGGAGCGAGGCTAGATAGTCACACCCGCCGGGAGACAGAGAGGACTCGGCGAGCAGGGGTAGGGGAAGAGATCTCTACGCACGACGAGGATCGCCATCGAGAGGATAAGGAAAACCCTAGCGAGAGGGAACTATAGTGGGGAGAGGATCGCCGTCGGTTGAACAGGGTGGACGGTAAGACGACAGGGGAGTGGGGCTGGGCCGCTGGCCGGCTGGGCCTGTCCAGCTGGGCTAAGGCCCAGGGGCAGGGGGAATTTCCTCTTTTTCTTTTTTTCTTTTCTGTTGTTTTCTGTTTTTCTTTTTTATTATTTCTTTTTTGTTTCCTAATATCCTTTTATTTGTTTTATCCTACAAAATATAAAGTTAGCACCTATATTAGTACTAATAAATACGTTACTACCAAAATTAGTTTGGACCCAAAATAAATAGTTTAATATTTTTATAATTTAAAAAGCAGTTAAATTATTAGTTTACCCACTGTTTTAATTAGTTTTGGGCATTTAATCAGTTTGTAAAGGTTGGTTCCACCACCAAACTTAGTTAGGGATTATTTTCCATATGATGAACATTTTAGTTTTCATGTTTGAGAAATTTTGAATTTTACTTGTTATTTGAATTTGAATCTGAACTTAGTTTGAAACAAGTGGAGTTTAGCAAATTTTTAATCATGATGACCTGGCATCACTAACAGGGGTTTACTGTAGCTTAACAGGTGTCACCCAGTAACCACACTCTCCAAGATATGTTTGCCTTTAATAAAGGCAGATTGATTCGTGGAGACTAGTCTATGCATGATCACTCCAAGTCTATTAGTGAGTACCTTTGGTAAAAAAATTGAAAACACAATTCAATAAGCTAATTGGTTGGAATTTTTTTCATGACAGAGGCCTCAGATTCCTTAGGAATGAGGGTAATCATGGCAAAAATCAAATGAAAAATATCTAACTTGCCAAGGTGGAAATCAACAAACATAGACTTAATCAAACCCAAAAATTTTGACAAAAGAAAAAAGGAAGTCCATCTAGACCAGGGGCTCCATCTGAGTAAGAATTGAAGATGGCATTCTTGACTTCTTCAGAAAAAGCAGCAAAGAGCATCTCATTTTCTGAAGAAGAAACTTTATCTTGATCACTAAAGGAATTATCGGCTAAGGTGAAGCCAGAGGGTTCTTCCTTGCTAAATAATTTTTATAGAAGCTAGTAGCTATATCAAGCATTTCTTTGCTGTCAGAGGTTGGTCCAAATGGACCCTACAGGGTATGAATACTGGTTTTCTTCCTCCACTGATTTGCAAAAGCCTGAAAAAATGTAGTGTTTTTGTCCCACTCTTTAATATCCCTATCTCTAGACCTTTGTTTCGCTTTAGTCTCCTCTTTAAGCCAAATTTTGGTCATCTTGATTCTAATTTCCTTCAATCTGTGTGCCTCTATTGTGGTTAATTCCTAAGTCTCAGGCTTGATATCTAGAGTGTCATATTCATCCACCATAAGCTTTCTAAGTTCTGCTTCTCTACTAATACTCCAGCCTTTAGTAATTCTCCTCAGGTTTCTACCTTGCCCTTCCATATATCAATAGAGGACACTACAAGAAATATGTTGAATTATGACCTTCTATAGTGATTGTAAAACTGAAAAAGAAATATGCAAAGAGTGTGATTAGAACCCACGCCTTAACTCCACAAACGTGGTGGCCAAACCACCAGACCAGGACACGACTTGTGATTCCAAACCACACACACCCATTTTGAAGGCACTCCCGTTTCCTGGGCTTGGGCCTCGGTCGTGGGAAGGGTTGGGGGCTGTCCTTCTTCATTTTTTCTTTAACATTGTGGTCGGCTGCCAAGTGTACCAATGGCCCATAGCCTACTAAATTTTCTGTTTTTAGTTGGAACACGTGTGATTTTTTTACTTTCATTTTCTGTTTTTATTTTTCTTCTTTAAAATAATTCATGATTAAAAACATTTTTTTTATAAAGGTGATTTTTGGAAAAATGGTCCTGAAATAATAAAATGTTCGTGCTTTAAAAAGTGTTCATGATTTTCAAAAAAAAAATTGTGTACTGAAAATATGTTCATCAATCCGAACAAAAATTATGTGAGATCAAAAAATGTTCCTGATGTTTTCTTAAAATGTTCACAAATTTAAAAAATGTCCATCGATTCAAAAAAATGTATTGTCCTAAATTTTTTGTAATTCTTCACAAGCTATTCCCTTTTTGTCATTTAAAAAATGGATAAACTACTAAATATAGTTCCTAAGATTTTTCATAAATTTTGTAATGTATGTTGCAATTAAATTGCTAAATCAAGGTCTTGATAGTTTCCAACTCAAACCAAATAGAAAAAGGGAAATATTTGGGCATGGCCTTTCTTAGCTGGGGGCTGAATATTGCGAAACTCTTTGGTGGATCTATGATGAAATAGCTGCTTGGGTACCTAATAATACATTCGAAAAATAATAAGGAAACTATCAAGCAACTCTAGTTCAAATTTGACTCACTTTCTACTAAATTGGCCGAAATTTGTTAATTAAACAAGAGGTGGATGGAAAGGTTTTGAAACGCAAAAACTTCATTAATTTCATATATACCTAGAAATGATTTTTGGAAAAAATAAAGAGCACACTATAAGGCAGTTGTAGTTCAAATTTGACCTGCTTCCAACTGGATCGGCGAAAATTTGTCTTTTTCACCAGAGGTGGATAAAATCTTTTGACACCCAATCATTTGGTAAATTGTGCATTAAATATGGCCTAATATATTATAAAAATGATTTGGTCCCATTTTGCAACAAATATATGGTAGGTCATTCACAAAAAAACTCATTTTGGTCACTCAAAAAGATGGAAAATGAATTTTTCGTCCAAAGAAAATGAAAACTTTCTTAGGCAACATTGTTTTCCATTCCAAGATAGACCCTTGTACACAATATGAGATCATTTAAACAAACTATGCCATGAATGTGGCCATAAGATTGATCATTTGGCTTGAAAGCCATGAATCTTCGCACATGATAGCTCATTTCGAGAACACTTTTAAAAGAATTCCTGTACTACAAGTTTATTATTTTTCCTTGTAACCTAGTCACATATAGCGACACAATGCGAAGGTTTTCCAATTTTTTGAATTTTTTTGAATTTTTTATGCCCATTTCCAAATGCGGTCAAAACGGGGGGAATGACCGTTCCTAGCTAGTGGTTGAATATTGGAATTTTTTTGGTGTTTCTCTGATTAAATAGATACTTATATACCTAGAAATGAATTTTGGAAAATTTAAAGAGCAAACTATAAGGGAGCCGCAGTTCAAATTTGACCCACTTCCAGCTGAATCGGTGGAAATTTCTCTTTTTTACGAGAGGTGGATCAAAGCTTTTGACACCCAACCATTTGATCAGTTGTACATTAAATATGACCTAGTATTTTAGAAAATTGATTTGGTCCAATTTTGGAACAAATATTTGGTAGGTTCTTCACAAAAAAACCATTTTGCAAAAGAAAAATGATTAAAATAGCTAGAAAGATAAAAATGCATGCAAATTGGTGATCATTCGTAAAATGTGGTATAACTTGAGTGAAAAATTTAGATGTGCCATTTTGCAAAATATTTTTGATAGCTGCTTCACAAAATGCCTCTAGTTTTAGTACTTAGAACTATTTTATGTCATAAATTTTCTGAACCAATCGGGGCTTTTCCCACGGATCATCCTCATCAGAGCCGATCTGGACCGGCCCACACCCAACGGATCCAACGCCTCTCACTCATTCTCAAGTCTCACCCATCAACCCAAACCCTAGCAACCTAATCTGGATCTCTCCCCTCTCCCCGATCCAGATCGACGACAATGTCCTCCTCCTCGCCTGTCACGCTGCCCGTCCCTCCCTCCTGGGCCGCTTCCCTTTGCCCTCCAGCAAAGAGATCGAGCTGGCGGCACGGTGTTCGCCGCCTCCTTCCCCGAGGCTGCCGTCCCGCATGTCCAAGCAGCGAAGCGCATCACCACCTCCTGTCTCGGACTCCTTCCATGACGCATCCTGCAAGGCGCCCATCAAGGGTGCTCGCTGATCACCACGGCCGGTTGCTGTTTATGCTGGGCGATGACGGTGGCCTTGTCGTCCCCGGAGGCCGTGGTGCCTCAAGGACGACCTGGCGCTCCCTCCTCGCCCTTCCGCCACCTCTGAGCTGGGGTTCGGTTTGCGTGCAACGGCGGTGGCGTACGAGGTGAACAAGCTGCTGGTGGTCAAGGACGTGCAGGTGGCGCCGCCGCTGGCCGGCGTGTCCGCGTCAAGGTCCTCTCCACTGTGCTCTGCCACACCGAGTACTACACCTGGAGCGGCAAGGTCTGTCATCCCCCATCCTCCTCGCCTCGCGCATCCTCGAATCTAGGTTTCAATGGCCGCGGTTACCAGGGCTTGTAGCCAGGCCGCATCGGCTGCTTAGTCACCACCTCCCCAACCCCAAATGACTTATCCTTGGATTTTCCCTACTGTCAGTGTTATTCCGCTGTGTCAGTGGTTGCGATGAGACTGAGTAATTGGGGATTAATTGACTTCCATGTAGCATTGTACGAGTTGTTCCTCATAGTGTCGGGTTAGGTGTAGAGTGATTTGACATGATGTACAGTAGAAAATGTTTCTGCAAATCTGAAAGCCTACTGCATGTTGTAGAGATTTACTAGAATTTGTGTTCGTGTAATGAAAGGATTTCTTTTGCTATGCAGGATCCCGAGGGCCTCTTTCCTTGCATTCTCGGTGACAAGGCTGCTGGGTAAGCCCACAAATTTGTGTGATTTCAGGTATTATCATCCATAGCTAAAGATAACTGTGCAATCGATAAGTTTGCTTCCATAGCTGCTGATAGAATTGTTGAGTGTCGGTGGAAGGAGTGACCGCAGGCAAACTGTGGGGACCGCAAGATGTGCAGTAAGTAAGGATCCGATCTGATTGGGCTCGCTCGTGCTCGTGGTAGATCGTGTGGTCCGCCACATGCTGCAAGATGCTCTTGTTGATTCATATTTTATAGGTTAGTTTATTTCCAGATTTTTATGCATGCCACCTTGTTGTGATTAAATAGGTTAGTTTATTTCCGATTTCTAAAATATACTCTACTTACTATTCGGAGTTGATTGCAAATTAGTTACGGTGCCTCCGTAGTGGAGTAGAGTGTGGGGAGCCAAGTAGAAAATAAGATTTATCTCTTTCAATTCATTTAATTTGCTTACTAAAATTAGGTGGCTGCCTTGAAACAAGATTGTACGGTTAGTCCGCCTAACTCTGTTGAACTGAACCTTATAGATTGGGAGTTAGTTTTTACCTGCCATCGAGCTCTTTAAATTGAGTTAATTTGCTTACGGAAATTAGGTTGATGCCTTGATGTACTGTTTTTCTTGATATGTTTGATGTTCATCCATCGTCCAAATTTACTAGCACACCGTATAGAAATCGGGACCGATGCCACTCAACAGAATTTTCTAGACATTTTATTGGATCGTCACCGGTTGGGGTGGCAAGGTGTGTTCGCTAATGATTGCATTGGAATTATATTCTTCATCGCCTAATGTTCTTGTTGCTGATAATAGGGCCTGTAGATAGCAATTTATTTTCCTAGTGGTTACTTATGCTTATTGTGTCTCACACTGAAAGAAAATGCGCAATGAGCTTGTTTGACTTTTTTTATGCTTGTAGTATACTTTATTTTTTGCTTAGCTTGACCAAGAACAGCAGCATCCTTGATGCTTACTAACCCCCACCTCGCTCTTGCTCTCTCAGAGCCGAAGGAGCCCGTATGGAAGGCACCTCCTCTCCGGGCGGGGAGAGCGTTGAGGGGTCGTGGGTGCAGCTAATGGCCATGTCCGTTGCCGTGCCTGCCATTACCCTCTCTACAAGGGCACAGCCAGGAAGACGCTCAACAACCAGATCGTCATCCACTCCATGTGGAGGGGACAACTCAAGTGATAGTAAGTTTCTAGTATTCTCTAATGTGTTGATGTGGCTTGTTTACCTCATCCTTGTTACACTTGATTTCCTTATATGATTTCTACTCGATGGATCTGCTAGAGATGATTCGTTGAAAGTAGTACTGTATATGATTCCTTTTTTATTATAGTTTTTTTGTTTGTCCCAGTCCTCTGTTGCATGGCTGCTATTTTCCCTTTCCTAATCGCATTGCACATTCATTTTTGGTACTGGAAATGCGATAGTATCTGAGCAATTTTAGTTCCTATAGTAGTCCAACAGGCATTGCTTTGTAGTTGGACACTGGTAATTAAGAGAGGGCGTTGTATGCTCTTCGATTATTTGTCTAGTGATTGTCTGAAGCATCTATCTTCCCAGCTTTCAGAATGGACAAACTCGTGTCATTTCATATATGATCTGAATGAAATGTCTAGGACTTAAGTGCGATTTATCTCGATATTGTATATCGTACTAAAGAAACAACATATGCGCTCCTGAAATGTACTAAGTTCTTCTCTGCTCCATGTTCCCATTTAAGCTACGTGCTCGATTTAAATTTCAACAATGGTTTGTTTTGCATTCTTACCTGTTTAGTAAACCTTGTGCCATGCTTATTTCATGTAGCTAACAGTAACTTGCAAAAAAATAATTAGCATGTAATATTTGTTCTGCTTGTCTGCTACAAAGTTTTCAAATAACTACTACTTAATTAGTAGCATGTAGTTTGATATACAAAAGCATGTGTTGTCCAGCCCATGTAGCAATCACTGCATGTCTGTATTGAGCAAACAGTGCACCGCGTTGTAGCTAGCCGCGCGCGGTAGCCGCCGCACGAGACGCAGGTGTGCGTCGTGTGAAGTATAGATTTTCCCATCTTATTTTTAAATGTCAGGTGTTGTATTAGTATTATGATGTTATCTTCTTCAATTGCTGCTACTAGGAAATCTATTCTTGAATAATTTTCTTATAAAGTTTCCTAGTCATTCGTAACCAAGCGCAATATATTGATGGACATACTACTCGCTCATGTGTACATCTTTCTTTAAATGTCAGGTGACATGGAAAGTGCTATGGAACAAGAGGTACCAAAAGGTGGAGAACCAAAGAGTGATGCTGCTATTGTTGTCGACATTCTCACTAAAGAATGTCCCTCCAAAGACATTCCTTCACTTTGGTTGTGTTGTGTTGGTTGGTGCCATCTTATGTTCTTGGATAATAGTGCACAAGATGGACATGGCCTTATTATGAACATTGGTTTTGTTATTTTGTTTGGTGCATCTTATGAACCTGTGGTGTAAAGATAATGTTGGGCCTAAGTTATTGAAATCCTGGAGAATTATATTATTATTGTCATTATATTCTCCTGTGTTGGTTATTTGCCAAATTGTACAATGTATTTTTTCTTTCCGAGATCTTCGTTGGTTGTTGGTCACTCTTCAATAAGGGCTGAACTGAAAATACCAAATTGTGTTAGTGGGCTGGACCGTTTCAAGGCTCTTTGACAGAAAAAAAACAAAATGTTTTTGTTTGGTAGATAAAAGGGCTGGCCCAATTAATGATGGATTAAATAAATGGGTTGCACAACTCAGCCCAAGAACTGATCTGTTGGGCTTGGCCCATGCTTGTGGCCCAAAAGTAAATTTAAAAGTGGGCTGAATTATTGGGCCCAGCCCATTAAAATAACTGATTTGGACCGATCCTACATGGCATCCATGTCATCGCATGTGCCACGTTGGCTCGGCCACATCGATCCTACGTGGTTTGGGCTCATTAGTAATGACCATAATTTATGTCAAAGATTTAACGACCTAAATTTTGGTCAAGGGTGGCCATGAAAAAAATTCTGGAAAAGGTCACGTTTGTTCGTTCTTGACGGCCAACTATTGACCTTCCGAATTTGGTCAAAAAAAGGTCAATAAATGAAAGCAATGACGAATTAACGACAAAAATGGGGAGTCATAATTGGCCATATTTCTTGTAGTGGGAGGAGCCTGAACCAGGGATGTTCTATGCCTTCTCTGGTATGTGTGTTTGCCTGTTTGGGCCGCCTTGTCGGCTGGCTTGCTTGCATTTTAAGTGGGCCGATGAGTAGTTGGCACGTTTGGGCCGACCCAAATGGCACGTTTCTGGTTCCTTCCCAAACCATTTTTTTCTTTTGGTTTTTTCTCCTTTTACATTTTTTTCCATTTCCTTTTTCTTTCTTTTTGCCTCTTTAATATTCCATTTTATGAACAATTTTCAAATTCATGATAATTTTTAATTATGATTTTTTTTGGAAATCATGAATAGTTTTCATATCCATGAAGTTTTTGAAATAAAGAACATTTTTAAAATGTGAATAGTAAGTCAAAAATTCATGATACTTTTTGATACTATGAAATTGTTTTTGATAATCTTGAACATTTTTTTGAATTGGTGAACATTTTTTAAGCAATGAACATTTTCTGAAATTGTGAAAGAAAATCATGGAATTTTACTTAAATCGATTAACATTTTTTGAAATTTGGGAAACAAATTAGAAATTCATGAACATATTTTTACACTTGTGAAAAATAAAAAATCATGAATTATTTTGAATTCGTGAACATTTATTCAAATTAACAAACATTTTTGTAATAATCGAACAATTTTTCTGAATATTGTTTATGCAAATGTGAATATTTTCTGAAATACGCGAACATTTTGTGCAAATTAATGAACACTTTTTGAATTAATGAATTCTTTTTGCGACTTGTGAAAATTTTAAATATGTTAGCATTTTTTAAAGTCACAAACATTTTGTGAATCTATGAATTTTTATTATTTCTTGAACATCTTTTCCAATATCACATTTTTGGAATTTTGTAACCTTTTGTAACTATGAATTATTTTAATGCAGATTAAAACAAAACAGAAAATAAAAAATAAGAGTAAAACTAAGAGCATCTCCAACAGCCGCTTAAACAAGCGCCCAACAAGAATTTGCCATTTTAGCGCACGCGCAACCTGTAGACAAGCTCCAGCGGGCGCGCAATAACCGCGCTCGTGGCATATGTAGTTGGGCGCGCGGTCTGAAACGACTCGCGTAGTGTATTTGGGGCACCGGCTTCCGCGCGCGGCACACACGAGCGCTCACGCAGCAGTCTCTCCTCCCCGCCACCTTGGCCCCGCGCGCGTCGGCGCCGGCAAACTTGTCCCGATGGACGCACGCGGCGGTACCCCGCTCACCCCATCCTACATCCGCGACCCCTCCCCCGCCGCCGCCGCCGAAAACCCTAGCGTGGGGAGCGTTGGCCTTCGCCATCACGGAGCTCCTCCGAAAGCATCGGCCTCGCGACATCTTCATGCCGCGCCGGATGACCACGGCGGCGGGTGGCGTCGCGCCACGCCATCCCGTGCCGCCGCCGCCCCCTCGAAGCTCCCCAATGCGGCGCGGCCGAAGAAGGGCAAGACATCCGCGAAGAAGAACAAGGCGGCGGACGGCTCCGGCACATCGAAGGCGAGGAGAAAGAAGCTTGCAGGGCGTGTGACGGGCGCGGCGTCTACCAAACCGCCGGCAAGCTCACTCGTTGAGCCAGCCGCCGACGAGCACAACGTGTTCGACGATATGCCCCAAAAGTAGAAATTTTTTCCAATTTTTCTTTTCTTGTTATTTTTTGAATGCATCCATATAGATAGCTTATTTGCATTGTTCTATATATTTCGTAGTGTCAACGATGATGCATACATGTCAACTATGGGTGTTGGCTCCAACAATTCGCATTAGTCTCAAACCAATGACATGCATTTCGAAGACCATGAGTTCGAGGTGGACGAGGATGGTGAGGGCATTGTCGACGCGCCGAAGGAAGAGGCGGCAATTACACCAACGCCGATGACATCAACTCTTGGAACATCTCATATGCTCCATGATGTTCAAAACGTCTTTCAAATCCCGGTTCTAAGCCGTAAAGCATGGTGCACTAAACTATCAAGTAGTATCATATTGAGCTAGCCAAACGTTCATAACGTCTGCATCTGCTCCTGTAATAGGTCTGTCACCTAGCGGTGCATAAAGGACATAATTCTTACGTGGCAGCAATGAGGATATAAACCTCAGATCATGGACCCGATCCACATCATTGCTACTATCATCTTTCAACTTAGTTTCTCTAGGAAGACATGTAAAAACATAGGGAAGCAACAACGCGAGCTATTGATCTACAAAATAATTTGCAAAATACTATCAGGACTAAGTTCATGATAAATTAAAGTTTAATTAATCATATTACTTAAGAGCTCCCACTTAGATAGACATCCCTCGAATCATCTAAGTGATCATGTGATCCAAATCAACTAAACCATGACCGATCATCACGTGAAATGGAGTAGTTTTCAATGGTGAACATCACTATTTTGATCATATCTACTATATGATTCACGATCGACCTTTCTGTCTCAGTGTTCGGAGGCCATATCTGCATATGCTAGGCTCATCAAGTTTAACCCGAGTATTATGCGTGTGCAAAACTGGCTTGCACCTGTTGTAGGTGAACGTTGAGCTTATCACACCTGATCATCACGTGGTGTGTCGGCATGACGAACTTTGGCAACAATGCATACTCAGGGAGAACACTTGTACGTTGAAATTTTTAGTGAGAGATCATCTTATACTGCTACCGCAAATCAAAGCAGAATAAGATGCATAAAGGATAAACATCACACGCAATCAATATAAGTGATATGATATGGCCATTATCATCTTGTGCTTTTGATCTCCATCTGCAAAGCACCATTATGATCACCATCGTCACCGGCCTGACACCTTGATCTCCATCGTAGCATCGTTGTCGTCTTGCCAACTATTGCTTCTATGACTATCGCTACCACTTAGTGATAAGTAATGCAATTACAGGGCGATTGCATTGCATAAAATAAAGCGACAACCATATGGCTCCTGCCAGTTGCCGATAACTCCATTACAAAACATGACCATCTCATACAATAAAATATCACATCATGCCTTGACCATATCACATCACAACATGCCCTGCAAAAACAAGTTAGACGTCCTCTACTTTGTTGTTGCAAGTTTTACGTGGCTGCTACGGGCTTAGCAAGAACCGTTCTTACCTACGCATCAAAACCACAATGATAGTTCGTCAAGTTAGTGTTGTTTTAACCTTCAACAAGGACCGGGCGTAGTCACACTCGGTTCAACTAAAGTTTGAGAAACTGACACCCGCCAGCCATTTGTGTGCTAAGCACGTCGGTAGAACCAGTCTCGGCGTAAAGCGTCTGGCGTAATGTCGGTCCGGGCCGCTTCATCCAACAATACCGCCGAACCAAAGTATGACATGCTGGTAAGCAGTATGACTTGTATCGACCACAACTCACTTGTGTTCTACTCGTGCATATAACATCTACGCATAAACCTGGCTCGGATGCCACTGTTGGGGCGCACATATCATTCATTAAAACCAGGTGATGTTGTTTACATCAAGTTGCAACCATATGTGCAAAGTTTGGTGGATCACCGTGCCAACCACAAGTTGGTGTTCAAATACTTTGGGCCCTTTAACGTTTTGTGTGTCGTCAACCCAGTATCGTATGAACTGGCTCTGCTCGAGACCTCAAAGATTCATCCTGTCTTTCATCTCTCCCGTATGCGGCAAGATCTATCTCTAGGTACTCCAGCTACCACTGATCTACCCGTGCTATAGCCAGCGCTGCTTTGGTTCCAGTCGAGATCATCAACAACATATGGCGTCAAACACCCATCGATTGCTGCGAGCAACTACTCATTCGATGGTCAGATCTGCTACACTGGAAGCTACATGGGTAAACGCCATTACACTACAACATCGCGCACACAACCTGCCGACTTGGGGTCGAGCCGCACCTTAAGGAGGAGGAGGAGGGATGTCAGTGTCCCAATTGACGCTATGATTGCAACAGACAAAACCACTTCCATGGCAGCGGCTGGAAACACTGTCATGGCAGCGAAACAGACCACCGGTGAGCCCCCTTTAGGAAACGCTGCCATGGTAGCGAAAAGTGCTGCCATTGTAGACAAACATAGCACGGGGACCAATTGGAGAGAGAACCGCATCATCGGGACGCCAGCAAAGATTGCACAATCAAATTGTAGGTTTGTTGGTCCCGAGTGGGTGACGCGTACTTAAAGAAGGAAGGACACTTGAGATTGGAATTCAGTGGATCAAGCACGTCACGACGGCTTTATTTTTCATTTTGCTTTCTCCTTTCGCAACTTGTATCTAAGAGAGAACTACCACTGTAATTGCTATAGACTCGAGAGAGGCGGTACCTAACAGGTTGAGGAGCCTCACTATTATTTCTCATGCAATTTCGTGCATCCCAAATATGCCACACGGTGACGACCATGACTGTAGCCTCACTATTCTTGACACACAAGAGAAAAATTGAATAACTACTGCCGGGACGAGTGGAAATTAAATTTTCTCAAAAACACATCGAAGGAGCTCTTGACTTCGTCCCAGATGGCGCGAGCAAACGAACATGCTAGCAAAAAACAGGTTAAGAAGCTGTATACACTAGGATCATGCTGAGAAGCCAGCACTATTTTCAGGTCCTTAGCCCCAGGGGCAGACCCAGAAAGAAGATGACCTAGTGTCCCATAGGTTAAAAATACATTTTTTCCATCTAAACGTAGGGTGTCACAATTAGAAGGAAAAAATCCTCCACCGATGTCATGTGCAACGGGTAGGTGAACCGCGCGCACTACCGAATCGCCCCCTATGCGGCCGACGGCCGTCGACATAGCCCTGAATCCCGTCCGGGAGACGGACCTATGCCGACGGCCCTGCCGACATAGGGCCGCGGCAACATATCGTCGGCGTAGGCGGAGGCCGTGGGCATAGAAAGGTCGTCGACATGGTAGCTTTCCCGACGGGGGGCGTACATCTATGCCGACGGCCCTGGCCGTCGG
Source organism: Aegilops bicornis (assembly GCA_021605145.1). Lineage (NCBI taxonomy): Eukaryota > Viridiplantae > Streptophyta > Magnoliopsida > Poales > Poaceae > Aegilops > Aegilops bicornis. Next base: position 24,009 of record CM038674.1, read on the forward strand.
CAACGTTCATGTCTAACGGCGGCAGCCGTCAAGTTTGCCCAACTCTGGTCGCCACGTGGCACACCTATGCCGACGGGCGGCCGGACATATCCTTCAGGATCTCGATTCTTGACCGTGGCATTGCATGTATGCCGGACGGCTAGGCCGCCAAGATAGACGCCATGTCGACGCTGAAATCGGAGCTTCACGCTGACCCTATGCCGACGGCCCTGGCCCGTCGGCATAGTTTGCATTTGAATTTTTTTTCTTTTTTCTGTTTGTTTTCAGATCGATTCAATTCAAATATACAGCACATATCAGCAGATATATATGATGGAAATAGACATATAGAACACATCGGGATATCATCCGGCACCATCACAACAATATATGTATAAGCATCATCACAATCAACATAAACATAAGCATAAGCATATAGAGAAGCACACAAGTCATCTAAAGGATCATCACCACACCCAAGTCATATTAATAAACATAAGCATAATCACACAGGTAACCGAAAGGCTTAAGCGCCCGGGGCGCCGAAAGCACCGCTGGAGGTCGTCACCGCTTAAGACCGCCAAGCCTGTGTCGTCATTTGCTAGCGGCAAGGCTTACCGCTTAAGACCGCCTCCACCTCCGCCTCCGCCTCCGTGGATCGGAGTGGTGAACTCGTGTCTCGAGTGCTTTGCGAAGACCATCGCCAATGGTAGATCCACCTGCTCCTGGATGTTGAAAAAGACATATTAACGGGATATATGATCGTGTTGAAAGGCATGACATGCTTTGGGTGAATAGATTGGGGATGAACTAACCGGCGAGGGGCCAGCGTTCTGTGCCACAAACTCCTCAAAGGTCAGCAGCACTAGTTGTGCTGGCGGACATTGTGCTGGCTGCAACTGAGGACACCTGCCGGCCGCCATTTCTTGAAAAGCCTGTTGCATCTAGCGATCCCTCTGCACTTGGTGTTCATAAAGCCTCTCATGCCACGCCATGGTCTCCTGGCGTGTGTACTCCAGGCAGGCCTACGGTATGACATGATGGAACTCATAAAACTACTAAATGCAGAAAATAAAGTGAGCAATGAAGATAAGAGGAAAATACTTACATATTGTTGCTCTGAAAGAGGAACTGCCTGAATCGTCACCGGCTGGCTCGTGGCACAGCTCGAGCTTTCGGGTCGATCCGACGGAGCTGTGTGTAGGAGATAGTAGGAGTGATCACAGCATCGAGAACCGCCTCCCGACCGTGCTCCTTGGGCCACATGCTCACCACCGCCCTCTCGTCCAAATCCGCTGCAATGGGGTCAGGTGTGTCAGGATGTAACTTCAGATACGCTGCGTAGTAGGTCTTCTTCCGCCCCGCGGTCTTCTTGCCGTAGTACTTGGGCTCGCCAGCTTGGGGTCCTTCCACAGATATGGGCGATCTCCCACACTGCATGTGTGAGAGCGGCCGCTTTCTTCTGCATTGCACCACCAAACAGAGGTTAGTCATACATAAGAAAGTGATGGTAAATAGAAGAAGAAGAATGTTTAATGGGGTTACTCATACATTAACTGCCTTGTGGAGATAGTGGTTCCGGTTTCCCTGAGCATGTACTCCCTCCTTCCCTCGGTTAGCCTTGTTTTTGATTCTCATAGCCGCCCAGGCTCCAGCCTCATCACACCAAAGATCCACCAATGCCGCGGGACTCGTCTTTTCCATAACACCAATTTGGACACACCTACATAATAAAAGCATAATGGCATGTCAACACGAAACGGTGAAATGTACCACAAGGTAATGAAAGCATAATGAAAGCATAATGAAAAATCTTTTATACTTACCACCAAGAACTCGTGCCTCTCCAAGGTAATGCCCATCATCAGCGCTTCTTCCTTGGTGATCTTCACACCAAGATAGTCGTGGTAGTATGTCGAGATGGCCACATAAGCGCACCTCGTCTTGCATCTCAAGTGTGCCTTCTTCTTGCATTAGCGTGACCACGATCTGGTCCGCTCTGGCCCTGTGCTCCGGAAGAACTCGATAGAATTTCTACAATCATGCATGAAAAAAGAATGGAAGAAGCCATGAGTTAAATCATTCATGAAACTAGAATGGACTTGTGCTTCTGAAGAGAACTCACCCAGAAAGTAGTGATCACGGCCTTGGCATGGGTCTCATGGTCCGCGTGGAGGCCGCTTTCGATGGTCCCAGCTACTGTGGCACAAAACCCGATGGTCCGGCCGCTCGATCGATCCGGACAAGACAACCCCGACCAAGATAACTTCAGCAAGAAGACGGTGATGAGGCCGTTGGGAATATGGACCCCTTTAGAATATATCCAGTTGCTGCAAAAGAATGAACTATTAGCATGTGACAAGCAAAATAAATAACAACCGGAATAAGCATGTGACAAGAAAAATAAATAACAACCGGAATAAGCATGTGACAAGCAAAATAATGAAATTATTATAAAGTGGAACTTACTCTTTCCCCTTGGGCTCAATGAGCCACTTCTGCTCCTCAGTAGCTGGAACCTGCTTTGGGAGCTTTGCATTACCACGTAGCCACCCCTTGTTGTCAACCCCCTTCCCGTCACCACCATCATCCCCGCCACCACCCTCCTCCTCGCCTGCCTCCCCCTCCCCAACCTCCTCCTCCTCCTCCTCGTCCTCCTCCTCCTCGCCTGCCTCCTCCTCCACCTCCTCCTCGGCCCCATCCTGAACCTCCTCCTCCTCATCCTCATCCTCCTTGTCCTCCTCCTCGCCAGAGGGTACCTCACTAGAGGAGGGTACCTCACTAGAGGAGGGCCTCGAAGACAACACCCCTAAGTCGGTGAGGGTGCGCTCTTTCTGGCCGCGACCCCCTGTAGTGGCTCTCCCCCCACCACCTCGCCCTCTAGAGGCTCTCCCCCCCTCCTCCTCCTCTAGGGGTACCTCTCCCTCGACCTCCCTATGAGGAGTCATCGTCAAGTAGCCGAGGGGGAGAATTACGTGCTCGACCACTCCGACTAGGCAGGCCGATGACCTTGCGTAGGAAACCCACGCCGTCGGCCTTCCCCTTGCCCATGTTCCACGAACCTGCATTGAAAAGAGAATAAGCAATTAGTAAATTAATGAAATGAAGGAAAAGGCATGATAATAAACACATTAATAAAAATGCATAAAAAGGCATATTCCTAAACTATAGAAAAAAGACTTGAAATGTACATCTGCTAGAACCCATATGAATCATCACTGTTGTAAGCTCTTTACCGGTCTGTCTCATCATCACTATCAATCATATCATCTTCGTTGTCCGACGGAGGTGGAGGCTCTTCCTCATCGTCAGCGTCTTCGTTTAACTTTTCTAGCATAAGTATGTCATTTTCATTGACAATGGTCTCACCATCATTCCGTGCATCGTCGACGTTTGGATCCACATCATCATCACCCAATGGTCTAGCTGCCATCGTTTCTAACCACATCATCATCATCATCAGGTTGCTCTTGATAGAACACTCCCTCGTATGTCATGGGGTTAATGTTGTAGTAATCGTCTTCATTCGGGTCAGGTAGCTTACCATGTGGCGACACCTTGAACACAACTTCCCAACCCTTTAGATACTCTTTCTGGCATGGGTAAGGCAGATAATATACTTGTGTAGCTTGGGTAGCCGCAATGAAGAGATCGGCTCCGGCATAGACGGTTGATGGTTTAACTTCGACCAAACCAATGGAAGGCGTATGTTTTACCCTCCCCATGGATCGAACCATCGGCATTTGAACACGTGTAGACTTAGGGTCTCACGCCTGGCGGAATTTAACTCTCAGATATTTTTTTTGTACCCTTCCGTAGTAGTCTACTAAATTTTGACCGGGGTGTACACTCCGGTATTTATAGTTTTGGGATCGGGCGGCAGTTTTGGTGCTCCTCTCGTATGGAAGCGATACCCATTCACATCATACTTTTACATGTCATGACGTAGGTCAAAACCCATGGAAACCCATCTCAATTCATCATCCATAGATATGTTCGGATATTTTCCCTACAAGTATAATTGAAATTATTGCGTGCATTAGTTTGGTTAACTAATAAATGTTGAACTAGGTATTTAATAGGGGAGTGTGGAAAATTACTTTCTCCATGAACCAAGCAACAAAATTTTTACGTCTAGGGTTTCCATGATGGAGAAGAGTAAGTGCCTCCACCTCAGTAGGAGGATTCATTCCCATCCATTCCTCTTGAACGAAATCACTAAAAAAAGAAAAGCGGTGTTAGACCGGGACTAAGTGAACATGGAACATGATGATGTGGAAGACATAAAGGAATGATGTAGTGGTATTACCTCATCCACACTTCCTCAACTTCCTTGATGTTGTGCAAGATATAGAACATGAGGTCCTCCCACTCTTGCCGTGGCATGTTATAATATTTGGAGGCCCCAGCCCTCCCACCTTGCGCGTTGATTAGATGGAGCCTGGGTTAATACTTGGGCTCTTCTATATTGTATCGAGGCACCTTGTTATGCAGATGGGGAACATGGTCTGGATAGTATGATGTCCTGAGGTCTGACACCTCCTCTAGGATAACTGCCTAAGCTATGGAAGCTTCAATCTTAGCTTTGTTTCCACATTTCCATCAGAGATGCTTGTTCTGTCTCTCGTAATGCATCGCCAGGCGATTCTCGCAGGCCACCCCAACAATACCTCGCTCGCGAGGTGTAGAATGAGATGTGTCATCGGAGTATAGAAGCCTGTAAAAGATCTTACGTAGCTTGACTATCAACTCGGTGCCTTCTTATGCAATTTTTCAATCACCTCTTTACTTACTTCTTTAGCACAGAGCGTGCGGAAGAAATGGCTAAGCTCGGCAAGCACTCGCCAGACATGCTCGGGGACATAGCCTCGAACCATCACCGGCATTATCCGCTCAATCCATACATGGTAGTCATGACTCTTCAGGCCGGTCACTTTGCCCGTTGAAAGATTGACTCCTTTACTTATATTCGATGCATAACCATCGGTGAACTTCAAATTTTGTTTCAAATTTTATAAGTACATCCTTTTTGGCGGTTTAAGGACAAAGTCAACATCCGGCTTGAACCAGTTTTTTCGATCACCGCTTTGTGGAGGCTTCATGTTCAGCGTGGTCTATCACAAATTCTCTGTTGATCGGCTCTAGCTTTAACGTTATCCTTTGTCTTATCAGAATGTTGAGGATCGTGTGGAAAAGGGAATCGCCACATTCTTTTCGTGTGCATCAGATCAATATTGTAAGGAAGTTTGAGGTCCTTGAAATAGGGAAGCTGCGAGAAGGGGGTAATGTGAGTCCAGTTGTACGTCTCACCATATCCCTCGAAGCCTTTGGCTTTGGCTTTGCCTTTGCCTTTGACTTTAGGCTTGAGAGCTTTTAGCCGAGCAAGAACATCTGCCCCCGAAAATGTTGGAATCTCGGTTACTTCATGAACAACCCGGCCTTTCGTGAAGTTCTTCTTGTCTTCCCCGTCTGGATGGTCCGGAGGGACGACTGTCGATGTAGGTCAAAGGCTACATACTTTCCACCCTTACTCAGCCAAATCATTCGCACACCGCATGCACACCGGGCATGGCATCTTCCCACTTGTACACCATCCGCAGAATAGAGCATAGCCGGGAAAGGCATGCATGCAATAGTGCAACCAAACTTTCATCAAGAAATTTCTCTGCAGATCCCGGTCGTATGTCAACCTCGGAAAGTACCAAGAATGTTGCAAAGCATCCACCAGCGGCTGCATAAACACACCCAATTGCTTCCCCGGGTATTCAGGCCTCGGAATGATGAGCGACAAGAACATGGTCTTCCGTTGCATTAGGGCACCGGGAGGAAGATTGAGCGGAATTACAAACACGGGCCAGCAGCTGTATGGATTGGACGACATACCATATGGATTCAACCCATCACCTGATATGGCTATTCTGACATTCCCAGCCTCGGCTGCTTCCTCGGGGTATTCTTCATCGAACGACTTCCATGCTTCCCCTTTCGATGGATGTACGATTTTTTTGGATTGTACCTTATACCTTCCTTGTGCCACTTCATCATTTTGGCATACCTTCGTGATGAAAAGGTGCTGCAGTCTTTTTACAAAATCAAGATACCGAAGAACCTTAACGGGGATGGTTAGCTACTTTTTCTCACCATCCACACCGACCACCTCAATGTACCGAGACGAACCACACTTCCTACAGTACTTGTCATCCGCATACTCGTGCCTAAACAAAAGGCAATTCTTCGGGAAAACATTTATTTTCTCATAATCCATAGAGAGTGCCCTCATGATTTTCTTTGTATCGTACATGCTTTTCGGCAGTTCATGACCCTCAGGGAGGCTGTTAGCCCATACTCCTGTGAATGCTTGAAGCATTTCTGCTACTGACCGTACTCAGCCTTGACTGCGATCGCTAAGTAGATGGCATCCAACTGAGATATTTTTGCACCCGCATAAAGAGGTTTCTTCGACGAGGACAAGACCTCCAAGAAGGCCTTTGCGGTTGCCTCCGGCTCCTCTGGTTCATTCTCTAAAGGTGTCGCATTTGCCATTTCTGCAACAATGACATCATCTAGCATGTCCCTGACCCCGTCGTCCTCATATCCATCGATGCGTTGTCGCATCACCTCCTCTCTACCACGGTCCTGCTCGGCTATGTCTATCGGCGGCATGTCAAAGTTTGGCATATATCCGTGTGTGCGAAGGTGCTCACTCATGTCCGTCTGATTTCTACGGTGACGTCCGCACATCTCGCACAGGGCATGGTGGGATAATTCTCATTGAATGACAGAATATCTCCTTCAAATACACATCGGTTTTCATGATCCACTCGATGTTGCTCGATTCCGACGGATAAAACCATCAGACATCCACCGATTATCCGACATCCTCTCGCTTTTTGCAAGCCACACAACATAATTAAGGATTCACTTAAATTAATCACATCAAATTTTCATTTTCTACCGCGTTGAATCCACCTACATCTCTAATAGGTAAAGATGGGTCCTAATCTCCCGAGGATGTGTAGATTGAGTACGTTCTCCATTCTACCCCGTTCAAGACAAAATTTGGCACCTCCTCCTCTGTTCTCCAAATACACATCTCGGCAAATAGCCGAGAGACCGCGGCTCGGAGAACAATGGGGAGGCGCCGCCAAATCCTCGTCTCGGAACGGGTAGAACATGGAGAACATACCCAATCTACACATCCTCGGGCTGCCCGTGGAAAACGCTGGACAATCCGAAAGAGCTGCGGTTATAAATATGCAATTGAATGCATATTTATCGATGCAACCCTTTCGGACGGGAGACACCTAGGGTACGCCAGTTGACTTGAGAATGAAATCTAGTGACATGATTAAAAGAGTGTAGGAGGTGTAGGTGGATTCGTAGCTCACCCTCGGCTGTAGAGGAAGTAGTCGAACAGAGGAGGGACGATCCGTGACGAACAACTCTGATGACGATCACTCCACCGACATGAAACTCTACAAAACCTTCAAATTCCAAGGCGACAAAAATTTAGAACATCACAACTCATAAAGAATATTTAAAACATATAAACATGCATTCATTTATTCTTGAATCATGTAGGGTTATTTCATCACATATTCATCATCATCATCATCATCATCATCACAACTAACAATATTAAATAAATATTCATCACCATCATCATCACAACTAATAATATCAACAATATATTCATCATCATCGTCTATTCATCATCATCATCGATTCATCTCATCGAACCAAAAATTTATCTATCTCTATCTATCTATCTAACGATCTATCTATCTAACAATCTATCTCTATCTATCTATCTATTGATCTATCTATCTATATATCTAACAATCTATCTATCTAAAAAAAGAAAAAAAAGGTGGAGGTCTCACCGGAGAGGCAGGGCCGGGCAAGGAGGCGACCGGTGGGGCGACGCGGCAGGCGGTGGTGGAGCGCAGGATGGGGGCGAGGTGGTGGCCGGTGGGGCAGGGCAGGTCGGGGCGAGGTGGCAACCGGCGGGCGAGAACTGGCCAGGGGCGACACGGAGGAGGGGGCGAGCAGCGGCCGGGCAGAGGCAGGGGCCTTTGGCGAGAGGGCGTCCGGGCGGAGGGGGGGTGGAGGCGGCGATGGGCGGTGGGGACGGGCGCGCGTGAGTGGACGCGTGGTGGCGGGCCGAGGACGCTGGAGCGGCGCGGCTGCCGATGCGGCGCATGGCGTGAAGTGGAGGCGGCAGCGCAGGCGGGTGCGGCGCGGCGTGTGTTGACGGCGGGGTCGCGCTTGGGGTGGGGATAGGGCATAAGTGGATGTGGATGGGGATAGGGTGCCGCCCGAATGGATAAGGCCACCCTATGCCGACGGCATAGCCGTCGGCATAGATTGCCATGCCACGTGGCACCCAATGCCGACAGCTATGCCGTCGACATAGACAGGAGGCTGCTAAATGGCATAATTTAGTCCCACCTCGCCCAGGGACAAGCAGTTTGACCTGTTTAAATAGTTCACTAATCCATATGTTATAAGCTCCGGTATTCATTAGACTTATATGAAGAAATCAGACAATAATGGTAAAACTTCCAGTGCCCGGGCAGCCGGCCCGGTGCCCGGGCACTGAAGATTTCACCGTAATTGTCCGACTTCCATGATGAATACCGTATTTTTTAATAAATTCAATTATTACGCTTTTTAGATTTTTAGTTTACCGTGTGTATGGGACCCGGTGCGTGCAAAGTCAAAGGGCTAGATCCCGTGGTCAAACTCTACAGGGTTAGCCATGCCACCGGAGTGTCGCACCGGGCCCTCATACATGTCGTACAGTGTGGTGGCATGTCCGAAGAGGCAGCACGCGTCTCCGGGGTGTGCCCCCCCCCCCCTCATGGACGGCGCCGCCGCCGGCACCTGGAGGGGGGAAACGGACGCTGGCCGGGTCTACACGGGAGGGGATCTTGCAGTGGGGATCGCGGATGTTTCTCCAAAGTCTTCCTATGGGTTGACCGAACACAAACGGTGGATAGGTCCACTGCTCAAAGCCCGTCCGTGCAAAGTCAAAGGGCTAGATCCCATGGTCAAACGCTACAGGGTTAGGCGGGACGGGGGCCTGGGGGGTAGCAATGCCACCCGAGCGTCGCACCGGGCCCTCATACATGCGGGGTGGTGTGGTGGCATGTCCGAAGAGGCGGCACGCGTCTCCAGGGTGTGCCCCCCCTCACGGACGGCGATGACACGGTAGTAGACGTTCTGCGGTAACGATGCAGCGTGAATATTATTAAATACTCGGAGCGCGATAAAATCATGAGTTTTTTACACGACGTGGGCACATGTGTTGTAGGACTGATGGTATTTTTTTTCATAATTATTCGTGATGGAGTAGTATCTGAACAATTCCTCTTACGCGGATTGCTCTTCGCGTATCTACGACTGTGGCCGGCGGCCTCCGGGGGCCAGCATGCCGCCAAATCTTGCGTAGGCGGCCTCTCACAAGTCTGGAAGTGTTGTGGCGGGTGCAAACACCCGGCACGCGTCTCCGCGGTGTGCCCCCCTCACGGACGGCGCCGCCGCCTGCACCTGGAGGGGTGAAACGGACGCGTCGGGTCTACACAGAGGGGATCTTGCTCTGGGTCTAGCCCGGATGTTGCTCCAAAGTGTTCCTATGCGCTGACCTAACACAACCGGGTGGATAGGTCCACTGCTCAAAGACCGTCCGTGCAAAGTCAAAGGGCTAGATCCCGTGGTCAAACGCTACAGGGTTAGGCGGGACGGGGGCCCTGGGGGGTAGCAATGCCACCCGAGTGTCGCACCGGGCCCTCATACATGTGGGGTGGTGTGGTGCCATGTCCGAAGAGCCGGCACGCGTCTCTGGTGTGCCTCACGGACGGCGATGACACGGTAGTAGACGCTCATGCGTAACGGCGCGGCGTGAATATTATTAAATACTCGGAGCGCGATAAAATCATGAGTTTTTTACACGACGTGGGCACATGTGCTGTAGGACTGATGGTAATTTTTCATAATTGTTCTTGATGGAGTAGTATCTGAACAATTACCTCTTACGCGGATTGCTCTTCGCGTGTCTACGACTGTGACCGGCGGCCTCCGGGGGCTAGCATGCCGCCAAATCTTGCGTAGGCGGCCTCTCACAAGTCTGGAAGTGTTGTGGCGGGTGCAAACGCCCGACATGCCTCGGTGTGCCTCACGGACGGCTGGGCCATGCACCTGGAGGGGAAGCAGACGCCGGGTCTACGGAGGGGATCTTGCTGTGGATCTGGCCCGGATGTTGCTCCAAAGTGTTCCTATGGGCTGACCTAACAATAGTAGAAAATAGAGCTTTATTACCGGTTCATAAGGGCCTTTAATTCCGGTTCTGCAACCGGCACTAAAGAGTGGAGACTAAAGCCCCCCCCCTTTAGTACCGGTTCGGCACGAACCGCCACTAAAGGCCCACCACGTGGCGTGAGCTCGCGCCGTGGTATGGGGGACCTTTAATACCGGTTGGTGTTACCAACCGGTACTAAAGGAATTTTTTTTTTAATTTTCTTTTTGAAATTTAAAAAAAATGATTTTTTTTCGATTTTCAATTTTCTGAATTATTTGATGGTTTAGTCTCTAATCGCCCCTCTTAACTACTCAAGTGTGGATCACTCATTCCAAATCGTCTAACTTCCCGACCGGTCACCCATCCTCTCACTCCCCGACTGAGCACGCTTTAACTTTGAGTTCTATTCCCTACTTTCCAAGTCCTGCACTTGTTGTTTTCTCGACAAATGTAAGTCAGAATCCTATTAACCTCAAATAGTTTAGCTTGAGCATTAGGTCACACATTTCACCGTTTGAGTTTGAAACTATTATTCTAAAAAACAGTAATTATTTAGTAACACTAATATTTCTTAAATAAGTTTGACCATAGTTTGACCATAGTTTGACCAGATTTGACCAAAATTCAAAAAATTGAAATAATTATTTAGTAACACTAATATTCTTGAATAAGTATGTAGTAACATTAATACTTCTTGAATAAGTAGTTTGACCATAGTTTGACCAGATTTAACCAAAATTAAAAAAAAACCTTAAATTTGAGCATATCTTTTTCTCCTTTTGGAATTTGAGGATTCTAAACAATTGCAAACAGGCCGTAGGTAGTCCAAATCGGATGCGGATTTTTGTGCTGAATTTTTTGATATATTATACGTTTTTTCCGACATCGTATGCAAAAGTTATAGCCGTTTTACATTTTCCCTACACTTTTTGCAAAACATGTCCAAATTTAAGTTTTTTAATTTTCCTAACTAGTAGATGTAGTAATATAACTACATCTCGAAGAATTTTATTTTTGAATTTTTATCATTTTCTTTTGTATTTTCAAAACTGAAATGGCGATACACCGGGGAGTGGAGATTGAAAATTGCCCTTTAGTACCGGTTTGTGCCACGAACCCAGATCAGAGGTCAAACCCTTTAGTACCGGTTCGCGGCACTAAACGGTACTAAAGGTTAGCCCTTTAGTACCGGTTTGTGCCACGATCCGGTACTAAAGGTGATCGCGGGCCCGATGCGGCCGACGCCACCACATCATCTTTTAGTACCGTTCATGGCACGTAACCGGTACTAAAGGTTCAAAACGAATCCGGCATTAATGTATAGCCGTTCGAACCGGCACTAATGGTACCATTAGTACCGGGCCAAAATCGAACCGGCACTAATGTGTCTCATAGTAGGTCCTTTTTCTACTAGTGTAACACAACCGGGTGGATAGGTCCACTGCTCAAAGCCCGTCCGTGCAAAGTCAAAGGGCTAGATCCCGTGGTCAAAGGCTACAGGGGTAGGCGAGACGGGGGCCCTGGGGGCGTACAAATGCCACCCGAGCATCGCACGGGGCCCTCATACATGCGGGGTGGTGTGGTGGCATGTCCGAAGAGGCGGCACGCGTCCCCGCACTAGTAGAAAACAGGGCAATGGTCCAGGCCCGGCCAGCCCATTAGTCCCGGTTCAATCCAGTGGTCGGGCCAATGGGGGCATTGGACCCGGTTCAGGAGCCCCCGGGGCGGCCGGGCCACGTGGGCCATTGGTCCCGGATTCGTCTGGACCTTTTGGTCCCGGTTGGTGGGACGAACCGGGACCAATGGGCCTCGCCTGCCCACCACCATTGGTCCCGGTTGGTGGGACGAACCGGGACCAAAGGCTGCCCTTTAGTCCCGGTTCGAGTCACCAACCGACCAATTAGTTGCCTATATATACCCCTCCTCATGAAAGTGAAAGCACTCCCAAAGGCTCTGTGTGCAGTGTGAGGGAGAGCTTTGTTGTGCTCTAGCTCACCTCCTATGCACATGAGGTGTTCATGGAATGCCCGAGCCACACTACTTAAGCTTTCTCCTCTCCAAGCCTCGACCTCCAAGCTCCATTTTCCTTAATATTTGTCTAGGTTTAGCGGTCCGTCACGCCCCGTCCTCTTCTTCACTGTCGTCCGATCGCGCGCCGATCTCGTCGCCGGCACCACCGTGGTGAGCCTCTTGTTCTTATCTTATCTTCTTTCTGAAAGGAAAAAAATTCTTACTTGTATGTTTATATAGATACTTGTATACTTTTATTATTGCATCTTATATAGTGCGATGGTTTTGGTATCCGCCCCCGTCGGCCCTCGTCCTGTCTATGATTCGGATGTGGTATATATTATCTTTTCATAACTATTGGTTCATTTATTGTTTATGACAATTATGCCGACCAACGTGACATAGATTTTATTTATCTAGGAGGTTGTTGAACCGAAATTCCAACCGACCCTACCGTCGAGAGGTTATATTTAGTTGAAGAAGAAAACAATTTGTTGAAGGAAAAATTAGAAAAATTGAGGAGGATAAGATGATATTGGAGTTGCATGTTCCAGATGTCGTCGATGATCACAAGATCAAGATGGATGCAATGCGCTTGAAGATTAGAAAGATTAGAAAATATGACATTCATACCGAGGCTTGGTATCATTATTTTCCTTTCTCGACGGGGGGTACCGATACCCCCTCCCCGATAACATTATTTTCCCATGTATATGTATGTCGCGTCGTTGTCGATATAACCCCCTCGAGATAACTTCGACATGAGGGGCGGTCGATATATATACCCCTCTCGACCGTGATAACTTATACAACGGCAGCACCCCTTGGCCCTCTCGCTCGACCAAAACTCTCGAGGACTCCCAAACCCTAGAGAGAAAATGATGTTGGTCTCCTACCCCCCTCCCTTGGCGCCACTACTCCGACAAATTAACTCTCTCGAGGCCACCCAAATTAACCCTTGAAGCGTTGTGTCGAGGCGACCCCAAACCCTAGAGAGAAAGCGATGTTGGTCTCCTACCCTCCCACCGCGCCCCTACCCGACAAATTAACTCTCTCGAGGCCACCCGAACTAACATGATTCCTTATTGTGATTAGCTAGCTAGTTCTCGCTTGCCACTAATATATATATATATATATATATATATATATATATATATATATATATATATATATATCTGTACCATGTTTGAATAATAATTGACATGTTGTAAATATTTGCGAAACTATGGAGCACTCCGAGACGAAGAAAGCGAAGCGATGTTGGGGCACATAATCGCACAAGGAAGTGATGAAGTTGCGTCATTTCTCAACGACACCGTCTTTGGGTGAAGAAGAGGGCTATGTTCATGATGGCTTCGACCCATTAATGCCGGTACAAGAAGAGGACTATGTTCATGATGGCTCCGTGACACAATGGAGGTACAAGCGAAGGAGACCGTCTTGTGCTTTCCTAAGGTTGACCGAACGTGTCCGCCAGGTATATATATATTAGTTAAGCCCGTGGTGACTAGTTAATTGATGCATCCATTGTTTTGGTATATGTACACATATTAATTACTCTCATCTTTCTTCCTTATAATTTCTAGCCCTCCGGATCGAGCACAACTTCGGTAAGGAGACGAGACCCGAAGAAAAAGTTGAGCTCGGATGAAAAGTTTGAGATGATAGAAATCGCGCCCGACGGTGAACCGATTGAGCCCATGCGGACAAGGAATGCATTTTCTGCTCAGTGCGGGGTTCTTGTTAGGGGCAAGATCCCGATCAGCATCCATCAATGGTATAAGTTTCAAGGAGGAAGACCACGAGGTGTCTTATGTCAATGATATGCGAAAGAAGATCTTTGGACCGAGCTGAAGGCAAATTTCACCCTACCGCCAGAGGAGGATCCGGAGAAGCCAGTTAAAGAGCAATTAATCAAGTCTTTTGCTCTTAAGAAGATGGCAACCCTAATGAGGAGGTGGAGGAAAGAGCTGAACCAGTTTGTCGAGAAAGATAAGACACCATGATTCATCGGCAAATATGAGAAGATCAAAGATCACTGGCCCGCATTTGTGGCCCACAAGACATCGGAAAAGAGTAAGAAGATGTCGGCGACAAACAAGAAAAATTTTTCGAAGAAGAAGCTTCACCATCGCACGGGGTCAGGTGGCTACCTCTAATCCCGGCCTAAGTGTTCCAAGGCTGAGCATGATCTCGCTTGATAAAGGGATCGAACCAGGAGACAATGTCTTGGCAGGACCGTTGCGGACTTGGTTCTTCGGGCTGGCAGAACCTTGGACCTATGTGAGGAAGTGCCGGTGGACTGACGAAACTGCAAATACCGGTCAGGAAGCTTCGACACTATATCGATGCAGCCTTGATGAGGGACGTTCCTTCCAAACAAGGAGAAGGACGAGCTCACAATGGCCCTTGGGAATCCACAGAGCACCTCGGGCGGACGAGGCACGCCCGAGCTCCCTTTCGTGGAAGGTTGGTTTTCGGACTCGGGGGTTACAAAACCCACGAGAGGAGGAAGAAACTGAGCAGGACCAACTGCAGCGCCGCACGTAAAGGGTAATGGGGCTAGAGGAACGAGAAGAGGAACGAGAAGCGCAGATCGCAGCAAAGCGACCCGTCAAGCTTCCCCCAAGCTACCCCGCCATCTCGGCGGAGAAGCAGCGTGGGTTCCACCGAGCTGCTTCAAAGCCGGGCATGTTTTGACGGCTCTGCCGCTATCCCGTGGATGGTATCACGGAGTCTCAAAGTTGCCACATTATGGCGCGATGGATGACTTTGAAGGTCAAGGCGTTGTTGGCCAAGTTTATCCTAGTGGACCCGGCACAACTTATCACCGCCACCCGATTCGAGAAGGATATGCTAAGGTGATGGTGGATGAAATAACGGAGGATTTGAGGACCTCCGGCTTGACTACCCTACCGGTGAAGGGGAGACTAGGCTGGGTTGTGCTCTGAAGACTCCATGCCTATGGCGGAAGGAGCTCATCAACCTTCCGAACTGGACGCCTGCGCCTCCTCCTCCTCCTCCGGCGAGTCAGGGCACTCCGCCTCCTCCACCGCCTCCTCCTCCGGTGAGTGATGATCAGGGCACGCGTGGCGGCACTCCGCCTCCTTCTCCGGCGCGTGGCGGCACTCCGACTCCTTCTCCGGCGCGTGGCGGCACTCCGCCTCCTTCTCCGCTTCTTGCCAAGGCCGCCCGAGCAGCCAGCCTCCTCCTTCGCCGCCTTGTCAGCAAGGGCGGAGGAGACCCGCCGCCACTCCGGCTGCTCCGGCGCGTCGTAGTCCTTCTCCTCCGCCTCGTAAGCAAGCAAAAAAAGAAGACATCCGCTCATGCTCGCTTCTGCGGCGTCTAGCAAGACAGCCAAAGGCGGGAGGAATACAGAATCGGGTCCTTCTCTAAAGACTCGGAGAAGTTACCGCACGAGAGGACCGAGGAGGAAAACGCAAAAGATCGCATTGCAATCAAGTGGATGACTGGTTTGCAGGGTTGAAAGCAAAGAGACGTCCACCTCCGGAGGAGAATGTAGATCCCGTAAAAGCAAAGCGCACTCTGGCTGCCCTGAGGAAACCACCCAAGTCTCCGCCGAAAGGCAACTATGAGCGCATTATTGGAAAGGCATTTGCCGAAGCGGAGAGGTCGGGACGTACTCAAAGTGATCAAAGAATGAAAGAATGACGAGCTGGGAAACAAATTGCCCAGCTCGGCGAACAAGCGAAGCAATCGTGCCCCCCGCTCAAGGTGCCTGCTAGCGACGCTGCCGATCCGAGGATGGTGCCCGGTTATGGCAATCCTGAAGATTACCTGCCCGACGATGTACATTTTGATTTCTTGGAGGTGCAGATACAAAGATACGATGCACGGAAGCCTCTCGTCAAAGATGAAAGCTCTCTATCAACGATGATGCGAAGATTGCATGATTGGTACATGAAAACCTCGCAGAGTCCGAGGGAGGAGTACTTTGTATGTGAGAGTTAAAAAGGAGCATGACCTCGTTGGAATTGAACTGATGCCTATTCCATTTGAGGAGTTCTATCAGTTTTTCAATCAATTGGCCCTCGATAAAGCAACGGCACCTGCTAATATCTGTAAGTAGTACTACTTCTGTCATTAAGTCTCTCTATATAACTCAGCTCTTTCATTGCATGTATTATAATTATCCTCACTATATTATGCAGATTGAAGATCGCCGAATTGAAGAAAAGACAAGTGGGTTCCATTGGGTTCATTAACACATATCTCATAGATGCAACTGAGTTTGAATTTCATGCCGAAAATACCGAGGCCAACTTGCTACAATCGTTGGTAATAAATGAACACAAGGATATAATACTCTTTCCTTACAACTTCAAGTGAGTGTTATGTCTTGTGGCATATTCGATTCTTTATTAGTCCAGGTTATAGTAATGTAATATTGATGAGTTATGCATGCATGCGCAGGTACCACTATATTCTCCTAGAGATTAAGCTTGAGCAGGAGTAGTAACTGTCTTAGACTCCAAACGAAAAGATCCCAAGGAGTATGCGGACATGGTGAAATGCTCGAGAAGTAAGTTAAATCGATCATTATCCACCATATCAGCAACTTTGTTCATTTGTGATATCAAGTAATTGTTTTCTTTGTATGGCAGGGTTTGGAGAAAATTCACCAAAAAGCTCCGGACTGCCGAAGAAGCTGCAATTTAGACACCCGAAAGTAAGTACTATAGTAGCATATTCCACGCATCTCCTAGTGATTCAAGCGCTAGTTTCATCAATACCATTTAACATGCTTGCTAATTATCAGTTTGATTGACCTCTATTTCTTGTAAAGTGGTTGTGGCAGGAACAAGGGAATGATTTACTGTGGATACTACATTTGCGTAGTCCATCCGCCACACGACACCTGTGAGCGGGCTACTCTCGACAAACAATATGAAGTGCGTAAATAATAATATTCACAATTTTATTTTATTACCATCATTTGTGTTGAGTTTCATTCATTCATATATATATGTATTGACCCCCTTCTTAAAATTAGATGTTTCAATGCGGGATGAACTACTAGCACCAGATCGCATGCTGAGCAATTCAAGAGGAATTGGCGGCATTCTTTCTTGACCATGTGATCGTCAAGACGGAGAATACTATGTGGACCACGCGTCCGTATGTTAGGAGATTATTTTTGTAAAAGATAATTGTTGTATATATGTAGCCGTAGTGTCGGATAGATATAGGAGAACTTGTTGTTCGACCAATCTCTTGGAGAAGGAGAGGTGGTCGATATCACTTCCCTCAGTATGCAGATATGTTCATGACGATCTTCTGTTTCCTTCCTTTGCTTACTAGCTAGCTAGCATGTCTAGCTAGTCCTCTCTATACATATGTATAGTACGTAGCATCGACCAAGCACGGACAAAAGAGAGGACACTTCTCTCTATTAATTAGCTAGCTAACACAATATATGAAACACCTAAATTAACCCCCCAAACCCCCAAACCCCCCTTCAAAAAAACAAAAACCCCAGCCCTTTGGAATGTCGACGTGGATGCCTTTTGGTCCCGGTTGGTGCTACCAACCGGGACCAAAGGCCTACTGGGCTCGGCGCACCGCCACGTGGAGGACCATCCGTCCCGGTTCGTGTTAGAACCGGGACTAAAGGGGGGAGGTATTAGTAACGACCCATTAGTCCCGGTTCACGAACCGGGACTAAAGGCCCTTACGAACCGGGACTAATAGGTGTTTTTCTACTAGTGCCGGGGTGTGCCCCCCCTCACGAATGGCGCCGCCGCCAGCACCAGTAGGGGGGAAACGGACGTGTCGGGTCTACACGGAGGGGATCTTGCTGTGGGTCTGACTCGGATGTTGCTCCGAAGTGTTCGTATGGGCTGACCTAACACAACCGGGTGGATAGGTCCACTGCTCAAAGCCCGTCCGTGCAAAGTCAAAGGGCTAGATCACGTGGTCAAACGCTACAGGGTTAGGCGGGACGGGGGGCCTACGGGGGTAGCAATGCTACCCGAGTGTCGCACCGGGATCTCATACATGTCGTACGGTGCGGTGGCATGTCCGAAGAGGCGACACGCATCTCCAGGGTTTGGCCCCCTCAAGTGGCAGCCTTGCCTTGCGTCTGCAGGGGCACACCGCATGAGCCCCAAGACGGGCGTCTCTGAATGCTGAACACTTCCACATATGTATCGGGACCCGTCACGATGTTTCGGTGACATAGCTACACCCCGAATCCCCACCAACCAGAATTCCCTCCGTGTGTCGACCGTTTCTCCGTGACACGGCGATAGCGACGCTCAGAATGGGGCAATCGATATACCATCGGGTATTTTTCTTTATATAAGGCATAATTATCTTATGCAAAAACAAAACTAAAATAAAGTAAAATAACAAAATAAAGTAAAAATAAAAAATAAAGTAAAATAAATGTATGCCGTCGGCAAGGCCGTCGGCATATCTGTGCACACACGGAGGTGCAATCCCATGGGTCGATGACGTGACATGACACACGGATCGATGGCGTGGCAGAGGAGCCTATGCCGACGGCTATGCCGTAGGCATACCTTTGCCATAGATAGTATAAAGCAAAATTAAAAATAAAACTAAATAAACATATGCGGACGGCATAGCTGCACACACGGATTGATGACGTGGCAGAGGGGCATGGGCCAGGTCTATGCCGACGGCTATGCCGTAGGAATACCTTTGCCACAGATATGCCGACGGCCGCCGTTACCTCCCGTTGGCGTAGGTTCAACGCCCGTCAAGCGGTCGGTTGGCCAAAGGCGGTGTGGGCCCGGAGCTACGATGGCCGCTCCTATGCCGACGGGCCCCGTAGGCGTATCTCGAGCGGTCCCGACGGCCTCGTCTATGCCGACGGCCCCGTCGGCATAGATGGATGTATGCCGACGGCTTTTCTACGCCTACGGCCTGTCCTTGGCCGTCGGCATAGGTCCATCTATGCCGACGGGGGCCGTCAGCATAGATATGGCCGTCGGCAACCCAAATTTTTCTGGTAGTGGCGGTAAGCCCATGCAATCAGCCTAATACGATATTGTCAAAAATTACTTGCGAACTGTACAAGGTGCAATCAATATCGTTTCAAGAAATTCAAACACTACCAAGTAGGAAACACCGGCATGTTCGAGCGGTAGTCAAGACTCGAGACACACATGATGAACATCGATAGCATTCGATCCCCCAGTGCTGTTCAAAGATCGTTATATAAACATAAACTTCAATCCTAGAAAATTACAAGAACGCCTCCTTCCTAGATAGAAAAACGTAGGGGCATAACCTAGAGGTTGACCTTTCTAACCATCAAACAAATTTCATAAGCACGCAAACAATCAAATCAGCAATTAAAACTTCCAATATCTCTGTATTCATGCATGCGCAGGTACCACTATATTCTCCTAGAGATTAAGCTTGAGCAGGGAGTAGTAACTGTCTTAGACTCCAAACGAAAAGATCCCAAGGAGTATGCGGACATGACTGAAATGCTCGAGAAGTAAGTTAAATCGATCATTATCCACCATATCAGCAACTTTGTTCATTTGTGATATCAAGTAATTGTTTTCTTTGTATGGCAGGGTTTGGAGAAAATTCACCAAAAAGCTCCGGACTGCCAAGAAGCTGCAATTTAGACACCAAAGTAAGTACTATAGTAGCATATTCCACGCATCTCCTAGTGATTCAAGCGCTAGTTTCATCAATACCATTTAGCATCCTTGCTAATTATCAGTTTGATTGACCTCTATTTCTTGTAAAGTGGTTGTGGCGGGAACAAGGGAATGATTTCTGTGGATACTACATTTGCGAGTTCATCCGCCACACGACATGTGGAGCGGGCTACTCGACAAACAATATGAAGTGCGTAAATAACAATATTCACAATTTTATTTTATTACCATCATTTGTGTTGAGTTTCATTCATTCATATATATATGTATTGACCCCCTTCTTAAAATTAGATGTTTCGAATGCGGGATGAACTACTAGCACCAGATCACATGCGAGCAATTCAAGAGGAATTGGCGGCATTCTTTCTTGACCATGTGATCGCTGAAGACGGAGAATACTATGTGGACCACGCGTCCGTATGTTAGGAGATTATTTTTGTAAAAGATAATTGTTGTATATATGTAGCCGGTAGTGTCGGATAGATATAGGAGAACTTGTTGTTCGACCAATCTCTTGGAGAAGGAGAGGTGGTCGATATCACTTCCCTCTGTATGCAGATATGTTCATGACGATCTTCTGTTTCCTTCCTTTGCTTACTAGCTAGCTAGCGTGTCTAGCTAGTCCTCTCTATACATATGTATAGTACGTAGCATCGACCAAGCACGGACAAAAGAGAGGACACTTCTCTCTATTAATTAGCTAGCTAGCACAATATATTGAACACCTAAATTAAACCCCCAAAACCCCCAAACCCCCCTCTTTAAAAAAAAACAAAAACCCAAGCCACGTAAATGTCGACACGTGGATGTTAATTGGTCCCGGTTGGTGCCACCAACCGGGACCAAAGGCCCTCTGCTCGGGCTCGGCACAGGCCACGTGGAGGCTCATCTCGTCGGTTCGATCGAACTGACTAAAGGGCTGTGGCATTAGTACCGACCCTTTAGTCCCGGTTCAGGAACCGGGACTAAAGGCCCTTACCAACCGGGACAATAGGCCCTTTTTCTACCAGTGTCACTCACTCCCGGCTAAAAAGGGTTACCTACTCGCATTTAGCAATGGACCAATTGCGTATGTTTATTTTCAATATGCGTTTATGTGTTCACTTTATATCAGAGAAAAAACCCGATGCCTTCGAATGATGCTTTGAAAATGTGGATTGACAAAGCTTTATGATGGATTAGATTAAAAACTTGTGTTTTACAAAAGGAAAACGCTTACCATCACCTGGCGGATGACAACGGCCGCGTCCGCCGCCTTCTCCGCGCTACACATGGAGCTGAGTCTCCTTCCTTTTTCTCAAACCTTATCTCCTCCTCCGTTCGTGCGTCATTTTTCCTCGTTTCCCGGTCTACATCCCGTTGCCGGCATGCTGATAACCAGGCCTCCGTCAGCCATGCCCCTTCTCTTCTTCTCCTGCCACCATCCTGCCCAAGTTCCTCCTCCGCCGCATCTCAAACAAGATCTCGAGCTGCGCTCGCCATCCCCGGAGCACCAAAGCATCCGCTGGCCCGTTGTCGTCCCCGCTGCTCGGGAGCACCGGCGTGGATAGCCATCGCTGCCGCCTCCTCGAGCTCGATTTCCTGCAAATAAGTTTTTCTGCAACAACGGTGCTTCTACGACCTCAAAGAGCTACACGTTTGAGTGGCGGTGCATTACTACTGCGGTCGGCGGCGACGTGCTTGGCGCATGCAACATGGTAGTTATTTCTGCAATGCAGCTGTTGTTTCAGGAATTGTTTACGCAACCCGCCGTTGTTTCAGGAATTGTTTCGCAGTCTCCAAATTTTTGCAACATGGTAGTTGTTTACGCAATGCGATCGTTGTTTCAGAATTATTTCTGCAACGTGATCATTGTTTCAGGAATTGTTTTTGCAACTGGTTTTGTTGTTTCAGGAATTAATGTGCCAGAAGGCGAAGCGCTGCGCAAGGCGAGGAGTTAGATCGACGGCTCGGCGCAGAGATCCGACGGCTGTCGAGGTGGTGGATTACTAGTCATCTATCATGGACGCCAGAAGCGCCGCTCTTTACAAAATGAGAAGAGATGCATACAAATAATTTTTCTTTTTTTTTTGACGGAAAGGCCTTCATGGCTAGCTTTATTAAACTAAATAACAGATACATCGTCTGCCAAAAAATTGGCAATGAAACTTGGCGGTGCCTCGATCCACAGAGACGGATCGTTTGCACGGCCATATTCAGCTAGCGCATAAGCAGTCATATTTGACTCTCTATTACAATGCTCAAGAATAACCTTCCCAAAACCTCTTAGTATCTCTCTGCATTCTTCCAAAACGGGGCCAGCCACCATTGATTGTCCTTCATTCAGCTGTAGAGCGTTTACAACAATGATGTTATCCATCCTCGCCATGATGTTGTTACAACCCATCGAAACAGCTAACTTCACACCTTCCCGGAGTGCTACAGCTTCAGCAGAGACAACGTCCGCCACGTGATCAATACGTGAGGTAGAAGCTGCAATGAAATTCCCTTTATGATCTCTTATAATGGCACCACATGATCCCGAGTGATCCTCCTCCCGGAAAGATGCATCAACGTTCAGGAGCTGCTGCGATGCCAGAACGATCGGTCAAGAATTTGTCCTCGATTTCGTTTCAGGAACGGAACTCGCGAGGGTGAAGTTCAGTGTCAGTGAAAAAAAAAATTCTTCTTTATATATTTCTTACACGTATTTCTATATATTTTTATTTCTGCAGAGTATGAGAGGGATGAAGATGGAGAAAAGGACTCAATTAGCAAGGGTGTCGAGGTGATGTCGTTGGAAGGGGCCAAAAAATCATCGAGTTTTGTACAACCATACATGTGTATATATGCAATCAAAACAAAATTAAAAGGCCCGTGGGGCATTCTACTGGTTATAACCAAACTTAACAACCACGCATAATGACAGGGGTAAGTCGGTTTGCAGCTAGATGCCCATGCGAACGCGAAGAAACAAAACGAATCTGCGCCGTCCACCCGCCATGTCGGTTCGAGCGACGGATCAGATCCAGCCTGGCCCCATATAACAAACGAACCCAGCCGCCTGCCTCCCTCCTCCCGTCAGATCATCCGATCTTCTCCCCCGAGCCCGATCGATCCCCCGAAACCCTAGCGCAGCAGCAGCCATGGCGACGGAGACCGAGCCAGCCGCTGCCGCGGCGCCGTGCCTCCTCCTCGGCCCTCCCCTCATCCGCGCCGCACGCCCGTCCCCCGCCACTGCCGCCGCCGCCGGTGACGACACCGACGCGTCGCACCCGTTCCTCGACCTCCTGGACGCGGCCTTCAAACGCGCCGTCGGCCGAGGAGATCAAGGCCGCGCTCAAGCCGCGGAGGGCGCTCACGGAGAACTGCTCCGCCACGTACGCCAACTCGGGCAACCCCTGCCTCGACTTCTTCTTCCAGGTGGTCCCCGACACGCCGCCGGAGCGCGTGCGCTCCCTGCTCGCCGCCGCCTGGACCCACGACGCGCTCACGGCGCTCAAGCTCGCCTGCAACCTCCGCGGCGTGCGCGGCACCGGCAAGTCGGACAAGGAGGGCTTCTACGCCGCCGCGCTCTGGATGCACGAGAACCACCCCAGGACGCTCGCCTGCAACGTCGCCGCGCTCGCCGAGTTCGGCTACCTCAAGGACTTCCCCGAGCTGCTCTTCCGCCTCATCCACGGCGCCGACGTGCGCAAGGTCGCCAAGGCCGGAGTGGAGGCCGACAAGGTGCGCAGGAAGGCCAAGGCCCTGGCCCAGCAGCGGAGGGCCTCCGCGCCAGGCTCGCCGGCCGGAAGCGCGCCCGCGAGCTGGCGCCCGAGCGGCCAAGGCCACCTTCGGCGACTTACTCTCGGCCGCCCTCTCCAAGTTCGTCAAAGGCAAGCCCGTGGAGGTGGAGGCCGCCTCTGTCGCGGCCGAGGAGCCGAAGCCGGAGGCGATGGAGGTTGATGCGGAGAAGACGGCGAACAAGCCGCGGCGGATGTCCAAGAAGGTCCGCAAGGTGGCCAAGCTCGCCGTGCAGTCGCTGGAGACGTACTACGGCGACCGCGCCTACCGCTTCCTGTTCGACGCTGTCGCCGAGTTCTTCGCCGCGCTCCTTGCCTCGGACCTCGAGCAGCTGGCCCCAAAGGCAAGAAGAGGAAGATCGGGCTCGCCGCCAAGTGGTGCCCCACGCCGGGCTCGTCGTTTGACCGCACCACGCTGCTCTTGCGAGGCCATCGCCCGCCGCCTCTTCCCGCGCGACTCGGACCCTGAGCTCGCCCAGCTCTCGGATGACCACTACACGTACCAGGCCCTCCGCCGCCTCCGCCGCGAGGTGCTCGTGCCGCTGCGCAAGGTCCTGGAGCTCCCGGAGGTGTACATGAGCGCGCAGCGGTGGTCGGAGCTGCCCTACAACCGCGTGGCCTCGGTGGCCATGCGGCGCTACAAGTTCCTCTTCAAGAAGCACGACGAGGCGCGCTTCGACAAGTACCTGGAGGACGTGGAGGACGGCAAGGCCAAGATCTCGGCGGGCGCGCTCCTGCCGCACGAGATTGCCGCATCCGCCTACCGCGGCGTGGAGGACAACGTGTCGGAGCTCCAGTGGCGCCGCATGGTGGATGACCTCCGCTCCAAGGGGTCGCTGCGCAACTGCATCTCGGTCTGCGACGTGTCCGGCAGCATGAACGGCACCCCGATGGAGGTGTGCGTCGCGCTGGGCGTGCTCACGTCGGAGCTCAGCGAGGAGCCATGGGCGGGCAAGGTGATCACCTTCAGCTCGACCCCGAGATCCACCTGATCAAGGGCAAGACCCTTGCCAAGAAGATGGCCTTCGTTAAGCGCATGCAATGGAACATGAGCACCAACTTCCAGGCGGTGTTCGACCAGATCCTCCGCACGGCCGTGAACGCCCGGCTGGCGCCGGAGAAGATGATCAGGACCGTGTTCGTGTACAGCGACATGGAGTTCAACCAGGCGTCGGGGCACGGCGGCGGTGGATACTACGGATCGCGGCGATCGTCCGGGTCCTGGGACACTGACTACAACGTGATCTGCAAGAAGTTCAGGGACGCAGGGTACGGCGATGTGGTGCCGCAGATCATCTTCTGGAATCTGCGCGACTCCAAGTCGACGCCGGTGACGTCGACGCAGCCGGGGGTGGCCATGGTGAGCGGCTTCTCCAAGAACTTCCTCAAGATCTTCCTGCAGAACGACGGCGTGGTGAACCCCGAGGCCATCATGATGCAGGCAATCGCCGGCGACGAGTACCAGAAGCTGACTGTGTACGACTAGATCAGTACTTGCCGGTTGTCATCAGCTTAGTTAGAATGTTCGTGGTGTTCGATTAGCTTCTTTTTCTTCAGAATTCGTGGTGTTCGATTAGTTTCTTCTTCAGAACTGTGAACAGCTAGTTTACTTTGTTTGATGATTAGTGTTTTTTTTCGAATTTGAACCAAAATTATGCGTGCAATTTTTTATGTTGAAAATCCTATGCTTGAGTTGATAATCATGCTTGGGTAGGATGATTGGAATGTTTGGATGATCAATTGTGTTTGGTATCTTCTTTTCTGCATTCGAACATGGAAGTTCACCTGCTGGCATGCATTGGGAGAGCTGTTTCACAGAGGCCAATTTGTAATGTTTCTGCATGCCAGAACGCACAAACTTACTGACACTGAACGAGGAATAGACCAACGAGAGAAACTGTCCACAAAGTTCTATTTTTCATGAAACTTTCGCAGTTTCGTAGGAGAACATTTGTAAACACACTCAGATGGCAAAAAGATAAGAGGCCATGGAACCTTAGATTTATTTGACATCTTATTAATTATTAACGCTAATATACTAGAAATAACCTCCGTATCCCGGGTAGCAAAAATCTGAATTAGTTGCGGTGAAACACACGAAAACTACATGAAAGGGCGAAATACTGTGACATCAGCAGAGGTTCTTATTTATTTTATTTTTGCGTCATTTTCTTATTTGTCTTTTTCCTTCGGGCGACAAAAAAATGCAACTGATGCGGTGCGCCGTACAAGATTAGAACTCTCAATCACACACTAGTCTGCACATGCTCCTGCCACTCCAACCAATAGCCATTATTGATATTTAGAAAGACGGGGAGGGGAACTTTTGGTTCCTGGGTACATATGTATCGTATATGAGAATTTTTTTTAGCAATTCAACAAAAAGTCAAAATTTTATGAAAATATTTTTAAAATAAACTTGACCTTTCATTGTACTAGTGAGAAAAGTTCCAAAAAAGAAAATTCTTCTTTGACTTCTTTTCAAAACAGACAGTTTTTCAGTCAAAATAGCATGACCTATAATAGCAAATAAATTTTGTCTTTTTCGTTGTGAAGTCAACGTAAGTTTTTTTTGTGAAAATTTATATACTAGTGCGCAAGTAAATCAAGTTTAATCTAAAAATACTTTTGAAGTACTTTGACTTTTTGTTCAATTATTAAAAAAATACCCCATATAGGGTGTATATACATGCGAGAGCCAAAGGATATTATTATTAAGCAGTATAACTTAGCGAGCTACAGCCTTCCACAGCGATTTGACGTTTTGAACCATCCGATCAACTCGTTTAACGCTGCAGATCGTTCTGTTGCACAGCGCACCGTTTCACCGGTCGCCCAGCTCATCCAGGCTTGCCCAACGTTATCGGGCCGCTGCTCCGGAGCTCGACTTGGGCGGCTTCTCGTTCGTCAATCAACTGAGTATTTTGTTTTTTTGCATCGGGCGCCACAAGCCCACGAGCATCACCTCCACTTGCCCATCGGCCCAGGTTGTCCCTTCCCATTCTGTCGCTCTATAACGTCAGCCCTGAAACCGCCGGCGGCGCCATAATGACGAGGGTCAAGGCCGTTGGTATTCCTTCAGTAACAGTCCACCGTAAAGTGCAGGCCTACATTTTGATTCCCCTCTCTCTTTCCTCGAAGTTGATAGTGCTAATCGTGGATGTTCTCCTTGGTGATTGTTCATGAAATCTGGTCAATTCTGGTAAAAAAATCTTATATTCTCATTTGGCTGGGGTATGCACATTCATCTTACAATAACTGATGAAGGAAATCTACGTACTAAAGAAGACGACAGAATACAAATATTCAACGTCAGTTTATTGACGCCTCTCCTTACATATTGAGGATATAAATCACTTTTGTTTCAACATGCTAGGACTTGACTTCGATCAGTTCATCTTTGTACCCTGTTATACGGACGATTCCTCATGTTGTTTCTTTCTCTTAAGTCATTGATTAACTTTCCTGAGCATTCCAAATGGTTTGTTGACTGATGAATTCAGGCTTGCTAAAACTTTGTTTCTTCTCTGTTACTTTTTTTCACTACTGTAATATCACACTAGATCTTAAATTGGATGGTTTAGTCCGTACAAACTATTTGATGTAAGCTGAACACTCGGGAATGTTATTCAAGCATTAGAGTTGATGTCGATCTTGTGCAAGAATAGAATATGCTAGCCTTTACAAGATAGAATACTGTATTATTTTTGCTCCATGTATTTCCTTGCATCTTCTTGTAATGACTGGACAAAGAGAAAATGTAAAAACGAAAGCATTTATGTGAGTGTATAGGTTCCAAACTCGATGTAAATATGCGCCACCATCAGTGTCAACACATCGAAATTCAATTAGTTTGAATTTTACCAAATGTTTCCATTGTTCAAGTTTTCTAAATATTTGTATAGTAGTTCTTTTCCCTAGATGGACGAGCGTGGCAACGCGCGCCATCATGATCTAGTTTCCCAGGAAGACGGAGGGGAACTTTTGGTTCCTGGGTACATATGTACCCTATATGAGAAAAAAAATAGCAATTCAACAAAAAGTCAAAAATGTATGAAAATATTTTTAAAATAAACTTGACCTTTCATTGTACTAGTGAGAATGGTTCCTGGGTGATATAAGAACATAGCAGGCCGTCGAGATTAGAAGACAATCTTGCAATTTTTGATATAGCTTACCCCTCATGCAAAGTGGTGACAATCTTGCAATTTGTCGAAACCTTTTTTGCAAATTATTAATAATTTTATAATGTCGAATATTTTCTAAAACACAAACAATTTGAAAATTTTGAACAGACTTCTTATAATGTAAATAAACTTTGTAGTTCCGAACATTATTTTAAAGAACAAAATTTGGTATTCCGAACAATTTCTTCACGAACAAAATTTGAAAAACATGAACAATTTTCGAAAATCCCTGATTTTTTTTAAAAGTGTGGAAACTTTTGAAAATTCCAAACATTTTTAAAAAATACGAATACATTTTGAAAAGAGATGTTCAGGTAAGTTTTTTTAAGATTCATACCATTTAGACAAGTGATCAGAAGGAAATTCAAAAATGTTTACCATGTGTTCTAAAAATTGCTCGGGCCTATATTTGAAAAACAATATTCATCATGTATTTGAAAAAATGTTCAATGCCTGTTAAAAATAATGTTCCCCACATATGCAGAAAAAGTATGCAATGCATATTACAAAAGTTCACATGTATTTACAAAAAATAAATACAACTAGATAGGGTACTGGGTTGGGGAACGAGTTGCGTGCGGAGAGTGGGTATGCAACTCGGTCGGACATGAGTTGCATGTTTGGGCTGGACATTCAACTGGGTCGGGTGGGTTTGCGTGTTCGGTTTGGACATGGAACAAGATAGGGGCTTGGGCAAGTTGCATGTTGGGGTTAGACATGCAACTGTATCGGCGAGTTGCAACTTGCAAGTTTGGTTTGGACATGCAACTAGATAGGAGTCGGAGCAAGTTTTGCGTGCCGAGGGCGGACATACAACTAGGTCGGCGAGTTGTGTGTTCTGCTGAACTTTCACCTTCATGTTCTCAAAATAATTGCATCCACGGTGAAAACAAAACTGTTGTAGAGGAAAGGAAAGGATAATGTTGCTCTCCAGAAAATGCATATAGTGGCCTTCGTCGATGGGACAAATGCTTCAGTGTATGCATTACAAGGCTTGTTTGTCTATTTGTTTATTTTGGTTGATACTAGCAAAAATGCCCGTGTGTTGTAACGGGTGAAAAAAAACATCTCTATCCCTAATACAATATGTATGACTCAAGACATTCTCGTGCTCCTCCCACACATGCATTGGTCCACCCCCTCTATTTCAATACCACACCCCACATTTGTAGCCGCTTCTCTTACCTTTCGCGCTCACCAACAGTGCCCACGGTTTTCACCAGATTATAACGTGTCTGAACATAGTCAGTCACAAGGCGATGAGATCAATCAGCACCTGTAACCGAACCGCGCCAACACAAGAGAACATTTAGATTTCAAAAAAACTAATCTCATCGAGTAGGATGTGAGGGACGCCTTCCATGAGTAATTCCTAGCACAACGCCAATGCTTCGTTATGGAGAAAATGCCGGTTGGCATGAATTAGGGCTGGTCAGGTCTAGGGACTTTGAAGCTGGATTGATTTCGGGTAGGGTTCTTGTAACGACACTTCGAGAAATGGATTGTGTGAGATGAATAAAGAACTACGGGCAGTGTGTGCATTTGATCAGAAATGAACAAATCAACTCACCATGCCGTAAAGTGAACTTCCCATGTGGCTAAAAATAAATTAGCAAAACACAAAATATATAATCTAGTGATGAGGATCAAAGCACGATGGCAGATCATAAATAAAGGTAAACTGTTTTTTCTTCGTATTAATTGTGTCGGCTTAATTTTATTATAGCCTAAAATGCTACCTAAAGGAATAAATACAATTACAAAAATGAGTTTCCTTGATTCCAATCTTGGAAGCAAACAACACTGAAAAACCATATTGACAGAACAGTTGTGATCCTAATATCAGATTAGTGGCAGGAAGAGCAAGACGTTTCATATTGAACATATGGACCCACAAAATAAAAACAAAACATCTGCATACTTTTTCTTATAAAAAACAGAACATTCCGCATACCCAAAATTTATATCATGTGTAGTTACTTTCAAATCCGAGTGGATTAGTAAGAGCAAATTCTGATGTTGCTCAGTAGTAACTTGTGTAGTGGATGAAACAAAAATATTTTCTAAAACTCAAAGAATTAGTTGATATCTTGGTGCAACAGAAAATTTAGAAATTCCATATCCATTCAACTGAATGTTCTCAAACTGTCAGCTAGCCAATTTAATAACATTTCACAAATTAATTGTCTTGTATGAACCTATTTGGTATTGTAGAGGAAGCATAACGAGAGTGGACGATCTGCACACGGGGGCATCTGCACCCGCTTTTCAAAAATGTACTTTTTACGTGTTTTATAATGTTCAAAAATTCTAAAAAAAATTATGCATACATGTTGGCAACGGTATGTCCACGGCACAAAATTTTGTATAAAAAAATATTTTTGTTTTGTCTCAGTAAAAAAGACAAATTTCACTGCTTCTAAATAGCGTTTCACGGCACAAAATTTTGTCTTTTTGCACAGGCTACAAAAAAAGTTTTTTTCTGTTAAACTTTCTGCACACACATAGAATATGAAGATGTCCGCGTGCACCTTTTTTCAGAATTTTTTGACATTGCAAAATATGTTTTCCAAAGTAGGTTCATATGTACCCGGGTTCATCCATACACTTCTCAAGCATAACATCATATAAGAGATGCACATTTCAGTCATCTTCCATGCTGCATTGAGAGTTGAGACACTATTATAAGATACAGAAAAAAAAAGGAACCTTGTATGAGTAATTCAGTAACATTGGAGGGAATAAAGCTTACGTAACAACCAAATCATATTCAACCATATCGAAGGGAGATAGTATTGGGTTACGTTGCAGAAAATTAAAATTTTTCCTACGGTTTCACCAAGATCCATCTATGAGTTCATCTAGCAACGAGTCATGGGAGAGTGATTTCATCTACATACCACTTGTAGATCGCGTATGGAAGCGTTCAATGAAACGGGGTTGATGGAGTCGTATTTCGCCGTGATTCAGATCACCCGATGACCTAGCGCCGAACGGACAGCACCTCCGCGTTCAACACACACGTGACGGAGGCGGATGACGTCTCCTCCTTCTTGATCCAGCAAGGGGAAGGAGAGGTTGATGATGATCCAGCACGACGGCGTGGTGGTGGATGCAGCAGAACTCCAAAGAGGCTTCGCTAAGCAACTACGGAGGAGGAGGAGGTGTTTGAGGAGGAGGAGGCTCCAAGGCTTATGGGTGCGGCCACCCTCCCTCCCTCCCTTTATATAGGTGCAAAGAGGGGGAGGGCAGCCTTGCCCTTCCTCCAAGGAAGGGGTGCGGCCAAGAGGGGAGGAGTCCATCCTCCAGAAGGCACCCTGAGGTGCCTTCCCCCTTGAACTCTCCCTTTTTCTTATCCCTAGGCGCATGGGCCTCTTGGGGCTGGTGCCCTTGGCCCATATGGGCCAAGGCGCACCTACAGCCCATGTGGCCCCGGGCAGGTGGACCCCCGGTGGACCCCGGACCCCTTCCCACTCTTACAATACCGATAATGCAGAAACTTTTCCGGTGACCAAAATAAGACTTCCTATATATAAATCTTTACCTCCGGACCATTCCGGAACTCCTCGTGACGTCTGGGATCTCATCCGGGACTCCGAACAACATTCGGTTTGCTGCATACACTACTACAAAAAGGGCTATAGATGGAATGGCTACTAATGGCGCACCTGTAATGTGGTGCGCCATTAGTATATTCTAATGGCGCACCATGTCTCGGTGCGCCATTAGTATATACTAATGGCGCACCTGGTGTGTGGTGCGCCATTAGTAGTTTGGGAAAAAAACATAAGTAAATTTTTTGTTACTAATGGCGCACCTTGGAGTGGTGCGCCATTACTAGTTTTAACTAGTAATGGCGCACCAGTGGAAAGTGCGCCATTACTAAGTTTTTTTAAAAAAAAAATCAAAAAAATATCATTTTTTATTATTATTTTTTTCAAAACTACTAATGGCGCACCGCGGGAGTGGTGCGCCATTAGTCGTTGAACAACTACTAATGGCGCACCATCCCACGGTCGCCATTAGTAACTTGGCCACCTTCCACCTTCCATACGTCGCGGTGGAAGGTGGCCAGAAATTACTAATGGCGCTTACCGTGGGAGTGGTCTTGCGCCATTAGTAGTTCAACTACTAATGGCGCACCACTCCCACGGTGCGCCATTAGTAACTTGGCCACCTTCCACGAATGCACCCCGTGGATCGCCTTTTCAGTTTTAAAAAAATAAAAGAAAATGATGAAAATGTCAAAAAATAAAAGAAAATAAGTTTCCCATGTGATATGTGGTCTAGTTGTTGGGAAAATTTGCAAATATGAATTTCGACTTCATTTGCAAAATCTCTAGAATTTGTAAAAATGGGCATAACTTTTGCATACTAACTCGGATGAAAAAGTTTTTTATATGAAAAATCATCTACTCGAAAAGTTACATCCAAATTTAACGGGGGGAACCCCTTAAACATTTTCAAAATCCCCAAAAACCTAACAGAAAAAAAGTTACGGGGCTTTCAAGATCTAGCGGCAAAAAAATTCAAAAAATTGGTTTTGAATTTTTTTTTTCAAAAAATGATATGTAATATGACCGAGAAGTTTGAAATATTTTTCAAAATTTCATCATAGTCATGAACATGAACAAAGTCCTAGACATCAATAAGGTATAACAGGATTGATATGCTAGATATATCAACAAGTGCCTGTGAAGTGAGTACATTCTTTGGGTTGGATAGAACTCTGAAGTTAAGCGTGTTTGGGCTGGAGTAGTGTGAGGATGGGTGACCTTTCGGGAAGTTTGACCATGGAGTGCGATTTGACCCGAGATTAAGCCATAGTGAACTGAGATTAAGAAAAATTTGAAAAAAAATTTTTAAAAAAATTCAAAAAAATAAAAAAAAATTTAAAAAAAATTCTGAAAAAAATTTGAAAAAAAAATTTGAAAAAAAAAATTACTAATGGCGCATCCAGAGGTGGTGCGCCATTAGTATACCAGATACTACTGGCACACCATGGGCTATACATGGTGCGCCATTAGTATCTGGTATACTAATGGCGCACTGCAGCGCCATTAGTAAAAATTACTAATGGCGTGCTATTAATGGCGCACCACAGATGCGCCATTAATAGCCATAATAGGTGCGCCATTAGTAGGGTTTTTCTAGTAGTGATACTCATATTCATACAACCCTAAGCGTCACCGAACCTTAAGTGTGTAGACCCCTACGGGTTCGGAGACATGAGACATGACCGAGACGGCTCTCGGGCAATAACCAACAGCGGATCTGGATACCCATGTTGGCTCCCACATGCTCCTCGATGATTTCATCGGATGAACCACGATGTCGAGGATTCAAACAACCCGTATACAATTCCCTTTGTCAATCGGTATTTTACTTGTCGAGATTCGATCGTCGGTATCCCAATACCTCGTTCAATCTCGTTACGGCAAGTCACTTTACTCGTACCGCAATGCATGATCCCGTGACGGACACTTGATCACTTTGAGCTCATTATGATGATGCATTACCGAGTGGGCCCGGTGATACCTCTCCGTCACACGGAGTGACAAATCGAGTCTCGATCCGTGTCAACCCAATGAGACACTTTCGGAGATACCTGTAGTGCACCTTTATAGTCACCCGATTACGTTGTGATGTTTGGTACACCCAAAGCACTCCCTACGGTATCCGGGAGTTACGATCTCATGGTCTAAGGAAGAGATACTTGACATTGGAAAAGCTCTAGCAAAAGCGAACTACACGATCTTGTGCTATGCTTAGGATTGGGTCTTGTCCATCACATCATTCTCCTAATGATGTGATCCCGTTATCAATGACATCCAAAGTCCATAGTCAGGAAACCATGACTATCTGTTGATCAACGAGCTAGTCAACTAGAGGCTCACTAGGGACATATTGTGGTCTATGTATTCACACGTGTATTACGATTTCCGGATAATACAATTATAGCATGAATAAAAGACAATTATCATGAACAAGGAAATATAATAATAATGCTTTTATTATTGCCTCTAGGGCATATTTCCAACAGTCTCCCACTTGCACTAGAGTCAATAATCTAGTTACATTGTGATAAATCGAACACCCATAGAGTTCCGGTGTTGATCATGTTTTGCTCGCGAGAGAGGTTTAGTCAACGGATCTGCGACATTCAGATCCGTATGCACTTTACAAATTTCTATGTCTCCATCTTGAACATTTTCACGGATGGAGTTGAAGCGACGCTTGATATGCCTGGTCTTCTTGTGAAACACAGGCTCCTTGGCAAGGGCAATAGCTCGGTGTTGTCACTGAGAAGAGTTTGATCGCCCCACGCATTGGGTATGACTCCTAGGTCGGTGATGAACTCCTTCACCCAAATTGCTTCATGTGCTGCCTCAGAGGCTGCCATGTACTCCGCTTCACATGTAGATCCCGCCACGACGCTCTGCTTACAGCTGCACCAGCTTACTGCTCCACCATTTAACATAAACACGTATCCGGTTTGTGACTTTGAGTCATCCAGATCTGTGTCGAAGCTAGCGTCGACGTAACCCTTCTGACGAGCTCTCTTCGTCACCTCCATAAACGAGAAACATGTCCTTTGTCCTTTTCGGTACTTTAGGATATTCTTGACCGCTGTCCGGTGTTCCTTGCGGGATTACTTTGGTACCTTCCTACCAAACTTACGGCAAGGTTTACATCAGGTCAGTACACAGCATGGCATACATAATAGATCCTATGGCTGAGGCATAGGGGATGACGCTCATCTCTTCTTTATCTCTTGCCGTGGTCGGGCATTGAGCTGAGCTCAATCTCACACCTTCTGTCTGAGGCAAGAACCCTTTCTTGGACTGATCCATTTTGAACTTCTTCAAAATCTTATCAAGGTATGTGCTTTGTGAAAGACCTATGAGGCGTCTCGATCTATCTCTATAGATCTTGATGCCTAATATATAAGCAGCTTCTCCAAGGTCCTTCATTGAAAAACTTTTATTCAACTAGGCCTTAATGATGTCCAAGAGTTCTATATCATTTCCCATCAAAAGTATGTCATCTACATATAATATGAGAAATGCTACTGAGCTCCCACTCACTTTCTTATGTAAACGCAGGCTTCTCCATAAGTCTCCAAGATAAACCCAAACGCTTTGATCATCTCATCAAAGCGAATGTTCCAACTCCGAGATGCTTGCACCAGCCCATAAATTGAGCATTTGGAGCTTGCATACTTTGTCGACATTCTTAGGATCGACAAAACCTTGGTTGCATCATATATGACTCTTCCTTAAGATATCCAGATTAAGGAACGCTGTTTTGACGTCCATCTGCCATATCTCATAATCATAGTATGCGTAATTGCTAACATGATTCGGACGGACTTAAGCTTCGCTTACGGGAGAGAAAGTCTCATCGTAGTCAATCCCTTGAACTTGCCGATAACCCTTAGCGACAAGTCGAGCTTTATAGATGGTGATATTACCATCCGCGTCCGTCTTCCTCTTTAAAGATCCATTTATTTTCTATCGCCGCCAATCATCGGGCAAGTCTGTCAAAGTCCATACTTTGTTTTCATACATGGATCCTATCTCGGATTTCATGGCTTCGAGCCATTTATTGGAATCCGGGCCGCCATCGCTTCTTCATAGTTCGAAGGTTCACCGTTGTCTAACAACATGATTTCCGTGACAGGGTTGCCGTACCAGCGTAGTGCGGAACGTGTCCTAGTGGACCTACGAAGTTCAAGAGTAACTTGATCCGAAGTACCTTGATCATCATCATTAATTTCCTCTCCGATTCGGTGTAGGCACCACGGGAACATTTTCTGAGCTGCACTACTTTCCGGTTCAAGAGGTAGTACTTCATCGAAGTTCTACTTTCCTCCCACTTACTCCTTTCGAGAGAAACTCTTTTCCAGAAGGTTTCGTTCTTGGCAACAAAGATCTTGCCTTCGGATCTAAGGTAGAAGGTATACCCAAGGGTTTCCTTAGGGTATCCTATGAAGACGCATTTTTCCGACTTGGGTTCGAGCTTTTCAGCTTGAAGTTTCTTGACATAAGCATCGCATCCCCAAACTTTTAGAAACGACAGCTTAGGTTTCTTCCCAAACCATAATTCATACGGTGTCGTCTCTCAACGGACTTAGACGGTGCCCTATTTAAAGTGAATGTAGCTGTCTCTAGAGCGTATCCCCAAAATGATAGCGGTAAATCGGTAAGAGACATCATAGATCGCACCATATCCAATAGAGTGCGATTCTGACGTTCGGACACACCGTTCTATTGAGGTGTTCGGTAGCGTGAGTTGTGAAACGATTCCACATTTTCTTAAGTGTGTGCCAAATTCGTGACTTAAATATTCTCCTCCACGATCTGATCGTAAGAATTTTATCTTCGGTCACGTTGATTCTCTACCTCATTCTGAAATTCCTTGAACTTTTCAAAGGTCTCAGACTTGTGTTTCATCAAGTAGACATACCCATATCTACTCAAGTCATCCGTGAGAGTGAGAACATAACGATATCCTCCATGAGCCTCAACACTCATTGGACCGCACACATCGGTATGTATGATTTCCAATAAGTTGGTTGCTCGCTCCATTGTTCACGAGAACGGAGTCTTGGTCATCTTGCCCATGAGGCATGGTTCGCATGTGTCAAATGATTCATAATCCAGAGACTCCGTAAGTCCATCGGCATGGAGCTTCTTCATGCGCTTGACACCAATGTGACCAAGGCGGCAAGTGCCACAAGTATGTGGGACTATCGTTATCAACTTTACATCTTTTGGTATTCACACTATGAACATGTGTAACATTACGTTCGAGATTCATTAAGAATAAACCATTGACTATCGAGACATGACCATAAAACATTTCTCTCATATAAATAGAACAACCATTATTCTCGGATTTAAATGAGTAGCCATCTCGTATTAAACGAGATCCAGATACAATGTTCATGCTCAAACTTGGCACCAAATAACAATTATTAAGGTTTATAACTAATCCCGTAGGTAAATGTAGAGGTAGCGTGTCGACGGCGATCACATCGACCTTGGAACCATTCCCGACGCCAAGATCGTCACCTCGTCCTTCGCCGGTCTCCGTATATTCCGCAGCTCCTGCTGTGAGTTACATATATGAGCAGCGGCACCGTATCAAATACCGGGAGTTACTACGAGTCTTGGTAAGGTACACATCAATTACATGTATATCGAATATACCTTTAGTGTTGCCGGCCTTCTTGTCCGCTAAGTATTTGGGGGCAGTTCCGCTTCGGTGGCCCTTCCCTTTGCAATAAAAAGCACTCTGTCTCAGGCTTGGGTCCATTCTTTGACTTCTTCTTCCGGCAACTTTCTTGCGGGTGCGGCAACCTCTTTGCCGTCCTTCTTGAAGTTCTTCTTGCCCTTGCCCTTCTTGAACTTAGTGGTCTTATTGACCATCAACACTTGATGTTCTTTCTTGATTTCAACCTCTGCTGACTTCAAAGCATTGAGAATACTTCGGAATGGTCTTCACCATCCCCTGCATATTGTAGTTCATCACAAAGCTCTTGTAGCTTGGTGGGAGCGATGAAGGATTCATCAATGACCGCCTCGTCCGGGAGGTTTATGTCCAGCTGGGACAGGCGGTGATGCAACGGACATTTTGAGTATGTGCTCCTTGTGAGAACTGTTTTCCTCCATCTTACAACTATAGAACTTGTCGGAGACTTCATATCTCGACCGGGCATGAGCTTGGAAAACTAGTTTCAGCTCCTCGAACATCTCATATGCTCCGTGTTGCTCAAAACGCTTTTGGAGCCCCGGTTCTAAGCTGTAAAGCATGCCACATCGAACGAGGGAGTAATCATCAAGACGAGGCTGCCAAGCGTTCATAACGTCTTGGTTCTTCAGGATGGGTGCTTCACCTAAGCGGTGCTTCTAGGACATATTGTTTCTTGGCAGCTATGAGGATAATCCTCAAGTTAGGACCCGATCCGCATAGTTGCTGCCATCATCTTTCAGCTTGGTTTTCTCTAGGAATGCATTGAAGTTCATGGTGACATGAGCGTTGGCCATTTGATCTACAAGACATATTATAAAGATTTTAGACTAAGTTCATGATAATTAAGTTCATCTAATCAAATTAAAAATGAACTCCCACTCAGATAAGACATCCCTCTAGTCATCTAAGTGTTACATGATCCGAGTCGACTAGGCCGTGTCCGATCATCACGTGAGACGGACTAGTCATCGTCGGTGAACATTCTCATGTTGATCGTATCTTCCATACGACTTCGTGTTCGACCTTCGGTCTCCGTGTTCGAGGCCATGTCTGTACATGCTAGGCTCGTCAAGTTAACCCTAAGTGTTTACTGCGTGTGTAAATCATCTTACACCCGTTGTATGTGAACGTAAGAATCCATCACACCCGATCATCACGTGGTGCTTAGAAGCTGACGAACTGTAACAGCGGTTGCACGATTAGGGAGAACACTTCTTGATATTGTTCTAAGGGATCATCTTATTTACTACCGTCGTTCTAAGTAAACAAGATGCATAAAACATAATAAACATCACATGCAATTATAAAGTAGTGACATGATATGGCCAATATCATATAGCTCCTTTGATCTTCATCTTCGGGGCTCCATGATCATCCTGTCACCGGCACGACACCATGATCTCCATCATCATGATATCCATCATCGTGTCTTCATAAAGTTGTCACGCCAACAACTACTTCTACTTCTATGGCTAACGTGTTTAGCAATAAAGTAAAGTAAGTTACATGGCGTTCTTCAATGACACGCAGGTCATACAAAAATAAAGACAACTCCTATGGCTCACCCGGTTGTCATACTCATCGACATGCAAGTCGTGATTCCTATTACAAGAACATGATCTCATACATCACATATATCATTCATCATTCATCACAACTTTGGCCATATCACATCACATGACAATCGCTGCAAAAACAAGTTAGACGTCCTCTAATTGTTGTTGCATCTTTACGTGGCTGCAATTGGGTTCTAGCAAGAGCGTTTTCTTACCTACGAATAACCACAACGTGATCTTGTCAATTTCTATTTACCCTTCATAAGGACCCTGTTCATCGAATCCGCTCCAACTAAAGTGGGAGAGACAGGACACCCTTGACCACCTTATGCAACTAGTGCATGTTAGTCGGTGGAACCGGTCTCACGTAAGCGTCGTGTAAGGTTGGTCCGGGCCGCTTCATCCCACAATACCGCGGAAGCAAAGACACGACTAGTAACGGCAAGTAAGTTGACAAGATCCACGCCCACAACAAAATTGTGTTCTACTCGTGCAAAGAGAACTAACTTAGACCTAGCTCATGATGCCACTATTGGGTTACGTTGCAGAAAATTAAAATTTTTCCTCACGGTTTCACCAAGATCCATCTATGAGTTCATCTAGCAACGAGTCATGGGAGAGTGATTTCATCTACATACCACTTGTAGATCGGCGTGCGAAGCGTTCAATGGAGCAGGGTTGATGGAGTCGCATCGCCGTGATTCAGATCACCGATGACCTAGCGCCGAACGCAGACGGCACCTCGCGTTCAACACACGTCACGGAGCGGATGGCGTCTCCTCCTTCTTGATCCAGCAAGGGGAAGGAGAGGTTGATGATGATCCAGCACGACAGGCGTGGTGGTGGATGCAGCGAGAACTCCAGTGAGGCTTAGCTAAGCAACTACGGGAGGAGGAGGAGGTGTTTGAGGAGGAGGAGGCTCAAGGCTTATGGGTGCGGCCACCTCCCTCCCTCCCTTTATATAGGTGCAAAAGAGGGGAGGGCGCAGCCTTGCCCCTTCCTCCAAGGAAGGGTGCGGCCAGAGGGGAGGAGTCCATCCTCCCGAAGGCACCTCGGAGGTGCCTTCCCCCTTGAACTCTCCCTTTTTCTTATCCCTAGGCGCATGGGCCTCTTGGGGCTGGTGCCCTTGGCCCATATGGGCCAAGGCGCACTTACAGCCCATGTGGCCCCCGAGCAGGTGGACCCCGGTGGACCCGGACCCCTTAAGCACTCCATTACAATACCGATAATGCAGAAACTTTTCCGGTGACCAAAATAAGACTCCTATATATAAATCTTTACCTCAGGACCATTCGGAACTCCTCGTGACGTCCAGGATCTCATCCGGGACTCGAACAACATTCGGTTTGCTGCGTACTCATATTCATACAACCCTAAGCGCCACCGAACCTTAAGTGTAGACCCTACGGGTTCGGAGACATGCAGACATGACCGAGGCGGCTCTCGGGCAATAACCAACAGCGGGATCTGGATACCCATGTTGGCTCCCACATGCTCCTCGATGATTTCATCGGATGAACCCGCGATGTCGAGGATTCAAACAACCCGTATACAATTCCCTTTGTCAATCGGTATTTTACTTGCCCGAGATTCGATCACGGTATCCCAATACCTCGTTCAATCTCGTTACGGCAAGTCACTTTACTAAATACCGCAATGCATGATCCCGTGACCGGACACTTGATCACTTTGAGCTCATTATGATGATGCATTACCGAGTGGGCCTGATGATACCTCTCCGTCATACGGAGTGACAAATCCGATCTCGATCCGTGTCAACCCAATGAGACACTTTCGGAGATACCTGTAGTGCACCTTTATAGTCACCCGATTCGTTGTGACGTTTGGTACACCAAAGCACTCCTACGGTATCCAGGAGTTACACGATCTCATGGTCTAAGGAAGAGATACTTGACATTGGAAAAGCTCTAGCAAAACGAACTACACGATCTTGTGCTATGCTTAGGATTGGGTCTTGTCCATTACATCATTCTCCTAATGATGTGATCCCGTTATCAATGACATCCAAAGTCCATAGTCAGGAAACCATGACTATCTGTTGATCAACGAGCTAGTCAACTAGAGGCTCACTAGGGACATATTGTGGTCTATGTATTCATACGTGTATTACGATTTCCGGATAATACAATTATAGCATGAATAAAAGACAATTATCATGAACAAGGAAATATAATAATAATGCTTTTATTATTGCCTCTAGGGCATATTTCCAACAGATAGCTGTTGTGCAAGGAAAAACATGAAGTGCAATATTCAGCAATGTAAGCACCTAGCTGGGCTCCGTGCTACACGTCGGCCATAAACATCGACAGCAGGTGACAAAGTCTTGCGTCTAGCTTGTGCAGAAACTATGCAAAGAATATACTACTCAAGAAAAAAAATTGAAAAAAAATGAAGATTGAATCTATTACTTAAATTCCCCCGGTTACTAAGGGGCACTGCTAAGCGTCGGCCGGCGGATCACGAAATGTTGGATCGAGTGGAGTGAGCGGTCAAGCGTCACCCTTTACCATTGCAACAAAGGCTGTGTTGCAGTAATTTTCTGCAACACGGGTCATGTTGCGGAATTTTATGCAAAAAATAAAGGTTTTGTTGCAAAAAAAATTGCAACTGAGATCTT
Organism: Aegilops bicornis; assembly: GCA_021605145.1. Lineage (NCBI taxonomy): Eukaryota > Viridiplantae > Streptophyta > Magnoliopsida > Poales > Poaceae > Aegilops > Aegilops bicornis. The sequence continues at coordinate 65,368 of CM038674.1, forward strand.
GTTGCAGTTTTTTTTCCAACTGGGGTCTTGTTTTTTTTTCTGGCAACAGTAGTTCGATGACGTATGAATCCTGCAACATCTGTCGTGTTTCGGTAACCTCCCGCGGGTTGCAGAAGTAGCGATGGTGTGCCGGAGTCTTGCCTTTGCGGTGGTGAGAAATCAACAGAAGGAAAGAAGAAAAGGACACGTGTCGTTCGAAAGAGGAGGTTGATGCCTGCGTTGTAATCCGCCGGCTGAAGGGGAGGTTTTCCCTTACTACAGAGGTCAGCCTGAATTTAAACTCTGTCATGCAGTATACTATTGATCGATGGTGCTCACAGTGCGTCGCGTTGTCGCCTGGATCAAGCCCATCTGTAATTGCTCACCGCTGTTGGAGTCAGGCCACATGCGTGGCTATGCAACTGGATCCGTAGCGGATGGCCGAGCCATGCACATATGCACGCATCCGTGTCTGGACCCGAAACCATGTACGAGAAGTTGGCCTTTGTTCTTGCTACTCAGGTTGGTGCACGAGATGATGACGCTGCAGGCGCGTGGCCATGGAGCTGGGTGACGCGCCGGAGCTGCTGTCGTTCATGTTAAGGCGCCTAGGAAGCCACTCGTCTGTGTGCGCGCACCATCGCCATGGAGGAGCTCTAGTTGAGAGGAAGTTGAGCGAGCGATCACGACCACGACCATGACCCAGCCTCTCCTGTCATGGGGCCTCCACCCCATAGCTGCACCATGCCTCGCTGGTGTCGTCTGCCACCACCACGAGCGGGGCTCGAGCTGAGATAAAGTTGCGCGAGTGATGATCACCACGACCATGACACAACCTCTCCTGCCATGGCGCCTCCGCCATTGCTGCACCATGCCTCACGGGCGTCATCCGCCACCACCACGAGCGGAGCTCGAGCTGAAGGGAAGTTGCGCGAGCGACGATGACCACGACCATGACACAACCTCTCTTGCCATCGCGCCTCCGCCCATTGCTGCACCATGCGCCTCGCCCGCGTCGTCCACCACCACCACGAGCGGGGCTCGAGCTGGGAGGAAGTTGCGCGAGTGACCACGACCACGAGCATGACCCAGCCTCTCCTGCCATGACCCCTCCGCCCAGTGCTAAACCATGCCTTGTCGGCGTCGTCTGCCACCACCACGAGCGGGGCGGCTGGTCAGGAGCCCGAGTTCCTCCATGGCGATGGCATGCAGTGGTCGGAGCGGCGGTCAACGTGGTTTCCATGGCCGGCGTGCTGCATGGCAGCCGAGGGGAGCGGGCGGATGCGACGGCTGCATGGCGGGTGGGAAGGCGACCCCGGAGGGCTCGAGGGAGAGAAAGAGAAGGGCATGGCGGGCCAAACGCGGTGTCCTCGACTCGCCGGCCGGCTTGGTTCGCCGGAGCATCTGGGTCGGGCGCGAGAGCGAGGCTCAGGTAGGCGCTTATCGTGCGGTCGTGATGGCCGTGCTGTGATGCATGCGTACGCTAGGTGTTAGATAGATTTATTTAGTTTAAAATAAAATACATATTAGTTTAAGGGAAAAGCTTACCTTCAACCGACCGATCGGGAGCGCACGTCCGCCGGCTCCGTGTCCACTGGATCGAATGTCAATCAGACGGTCAAGAGCATCCCCGCGTACGTGTCTGTTTCCTGCAACTAGACAACCACATCGTCGTCTTCCTCGTGATTCTAATCTCTTTCTCTTACATCTCTTTTCTCCTGCTACAGACCAGGCGAGGCGTTGGATGCCGGCCGCCGCCGCCGCTGACACCAGGTAGCCGGCCGCCCCGCCGCTCACAGCTCTCCTGCCCCTGCATCTAGATTGGGATCGTCGAGCCACCCACCGCCGTCAGCGACAGTTCCTGAGATCCGTGCGGTTCGGTCGTCGCTCCTACGGTGCATGGTGAGCGCACGACCTCTCCATCGGCGTCAGTGGTGTCGGAAGGGCCCTCACTGCTGGATTCGTCCTAGCCCATGTGCAGCGTGTTTACAAGCTTTGCAACGTTGTCAACCTTTCTGAAACAAAGCTCTTGTTGCAATAGTCAATCATGTCTCTGAAACAAAGTTCTTGTTGTAGAACGGGATTATATGCGGAGCTACTTTGCAACGTCACCAATATTTCTGAAACAAAGCTCTCGTTGCAAGTGTCAGCGATGTGTTTATGAAACAAATCACTTGTTGGAATAGCAGCGATGTGTTTGTGAAACAATGTTCTTGTTGCAATAGTCACCATTGTCAGGGCCCAACCCTAGCCCATACTTGCGCGGGGGCTTGCCTGTGCACATCACATGGGCCTGGCCCGGCTAGGAATCCTTTGGCCGCTGCAGCTACAAGTACCTGGGCAGAAGCAACGACCAACTCATCCAGTGGATCACGGACGAAACCGGCGGCGGCTACCTCCTTCTCCTTCCTCTGCTCTTCCTCTACCTCATTCCTCTGCCCTCCTGTAATCCAATTCGTGTGTAATCGAAGCTTGTATCCCGTAGATCGTGAGAGAGATATCTGATCCCTAACATCTGGTATCTGAGCCAGGCACCACCTCCCCCCTCAATTTCCCCAATTTTTCTCCCAAGTCCACCGGCGACGGCGCCATATCCGGTGTCAAACCACCAGAGTGGAATGCCATGTCTGCCAATGAGCAGTTGCTGTGGTATCTTAAGGGATTATGTGCTAAGGCAGAGGAGATAAGCTCACTGCTGGGAGTGGCAAGTGTCGGTGACCCTCCCGTGGTTACCCCTCTTGTCGATCCAGCGACCTCAACCACGACGCACACCTCGTCCACGCCCGTCCCCGGCGTCTCCTGCTCCAACGCGTGCTTGAGGTCGTCCATGATGCGTCCCTTGTCTGCGTCGAGTTGGTGCCCAGCACATGTTCGAAGGAATGCTTGCACCAGGTCACCACCACCGACATCGTCAACAAGGTCACCACCGCCAGCCCCGAGCCCGTCGTCGACCTCAGCAAAAAGGAGGCTGAGCAGTTCACTGACTCTGCCGTGAGTGCCGAGTCCCTCGCAGTGGTGACTGCCACGGTGTTGACTTCCAACCCAGGCAAGTACGCAGCGGTGGAGACCCCTCCTGGTGTCCTCACCACACCTGCAGTACCTACTGGCATTTCCTCATCCACCACAAAGGCCAAGGAGATCTTCGAGGTTACCTACAATGTGCCCCTGGACTGCATCACCAAGACATTCGTGAACTGTTCGGCAGATGATTCGTACCGAGTTGTTGCGTCTCCGGTGACTCTGAATATGTGTGGTGGCCACCGGACCAGCAGCCAAGGATGAAGCACGAATTGCAAGAATGGCCACCTCCTACTCAGTATGTTCAAGGCAACACTAATTTGCTGTTGACCTGGGATCCAGGAGAAGTACCGAAGCACAATCTATTACTCCCTTCGTAAAGAAATATAAGAGTGTTTAGATCACTAAAATAGTGATCTAAACACTCTTATAATTGTTTACAGAGGGAGTACCACACAAGGCACACGGTCCGTTTGTTGGGTTCGAAAATGCTCCGGTTCAGAGACTGCTTCAGCTTCTAGTAGAGTCTGCTGGATTTGCAATAGACATGCCTTCTCCAATGTTTTGTGGTCCTTCGTCGCAGTCAACTGATATAGTTGCAGCTAATGTTCTTAATGCTTATGAAGAGCAACATGTTTCTCTGGACAGGACAGTTTGTACTGCTAAGAGCGCCCCCGACCAGGGTATCTTGACTTCAGGGGATAACAACACGGTTGAGTTGGATCAATCTGTTCACCGAACCTTCAATAAGGGAGACCCTGAAGTCCCTTTGTGTGGCATGTCTATCCACTTTCAGGCTGAGAACATACACGACAGGATGGTGTCTTTACTAGCTCTGCTGCATTGGCCTTTTTGGGAGATATCTTCCTTGGTTCATATAGTGGTGATAACTATAGCTGATAATTGTCACCAGATAGTAAGGCTACAGAGGGTGATTGGAGAAGGAGCTCTCATTTTGCAAGGTAATGGCAGCAAGGCCGAGCTACAACCAACGCCTTGGCCATCATTTCTGGTGGATCAAGCAGACGAAAAGGTGATACGACCCATGCCGTGGCCACAATTTGCTTGGTCTCCTGAATCCTCAAGGTATTTGGCAAGTTTGCAGCTGCAGCCATGTCTTTGTCCGAAGGTTATTTGCTGGATTCCTCCTAGACAAAAGAATATACATGTCCCAAGTCAGCTGATAACGCCAATAATGGATGATTTACACTTGTGTGCTATAGAGTGGTGGTCAGTGATCTCTTTTGTGCAGTCGTCCTTTGAAGTACATGATCAAGAGAATGTGCCGCTGGAGCTACTATGGCCACCATTTTCAGGCAACTTCCGAGCAGCACAGGTCAAGGAGGCCGCTACTCGTTTGTGGCTTGAGATATTGTGGAACACTGGAGATGTTGCGTCTAAACACAAAGAGCCATGGAACTTGTCAGATGCTGCCATTGGGGGCATTCCTGTTACTCACAAATTTAAGAAGATTTTAGAGATGTGTGCAACCACTCGTTGTGCTGAAGGACTGACTGAATTGGAATTTCGCAATGTGGATATTGGGTCTGACCTTCTGGTGTCATTTACTGCTGCTATTCGTGTGTCCTGTACAGCCTCGCATGCAAAGAGCTCTCGTTCTGAATATTCTGCGCAAGTTCCACTGAAGCAAAGTCCTAAAAACTGGGCGTTCTTATTCCAGTTGAATCAGCAACCCCGCCGTGCATATTTGAGAATAGAGGATTCCAGTCAAATCAGTCTGTGTGATTGCACTGTGCATATAATTGATTCAGTGCAACGCTGGGTAGTGGTTAACTCGGCAAATATAAGGGCTGATGCATGGTTCAACTCGAGATTCAAAGGAACCAATGTCCTTCTTGTACGGGTTGTGTCATATGAGCCTAGGCTATTCCTTGCTTATCAGCTGCGCATTTTCAAGAAACAACTCGAAACCTATAACAACATATGCTCCCTGTCTTGGCTCTATTCAACTTCTGCGTTCACTGGTGATGTTGGTATGCTGGAACCTGACTTGCACCTCTACCAACGAGGCAGGTCTTGGGATCCTGGAGGATTTGCATTATTGTTGATAATCAAATTGACTCGACAGGAGGTCTTTCAAGGACCAAGTTGTGCCATGATTTTGGCTGTCTGCTGTCTTGTGGCCTTGCCAGTTTCTGATCGTCAACCATCAATGAATCAGAGGCCAGAGCTAATCAGCGAGGGAGCATGGAGCATGGGTGAAATGGTGTTATGTACCTGCTCGGATCAAGAACATTCTCAAGAAGGGAGGGGTGTCATCATTGTCGCTACCGGCTTCGCACAAGGCTCCGTCGACGGCTTCGACAACGACTACTTCCTCGACATCTTCTTGAGTTAGGCGCCATTGTCCATGACTACTACTCCTCGTCGTTAAAGTCATTCCCTACTTCGCTACCACTGCGACTTTGAGCTATTCAAGGGCAATCGAGTGCAATGGGATCCGGAGGTTCTGGTGGAGTCGGCTTGGGGTCAAGCGAATTTCAAGAAAGGGGGGGGGATGTCAGGCCCAACCCTAGCCCATACTTGCGGGGGCTTGCATGTGCACATCACATGGGCCTGGCCCGGGTAGGAATCCTTTGGCACGCTGCAGCTACAAGTACACAGGCAGAAGCAACGACCAACTCATCCGGTGGATCACGCAGACGAAAACCGGCGCGGCTACCTCCTTCTCCTTCCTCTGCTCTTCCTCTACCTCATTCCTCTCCCCTCCTGTAATCCAATTCGTGTGTAATCGAAGCTTGTATCCCGTAGATCGTGAGAGAGATATCTGGTACCTAACAACCATACTTTCCAAAACAATACTCTTGTTGCAAAACGGGATCGTACGCTGGACTATGTTGGGCAACCTAGACCAGACAGCTTGCGAGGCGGCGGATCTTTGTTACAAAAAAAACTGCAGACGTTTTCTACAACATGATCATTGTTGCAAAAAGTTCCGCAACATCACCTCTGTCGCAAAGATTTTTACAACAGAACGTAGGTTAGAAATATTTCCGCAACACCGCTCTTGTTGCAAAAGAGTGACACACATGGATGGGTAGATCGGACGGCTCGCCTCATCAATCCAACGGCCAGCCAGGCGGCGTATGGTTTCTACTTATCCGCCGGCTGACGCGTAGCAGCCCCCTTAGTTTAATAAGGGTTAGGGTCCGTGTCCAACCGGGAGAAAAGGCATTGATCGATCCCTGCTTGTTCTGTTCTCCTTCTTGTCCTTGTTCGAGTCCGAACTATTATGCGGATCTATTAAATCTCAATCATTAATTTTTATGATTAACATAAAATCAACAGATATAATGGGGTGACGGATGGAGAACTATGAAATATTCCGTCCTTTAATATTATATAGGTATAGATTAATCCAGCCATCACAATGTGTTTCACGCCGGCGCACTATAGGTTGGGTCCGTTCAACGCACGTACGAGTGGACATAGTAGATAGTACTACTACACGGGAACTTTGCCCTAAAAAAACTACTAGGCGACATCTCGTGTCCCTTCTCCTCTTGCACACACGTGAAAATTTGTTAAAGAATGACCCAAAGCACATGGACAGAAACCACATGCAAAACGCCCATGCAAAATGGCGAGGCCACACGCAGATCGAGAAAGTTATATAGGACCAGATTAAAAAAAAGCTAAAAACACACATCTTAAAATTCCCTTTACAAAGTTGTTCAAGCATTTCAAAAATATGTTTGTGACATTTAAAAAAAATGTTTACATAATGTGAAAAAAGGTTAGTCCCAGTTGCAAGTTGAGGTGGGCTTGCAAGTAGGACAGCTGAGACAGAAAAAACCATCGGGCCCAGCAGCAACAATATTTAAAATTTCTGGACATTTTTTTAACCAGTGAATAAAATATAAAAATTCTGGAACATTTTTTAATTTGTAAACAAAACTTGAAAATGATAATATCTTTTGAAATTGTACAAAAAATTGAAGCAATTTTTTGAATTGGTGAACACAATTTCTTTTAGCGCGAACATTTTTTAATTGGTGAACAAACTAGCCTGATATACGAAAGGATATGACTCAAAAGGACAAAAAAAGATTGGACCCCAGTTACGAGTCGAGGGTGGACTTGCAACTAAGAAAAAAAGGTCATATCCCAGTTGCGACTCAAGGATGGACTTGCAACTGGGACAAAAAAAGGTATGGCTCTAGTTGCGAGTCAAGTGTGCACTTGAAACTGGGGGAAAAAATGTGGGCCCCATTGTGGGTCATGGGTGGACTTGCAACTGAGACAAAAATGTCGGGCCCTAATTGTGAGTCAAGGGTGGACTTGCGACTTGCATAAAAAAAGATCGGGCCCAAGTTGCGAGTCGAATGTAGACTTCCAACTAGGACAAAAAAATGTTGGCCCCTACGCTTGCAACTACGACCAAAAAAGACCGGGTCTTAGTTGCGAGTGAAGGGTGCGCTTGCAACTACGACCAAAAAAGACCGGGTCTTAGTTGCGAGTCAAGTGTAGACTTGCAACTGGGAAAAAAGATTGGCCCCAGTTATGAGTCAAGGTTGGACTATCAACTAGGACAAAAAAGGCCGCCCCCAGTTGCAAGTTGATGGCGCACTTGCAACTGGGACAAAACAAGATTTGACCTCAGTTGTGAGTCGAGGGTGGACTTGCAATTGGGACTTAGAAGACTTGGCCCCAGTTGTGAATCGAGTGTGAACGTGGAATTGGGACAAAAAGTTTGGCCCTAGTTGCGAGTTGATGGTGGACTTGCAGCTAGGACAAAGAATGTTCGAGACCCATTTGCGAGTCAATGGTGAACTTACAACTGAGACACAAAAAGTGTTGGGGCCTAGTTGCGAGTCCAGGATGGGACTGCAACTGGGACAAAAAAAGTCCGACCCTGTTGTGAGGATGGACTTGCAACTGAGATAAAATAGATCGGCCCCAAATTGTGAGTCAAGGATGGACCTGCAACCGAGAAAAATTGAGTGAAAAATTGGCCAGACCCTAGACTTACATTGGGGCCCCGACCACGATAGAACTTCTTTGTTCTTGTCTCTTTCAATTTTACGTCGCAGTCTAGAAACAACATAGTGAACATGTTGCCTGTGAACCATGATAATTGGCTGAGAAAAGCGAAGCCAAACAGGCCTAGGCCAACAACATGAGACACAACAAACAAACAACGACAAACGAGGCGAAAGATAAAGCGCTGGTACAAAAATTATGAAAAATTAATCAAACAACGACAAACTTAGATGAGAGATCGTTTTAAAAAGTTTTGAATTTAAAATATACTTATGACACATAAAAATCATGGATTTTATGACCAAAAAAGAAAAGAAAAGAAAAAACAAAAGTATAAAACCCAATTCTTTTGTGGAGAAAACAAACAAGAGTGAGTATAGAGAGCGGCAAACATGAAATACTTGAAAAAATGCCCTGACTCTTCCAATCCCCCGCCCCGCCGTGGAGCCTGGTTGAAACGAACACACGAAGAAGAACACTATCCACATGGACATAAAAAAGAGAGCAGCCAATCCAGACCCAGACACAAACAAAAAGACCAGTCCCACATGCAGACCTAACAAAACCAATAAGCCGCACGCGCACACTGACATTGGAAGTAAGTCACACGCAGCGGACGATCATAAAAATTTGCATGAAAATTACAACTTTAGATCACGTGGTGAGAAACTCAAATGTGAGATAAATATGTCTCATCTAGATGTGACTTAGTAAATCTGAAAAAAAATCCATGAATTTTAAACCAAAAATGTGAAAGAGAAAATAAAAACAATAAACAAAAAAGGAAACAGAAAAGGAAAAATAAAAAGTTAAAAAGAAACAGAAAAAATAATAGAAACTGAAGAAGGCAAGCGCCAACAGCTGTTAGACCCCTCTTTTATGAGTCCAGCACCAGATTAATCTAGCCGGTTTCTCCTTTGTACCCGTAGACAGATGAGAAGTAGAAAATACTCCCTCTGTTCCGTATTATTTGTCGTTGGGCATTCACAATTCAACTTCTGTCACGTTCATTCTCTTTTTAACTTTTCAACTTTACCCCTCCTTCGCCGGTGTCGCCGCAGCTCCCACTCACTCGCTCGCTGTCTCCCTCTCCCTTTCCTCGTCGCCGCCCTCTCCCTCTCTTCTTTGTCGCCACAGCTTCGCCGTAGCTACGCCGGCTGCAGCTCCTTCGCCCCACCCCATACGCCCTCCTGCACGACCTCGCCGCTCTCGAGCTCGCCGCCCTATCCGCCCGCGCCGCCGCCCTCTCCGCCCGCGCCGCCGCCTCCCTGGGGGGCGCAGCCGGCCTGCCGCAAGTACACCTACGCCGCCGCCTCCCCGGGGGCCGCAAGGTGAAGTGGACGGCCGAGGAGAAGGCTCGCGGCGAGGGCCGGGCGCTCAAGTGCGAGGCAGAGCTCGCCTCCCCCAACGACGGCGGCTTCGACCTGGGAGGCCTAGTCCGAGCCGGCGCCGCCGGCAAGGCCAAGACCAAGTGAGGCGCCGAGGAAGCCAGCGAGGATGACAATAAGAAGCCGGCGAGGAAGTGCATCCAGATCGAGGAGATCCCGCCGGCTGTGACGTCCAGATCAAGGTATACTCAGCAGAAAAGATGAGATTTTTTAGGTGTTTGGCCCCGATCTGAATGAAATGTGGGATTTCCAGTACCCTAGTAGCATACTCCAGTACTGTACTCCGGTAGCTTAAATGGAACTTGACTGTTTTGGGTTTTCCAGTAGCTTAATGATCTCTGCATCACCACAAAAGTGCAGATACAAAGCCAGATGATTTGCTTAATGATCTCTAGAGTATATTGAACTTTTCGTGAGTAAGCCAGATGATTTGCTTTTGCTATCTTGTTAGGTGAGTAAACTGGCTTTAAATGAAAGTCAGTGTTCTTGAACTACTCCAGTTAGCTTGCTCCAACAACTTGACTGTGTATGTACTGGAGTAAGTCAGTGCTCAGTAAATGGCTGCTCCAACAACTTGACTGTGTATATACTGGACTATTTAAATGAAAGGGAGTATAAATACTGTTTAGTTAAAACCAAGATTCAGTATCTTGAACTACTCCAGTTAGCTTGCTGATGCTTTCAGCAATCTTGGTGTTTAAATTTGACTTGGTGCAGTAATCTTGGAGCTTAGTGTTCCAGTTAATTTAACACTTGCAGTAGTATAGCACTTGGAGTAGTATGGCACTTGCAGTAGTGCGGGACAGCAGTAGTTTAGTGCAAGTTTCAGTTAATTAGCTGGATTAAAAAAGATGCTTGGTGATCTGCAGGAGTAGGACAAGCAAATCTGCTTGAATATTTGTTTACTGAAAGTAAATGAACATTTTACTGCTAGTGTACTGATAGTGTAATCTAGCTATTGTACTGATATTTCTGTTTCTTTGAACATTTTACTGTCAATAAAAATGATGTACTGCTAGTGTACTGCTGCTTTCAGTTAATTCAAATTAGCTAAAACCTTTTACTGTCAAATAGTGCTAATGTTTACTCTATGAAATAAACTACTCCATGTCAAATAAACCTTGCTAGGTGAATCTTGTTTGCATTAGGAGTAGTTGCTGGAAATTTACTGAATTTTGTTTCCAGTAGATGCACTGTATTTCACAGAAAGAGTACTCGAGTACATGGAGTTGATGCACTGAGATGGTCTCTGCGTCACCACAAAAGTGCAGATACAAAGCCAGATTGCAGTAACTTAAATTGGAACTTTACTGTTTTGGAATTTCCAGTAGCTTAACATTATTGTTATGTGCTTTGCTGAATTTAACTGGAGTAAATCAGTGTAAACCAAAGATTGCTGGAGTATGTATTGGCAAAAGGCAAGAGGCTCAAGATCTTGTTCAGTTAATTAGGAGTAGTGTACTACTGCTGTGGTTTCTCCATCTGGAGTACAACTCCTCTTCTCTTCTCTTCTTCAGTTAATTAGGAGTAGTTTTAGAGGTAACTAACTGAAACTTTTTATCATATTGACAACAGTAGCATGTGGACCTATCATGGTGATTTCATATCAAAATAGAGGAGTACTTCTGTTCATTTGGAGAACTCATACAACAATTGATATGCATCAAACTTGGGATCAACAGTAGCATGTGGCCTTATCATTCTGGTTTTTGGATGATTTAGTTAATCAAATTCCTCAATTGAGGAAAACCTGGACTTGTCATTCCGGTCTTGGGATCAACAGTAGCATATGGACTTATCATTCTTGTTTCTGGATGATTTAGTTAATCAATTTGACATCAATTGACCTGGTTTTTGGATCAATTGCAGATTCTCTACGCTGTCCGGGATGAGAAGAGGAGCAGCAAGAATCAAGCCCAATACAGAGAGGAGAGGAGCAGCAGAAGTGGACAGCGCAGCGGCTGACATCGAGCTCTTGATTGGAGTGTGGGGAGGCGGCCGACGAGGGATCTGTGGCCAGCAGGGAAGGATCTGAAGCTGCGGCGGAGCAGGCAGCCGGCGAGGGAGCTTCGGGTCGCGGCGGGGATGGGCGATCGGCTTGGGAGCTTCGGACTGCGGCGGGGAAGGACGCCAGAGACGCGGACGGCGGAGGAGCCCGGCGGAAGGGAGGAGTGACGGCGGAGAAGCCTGGCGGAGGGGAGGAGCGACGTAGGAAGACGCCTCCACGTAGGAAGACGCCTCCAGATCGATTTCAAATCGGGGGTACTTCCATAATTTCACATCATTTCACCTGGTCGGAACAGAACCTCCAACGACAAATAATACGGAACAGAGGGAGTACACAAGAAACAGACCCAAGCATGTATAGGGACCATGGGCCAAATAAAAAACAAAGATGAATGCGGCACACATACGTGGCAAAGGAAACAAAACAAGGACAACGCGGGACGTAACCAGCGATGTAAATCAAGGCTCGCACGAAAAAAAAAACAATAGATCAGATGGTCCTAGATTTAGATATGAGATAATACATTACATCTAGATATGAAATAGCAAAACTGACTTATTTAAGGGGCAATCAGCTATTGGACTGAATGCAATTATTCCCCCTCTTAATGTGGATGAAACTTGTCCTACGTAGATCCCACCGATAGTTCTTTTTTCCTTTGTCTTACTCATGATAGGGGAAATACTCTCAGAAAGCAACCACACTGTCATACTCAAGGACCAAATCAAACTCAAGGATGCCAGCCATATTGTCAGAAAGCAACCAGTAAAGGGAATCCCCAACTAGAACACCAGGACATAACTTATTGATCCTAGGGCAGAGTTGGGTCACAGAACTCGAAGCCTTGGATTGAAGCGGTGTTGACATGAGATTACCACATTCGCCAGTCTCCGACGAGTAAATGCGGGCGATTGCCCGTGTATGTTGTTGGTTTGTCTCTGTGTCTACCAAGACAACCTGGAAGTGCTGGATGTCTCCGGCAGCGCGAAGCACCGTCCCATTAATCCGCATCTTCTTCGCATCAAACCCCGAGGGAGAGACAATGCGGTGCAGTTCGCCGGTGACGGGGTCCCACACCAGGACCTGGAGCCGCGTCACCTGGAACATGATTACGAGCCCATCGCGGCATCCAAGGGTTAGGATGTGGTCGTGGAACTCGTCCTCATAGACCGGCAAGCAGAAGCGGCCACCCAAGACACGATTGGGGGGATCCATGGTTGGTATGAAGTCGAGAGAGAGGAAGAACCCGAGGAGAGGAGGGTTGCGGCGGTGGTGGAGGCGGAAGCGGCGGGAGAAACCGGGGTTGGAGATGAGGCTGCGCCAGCGCTTGGAGACGAGAGAGGCGCGAGGGAGGGAGGACGGATATGGCGGGAGGTGGAGGAGGATCTCGGAGAGGAGGTTGTCGTCCTCCGGCGTGAGACGCCGCCACGGCAGCAGTGGGCGGCGGCTACTCATCTCGCCCAGGTCACAGCTCATGGGGAAAGTGGTGCAGTCGAATCCCACGATGTGGAGTGAAGAGAGAGAGCCCACACTGAAGAGTCACGCTGCCAGGGAGATTGAATTGAAGCCCAATGCTCCTTCCTTTCGGGAGAGCCCACGCGTGCTAAAGTAAAAGAAAGCCCACCGCACATAAAACAGTATACGCAGATGTAATTTTTTGCCACCTGAAAAAAAAGATGTAATTTCTTGCCCTAAAAAAGTGTTTTTTTCTGTCTAAAAAGATGTTTTTTAAAACCACACAGATTTTTTTCCTAACTCAACAGTATACACAGATTCAAATGTATCAACTACGAAACTATATGCGTAAAAAGGTGCAGATTTACAGACAGCTTTACATATCCACAGAGCAACAGGAACCAATAAAAATACTTCCTCCGTTCACTTTTATAAGACCTTGAAGATATTTCAGACAATGTGCAAAACAGTCCATTTTGAATTGTCTGAAATGACTTATAAAAATGAACGTAGGGAGTACAAAAGATTCAGCGGTGCCAAATCGATGTTCATCCCTATTTTCTCAAAAAAAAATGATTTTGTTTTTTTCGAAATGGGGCAAAATCTCTGGGAGAAGCCAGGCAAAAACCAAACCTACAAGGCTACAAGCCTACAACCCAACCACACCATCCGAGCTAGACAGGGGGCACCACAAACCGGCACAGGCAGATTATCACAAACTCGACACATTTAAAGAAGAAAAACAAAAAAAGAGATACTGTGAAGCGCCATCATCATCGCTCACAACGTTATGGTCCAGCAGATCCGACTTCATGATGGACAAACACCGATAAAAATCCTCATCATGGATGCAACAAGCCACGCTGTCCTAACCATGCACCAGCAACAAACAACTCTAATTTTGATGATAGTTTTGAAGCAAAGTTGTGCAAATGTTGTGACAGTCTACCCTGCAAAAAAAAACATGTTGTGACAGTCTAATACTCCCTGTATCAAAAAACGTCTTATAATTTGATACAGAGGGATTATGTAGCAACCTATTCGTCCATGACAGTGTTAGCGTCACCAGCTAGATAATGCCACAGCATCACTGACTCAACTGTGACACAACTAAAAGATTCCTTTACTGTATATAAACAAAAAACACACATCATTGAATCATTCCGTCACAACATCTCAAATAAAAAGAAAAAGGAATAAGCTCCAGCAGCAAAAAGAAAATTTTGCCCTGTCCCCACCCTTATCTAGTCGCTATCAAGTAGCACCAGTCAGCCAGTAGCCAGTTACAAGACAACGTGTGACAGCCAGAACTATATACGTTCAACACACACACAACGGGACATGAGCGGAAATTTGATGTTGGAATCCCCCTGCTTTGATACAACGAGAAATAGTGATCAGGGACTGAACACGCACACAAAACGCAAGGAAGATGAGTTGACAGTTGCACGTGCCGGCCTCGACATGCAAGCATAAAGAAAACAAATCCCAATATTCTACTCCCTCCATCCCAAAATAAATACAAAGTTGAGTCACTTATTTTGGGACGGAGGGAGTAATTAATTATGTTCAAGAAAATATTCTAATTAATTGAAGCAAACCACAGTCGTCATGCAACGGGATAATTGTGTACACAAATTAGATAATAGACAGGAGCTGGCAAGTCAAGCGATAAATTCCCAAAGCCCCACCCCCGAAAAAAAATTCCTACAAAGTCCACTTCGCAGTTCACAGGTGCATGGTACACAAAGGTCAATTTTTATGAGCACACAAATTGGAAGAACCTGCACCAAACAAGCGATTTCTGCATCTCAGCCACCACCCAACAGAATGTAAATCAAGATACCTGCAGAGCAATCAATGTCATCAGACAAACCAGTTTGTACTATTCATCCAGAAGAAAAACTAAGTTACATCACTCAAAGTGAAAACATTAGCTTCGCCACTGTGAAAACTGGACAAAAAAGCTCAACTTGAAACATCTCAGTTAGTGGACAACATCAATAGGGTAGTAAATTTTAGTGGCAGAGCTTCAACTTCTTTGTTTTACCGGATATCAAGTTAACCGATGGGCCGTCTTCCTTGTTTTTGTTCAGCTTGTGAAGAAAATTGAGCATGAAAGCTTCATTTGAACTGTCAGGTAAATAATACCCAGACCATCTTTATCCTTTGGTTTGCAAACCATTGTCCAAGCCGCAAGAGATTTTCAGCGGCCCATGGTTTTGGATTTGCCCCAGAGAATGGTGGTGAGCGCGATGGGTATTTTCTTTTACTCCAAGATGGAGTAAACCCATGAAGTAGGTGGAAAGGGCACTTAAGGCAGACTTAACAACCTGAATTTGCCTCTTTGATAGAGGAAGCTGGAGCATCAAGAAACGCAGCACCCAATGCGGCTCATCAATGGTTTGAAGACACAGAATGTGAGAGTGAGACAGGCTCATGGGGGGCCCAAGATAGGCAAGGCAAAGGATCCCGCCTTACGACCAAATTGCCCAGCAAGTGACTAGATGCTGTCATTGTCAACGCTGATTGGCAGAATACAGGACTTGTGGTAATTCACCCTCAGACAAACATTTCCAGTAGCCCTTTGAGAAAAAAAGCAATGATTGGGAAGAAACTTGCATGATGGGAAGCTAGAAGAGAAGCCCGTGGGTGCAACAACGTTGAGTTGATTATGCATTGGAGAAGATCGGCCACAATAATAACGAGGATGGGGGCGGGGGTACATTCCAATTCAGAACCAACAATGAAAGGCGACAAAAAAACTGTGTATTTGAGTTCAGAAGAACCACGCGGCATACGTTGTGAGCAACCCAAATTGATAAGAACAAAAAGGTATTTGAGTCTAGAACCGTGTCTGTTTTTGGCTTTCGCATGCGAGACTCCAAGCTTGTTGAACCACCTCGATGAAGCCTAGGTGCTCAACCCAAAAGTTCTTAAGTGGAAGATCTTTGCTTTAGGTACTTTAGCCTCAATGAACAAGATGTAATGGATGTGATCCAAGCTGAATCTAGAAAGTGGTTTACCAATGGTGTTAGGGAAGCCTGGTCCAGGCACTCGAGGTAAAAAAACCTATGTACTACTCCCTCCGTTCATAAATATAAGTCTTTCTAGAGATTTCAATTTAGACTACATACGGATGCATATAGACGTAGTTTGGAGTGTAGATTCACTCATTTTGCTCCGTATGTAGTCCATATTGGAATCTCTGAAAAGACTTATATTTAGGAACGGAGGGAGTAAGTGTAATGATTTTAGTTCGAACTCTAACTAAAACCACGACACTTATTATGGAATGGAGGGAGCAGTATTTTTGAATTTATTCCTTGTTTTGTCAAAAATGAAACTATAAACCTTTTTCTCGAGAAAACACAAGAGAGCTTGCATTTCATTGCATTGAAAAGAGAGAGTTGTGGACTTGTGGTTACACTCCTCCTAGGAGGCGGTTACAATTTCTAAATCAATGGACATTCCACGTTTGGGGAGTGATGGCTCTAAGCCCTAGAGTACTAGCGCTTGCCCAAAGGGCGGCCTCTTCCTTAATCTTCGTAAGCAGGGTGTTCACCGATGGGCGTGCTCCAATGAAAACGCAGTCATTGCGGTGTTTCAAATCATCCAGGGGATTTGGAGGGTCATGGAGCTAAGGCCCTTGCGCATGGGCATTGGGGTGAATTACCGTGTCGATTGCCACCAGTCTAGGAGCGAGGGCTCGTTGTCTGGCAAAGTGCATGGGATCCGTAGCCAGCGTAGCACTTCATGCCAGATCTGTCGGGCGAAGGGGCAGGCGACGATAAGGTCGTGCATGGTCCCAGGAGCCTGGTCGCAGAGAGGGCATCGCGCGGGGTGTTGTAGCCCACGACGAACAGGGCGGTCTGCGGTCCAGCATTTGTCGAGTTGGGCAGGCCCCTGGAAGAAGCGGACGCGCAGCGACGCCCAGTTTCATCTGGTGAAGGTGGTGGTGTAGGCGCCGTTTGCAGTCCATCTCCAGGAGAGGGTCATGCCGTCGATCATGTGCCAAAGTTGGTGGTATTGCCCGATCTCGTGGATGCCCACAGTGCCCTGGATGTCCTGCGCCCAGCGGTTGGCCTCCAACCCCTCCGCGAAGGTCCTGATCTTGCAACGGCACTTGGGGATGCACGCGTACAGAAGCAGAGCGATCTCGCGGCAGTCCTCCCAAAAAAGGGCCTCCGTGCCATTCCCAAGCTGCATGGTGGTGGAGGCGAAGAAGAATGCACGCTCCTTGGTGGATAATTGTAGGTCGAGGCCCGCACATGCTCTAGTGTTGTTCGTGCGGCTAAACCAGAGCCACCAGATGCGCACCGTGAGGCTGGTGTGCGCGAGGTCGCCGACGCCAAGGCCACCAAGGGAGATCGGACGAGCAACCCGTTGCCAGTTGACGTGGCAGTGCCTGCCGTTTGCCTCTGCACGCCCGGCCCAAAGGAAGCCTCACTGGATCTTCTCGAGCGCCTTGATGGTCCTCTTGGGGGGTGCCAGTGATAGCAGCCGATGGATCGGGATCGCATTGAGGACGGCTTCCACAAACGCGAGGCGGCCAGCCTTGTTCATGAGGTGCGCCTTCCAGCAAGGGAGCATGCAGGCAATTTTGTCGATGACGGGCTGTAGTCAGCAGCGGATGGCGGCGCAGCGTCGGAGGGATGCCTGTAGGTAATAGGCAGCTCAACAATGGAGCAGCCCAGCAAAGTCGACAACGGCACGCGCCTCATCCGCATTGCTGCGAATCAAGGTGGTCGTGCTCTTCGAGAAGTTGACCTAGAGGCCGAAGGCGTGCCCAAATAGCTGCAAGATGCTCTTGACGGCGAAGATATCACTCGAAGTGGGGTCAAGAAGAGGATCATGTTGTCCACGTAAAGGGAGACCGATGGCATCAGGTGCCGGGGGTGTAGTCGTTGTAGAACGCCCAGCTCGGTGGTGCGGCGGAATAGACAGCCTAGCGTGTCAACCGCGAGCACGAAGAGCAGGGGGGATAGCAGATCGCCCTGGCGAAACCCACACCTGTGCCAAATTGCTAGGCGTGGTTCTCCGTTGATGAGCACCCTGGTGCTTGCCGAGGAGGATAAGATGGCCAGCCAATCTAGGAACCTCGTGCCAAAGCTCAAACAGGAATGGCCATATGATCGAGTCAACGACGTGTGCCGGGTCCAGCTTTAGGAGCACGCGTGGGCGCCAAGCTAATGTAGCAAAGCAGTGAAGCGGTGCACGAGGATACAATTGTCGTGTAGGCTGCGTCACGGGATGAAGGCATTCTTGCTTTCATACCGATAAGGAGTTGAACTTGGGTGCAAGGCAAAGCAATGAGAACCTTGGCGAAGATCTTGGCAACCAAGTGGATGAGGCTTATGGGCTGAAGGCGCCAAAGAGGCGTGGGCGTCCATGGCAGGGGGAGCAAGGTGAGTAGCACCTGGTTAAAGGCAGTTGAAACCGCGGTCTCGCGGCTCAGAGCTGGCGGAACACATCGACGAAGTCCTGCGCCGGACGATGGGGCCAACCTGCTGCAAGAACACGACAGGTGAAGCCGTCGAGCCAGGGGTTTTGTAATGGGGAGTTTAACCGCCTGCCGAATTTCCTCGACGTCGAAAGGGGCATCGAGGTCCTCCGAGTTGGCAGGAGTGATGAGCTCCGAGAGGTCAAGGGCGAGGTCGGGCGCCGGAGCCCGTGAGCGTCGCGAAATGCGCGTGAGGCCGCGGCGCCATGTCCAAGGACCGAGGGTCATTGATCACCTCCTCGTCGACTAGGAGGCTGTGGATCATGTTCTTTTTGGTGCCGATACGTGCCGCCAATGAAAGAAACGGCGTGTTTAGCGTCGCCGTCCTTAAAGAGGATCTGGCGGTAGCGTTCTTGGGGCGATAAAGAATGCGCTCAAGGGAAGCGAGGCGAGATATGATGCCTTGATCTGTCACGGCACGGCCGATCTTCGTGTGGGGGACAGGTCTCGTTGCTCATGTGCGGTGTCGACCGAAGAAGTACTTCTCTGGATATCGCGAGCTTGAGTCATACATTGCCAACTGTCCTTAAGCTCCAGCTTGTTAGTTTGCGTGCGGTGGCCTGCATACGGAGCATGAGCCGTCGGAAGGGGTCGGCGTCGAGGACGGAGTGCCAAGCCGACATGACAATGTACTGGAAGCCGTCCAACCGGATCAGAATTCCTCAAAGTGGAACCGCCAGTGGGTTGGTGGCATCGGTGAGCAGTCAAGCAGCAGAGGGTTGTGGTCAAACACGACGGAGGCAAGGCATCGAGGATGGCACTCCTCATGAAGCTCCTCCCAGCCCATTGAGGTAAACCTCTTCGAGCGCAAGGTCATTGAGGACACGCCGAAAGCGACCCATCATGCGGTGGTTTAGGTGGTGTTGTTCTTGTCTTCATCGTGATATATAAGATTCAAATCGCCATAGACCATCCAAGGTCCGGTGCAACCTGCGCGGATGTCGCGGAGCTCTTGCAAAAATGTGATTTTATTGGTGTTGTGTTGCAGGCTGTAGACCACAGTGAGCCACCACGGCATGCGAGCACCGGAGGGGTGGGAGACCTGGGCGGTTAGGGCGTTTGCCGTGAAAAGAGGATCGGTGATAGACACCTCACGGCTCTTCCAAGCCAGCAAGATTCAACCACGAGTACCGATCGCGGGGAGGTACACGTAGTCGTCGAATTTTGAGCCAAGGGTCTCCAGGACAGTCGACGAGTAAATCAAGGCCATATTTGTTTCTTGGAGGCAAACAACAGACGCATTTGTAGTTACAACTAGCGATCAGATGGCGGTGCAGCGAGTGCGCGCGTTGAGTCTGTGCACGCACCAAATGAGGATTTTGGGGTTGTGATCCATTGGAAAGAGGTCGATGTCCTGGCGCGTGGCGCAGCTATGCCTCGATGGGGCTGCCTGCGACCACCGTGGTGATTGGTGCGATGGTGGGATTGTCGGGGAGCTCGCGATCAACCAGCGCGGCAATGGCTGGAAGGATGGACAGGGTAATGGTCACTGCGAAGAGACCTTCATACGCCTGTATCTCCACCGCGATGATCGATCTTGTCAACCCCGACAATGCCGAGGGTACGCAGAATGTGGATCTGGGTGCGCCTATCAGCCGGCGGCGGGCCGGCTGTCTTGCCTACGGTAGACGTGGTCGATCAGGCCGGCTCGTTGGTGCCCGCAGGGATTGGCAGGGCGGCATCTATCTGCTTGGTGGCGGCGGCAAGTAAGTCGCTCGGGATCCACGCCATGGGTGCCACCGCACGCCGTCAAGAGCAGTGCACGGTGATCGGGGGCGACGCAAAGCGCTTGGGTGGGCCCGGGGTGCAGGCAGATCCTGCAGCGCCGTTTGGGGCCTCATCCTGGGCTTCAAGCTGGGCAGTGTGATGGGCATCGGTGGCTTGCTGGGCCGGAGCGGCGTCCAAGGTGGATTCCGTGCGCAGCACGCCACACGCGGGTGCTTCTGGAAGCTCCTGGGCAGGCTCAGCTAGCTGCACGGGCGCGTCCTGGTGGGCTCCAGCGCCAGCAGGGTCTCCATGGACCGGTCCGCTGTGGGCGCGGTGCAGCAGCGAGTGGCAGCGACAGAGCACCGGAATGCCCCAACAGTGAATCGGTCATGACCACCAAATGTTGGGAGTCGGGGACCTTACTGGCAAGGGATTGGTTGGTCGGTCGCTGTCCTGATCCCCATGCATGCCAGGGTGATCCTCGTGTGGCTCAGTCGCGCCGCTGGCGGGCCCTTGGGAGCAGGCGGGGCTGTCCTGTTGTGCAGCCCATGGGTGGGTAGCGGCCTCCGTCTGGTTGGGGAGGGTCACGGCCAATGGGCAGGGGCCAGTAGTTGTCGGGTCATGCGCACCAGGACGAGAAGGCAAAGCGGTCGCAGAAGATGCAACATTTGCATGTCGGGCCTCCTCTGCTAATCTCTTTCTTTCCACCGCGTTTCCCCTTTCGGAAAAGCGACAAGAACTGCGGGGACCACCAGTCGCGGGCCAGGGGTCCATCATACGGCCGGTGGTTTGTCTCGGCGGCGGCGACGCTGCAACCGTACAAAGACGAGTCGGGCTAGCCAGCATCGACGACAACGCCATCAACGCGGTCACGGTGGTCGGACGAACGCCACTCCTCAGAGTCGATGGCCATGCCATCCGCGCGGCCGTCGGGAGAGTTCATAGTGCGGCGACGGTTGCGCCCATGTCGGCGGCCACGATTGCCCCCATCGCCCGGGCCAGCATCCATATCACCAGGTGCACCATCGCACGGGCCGTGGTAACCGTTGGTGGCTAGGGCGGGCCGCCCAGCCGCAGCGACGGTGGCGAGCGTGATGGATACAGGGTACTGGAGGGTGCAAGTGGTCGGCGACATGGAGCGGATGCGTGCAGGGATGGATTCCACGATCTCTAGGATGGCCACCTGGCAAACGCTCACAGGGTCGGGAGTGCGCGCGGTCACCCAGAAGGTGGCGAGTCAGCGCGGGAGCGCATGCTTAGGTGGAGCCGCTCGATCAACCAGTTGCTGACCAGCAAGTGTTCAGCCGTGGAAAAGTGCCAAGTTTGTGCCAGGATGCCACGGAGCTCGGGCTATAGAGTGGTCGAGGGAGCTGACATCGGCACGGGCGAGCTTGTTGCAGGGCGGAGCGCGAGGGTGAAGCCGCGCCCATTGATGAAGTGAGCCGGCGAGGCGGTCCATGAGCGTGCGGGTGGTGAAGATGAGGAGGAAATCCTACGGGTGGTATGCGTGTATGGTGATGTCTCCGGGCTGTAGGTCGAGGGAGGAGTACATGACATCCTTGACATCTTGAGCGGCAACCGCCGGTCTGTCTCCGGTGATGGAAACCACCACTCCCCGGTGCAGCGCCGTCTCGGCTCTTCCATCTTCACATAGCGCAAAAGGATGGCGCGCACAGGGTCATGGCCTGCAGGCTGGGATGGCGGAGCGGGCGGCGTTGGGGTGCAGCAGCGCGGCGCCACCTGGGCAGCGGCGGCCAAGGTGGCAGCGGCAACAGGGGAGCGTGCAGCATGCCGAGGTGGTACTTGGTGCAGTCGTGCAAGTTGTGTCCAGGATAGACATCGGCGGCACCGAACGTTGTTGGCGTATTCCCGCACGGGATGGTTGGGCTCAAGGCAGCGGAAGCACAGGCCGGCGGTCTCCTCCGGAGATGGGCTGCGACAACACTGCTGGAGGGGACCCGCGCTGGCCGAGCGCTGCGCACCCAGGCGACAGTTCCTGCGGCGAGGGTCTGCAAGCCATCTGCGTTGACTTCCCCACTGCCATTGACGCGGTGGACCTAGTTGCGAGGACCGAGGCAAGTGACCGAGGAAGCTGGCTGGGGTGGCGCGGCGGGGCAGCGTGTCGCCGAAGGGGTGCGGGCTGCCGGAGTCGGGCTCGGGGAAGGGGGGGAGGAGGAGGTTTCTGGCGACCTCGTTCTAGGACCGCGCGGACTTGCCGCCAGAGTCCAGCCAGCGCTTGTGAGCCTACGGAAGCGGAGGTCGAGGTCATCGGAGCTGTCATGTGAGGGACGCCATGGATGGCGCGGGGAGGAGAGGGGTTGAGGAGGAGGGCTACCGGCGGGGGGTCGCCAACGGCTGGGTTTGTGGAGGCTGGGCTAGGGGGAGCACGTATCTTCAACCGCATTCAAGAAAGATAACTATAAACCTTTAAATGGTGTAAGGAATTGCATTTATCACATATGTAAATTCCGCCAAGAATTGAGGGTGACAAACTATAATATGAATATCTTGATTAATAAAATTTCGGACTTGTAGAATTTTTTACTGTTCAGAACTCTTCAAATATTTAGAGCTTATATCTAAAAATAAATTATAGACACTGAAATTTATTTAGTATACTAGATAGGTAATGTTTTTAATGGCATATGAAATATGATGTCTACTTCATTATTGCTACTCCCTTGGTAGTGGATAAACTAGTACCTCCTATGAGGCATGATGAATGTGGACTCTTGGATCATGTAGAATCGACGGTCCAAAACTATATGGGAGTGTCTTAAAAAAGTTGAGAAGCTAATCTGCTTACACATGTGAGTTAAGAGTGAAAAACAAAATATGCTAAGAAAATATATAACCAACTTGCCTAAGAGGCCTAGACTAGTATAATTGTACAATAACTACAAGCAAACACAAGGTATTACAAAGATCCCAAATGGACAGCAATGTGTAATGGCAGTTGCTACAAGGGAAGCTAATCGTACTAGGTATCGTTGGTTATCAATTAATTGCACAGAGGGAACAGCAAACAAGCTGCACTCACTCAAGATACTTCCATAGCCATAAAAGTATCAAATGCAATGTACCAACCAGTAAAAGTAAAGCATAAATATATCCATGTAACAACGAAAAAGGAATGCTTTTCATTCAAATAGTACTTGAAGATAAGATTACCTTCTCAATCAAATGCATCACGATAGCATATCTATCGGACCAATCATCTTATGTATTGGGCAGAAGTTCAGCTCCACCACGTCCACCACCAATGCCCATGCCTACATGCATATGAAGTCAGGGAACCAACAACATTCCAATGAAAAGTCAAATAGATATGAGGGGGCATCGATGAGATATTTTGATAAACTCACACATATAATTTCAGGAAAACAATTCAGGTTTAATACAACATAGGAGTAGATAGACAAAAGCCCATTTACTATCAAATGGAGAGAATATTCTCAAAAGAATGAACTTGCCACTTGCAGCATTACTCTTCTAAAAGTGATAAAAAGGAATTGGATGGTAAATATCAAACCAAGTCATCGTTATTATGGATTAAAGAGTCACCCAGCTGCCACCGGCTTCAACTAAGGGAACTCGAAATTACAATACAGTAGAGTCACCTTGCTATAGAAGCAAAACTGGCTAGCTACAACTATAGATGTGTGGCACTCCAAAATTTTTGTTTTGGTTTTTAACAAAAACTTGGTTGGTTTTGAAGGAGGTCATTTAAACCCTCCCAAAAATCTCTTTCTCTCAAGAATTTTTCCTTTGACAAAGGATTTTACTTTGGCATCTTCTTCAACTATGGTGTTGGTTATTTAAAAACCTTTCTTCTGATTCTCTCCTTCTCAAATTTATTTTTGGGATTTATTTTTCCTTTAGAAGAAAACCCTAGGAGTTTTGGTTCTTCTATTATTTTTAAAACCACCCATGGTTTAATCTTCCCTATTGTGGTAAATCTTCCCAAAACCCTCCTTCCCTTTGGGACAATCCAAATATTCTGTCCCAACAAGTCCAACTCATTTTTGGATTTTATTTTATTTATATCTTTGCCCAAAACAATTATGTCCATATTTTTGAGCCTAGGTGATTTGCCAAGCAAGTACCTAATTGCCTTTGAACTTTGCTCTCAAACTAAATTCTCTGGATAGTCCCTAGCACCCACAACCTAGAACCATCAAGATCTACTCTTCTTCTGTTCAAAATTTTCAAGTTTCAGCTTCTGCAAGTTTGGACCATATTTGTCAAATTTGGTGAAATTCATATCTACTCTTCTCCAAAAATTCCACCAAAATTCAGGAAACCTCCAGTTGCAATGAGAAGCCACTCCACCAAAAATCAGCTCAAGGACAAATCTCCACATGCCAAAAACATTCTGCCGAACACCTAGCATGCACTTTGTCACTTTGCACCTTCGAAAATTGAGAGATTGAGAGAAGTTCGGTGTCGTTTTTCGTCGAGAGTTGTCACCTGTCAGCTGTCGCGCTTGGCGCGTTCTGCCGCAACCCCTCCTCCTGGCCAGAGTACCACGCTCCCTTGGACGGGTGCAGGCGTTTGTGTGGCGAAGCGCCGGCGTTAAGCGATTCTGCAGTGGCGAGCCACCGTGG
The DNA here is from genome assembly GCA_021605145.1 of Aegilops bicornis. Taxonomy (NCBI): domain Eukaryota; kingdom Viridiplantae; phylum Streptophyta; class Magnoliopsida; order Poales; family Poaceae; genus Aegilops; species Aegilops bicornis. Next base: position 90,037 of record CM038674.1, read on the forward strand.
CGGAATGAGGGCTCGAGCCAGCTCGCCACGCCGTCGGCCGCCGCCTCCCCGCTTTCGCGTGGCCTCATGCACGCCTTGACACACCCAGCGGCACCGTCGCCCGTGCATTTGGTAAGCACGAGGCGCCCTCTGCCGCCGACGGGCCCGCGCCACCCCGTTCCGTCGAAACCCACTCAAAGCTCCTAACCTAAGTCTGTTTAGCGTCTGAATGGAACCAGTGGACCTCCACGATGACGCTCAACCCCTAAACCTCCCCGACCAAGCTGTGCGCCGCCATAACCTTCGCCGGAGAACTCCGTTCACGGCCACCGCCTCGGACCACCTATAAAAAGGGGCCCCGAGCTCGCCCTCAAGCACGCACCACCTCTGCACCTCACCAACACCCCGCCAGCCACTAGGAAGACCTCGAGGAGGTCTCCTCCCAACTCCGGCCGCCGTTCTGCCTCGGCCACCACCTGCTTTCACTGGTGAGTAGCCGCCCCGACGCCCAAATCTCGTTGATAGCCCCTCTAGCACCCAAAGAAGCTAACCTCGCTTCAATTTGGCCTTCGCAGCCCTCCCCGACGAAATCACACTCCACCCGAGCCGCGATGTCCATGGGAGCAAGGGCCATTGCCGACGTAGTGCTCGCCGGGGCGACCACCACCACCACCCACCGACGCGGAATGACGACCGAGCACGGAGGTACCACCCGATCCTCACCTTTCGCCGTGGATGGCCGTCGGCGACCACCGCAATTTCTCGGGCGCCGTGACTCCGTCCCCTCGCTTTGAATTTTCAAACTGACGGGTGGGACCCGCACCTCTCACCTCTGTTCTTCTTTTGAACCGTTTTACGAAAGCGTATTCGACAAATGCGCTTTCCAATCTGAAATGTTTCACGAACTTTTCTGTTACGCCCTCGAGTATTTTTCTCGTTTCATTATAGAAAGGTCCTTGGAACAAAACACTTATAACTTTTAAACAGAAAAGGATTTTTGAGTGATTCTTTTTCTGTCCTCTTCAAAATTGTGTCTAGTTTTTTATCAGATTTATTTGAAAAATATTTGGAATAGTTTTTTAGCACCCCTTGGTATTTACGTTAGTGCGTATATTTTTGTATACCGTAGATATCGAAGCGAAGTAGCGGAACCGCGAACTTCACCGAAGCTAGGCCCCGACTACTCCGAACCAGGCAAGCATGTTTGAACTTTTGATATGATGAGTGTGCATGTTTGCATTAATTAGTATCATGGCGTGTTCGTGAGCATCTCGATGAAAGTTTTATCACGTAAAAAGTTGAGGCAAGTGAGTTTCGAAATCCATGAGTTGTTGGAAATGAGTTGCATGGCCATGAGTTGGCTTGAGAATGGGTAAGATGGCAGTGTTGTAGCATGCCAGTCTTATGCCAGACCGTTGACCCAATGTCAACATGAATCAGTCCAGTTCCGTCCGTTTTCCCTTCCGTGCTACCACATGTTTTCCGCAAGGTATACGGCTTAGTAAGTTGCAAACCGCTGTCTGGTACACACCAAATCGAGAGGCCGGGATGAGGGTTCCATGACCCTGGATTAAAGCCTATCATCCGGTCAGGGGGCATGGGTGTTTCTGGTTGGGACCGAGAGGGGGGCACCCCTTAGAGCGTGCGTATATAAATTGATCCCATGCTATTCGAGATTGTGATCTCCCCGTCTCAAAGTTTTTCTTGAACGCTGTCTAGGGTGATTCCTGGCAACGTAAGGTGGGATGGGTGTGTACTGGTTAGCTGTGTTTCCTCCGAAATACCGTAAACGGAACTAGTCCTTCGAGACTACGGAAATCCGTTGGCTGTGGATAATGTAGTACAAACTCTGCAGAGTCAATAATCCTTGAAATCATCTTGTCCAGATCCAAGTGCTGTGTTCATCTTATCTTGTCAAATGTCAGTCCCGGTGACAGAAACTCCTGAGAACCACATGAGTGTTCCATGTTTATTTCCTGTGGATGGACTAACCCGTTTACTGTCATGTGATGAATATTTTCCGTGAGCACCATTTCTTGTAAGTTATGAATAATGAAGTGTAAGCCCTTTCTGCGATGTCGCTCAGACGTCCGACAGTGGCATTGTTATTTGTTTACTTTTGATATAAGCCCTTTCTGCGATGTCGCTCAGACGTCCGACTGTGGCATTGTTATTTACTCATTTTTTTATATAAGCCCTTTCTGCGATGTCGCTCAGACGTCCGACTGTGGCATTGTTATTTATTTACTTTTGATATAAGCCCTTTCTGCGATGTCGCTCAGACGTCCGACTGTGGCATTGTTATTTATTTACTTTTGATATAAGCCCTTTCTGTGATGTCGCTCCGACGTCCGACTGTGGCATGCATGTCTTTTCTTTCAGTATAAGCCCTTTATGAGGTGTCGCTTAGACGCCCGACTGCGGCATGCTTTACTTATTTGTTCACCCTTCGAGGTGTCGCTTCAGACACCCGATCGGTTTTTAGTTTATTTTCTTTGGGTTTTCGAGCGGACTACCGCCGATTCCCTTTTTACTTACCTTGCTATACTGATTTGATTGCGAATTGTTAAATTACTCATGACGCATTCGTGCATACATTTGTTATATCTTTTGTCCGAACTGTCTTGAGTACTTTCAAGTACTCACACGGCTTGTTGATTTGGCGGATGTCGACGAAGGCGATCTCATGGATGAAGAGTTCGATAGCGAGTCCGACGCCTAGAGGAATCCCAGTCAGTCTCGTGCGACCCCTGGATTAGTCACTGTGTTATATTCGCTTCCGCTACCCAAATAAATTCACCGAGCCTCACCTCGACGCTCGATGAGCCGCCAGTGTAGGAGTCATATCATCCACTCCACTGTGTTATTCCACTACTTTACCTCGAGTCAGTAGTATGCCACCACTCCACTGTGTCATATCCGCCACTATGTATAATTATTGGCGTGCTTGTAATAAATTGTTGAGCAAAATCAGCTCGACTCTGTAATATATTAAATGCTACTGGCTTATTGTATCAAGGTTTTGTCTACTAGTGAGGAGGATTTTCCTCACACTGGAATTAATAGATCGGTTTCTCAATAAATATTTTTATTGGAAAACCGGTCATGACAAGATGTTTAGATCACATCACAACCAAAGAAAACACTACAGAACAACATCGCTATATGTTGCAGAGATCATCAAGCAGCAAAAGAAACAAGTGATATGGCATTATGTCACTACTTGAAATTGTTAGCTTAACACGAGACTCTGCAAATAGCATTTAATCAATCAAACAACAAAATACATCTTGATTTTGTTATACCCACATTGTAAATGCACGCTATTACCTGCAGCATACACACTTTCAAGTGGATGATAGCGAGACAAGAAGTTAGTTTTGCCAAGGTTCTTGAACTGCAATGACTGAAGCTGGATCGTGAACACGTCCATTTCTGTCCACAGGAACGCCACATTATTGTCCTCAGCAAACCCTATTATCATTGGAGACCCTCTCTTCTTTGAATTAATGGAGAGTAGCTTGTCTAGCTCAATGGTTTTTCCCAGCACCCATGACGCAACACCATCAGAACCGGTCTTCCACTTCCATAATTGGGCAGTGAATTTTGACAGAAAGAGGCCACCAAGCCCACCACCCTCCGCCGGCATAACCGTGAATTGCCAATTACCATTAGCATAGATATTCACTGGCACATGTATCACGCTTAAGCTCTGTCTATGCAGATCAAACTTGAGGATGCCAGCCCGACTGTCAGTAAGCAACCAGTAAGGCCGCGCTTGGAATCGGTGTAAATAAATACAGATGTATTTTTCTTACGAGTGTATCTTACCGGCCAGGAGCAATTTGCACGCGGAAACGAAAACGACGGCCGATGGCCTGTAACTTTTACAAGTGTATTCAAAGTAGAAACGACATTCCAAACAGGGCCTAAAGGGAGTGCCCAACTAGGACAGCAGGAGATTCTATTGCGATCATGGTGGGAAGTTCGTGCCTAGAAGCCTTGGGTGGAAGCATTGTTGAGAAGATATCACCCCATTCGCCAGTCTCCGACGAGTAAACCTGAGCCATCGCTCGTGTATGCTGTTGGTCGTCTGTCTCTGCGGTTACCAATACCACCTGGAAGTGTTGGATGTCTCCAGCAGCGCGAAGCACCGCCCCACTAATCGGCACCTTCTTCGCATCGAATCCCGGGGGAGTGGCAATGCGATGCAGTTCGCCGGTGACGGGGTCCCACACCAGGACCTGGAGCCGCCTCACATGGAAGATGAGCACGAGGCCATGGCGGCACCCGAGGCATATGAAGTTGTCGTTGACCTCGTCTTCGTCGACCTGCAAGCAAAAGTGGCCATCCGGGACACGATTGGGGGCCTCCATGCTAGATACGAAGTATAAATGGCTGAAGGACCCGAGGAGAGGAGGGTTGCGGTGGTGGTGGAGGCGGAAGCGGCGGGAGAAGCCGGGGTCGGAGATGAGGCGTCGCCAACGCTTGGAGACGACGGAGGCGCGAGGGAGGGAGGACGGATCTGGGGGGAGGCGGAGGAGGATCTCAGAGAGGAGATTCTCGTCCTCCAGCGGCGGCGGCGGCGGCGGCGCATCTCCTCGCAGCTCATGGGGAAAGTGTGTGTGGTGGAGAAGAAGCAGCAGGCCACGATGTGGAGTGACGCTGAAGCCCAAAACTCCTTTTCTTTTCAGGAGAGAGCCCACTACCCACAAACAGTACCTAAATGCTAAAACCGTAGATTTTTTTAGAAGAATCTGGATACGCACATTCAAATGTATAAACTACAGGATAACTCAGTAAAAATGTGAACAACATGTAGCTCTGATTTTGATGATGAGCCTCGAAGGAGAGATGTGCAAGTGTTGTGCCGATTTTTCTTTTGCAAACCCCCCCCCCCCCACCCCTCCCTCCCTCCCTCCCTCGGTATACCGATGTGTCAGAAGTGATGTATGATGCTTTGCCCCTCTTTTTTTGGATAGGTAAAAAGGGAGGTTAATCCTTTTCCCTTCTCCGTTGATGGGAGAGGAGGGAACCCCGACTCCTTTCTTTGATTGTACAAAAAAGACTAGATCAATGTGTGTTTCCAGAATGATGTTTCACCAATGGGGGTGTCGGCGTCTGGATAAGATTTTTCTGGTCCCAACTTCATCTTTGCCCTTGGATGTTGTCTTGTAGGCGGTAGTAAGAAAAAACATCGGGGTGGGTTGATATTCTTTGATTCTGCCTTGTTTCCGGCAACGCCTACTCGCCTTGTTGACAAGCTTGAAACAAATGTTCATGACTTGGCCAAAAGTCGTCATCTTGGTTGACACAATCAATGGGTGAAGGAAGATGCCGGTCCAATAACATGGAAGGCAACTGAGGGTAGCGGATCAGGTGTTCTTCCTTGACAATTTTAACACCATGTGTGGATCGGGGATAAAAGGCAAACTAGGATGGTCACCGATAGGTATACCACAACTACATCGGCTCCATTAGCGACAACATCCTCTCGAGGCTATGGCGCTTCCTCGGGTTCGACGATGCTAAGTGGTGACAACGACAGTTGCAAAAGATCCCTAGGGCATCATTATAATTCTCCTAGGAGATTTTTATGTGGATGTTCCTAAGAGTATCCACTCATTCTTTCTCATAGTTTTCAGCGTGTGCAGCAATACTTTCACACAAGTTTAATTTCTTATGAGATTGCCCTTTGTTTAAGCTGTTGTGCTATATTTTTCTTCTCCTCGATCACGAGTGGTGCTGGGCGCTGGTACGGCCGTGGGCGTCGCTTTCTTTGCACAAGCTCACACGACATCGCTGAGCCCGACAGCTTGGCCCGCCCGTCGAGCCATGGCGTGTGAAACAAGCGCGTGACCATGACCGGTTCTCTCGGAGCGGCGGTCGGAGCCCTTCGGCCGGCTTCCATGAGATCCACGACCAACTCTTTCTGCATTTCTAGAGGTGCCGAGAGGCTGATGAGAAGCTCGTCACTGCGGAGAAAGCTTTGGTGGCCGGAGAAGCAGGTGTCGCCAATCGTCTTACCACTGTCAAGGAGTAGCACGACCTTGCCAACGCGCTCCGCAAGACTACCGCCAAGTTCTACCTTGGCATCGACGAGTGACCGATGACTTTAGGTTTAATTTGTAGGGAAAAGTTTGTATTTCCTATGTGTGCATGATACGTCCATTTTGCATCATGTTTTCTTACTGTTATTTACAATGTTTTTATCCTTAATAATGCTTTTTGGAGTAATTCTAATGCCTTTTCTCTCATAATTTGCAAGGTACACACCAAGAGGGAGAATTCCGGCAGCTGGAAATCTGGACCTGAAAAAGCTACGTCAGGCCACCTATTCTGCACAACTCCAAACAAGCTGAAACTTTACGGAGAATTTTTATGGATTATTTAAGAAATACTGGAGCCAATAATCACCAGAGGGGGCCACCAGGTGCCTGGCGCGCCCTGGTGGGTTGTGCCCTCCTCGGCCCACCTTCGGTGCCCATCTTCTGGTATATAAGTCATTTTTACCTAGAAAAAATAAGGAGAATACTTTCAGGGCGGAATGCTGCCGTCTCGAGGCGGAACTTGGGCAGGAGCACTTTTGCCCTCCGTGAGGCCGATTCGCCGGGGAACTTCCCTCTGGAGGGAAAATCATCGTCATCATCATCACCAACAACTCTCCCATCTTGGGGAGCGCAATCTCCATCAACATCTTCAATAGCACCATCTCATCTCAAACCCTAGTTCATCTCTTGTATTCAATCTTGTCACCGGAACTACAGATTGGTGCTAAGGGGTGTCTAGTAGTGTTGATTACATCTTGTAGTTGATTACTATATTTGGTGGAAGATTATATGTTCAGATCCATGATGCTATTTAATACTCCTCTGATCATGCACTTGTTTGTTATTTGTGAGTAGTTACTTTTGTTCTTGAGGTCACGGGATAAATCATGTTGCAAGTAATCATGTGAATTTGATATGTGTTCGATATTTTGATGGTATGTATGTTGTGATTCCCTTAGTGGTGTCATGTGAACGTCGACTACATGACACTTCACAATATTTGGGCCTAAGGGAATGCACTGTGGAGTAGTAAATAAATGGTGGGTTCTTGAGCGATGAGCTTAAAACCAGTTTATGCACTATTACGTAAGGGACCGATTGGACCCAAAAGTTTAATGCTATGGTTAGAATTTATTCTTAATACCTTTCTCGTAGTTGCGGATGCTTGCGGGAGGATTAGTCATAAGTAGGAGGTTTGTTCAAGTAAGAACATCACCTAAGCACTGGCCCACCCACATATCAAATTATCAAAGTAGCGAACACAAATCAAACCAACATGATGAAAGTGACTAGATGAAATTCCCTTGTCCCCTCAAGAACTCTTTGCTTATCATAAGAGACTGTTTTGGCTTGTCCTTTGCCTCAAAAGGATTGGGCTATCTTGCTGCATACTTGTTTGACGGTGTACAAAAGTAGGGGTCCCTTTTTGTACCCCTTTACTTGTGCGCGGGCAGTCGCAGCCCCACGCCCCTGGTCACACTTAGTAGGGCAGAGGAGGGAAGCAAAGCCACAAGACAACAAGACCAACGCCAAGCCAGAAACACAAAGAAAGTAGGCGAGGAGAACTCCCCGGCAAGGCCCTTCTTTGGGGCAACTTGCCCAACACCAGCAGGGCCGCCACCCTTGAGCCCAAGAGTTCCAACACCATCAACCACTTTGGAATCAAGGCTCGGGAGGCACCTCCATGGTGGCATGCAGATCTTTGTGAAGACCAGAAGCATACATGATCAGATGAGAACCAGAAGACGAGGATCCACGGTAAGATCCTTGCCGAGAATACCCAGGAGACCCCCGGCAAGCCCCTTGCCGGGGACGACCACGATGCCATGGCAAGATCCTTGCAGCGGCCCCGGCAAGACTCTTGCCGAAGACATCCGTAGGGCCGCGACCAGGCCCACATCTGCCAAAGCCCCGCCGCCGTTCCCATGCAGCTGTCAGCCCACCAACTAGGCGAACGCCTGCGTGGTGACGTGCGGCTTCTAGGCCAACTCAGGAAGCACCTGCGTGGCGGCATGCAGATCTTCATGAAGACCCTACCACCAGGCCAACTCAGCAGTCTGCCAGCCTACATGGAGCTGCATGCCTCGTTGGCCTGGGCGCGTGTCGGGGCAAGGCGGAGCGGCGACAGACGGGACGGGCCTCGTTACTGCCCCTGATAAAGCAAGTGGACACCTAAGTAGCGCATTTAATGCACCTTGTCATGTAATGACAAGCGATAAGCTCGACCACTGTATAGCTTTCCACCTCCTGTGTGCCACTATGGCATCCCCTTTGTCTATAAAAGGAGGCCATGACATCGGGAAGAGATTCAGATCTTTTGGACGGCCTTGCACGCCGTAGCTAGTTCAAGAGCTCAAGAACATTCAAATATACACCAAAGCAGGACTAGGGTATTACGCATCCTCGTGGCCCGAACCTAGGCAAACGATCCTTGTGCTGGCTTCTAGACCTGCTCTTTGCACAGCCCCGCACCCGCCAACCGTAGCAAAAGGGATTCCCAGTGATCCCGTAGGTGTCGTTTCCCTCGACATATTTGGCACGCCAGGTAGGGGCGCAGCTTTGAAAATCCGGTCTAGTTGGCGCAGCGGCTTCATCGTGGTCGTCACCCCAAGAAGAAGACGACTGAACGAGCGGCATCATATGCGGATGCAGCGAACGCTCGCACAGCGACAGAAAAGCTAAGTCATGCGAAACTTTGAATAATTCCTTTATGTATAAGGTTATTTTCCTATGAGACCTTGCTCTTAGTATGAGAAGCCTGCACGCGATAGGGGCCTTCCGCTATTGGCAATGCCCTTGTTCTGTTTCGAGTCCGCTCAGCGATTCGGCGGCAGCGTGAGAACGGCAAGGTGGCCTTTCGCTTCTTCAACGCGCCCTTTGTTACATTTCGAGTCCGCTCAACGGTTCAAGCGGCAGCCGCTGAGAGCAGCAAGGTGGTTTGCTCGCCATAAAAGCGCATTGGGCGGCTGTTGAGGATCCGATCCTTGAAACGCCCGTGACTGGGTTTCTGTGGCGTAAGCCTATCCAATTAAACGTGGGGTGGACATACAAAGGGAAATCGAGCAGGAAATAACATGCATTGTTTCAAAGTACTACAGAGTTATACTACACCAATTGTTGCTGCAGTTCTAACTAAAGATGAAAATTGTCTTGGTCGTGAACCTGCAGCGGCGATGAGAAACGGGCACTACTAGGAAAATGCTTATAGATAGAATTTTACCAGTAGCGTTTGTTTATGACCCCACACTACTAGTAGTTAGTAGTAGTATTTGGGTGGAAAGCGCCATCTTGGTATGTGTTAGCAGCAGCGCTTGTTACCTAGCCCCATGCTACCGCTAAGTGTAACACACCACACCCTTGGTCAATAAATATTAGCAGCGCTGGTCGCCCAACAGGCGCCATTGTTAGTTTTGGATCTATAAGCGCTTTGTTTAGATAAACGCGCCATCTGCTATTTTTCTATGTATAACATTTTACCGATGGCGTGTTTTTCTAGACTCACATGAGGTAGTGCAACACTAACCGTAGATATTTTGCAAGCTGCCATAGCGATGGCGTGTTTTGGCTCCCAGCGCTCTTTGCTATGGTCGCTAGCCACCTACCACCTTTCCCTCCTTCCTCCCTTTCTTCTTCCTCTCCCCTTCCTTTCTCCCCTTTCCTTGCACCTTGCTTGTTCTAATGCTCCCCTCCACCACCCCTCCATTACAGCCCTCCCTTCTTCTCTTCTTTGCCCTTCCACCACCCCCCTCTTCTTTGCCCCTCCAACACACCCCTCCATTAGAGCCCTCCCATCACCACCCCCCTCTTTCTTTACCCTCCACCACCACCCCCTCCATTAATGCCCTCCCTCCCCCTCTTCTTTGCCCTCCACCACCCCCTTCCATTAATGCCTTTCCTCTTCTCCTCTCTCCCTCTCCTCCCACTCTCTCCCTAGGGAGCTAGCTAGCTAGTTAGAGCTATATATATATATATATATATATATATATATATATATATATATATATATATATATATATATATATATATATATATATATATATATATATCTAGAGCCTACTAGGTAATTAACAAGAAAGGTGCTCGATATCCTCTAAACAAATACACTCTTGGAATTAGCTTATTTGTTGTCACGTAAGTCTTTGCCGTCATTGGCCGGCAAGAAGAAGGTATTTTCCGTCCCTTCTTACGTAAAAAGCGGACAGAAGAATCGGTCGATGGCAAAGAACGGGCTGTGCCATCAGCCAACTCTTTGCCGTCATCTAGCGGACGGCAAAGAATCTTTGCCGTCAGCTAGCGGACGGCAAAGAGAGTGGTGGTCCCCACTAACGAGCTGATTAAAAAAACCGCAGCCCCTCTTGGCCGTCGGCTAGCCAGACTGACGCAAAGAAAAAAAAACGGCAGCAAAAGGTTTGGCGGACGACAAAGAACTAACCTAACTAACGCCGAGACCCACCCCGCCCCGGATCTATCTCTATGTTTCTCTCCCTCTCTCCTCCCCGAGCCACCACGCCGCCACGCTTCGCCGCCGCCCCACCACTACTTGCCGCCCTTGCCCCGCCACCCGCCGCCCCCACCCGCCCGCCCACGCCACCGCAATGCCGCTGGTTCTGTCGCCCCACCACCCCTTGCTCACCTCCACCCACCGACGCCTGACTGTCAGCCCACCACCCCGCCCATGCCCCACCACCCAGCGCCACCATCGCTCACCATCACGCCACCGCTGCCCCATCGCCTCGCCTCACTGCGGCCGGGGGCCGCCACCGCCTCGATGAGCTCCACCGCCCCTCCCCCCTGAGCTCCACCGCTCCGGCCGGAGCCATGCGGCCCCCGTCGCTACCGCCACCCTGCCACTGCGAAGCCCCGACCCCCGTCGGCTCCGGTGAGTTATTTTTCTTTTTTTTCTTTTTTTTTGCTGTTTAATTGTTAGTGTTAGATTTAGTGCTAGATATGTGTTGGTGTTAGATTTAGTGCATGGGTTTTAGATAATTAGTCATATAATTAAAAGAAGTAGAAAAAGATGAAAAAGAAGAAGAAGAAAAGAAGAATATGTAGAAGGGGAAGAAGAACAAGAAGAAGAGGAGGGGAGAAGAAGAAGAAGAAGAAAGTGTAGGAGAAGAAGAGGAGGGGAGAAGAAGAAGAAAGTGTAGGAGAAGAAGAGGAGGGGAGAAGAAGAAGAAGAAGAAGAAGAAGAAGAAGAAGAAGAAGAAGAAGAAGAAGAAGAAGAAGAAGAAGAAGAAGAAGAAGAAGAAGAAATGAAGAATATGTAGAAGGTGCTCTTTGGCCTTCCATAGGCCGACGGGTCATATATTTGTGAATTATGAGTTAGGTCATATATTTTTCAATTTTGTTATGCAAAACATCATACATATTTGTGTTTATTGGGTGGATTCAAATGTGCAGTTGTTTAAATGCTTGCGAGGGTGTGGTGTTTGGCGACCTCCCGATGCGTTGACGAGCTCCGCCCCTGCGTTCGTTGGTGAGCACAAATGACATCTCCTCCTCTCCCCTTCATTTGCTCTGTTCCGGTCTTCGTGCCGATGAAACTTGCTAGCTATAGGTGTCAATCATCAGTATGCGTAACCACTATGCGTCTCCTGTTCGAAAGGGTTACATCTATAAATATGCATGCATTTGCATATTTATAACCGTGATTCTTTCGAATTGTCCAACGTTATCCATGGACAGCCTGAGTATGTGTAGATTGGTTCCCATATGCTTTACTCCGGACCCGACGCATAAATTTTGTCAGTGCCTCCGCTGTTGTTCTCCGGATACACATCCTCTCTGTTTATTGCAAAGATGTGTATCAGGAGAACAACGGGGAGGTGCTGCCGAAATTTTGCGTCGGTTCCGGAGCATAGCATGGGAAAAGGAACCCAATCTACACATACTGGTGAGATTAGGGACCTATCATTACCTATTAGAGTGTAGGTTGCATGGACGTAATAAAATTGACAAACTATATCAATCGATGAATATATACATGGTGAATTATATATATATATATATATATATATATATATATATATATATATATATATATATATATATATTTGTTGTGTGTCCAGTAGCTCTGAAAGTCAAGATGAGTGATAGATGCGTGGATGTACACGGTCACATTGGTCGTAACAAATGGAGCCTTGAATGATTCACAAAACCAAGGCGTTTGTGCAAGCCGCATTCTTGAGATGGGCGAGAGGAAAACCTGGTGCCCTGTTCCCAGTCACGACAATTGGGAAAAGAGGACAGAGGCTGAAATGGGCAAACACCTGCAGAAGAGTGGTTTTACGCCCAATTATACGGTGTGGACATTTCATGGTGAGTCTGCCCAACGTGACCGAGCTGAGGTGGTTCGTCATTGCACCGACGAGCATGGTACCGGGATGGAAAACATGGTGCAAGACTTGGATGATGCTCTGGATTCGGACGAGAAGATGGAGGAATCTTCAAAAGCCTTCAATGAAATGTTGGAGTCTTCAAAACGTCCGCTCCACGAGCACACTGAGCTTTGTCAGTTGGATGCCATCTCACAAGTAATGGCTCAAGGCTCGATTCAACTTGGGCAGAGAATGCTATGACACAATTATGATAGTATTTGGACGCTTTCTACCCAAAGGCCATGTAATGCCCGCAAACCTGTACCAGTCGAACAAAAATCCTCCGTGCCTTTGAAAGATGCCCTATGAGAAGATACATGCCTGTGAGAGAAAAAGGATGTGCCTTATTTAGGCTTGAATATGCGGACTTGAACTATTGTCCCATTTGCAAGTCTTCGGGTATGTTGTGGTAGAACAACGGTATGGGTGAGAAGACGCAGACCAAAATCCCGTTAGTGTTCTTGGTATATGCCAATCGTATTTCAAGACTTCAACGTCTTTTCATGGTTGAAGAGACGGCCCGACAGATGACATGGCACAAAACGGGCAAAAGAACCGAACTAGATGCAGATGGGAATCTGATGATGGTACACACATCGGATGGTGTTGCGTGGAAGAAGTTTGATGAATTACATGATGAGAAAGCGGCAGATCCGAGGCATCCTCGAGTTGGCGTCAGCACAGATGGGTTCAATGTGTTTGGTCTGACGGCAACCCAATACAATTGTTGGCCCGTATTTGTTTTTCCACTCAATCTCCCCCCCCCCCCCGGACAGATTATGCAAAGAAAGAACATGTTCCTGATGTTGCTAATTCTAGGGCCCAACTATCCGGGGAAAAATATGAATGTGTACATGCAGCCGCTTAAGGACGAATTGCAAGAAGCCTGGGATAATGGGTTCAAGACATACGGCGCCTATAGCAAACGGATCTTCATAATGCGTTAATGCGGTACATGTACTCGACGCATGACTTGCCGGGCGTATGCGCTATTAGATTGGCTGGTGTGTGCATGGAAGGTTCTGAGGGAGTCTGGATTAGGGGTGTCCGGATAGCGAACTATAACCTTCGGCCGGACTCCTGGACTATGAAGATACAAGATTGAAGACTTCGTCCCGTGTCCGGATGGGACTTTCCTTGGCGTGGAAGGCAAGCTTGGCGATACGGATATGTAGATCTCCTCCTGTTGTAACCGACTCTGTGTAACCCTAGCCCTCTCCGGTGTCTATATAAACCGGAGGGTTTTAGTCCGTGGGGCCGAACAACAATCATACCATAGGCTAGCTTCTAGGGTTTAGCCTCTCTGATCTCGTGGTAGATCTACTCTTGTACTACCCATATCATCAATATCAATCAAGGAGGAGTAGGATTTTACCTCCATCGAGAGTGCCCGAACACAGGTAAAAACATCGTGTCCCTTGTCTCTGTTACCATCCGCCTAGGCCTTGCAGTTTGGGACCCCCTACCCGAGATCCGCGGTTTTGACACCGACATTGGTGCTTTCATTGAGAGTTCCTCTGTGCGCCGCCATCGGGAAGGATGCCTCATCCCGTCTTTAAAAGGCGGCCTTTGTTGCTAAAGGAGCTTTGGCTATCGGCCAAACTCTCCGGTTAGGCGGTTTTCTTATGACCGCTGTTCGGCCGCTACCGATGGTGACTTCAGGTCATCGAAAGCAATCTTCACGTCAACTCCGGAACTCGCCGAGCAGTTGGATCCGATGGAGCTCTCTTCCTTAAAGGAGCTCTTGGATCGCATCGCCGCCACAGGAGTCGCTTCTGAGACTACGATCATATTGGGCCTAAACCCGATCCGAGAGAGATTAACTCTCCTTAGGTCACCCATCACGTTGCGGTGGTGGAGGAACAATGCGGCAAGCCTTCATCTATCTTAAGGACTAGTTATGTCCGATTCGATCCCTCCAAGCCGGATACCATGCGGAGGGGAGGGCGTCACTCAAGCCACGAACCTAAAGTCGGGCGTGGGCTAGATTCATTGGACAACATCCAAGAACCCAAGCTTCCGAGTTCGGAAACCCCTTGGCCCCTGAGTCTCAGATTGGGCGAGGTTCCGGATTTAATTCCACCCGCCCACCCAAACATAAGCGATCTATCCCAAATTCGGCAAGAGCCCACAGAAACAGTACACCATTACTGGGCCAGATTCCTCCTGGTCATGAACAGGATAAAGGACTGCCGTGAGGAGGATGCGATTTCATTCTTCTGCAATAATTGCACGGACAAAGGAATCCTCAACGCCATAAGTCGCCGTGAAATTACACGCTTCGCTGACTTGGCGTCCATAGTACGAAAGTACTGTGCGACGGAAAGCGCCTGGAAAACCGAAATAAAATTTTGGGACAATCCGACCCTGAATACAACTCCAGTCCGAAATAAAAGGGTGCATTATCGCCAGGCACCTGGGTTAAACACCAAAAAACAAAAACCCTCTATACGGCATGGAACCGTACTGGAGGGATGGCTGAATGGACCCTGCAAAATTCATAGTGCAAAGGGCGCCACACCAACTCATAGCCTTAGAGCATGTTGGATACTCCGGCAGTTGGCCAGAAGTGGCGAAGAGCCTCTAACTCCAGAATCCACAGAGCACCAGCCCAGGGATACCAGTACGGTATTAACAGTGTTCGAGACTTTCGCATCAAATAATATGCGGAAACGAACACTCCACAGCCTTACCGAAGTCTACCAAGTAGCAAGACACGACTATAACCTTTAATGCCAGTGATGAACCTAAATTCCGAACAGCCCGAGCACCAGCCGCATTGGTCCTCAGTTCAATAGTGGACGGCTTTCGCCTTACCAAGGTACTCATGGACGGTGGCAGCGGATTGAACATCATTTACGAGGAAACCCTTCGAAAAATGGAAATAGACTGGAGCCGCATTGAGTGAAGCAGCACAACCTTTAGAGGAATAATCCCCAGTCGGGAAGCATGTTGTACAAGAAAAATCACACTGGATGTGGTGTTATTACGCCCGGATAATTATAGGTCCGAGGAGGTCACGTTCCAAGTGGCCCTGTTCAGCAGCGGATATCACGCTCTATTAGGGCGAGAGGCATTCACAATTTTCAAGCAATACCCCATTACGGGTACATGAAGCTCAAATGCCCGAGCCCAGCGGTATCATCACTCTTGCTAGTGACCGGACATAGCACTCCTTGCGAAAATAAGACAGCCGATCGGCCCTTGAGGCACTATCCGAAGCCCTAGCGATCGAGGAACCCGGCTACCAGGCTTGTGCTCCACGGTGAATGGGACGACGTGATACTCGATAAAGATCCAAGTCCACCTCCTTTAAATCGGTGGACGAAATAGTCAAATTCCAAGTCCATCCAACGGACCCTACAAAAACGGCCTCCATCGGGGCGCAATTAAACCCTGATGTAGACACCGCACTATGAGAATTCCTACGTGAAAATTGGGACATTTTTGCCTGGCACCCTTCAGACATGCCAGGAATCCCTCGCCGGCTGGCCGAGCACAGCCTAAGCATCCTAAAAGGATTCAAGCCAGTCAAGCAGGCCCTTTGGCGTTTCTCCTAACCTAAGAGACAAGCCATGGGAAGGAGCTAGCCAAACTCTTGGAGGCCGGATTCATCAGGGATATAAAACATCCGGACTGGCTAGCAAACCTGGTGATGGTACCAAAGAAGGAAAAATCCTGGCGCCTATGCATTGATTTCAAGGACCTCAACAAGGCTTGCCCAAAGGATCCCTTCCCCCTCCCCCGCATCGATCAAATTATTGGCGCTACCGCAGGACACGATTCATTGTGTTTCCTCGACGCATACTCCGGCTACCATCAAATTAAGATGGCAGAGCCAGACCAAGCATAACGGCATTCATCACCCCATACGGCCCATTCTGCTTCAACACAATGCCCTTCGGGCTCAAAAACGCCGGCGCAACATATCAGCACATGATTCAGACATGTCTGGCAAACCAGATCGGCAAAACAGTGGAGGCATACGTAGATGCCATGGTCGTCAAAACCAAGCATGTCGAAACCCTAGTAGACGACTTGAGGCTCACATTCGACAACCTCCGAACATATGACATCAAGCTTAACCCGGAAAAATGCATTTTCGGCGTACCAGCCGGAAAGCTCTTGGGCTTCATAGTATCCGGTAGAGGAATAGAAGCAAACCCAGCCAAGATCCGAGCTCTGTCACAATTGGATATCCCAAAGGACCTCAAGCAAATACAAAAATTGACCGGATGCATGGCGGCTCTAAGCCGCTTTATCTCCCGCTTGGGAGAAAAGGCATTACCTCTTTATCGCCTCCTCCGGCGCACCGAACACTTCGAGTGGACGGATGCCATACGGCCGGACTCGAAGAAATAAAAGCCATATTGGCAACAAACCCGGTCTGGCCGCGCCCTAACATGGGCGAACCAATGCTATTATACATCGCGGCAACTCATCAAGTTGTAAGCGCGGTGCTTTCGTCGTCGAGCGAAAGCGGACGGACACAAATTCCCCCTTCAGAAGCCAGTTTACTACGTGTCCACTGTCCTCACTCCATGGAAGTCGCGGTACCCGCATTATCAAAAGATAGCATACGCGGTATTTATGGCATCTCGTAAGCTGCGACACTACTTTCAAGAGTGTTCGATAACAGTAGCCTCTGAAGTACCTCTTAACGATATTTTAAACAACCGCGACGCGATGGGCCGGATTGCCAAATGGGCCATTGAGCTCTTCCCGTTCGACATAACCTATAAGCCACGGCGAGCTATTAAGTCGCAAGTTTTGGCCGACTTCGTCGCTGAATGGACTGAAGCCGAACTCCCTAAAGAGTACGGCACATATTCCAACTAGATGATGCACTTCGACGGCTCCAAAATGTTGGCTGGTGCTGGGGCTGGCGTCGTTATAGCGTCCCCAACAGGAGATACTGAGTTCAATACGTACTCCGGATAATGTATATGGACTCCAACAACGCAAATACGAGGCCCTTCAACATGGTCTCCGGATGGCGGTCTCCATGGGCATTCAACGCCTAGAGGTGCTGGGATTCGAACCTCGCGATATCCCAAATAAATGGAGACTTTGAGGCCAAGGATCCGAAAATGGCAGCTTATCACAACGCCGTCCTAAAAATGTCAGCTCGGTTCGAGGGGCTCGAATTTCACCATATAGCTCGGGAAAACAATCAGCAGCAGACATCTTGGCATGCATTGGCGCAAAAAGCGATGTCCGTCCCCCCAATATCTTCTTGGAGAGGCTGTTCAAGCCATCCGTATTATTATGGGAAGGGGAGTCCAGGAAATAACAGCCCGGACCCAACCGCACAGCCCGACAATCGAACATTCTCGACACAACAGGAGGCTCGCCAACGAAGTAACAACTTCAGCCCACGTAATAATGGCGGTCATTGCCCGTGATGAACCATTCCTAGCCTACCTAACTGTGCAGGAACTTCCCAAGTACCAAACCGAGGCACGCTGCATAGTGCGGCGATCTAAAGCCTATAAAGTCCATGAGGGAGAGCTTTATAAGAAAAGCACCACCGGAGTCCTTCAAAGGTGTATCTCCGAAGAGGAAGGGCGGAATCTTCTAGCTGAAATTCATGCCGGACTCGGCGGGCACCACGCCGCAGCCCGGGCCCTTGTAAGCAAGGCCTTCCGTACAGGATTTTATTGGCCGACGGCCCGGGCAGATGCTCAGGACTTAGTCCAACGATGCGTTGGTTGCCAGCTCTTTGCTAACCAAAGCGATATGCCACCCACCGCCCTCCAGACTATACCCATCACCTGACCCTTCGCGGTTTCGGGGATTGACATGGTTGGACCCCTTAAAGGAGGAACCCACAAGCAAAAATACCTACTAGTCATGGTGGATAAATTCACCAAATGGATAGAAGCCAAGCCTGTTAAGACGGCCGAATCTGGACCGGTGATAGACTTCATATCCGGGGTCGTACACCGTTCTGGCGTCCTCCTCCACAAAGATCATCAACGATAATGGCACGAACTTTACGGCCGACGAGGTCAAACTCTTGTGCAAAAACATGGGCATCAAGCTCGACTATGCTTAAGTCTATCACCCACAAACTAACAGTCAAGTCGAGCGAGCAAATGGTCTAATCATGAGCGGCATCAAACCCAGATTAGTGCGGTCCCTCATGGAATCTAACATGCACTGGGTAGAGGAGCTCGACTCCGTTTCGGGGCTGCGGACCACGCCGAATCGCACCACCGGATACACACCATTCTTTATGGTATACGGTGGAGAGGCGGTTCTGCCCTGCGACATAATTCATGACTCACCTTGCGTGCGCATGTATGAAGAAAGAGAAGCCGAACTCGATCGGCAGGGACAGTTTGGGCCTTGGAGGAGGAGCGTGGCGTGGCAAAAGCCCGTTCCGCATTCTATCAACGATGAGGCTCGAAGATACCAAAGGCAGAAATGCACGGGCCAAAACTTACAATGTTGGCGAGTTTGTTCTACGCCTGCCGGACAAGAAAAAGGACAAACTCAAGCCCAAACGGGAAGGTCCCTTTATTATTGACCAAGTCCTGACTGGTGGAGCGTACCGTCTGCGAGATGCATCGGATAACCGACTCGAGCCGAACCCATGGAACGCAGCCCGTCTCCGAAGATTCTATGCCTAGCGCCGGACTCTGTGTTCGTCTCCTTCCTCTGTCTATTTTTTACACATTACCTGTCTTATATTTCTCTCCTTCTCCCCCCTTTTTTCTCTTACAGCCTTTAAGGGCTCGTTCACTTTTGACAGCGCTATCCGCTCATTATACACAGGGCTTCTTTAACAGAAGCTTATTTATATGGGCTTCATGCCCAACACATGTGTCACACTTCCGAATGTACTTTGTTCACCGTTATATGCATCGATATGACTTAAGTTTTGGCCAAGCTGGGTTGCCTGGCTCCTGTGCTGAAGGAAATATGCCCTAGAGGCAATAATAAAGTTATTATTTATTTCCTTATATCATGATAAATGTTTATTATTCATGCTAGAATTGTATTAACCGGAAACAAAATACATGTGTGAATACATAGACAAACATAGTGTCACTAGTATGCCTCTACTTGACTAGCTCGTTGAATCAAAGATGGTTAAGTTTCCTAGCCATAGACATAAGTTGTCATTTGATTAACGGGATCACATCATTAGGAGAATGATGTGATTGACTTGACCCATTCCGTTCGCCTAGCACTTGATCGTTCAGTATGTTGATATTGCTTTCTTCATGACTTATACATGTTCCTGTAACTATGAGATTATGCAACTCCCGTTTACCGGAGGAACACTTTGGGTGCTACCAAAGCGTCACGCAGTAACTTGGTGATTATAAAGGAGTACTACAGGTGTCTCCAAAGGTACATGTTGGGTTGGCGTATTTCGAGATTAGGTTTTGTCACTCCGATTGTCGGGAGAGGTATCTCAGGGCCCTCTCGGTAATGCACATCATTATAAGCCTTGCAAGCAATGTAGCTAATGAGTTAGTTACCGAATAATGCATTACGTAACGAGTAAAGAGACTTGCCGGTAACGAGATTGAACTAGGTATTGGATACCGACGATCGAATCTCGGGCAAGTAACATACCGATGACAAAGGGAACAACGTATGTTGTTATGCGGTTTGACCGATAAAGATCTTCCTAGAATATGTACGAGCCAATATGAGCATCCAGGTTCCGCTATTGGTTATTGACCAAATAATAGTTCTAGGTCATGTCTACATAGTTCTCGAACCCGTAGGGTCCGCACGCTTAAGGTTACGATGACAGTTATATTATGAGTTTATTAGTTTTGATGTACCGAAGGAGTTCGGAGTCCCGGATGAGATCGGGGACATGACGAGGAGTCTCGAAATGGTCGAGACGTAAAGATCGATATATTGGACGACTATATTCGGAGTTTGGAAAGGTTCCGAGTCATTCGGGTATTTTCCGGGGTACCGGAGAGTTACGGGAATTCGCCGGGAGTATATGGGCCTTATTGGGCCATACGGGAATAGAGGAGAGAGGCCGAAAGGAAGGAGGCGCGCAGCCCCTCTGGTCAGGAATTGGACAAGGGGTGCAGCCCCTTTCCTTCCTCCTCTCCTCTTTCCTTCTCTCCTACTCCAACAAGGAAGGGGGAGTCCTACTCAGGTGGGAGTAGGACTCCTCCTGGCGCGCCCCTCCTGGCCGGCCGACCCCCTCTCCCTTGCTCCTTTATATATGAGGGCAGTGGGGCCCCCTAGAACACACAAGTTGATCTTTGTGATCGTTCCTTAGCCGTGTGCGGTGCCCCCCCTCCACTATATTCCACCTCGGTCATATCGTCGCGGAGTTTAGGCGAAGCCCTGCGCCGGTAGAACATCATCATCGTCACCACGCCGTAGTGCTGACGGAACTCATCCCCGACACTTTGCTGGATCGGAGTCCGGGGATCGTCATCGAGCTGAACGTTTGCTGAACTCGGAGGTGCCGTACGTTCGGTACTTGGATCGGTCGGATCGTGAAGACGTCACGACTACATCAAATCAGCGTTGTCATAACGCTTCCGCTTAGCGATCTTCAAGGGTATGAAGATACACTCCCCTCTCGTTGCTATACATCACCATGATCTTGCGTGTGCGTAGGAAATTTTTGAAATTACTACGTTCCCCAACATGTGCTTACCCCTACGTTCCTGATTGTTCGGCTAGGCAGTAAAGGGAGCACCTTTGCGATTGTTACTGCTGGGTCAGCCGATGTGTACCTCAGACTGGGTGAAGCCGAAAGCTAGCATTCTTAAGGGAATATTCGGTCGGTGAACTAAAGATGATTTCTCACTTGTTTATTTATCTGCCCCCAGATGCTTTTCTGCTTTTTTCAAGTGGGACATGCACTTTAGGGCATGCCTCCTGTGGAAAGGAACCCTAACGGAACTATTCTCCTGGAAGATGTTTCTTACTAACCGTGTAATATAACATAACTAGTTGGGCACTTGTCTGTTCAAGCACTAATGACCCTACGCTTTGGTCTCCATGCATGCCCGGTTCTTACATAACCGAGAGGGTATTCGGACACACTCCGGACTATCGGGTCTCGAGGTCGGCGAAAAGGTCCGCCATGACAAACGATCTACAATCCGGCTAGAAGGCATTTTACATGTCATCTTAAATTACATAGTCAATTTGGTGGGCATATTCCTCTTCAATACCATCCAACAGGCTGTCTAGTTTACTGAGTCTGTTGGGAATATTAATGACCAACTCTACTTGGCGTACACTAAACTCACAGGGATCTCCTTCCCATCGGCCCCGTGAGGTCCGACCTCGCCATGTGGTTTGGGTCAGCCTTCGTGGTATCGCGTCTTCACCATGGCCCGAGCCTCCTCGGCGCCTTGACGGCAGGCCGATATCTTCCATAATGGGAAGCGCCGGCGCTCCTTAAGCCTCTGCAAGATCTCCAAAGGCCTTCGGGCATGGAGAAAGATAGCCACAAGGCACGGGCGACGCCCTTCATCACTGCCGAACTCGTTGCTCGCGGTTGTAAGAGCTCGGGAAAAAGATCTCCCCCTCCACCATATTCCACCTCGGTCATATCGTCGCGGAGTTTAGGCGAAGGCCTGCGCCGGTAGAACATCATCATCGCCACTGCGCCGCCGTCGTCTTGTGGAACTTATCCCGACACTTTGCTGGGATCGGAGTCAGGATCGATCATCGAGCTGATCGTGTGCTGAACTCGGAGGTGCCGTACGTTCGGGACTTGGATCGGTCGGATCGTGAAGACGTACGACTACATCAACCGCGTTGTCATAACGCTTCGGCTTAGCGATCTTCAAGGGTATGAAGATACACTCCCCTCTCGTTGCTATACATCACCATGATCTTGCGTGTGCGTAGGGAAATTTTTGAAATTACTACGTTCCCCAACAAAGGGCATCCGAGCCTGGTTTTATGCGTAGATGTCATATGCACGAGTAGAACACAAGTGAATTGTGGGCGATATAAGTCATACTGCTTACCAGCATGTCATACTTTGGCGAGGCGGTATTGTAAGATGAAGCGGCCCGGACCGACATTACGCGTACGCTTACGCGAGGCTGGTTTCACCGTTACGAGCACTCGTGCTTAAAGGTGACTGGCGGGTGTCTGTCTCTCTCACTTTAGCTGAATCAAGTGTGGCTACGCCCGGTCCTTGCTGAGGTTAAAACAGCACGAACTTGACAATCTATCGTTGTGGTTTTGATGCGTAGGTAAGAACGGTTCTTGCTCAGCCCGTAGCAGCCACGTAAAATTTGCAACAACAAAGTAGAGGACGTCTAACTTGTTTTTGCAGGGCATGTTGTGATGTGATATGCTCAAGACGTGATGCTATATTTTATTGTATGAGATGATCATGTTTTGTAACCGAAGTTATTGGCAACTGGCAGGAGCCATATGGTTGTCGCTTTATTGTATGAAATACAAACGCCCTGTAATGATTTACTTTATCACTAAGCGGTAGCGATAGTCGTAGAAGCATAAGATGGCGTAACGACAACGACGCTATGATGAAGATCAAGGTGTCGCGCCGGTGACGATGGTGATCACGACGGTGCTTCGGAGATGGAGATCATAAGCACAAGATGATGATGGCCATATCATATCACTTATATTGATTGCATGTGATGTTTATCCTTTATGCATCTTATCTTGCTTTGTTAGACGGTAGCATTTTAAGATGATCTCTCACTAAAATTATCAAGAAGTGTTCTCCCTGAGTATGCACCGTTGCGAAAGTTCTTCGTGCTGAGACACCACGTGATGATCGGGTGTGATAGGCTCTACGTTCAAATACAGCGGGTGCAAAATAGTTGCACACGCGGAATACTCAGGTTAAACTTGACGAGCCTAGCATATAACAGATATGGCCTCGGAACACGGAGACCGAAAGGTCGAGCGTGAATCATATAGTAGATATGATCAACATATTGATGTTCACCGTTGAAACTACTCCATCTCACGTGACGATCGGACATCGTGTAGTTAATATGGGTCACGTAATCACTTAGAAGATTAGAGGGATGTCTGTCTAAGTGGGAGTTCTTAAGTAATATGATTAATTGAACTTAAATCTATCATGAACTTAGTCCTGGTAGTATTTTGCAAATTATGTTATAGATCAATAGCTTCGGCGTTGTTGCTTTCATATGTTTATTTTGATATGTTCCTAGAGAAAAATTATGTTGAAAAATGTTAGTAGCAATGATGCGGATTGGATCCGTGATCTGAGGTTTATCCTCATTGCTTGCACGGAAGAATTATGTCCTTGATGCACCGCTAGGTGACAGACCTATTGCAGGAAGCGGTCTGCGCAGCGTTATGAACGTTTGGCTAGCTCAATATGATGACTACTTGATAGTTTAGTGCACCATGCTTAACGGCTTAGAATCGGGACTTCAAAGACGTTTTGAGCGTCATGGACCATATGAGATGTTCGAGAATTGAAGTTAATATTTCAAGCAAATACCCGAGTTGAGAGATATGAAGTCTCCAACAAGTTCTATAGCTAAAAGATGGAGGAGAATCGCTCAACTAGTGAGCATGTGCTCAGATTATGCAGGTACTTCAATCGCTTGAATCAAGTGGGAGTTAATCTTCCAGATAAGATAGTGATTGACAGAATTCTCTAGTCACCATCACTAAGTTACTAGAACTTCGTGATGAACTATAGTATGCAAGGGATGACGAAACGATTCCATAGCTCTTCACGATGTTGAAATCAACGAAGGTAGAAATCAAGAAAAGAGCATCAAGTGTTGATGATTGACAAGAACACTAGTTTCAAGAAAAGGGAAAAGGGAAAAGAAAGGGAACTTCAAGTAGAATGACAAGCAAGTTGTCACTCCGGCTGAAGAAGCCCAAAGCTGGACCAAAGCACGAAACCGAGTGCTTACACCGCAAAGGAAATGATCCTTTGGAAGCGTAAATACCCTGAATATTTGGTGGATAAGAAGGATGGCAAAAGTGAACAAGGGTATATTTGATATACAGGTTATTGATGTGTGCCTTACTAGTGTTTATAGTAGCCACAGTATTTGATACTTGTTCGGTTGCTAAGATTAGTAACTTCGAAACAGGAGTTACATAATAAATAGAAACTAGTTGAGGGGAAGTGACGATGAGTGTTGGAAGTAGTTCCAAGATTGATATGATCATCATCACACACTCCCTATACTTTCGGGATTAGTGTTAAACCTAAATAAATGTTATTTAGCTTTTGCGTTGAGCATGAATATGATTTGATCATGTTTATTGCAATACGGTTATTCATTTAAAGTCAGAGAATAATTGTTGTTCTGTTTACATGAATAAAACCTTCAATGGTCATACGCCCAATATAAATAGTTTGTTGGATCTCGATCGTAGTGATACACATATTCATAATATTGATGCCAAAAGATGCAACGTTAATAATGATAGTGCAACTTATTTGTGGCACTGCCGTTTAGGTCATATTGGTGTAAAGAGCATGAAGAAACTCCATGCTGATGGGATTTTGGAATCACTTGATTATGAATCACTTGATGCTTGCGAACCATGCCTTATGGGCAAGATGACTAAAGACTACGCTCATGCGGAACAATGGAGCGAAACAATCGACTTATTGGAAATAATACATACCGATGTATGCGATCCGATGAGTGTTAAGGCTCGTGGCATGTATCGTTATTTTCCGACCTTCACAGATGATTTGAGCAGATATGGGTATATCTACTTGATGAAACACAAGTCTGAAACATTTGAAAAGTTGAAAGAATTTCAGAGTGAAGTGGAGAATCATCGTAACAAGAAAATAAAAGTTTCTACGATATGATCGCAGAGGTAAAATAATTGAGTTACGAGTTTGGTCTTCAATTAAAACAATGTGGAATAGTTTCATAGCTCACGCCACCTGGAACACCACAACGTTATGGTGTGTCCGAACGTCGTAACCGTACTTTATTTTGATATGGTGCGATCAATGATGTCTCTTACCGATTTACCAATATCATTTTGGGGTTATGCATTAGAGACAGCTGCATTCACGTTTAATAGGGCACCATCTAAATCCGTTGAGATGACACCGTATGAACTATGGTTTAGCAAAGAAACCTAAGGTATCGTTTCTTAAAGTTTGGAGTTGCGATGCTTATGTGAAAAAGTTTCATCCCGATAAGCTCAAACCCAAATCGGAGAAGTGCGTCTTCATAGAATACCCAAAGGAAACTGTTGGGTACACCTTCTATCACATATCCGAAGGCATGATATTCGTTGCTCAAATGGATCCTTTCTAGAGAAGGAGTTTCTCTCGAAAGAAGTGAGTGGGAGGAAAGTAGAACTTGATGAGGTAATCGTACCTTCTCCCGAATTGGAAAGTAGTTCATCACAGAAATCAGTTCTAGTGATTCCTACACCAATTAGTGAGGAAGCTAATGATAGTGATCATGAAGCTTCAGATCAAGTTACTACTGAACTTTGTAGATCTTTCAGATTAAGATCCGCACCAGAGTGGTAGGGTAATCCTATTCTGGAAATCATGTTACTAGACCATGATAAACCTACGAACTATGAGGACGCGATGATGAGCCCAGATTGACGAAATGGTTTGAGACCATGAAATCTGAGATGGGAACCATGTATGAGAACAAAGTGTGGACTTTGATTGATTTGCCCGATGATCGGCAAGTCATAGAGAATAAATGGATCTTCAAGAGGAAGACGGACGTTGATAGTAGTGTTACTATCTACAAAGCTCGACTTGTTGCAAAAGGTTTTCGACAAGTTCAAGGTGTTGAATACGATGAGATTTTCTCACTCGTAATGATGCTTAAGTCTGTCCGAATCATGTTAGCAATTGCTACATTTTATGAAATCTGGCAAATGGATGTCAAAACTGCATTCCTTAATGGATTTATTAAAGAAGAGTTGCATATGATGCAACCAGAAGGTTTTTTCAATCCTAAAGATGCTAACAAAATGTGCAAGCTCCAGCAATCCATCTATGGACCGGTGCAAGCATCTCAGAGTTGGAATATACACTTTGATAAGTTGATCAAAGCATATAGTTTTATACAGATTTGCGGTGAAGCCTGTATTTACAATAAAGTGAGTGGGAGCACTACCGCCTTTCTGATAAATATATGTGAGTGACATATTGTTGATCAGAAATGACGTAGAATTTTTCTGGAAAGCATAAAGGAATATTTGAAAGGAGTTCTTTAAAAAGAAAGACCTCAGTATAGCTACTTACATATTGAGCATAAAGATCTATAGAGATAGATCAAGACGCTAGATAAGTTTTTCAATGAGTACATACATTGACAAGATTTTGAAGTAGTTCAAAATGGAACAGTCAAAGAAAGAGTTTCTTGCCTGTATTACAAGGTGTGAAATTGAGTAAGACTCAAAGGCCGACCACGGCAGAAAATAGAAAGAGAATGAAAAATCATTCCCTATGCCTCAGTCATAGGTTCTATAAAGTATGCTATGCTGTGAACCAGACCTATTGTATATCTTGCTCTGAGTTTGGCAAAGGAATACAATTTTGATCTAATAGTAGATCACTGGACAACGGTCAAGGATATCCTTAGTGAGGACTAAGGAAATATTTCTCGATTATGGAGGTGATAAAAGAGCCTGTCATAAAGAGTTGCAACAGTGCAAGCTTTTACACCGATCCAGATGACTATAAGTCTCAATCTGGATACATATTGAATGTGGGAGCAATTAGCTAGAATAGCTCCGTGCAGAGCATTGTAGACATAGAATATTTTCAAAATACATACGGCTCTGAATGTGACAGACCCGTTGACTAAGCTTCTCTCACGAGCAAAACATGATCATACCTTAGTACTCTTTGGGTGTTAATCACATAGCGATGTGAACTAGATTATTGACTCTAGTAAACCCTTTGGGTGTAGGTCACATGACGATGTGAACTATGGGTGTTAATCATATACAGATATGAATATTGGTGTTAAATCACATGGCGATGTGAACTAGATTATTGACTCTAGTGCAAGTGGGAGACTGAAGGAAATATGCCCTAGAGGCAATAATAATAAAGTTATTATTTATTTCCTTATATCATGATAAATGTTTATTATTCATGCTAGAATTGTATTAACCGGAAACATAATACATGTGTGAATACATAGACAAACATAGTGTCACTAGTATGCCTCTACTTGACTAGCTCGTTGAATCAAAGATGGTTAAGTTTCCTAGCCATAGACATGATTTTTCATTTGATTAACGGGATCACATCATTAGGAGAATGATGTGATTGACTTGACCCATTCCGTTAGCCTAGCACTTGATCGTTTAGTATGTTGCTATTGCTTTCTTCATGACTTATACATGTTCCGGTAACTATGAGATTATGCAACTCCCGTTTACCGGAGGAACACTTTGGGTGCTACCAAACATCACAACGTAACTGGGTGATTATAAAGGAGTACTACAGGTGTCTCCAAAGGTACATGTTGGGTTGGCGTATTTCGAGATTAGGTTTTGTCACTCCGATTGTCGGAGAGGTATCTCTGGGCCCTCTCGGTAATGCACATCACTATAAGCCTTGAAAGCAATGTAGCTAATGAGTTACTTACGGAATAATGCAATACGTAACGAGTAAAGAGACTTGCCGGTAATGAGATTGAACTAGGTATTGGATACCGACGATCGAATCTCGGGCAAGTAACATACCGATGACAAAGGGAACAACGTATGTTGTTATGCGGTTTGACCGATAAAGATCTTCGTAGAATATGTAGGAGCCAATATGAGCATCCAGGTTCCGCTATTGGTTATTGACGAAATAATAGTTCTAGGTCATGTCTACATAGTTCTCGAACCCGTAGGGTCCGCACGCTTAAGGTTTCGATGACAGTTATATTATGAGTTTATTAGTTTTGATGTACCGAAGGAGTTCGGAGTCCCGGATGAGATCCGGGACATGACGAGGAGTCTCGAAATGGTCGAGACGTAAAGATCGATATATTGGACGACTATATTCGGAGTTCGGAAAGGTTCCAAGTCATTCGGGTATTTTTCGGAGTACCGGAGAGTTACGGGATTTCGCCGGGGAGTATATGGGCCTTATTGGGGCATACGGGAATAGAGGAGAGAGGCCGAAAGGAAGGAGGCACGCAGCCCCCCTCTGGTCCTAATTGGACAAGGGGTGCAGCCCCCTTTTCCTTCCTCCTCTCCCCCTCTTTCCTTCTCTCCTACTCCAACAAGGAAGGGGGGGAGTCCTACTTCCGGTGGGAGTAGGACTCCTCCTGGCGCGCCCCTCCTGGCCGGCCGACCCCCTCTCCCTTGCTCCTTTATATACGAGCGCAGTGGGGCACCCTAGAACACACAAGTTGATCTTTGTGATCGTTCCTTAGCCGTGTGCGGTGCCCCCCTCCACCATATTCCACCTCGGTCATATCGTCGTGGAGTTTAGGCGAAGCCCTGGAACATCATCATCGTCACCACGCCGTTGTGCTAACGGAACTCATCCCCGACACTTTGCTGGATCGGAGTCCGAGGATCGTCATCGAGCTGAACGTGTGCTGAACTCGGAGGTGCCGTACGTTCGGTACTCGGATCGGTCGGATCGTGAAGGCGACGACTACATCAATCAGCGTTGTCATAACGCTTCCGCTTAGCGATCTTCAAGGGTATGAAGATACACTCCTCTCGTTGCTATACATCACCATGATCTTGCGTGTGCGTGGAAATTTTTGAAATTACTACGTTCCCCAACATGTGCTTACCCCCTACGTTCTGATTGTTCGGCTAGGCGGTAAAGGGAGCACCTTTGCGATTGTTACTGCTGGGTCAGCCGATGTGTACCTCAGACTGGGTGAAGCCGAAAGCTAGCATTCTTAAGGGAATATTCGGTCGGTGAACTAAAGATGATTTCTCACTTGTTTATTTATCTGCCCCGGATGCTTTTACGCTTTTTCAAGTCCGGACATGCACTTTAGGGCATGCCTCCCAGGGAAAGGAACCCCTAACGGAACTATTCTCCCTGGAAGATGTTTCTTACTAACCATGTAATATAACATAACTAGTTGGGCACTTGTCTGTTCAAGCACTAATGACCCCTACGCCTGGTCTCCATGCATGCCCGGTTCTTACATAACCGAGAGGGTATTCGGACACACTCAGGACTATCGGGTCCCGAGGTCGGCGAAAAGGTCCGCCATGACAAGCGATCTACAATCCGGCTAGAAGGCATTTTACATGTCATCTTAAATTACATAGTCAATTTGATTTGGGCATATTCCTCTTCAATACCATCCAACGAGGCTGTCTAGTTTACGATCCTGTTGGGAATATTTATGACCAACTCTACTTGGCCGTACA
This sequence comes from Aegilops bicornis, assembly GCA_021605145.1. Taxonomy (NCBI): domain Eukaryota; kingdom Viridiplantae; phylum Streptophyta; class Magnoliopsida; order Poales; family Poaceae; genus Aegilops; species Aegilops bicornis. The sequence continues at coordinate 119,777 of CM038674.1, forward strand.
CTAAGCTCACAGGGATCTCCTTCCCATCGGCCCCCGTAGGTCCGACCTCGGCCATGTGGTTTGGGTCAGCCTTCGTGTATCGCGTCTTCACCATGGCCCAGGCCTCCCTGGCGCCTTGACGGCAGGCCGATATCTTCCATAATCGGAAGCGCCGCCGCGCTCCCTTAAGCCTCTCTGCAAGATCTCCAAGGCCTTCGGGCATGGAGAAAGATAGCCACAAGGCCTGGGCGACGCCTTTCATCACCTGCCGAACTCGTTCGTGCAGTTGTAAGAGCTCGGGAAGAAGATCACCCGTAGAACCGGGCATTTCCTCTGCAGGACGACCTGTGAGCATACCTACAGACATAACTCTGTTAGTCGACTTCCTCGCCGAACTCTTTTTCAAAGTTCGTTCAAGCACTTACTAAACATGCCGCGCCGAAGCCGCCGATTCTCCTTCACGGAGTCCGACAGCTGGGCACGAACATCCTTTAGTTCCTCGCCCAGCTGGGTGTTGGCATCTTGGAGATTATTCTTCTCCTGCCTCACCCTCGCAGCACGCTCTCGCCGACCTTTAACGGCGCAAGAGTTGTTGCTTGTCCGGATCTACTCTGGCGCCATCTGCAATGTTATTGTCGATTTGCACACACGCCGCACTTCACAACATACTTATCTTTGAAGCATATATTACGAGAGGGGTCTCCTTGGCCTCCCACAGCCATGACTAGTGCGACCTCAAGTTGGGCTTTGCACTCTTCCAGCTCACAGGACAGTTGGGTATTCTTTTACGTAAGATCCTGCATAACAAATGATCCTTAAATCAGTTATTCTAACTGTTTCAAGTCTCGGGGGCTACTGGCATATATAACCATCAAATTTTCTTACCCGTATGTCTTTCACATACTGCTCCGTGGCTCTGGCTAGACCATTTTGAGCGGCACGGAGGTACGCATCTCTTGAATTAAAGGCGTCCAATGCCTCTTGGGAGAAACAAGCGTTGCGAAGAACTGTCCGGCGGCGCCTGTGATTCATGGCACTCTCCACCTCGGAATAGGTGGCGGATAGTCTGTCTGCATCCTCTGTCGGAGGAGCGTCCAACGCACGCCTCGTGTTAGCCTCTGCTTCTGGACCTGGCTTTGGAGCCTGGCTGGTGGAGGCGCGATTGGCAATCTCTCCGGATATAGTCCGGCGAGCCCTCTTTTTCCTAAAAAAAGAGAGCACAAGCGTTAGTACGCATCGTAAGAATAATACCTTGGAATAAGGCGGCGCGCCTTACTGCTGCGCCGGTGCCTCGGCCCGGACTGCGTGTCTCTTTAGCCTGCACACCCTCGCGGTCCCTTGTTGGCCAGTCGCCGCAGGCTCGGCATTCCGCCTCGAGATCCTCCCCTGCAAAACACCATTGGTATACGGTGATAAAAAATAAGCACGGATGGATCATCTTCGAAGTATTAGGACTTCAGACTCGATTACTTGTGAGGCGGGGAGCAGTCCAGGATAATCGGCTGTAATAGCCACCAAGGCGTTGTCGATGCTCAGTTAGTAAAATACCCCATCGATCAGCTCCACAGATACGTCCGGATCCTCTTGGGAGGCCGGATTGAGGGACCGTTCCGGATCTTCGGGTTGTGGAGGAGGGCTGTTTATATCCTTTACGGCCCGACGCAATTCCTGCATCGAAATCACAAGATAAGGTACTTGACTATGGGAATATGGAATGGATGGGCAAAAAGAAGTGTCCGCTTACCCAGCTTGGAGGATTGTACATAGAAAATCCGCCCTGAGAATTGACGCGGAGGAATTTCTCCTCTTCTCCCTTGTACAATGAGGACAAGATCTTCGTCAGAGCTGCAACCGATTCCGGCCCCTTGCGGCCGCAGCGGGTGGCATCATCCTCCCGTTGAAATCCCACATGGGGTGGCCTCTATATCAAGCGGCTGCGCCCGCATAATGCATGTGGCCATGACCTCGACTATGGTCGATGCGGAATGAGCTAACAGACCTTATCCGGCTCATCGATAAAGAACATCCTTGTCATTTTTTCCTTCGAGGGCTCCATGGATGCCACCAGCGCTTCTTCAAGGGAGCATTATCAAACTCGGGGAGGCCGATCCGAATAGGATCCGGCAGGGGACATCTTCTATATAAAACCATTACGAAGGCCAGTCTTGGACGCCTTCTTTGGGGTTCGGATAGATATCCGGTCCGGCGATGCGCCATACTTGGCTCCGCCCACTTGATATATTGACCCCTTCGAGAACGGGCACAAGGCGTAACAGCTTCTTCCACAGCGAAATGAGCCTCGATGCCCAAAAACAGCTCGCAAAGGGCTCTGAAGCCCGCAATATGCAATATGGAGGCAGGCGTGGGTTGTGCATTTGGAGGCCGAGAATTCCAGGAGCCCCCGGAGAAACGGATGAATTGGAAAACCGAGCCCTCTTATCAAATAAGGAACAAGGCATACCTGCTCTCCTTTGGAGAGATTGGGGACGCTCTCCGCTTGCTCTCCACCATTATAGGTGGCAAGCCCGGCTCGTACCGAGACCATGTAGGCTGGGGGGAGAAACCCCTTGGCTTGGAGCGTCACTAGCTCATTGTGGGACGGAGCATCTCTCCCAATCTCCGTGCTGAGGGCTGGGAGGGCGAGAGGAGGAGCTGCGTCGACTGGCCATGATGGAATGGATCTCTGTGGGATGCGCTCCGATGAATGCTCGCGAAGGGAAGACGGTGTGATTTGGATCTAAATCCTCGTCACTTTAAAGGGCACTCATTTACACAGCTAGGGGGGTAAATGTAAAAACACCCTGACTTTTCGCATTCGTCTGACACGTGGAAGCTGGCCATTATATGGCGTGGGAGCCAAGGAGCGCAATATTCATGAGAAGCCGGACACTATTCAACAGGTACACAGAATTTGGAGAAGAACCCGCTTTGCAATGCCGAAGATAATCTGCGCGCCGGACTCATCGTCATTGAAGCCTGGTTCGGGGGCTACTGAGGGAGTCCTGGATTAGGGGGTGCCCGGATAGCCAAACTATAACCTTCGGCCGGACTCCTGGACTATGAAGATACAATATTGAAGACTTCGTCCCATGTCCGGATGGGACTTTCCTTGGCGATACGGATATGTAGATCTCCTCCTGTTGTAACCGACTCTGTGTAACCCTAGCCCTCTCCGATGTCTATAAACCGGAGGGTTTTAGTCAGTAGGACGAACAACAATCATACCATAGGCTAGCTTCTAGGGTTTAGCCTCTCACGATCTCGTGGTAGATCTACTCTTGTACTACCCATATCATCAATATTAATCAAGCATGAGTAGGGTTTTACCTCCATCGAGTGGGCCTGGACCTGGGTAAAAACATTGTGTCCCTTGTCTCCTGTTACCATCCGCCTAGACGCACAGTTCGGGACCCCCTACCCGAGATCCGCCGGTTTTGACACCGACAGTTCCCGTGCCCCACATGCAAGGGAGCTCTTGAGTTTCGTTGGCTTCAGGCCGGTCGCAAGTTTTCTTGCTTAGACATGCATAGACAGTTCCTGGATCCTCGCCATAAGTTCACTAAAGACAAGAAGAACTTCATCGAGGTAGAGTTGTCAAAACTCTACACCACCTGCGTTGACAGGCCAATGCAGACCTGGATCAGTTAAACGCTCTCGAGCGAGATCCGAGCGTCGAGGGGTACTTCAAGGGTATAATTCTAAACACGCTGAACTCACAAGACATGCTTATGGGATCTGCCTTACTTCAAAGACCTCCTTTGCCCACACAACATCGACGTGATGCACACCGAGAAGAATATCACCGAGGCACTTTTTGGTACATTGTTGGCATAGATGGAAGTCAAAGGATAATACTAAGGCTAGAGTCGATCTGAGGCGCTTATGTGATAGGCCGTTACAAACCATGAAAGAACCGAAAGGAAAGCAGAAGCTGACGAAGCCAAAGGCATGGTTCAATCTTGGAAGGCCAGCTATGCGAGGGAAATTATCTTGTGGGTGCAACAGCGGTTGATGTTCCCGATGGGTATGCAGTGAATCTAAAGAGGGGAGCGAATCTTGATAAATTGAAGATATTTGGTCTCAAGAGTCATGATTGGCACATATGGATTGAGCGGGTAATGCCGGTGATGTTGCGTGGCTTCATCCCTGAGGATGAATGGCTAGTACTGGCAGAACTCAGCTATTTCTTCCGTGTTCTTTTGTGCGAAAAGAACTATCGCTGGGCGTGCTAGAAGAAATGGAAGAGTTGGCGCCGGAGTTGATCTGCAAGTTAGAGAAGATCTTTCCACCGGCCTTCTTTAATCTAATGCAGCATTTGATTTTGCATCTCCCGACCGAGGCAAGATTGGGGGGACCCGTGTAAAATCGTTGGTGCTACCCAACTGAGAGGATGCAGAAGACGCTTCGACAAAAATGTAAAAATAAACGTAGAATTGAAGCATCGATGCCTGAGGCATTCATCACTGAGGAGGCGGCAAACTTCGTGACAGCACACTATGAAGCCAAAAATCGTCATTTGCATAACCCGAAGTCTCGGTACAATGCTGACGAACCTCAAAAGGGTGGATCCAACCTCAACCTATTCAAAGGGAATCTCGCACCAGCCAGTGGTTCGAAACCAGTATCTTTGGATAACGAAGAATGGCAGACCATTTCGTTGTATATCTTCAACAACTTTGAAGTGCGGCCGTACATCGAGTAAGTTCTCGGTACATTGTTTCGCAACTTCTATTTCCTTTGAACTGCTCTTATTCCTGGATATTTCATATAGTCTATACGTCGCCATATTCTCGTACGGAGCGGTGATCCAAAAGGATTCCGTCGAAGAGTATGAGCTTCTCGCAAAGCAAGGAGGCGGCTATCCCGGTTTCATCTCTTGGTTCAAACAAACGGTAATTTCTATTAGACCATTTCATTTCATTCGCTAATTTGTGCCTAATGCAACCATCCTTTCGTATTAAAATTGTAGGCTAATTCAGAGTCTATGGACGCCGAATTGAGACAAGTCTCTAATGGTTTTGACTATAAGGTCCGTTCATTTGACAAATACGACATCAACGGGTATCGCTTTCGTACCTATGGCAAAGAGCTATCTATGGCCAACCAAAAGTCTACAAATTGTTGTGTATCTTCTATCGGAGAAGGAGGTACTGAGTATTACGGGAGAGTTGAAGCAATTTATGAACTTCTATTCTATGGTGAAAACCCACCGAGTCTCGTACTCTTCAAATGTTATTGGTTTCACCCGAAGGAGACTAGAAGGAGTCATGAACATATAGGGCTAGTTGAAATCAAACAAAGCACCCATTTAGATGTTCCTCGATGTCTATATTACGGCTCAACAAAGTGACCCAAGTATTCTATCTACCGTGGGCCCCAAACTAATCCAAATCTGAAAGGTTGGGATGTCGTTTATGAAGTGCCGCCACGTGCTAGAATATCTCCCCAAAGGAAGAGGATTATGAACCTCACATTAACCTGCACATATGAAGGAGAATTCTTCCAAGAGACACATCTTTCCAAAAACGTTTCAAGAACCGCTATACTTCACCCAAAACATTGAAGTAGACAACATGATGAATCTGCATCACCCGGAGGAGGAACAAGAAGAGCCGAACAAGAAGAGGTTACTGTTGCGGATGACCTGTCAATGCTTGACTGATTACGTCAAGGTGGCCTTCCACATGTTGATGCTGTTGAACCCTATGAGCATGTCGTTGATGATAGTGATGATGATTATTATGCATTTATTGATGATAGAGATCGAGATTAGTAGTAGCCCGCTCCTACACCTCCATGATCACGGTAAGTTTCTCTAGTGTTTTGCTTAACAAATGCATAAAGACCTAGACTTAGCTTTATTTCCTCCAAAATGACTTAATAAGCTTACTGACCTCCAAAACCATCCATTTCACCTTAGTTAGCTCATAAATGATCCATTTCACCTAAGTTAGCTCATAAACGATCCATTTCACCTAAGTTAGCTCATAAACGATCCATTTCACCTAGGTTAGCTCTAAAATGATCCATTTCACCTTAGTTAGCTCTTAAATGATCGATTTCACCTTAGTTAGCTCATAAACGATCCATTTCACCTTAGTTAGCTCATAAACGATCCATTTCACCTTAGTTAGCTCATAAACGATCCATTTCACCTTAGTTAGCTCATAAATGATCCATTTCACCTAAGTTAGCTCATAAATGATCCATTTCACCTAAGTTAGCTCATAAACGATCCATCTTACCTAGGTTAGCTCTAAAATGATGCATTTTACCTAAGTTAACTCATAAACGATCCATTTCACCTAGGTTAGCTCATAAATGATCCATTTCACCTAGGTTAGCTCTAAAATGATCCATTTCACCTTAGTTAGCTCATAAACAATCCATTTCACCTTAGTTAGCTCATAAACGATCCATTTCACCTTAGTTCGCTCATAAACGATCCATTTCACCTAAGTTAGCTCATAAACAATCCATTTCACCTAAGTTAGCTCATAAATGATCCATTTCACCTAAGTTAGCTCATAAATGACATATACTTCTTCTAGTCTTCTTCTTCTAGTCACCTTTTTCTAACTTTCTTATTTGCCATTTTGCAGATCTCATTCACTTCACGGAAGCTAGCTTGCTATGATGGAGTGCTTGTTTTTTCTTTCATTCTCTTCTAGTATTCTTAGCTTGCTATGATGGAACAATGTGTATGTGCAACTTGCTATGTATGAATGGATGGAACTATATATGTATCTATGATGAAACTTATGTCTTGGATATGTCATATGTTTCTTGTGAAATAACCATGTGAAATATATCTATATATGTCATATATATTTCTTTGTGAAAATTGTTGGATTAAGAAAAAGCAGAAAAAAGAGCCAATGCGGGCTCTTTTCCATCACCACCGATGGCAATGGGCTCTTTGCCGTCCATGACGGGCAAAAGAAAGCCACATGGCGCCAAGCGTAGCTTCTCGAGCTGACCCATTTGGTCAGTTTACTTACTGATGGCGGACGGCAAAGCCTTTGACTACAGCGGCGGACGGCAAAGCCTTGGTGGCAAAGGCGATGGCGTCCAATCGACGTCATCAAAGTGACGGCAAAGACCTGATGCTATTTGCCGTCAGCCGCGGACAGCAAATACTGTCGTTAGCCACCTAACGGACTAACAACGAATTTATCGTCGTCGGCATTCTTTGCCGTCAGCCGCTGATGGCAAAGGCCCTTTGCCGTCCGGCTTGAAAGCAAACGGCAAAGAAGGTCTTTACCGATCCTTTCTTTGCGGTGCATTTTGCCGTCCGCGGACGGCAAATTAGCTGATTCTCTGTAGTGATAGGTGAGCAAAAAATGTTTTGTGTGGATAAGGACCCGAAACTATATATATATATATATATATATATATATATATATATATATATATATATATATATATATATATATGGGCGATATGAGAATATACCGAATTATGTGTGGCATAATTTGAGTTTCCTACATTGTGTATTTGATGAAATAATGTGGGTGACATGAGTTGCCTATGTTTTGCCAAAATGTCAATTCAATTCCGTTTCGGCGAATTTCGGGCAAACTCAATATGTCCTATGTTTAGGGAAGGTCATGCCGAATTTTTGTATGAATTTGATCCATGCATGCATATATACGTGGTTATAATATTTGCTCCACGCGCAGGTGATCATGAAGGTCAATGGAAGGATGGTGGAAAGATACTGGCAATCCGCTGTGGACGACATGTATGAAAAAAGACTGAAGGATGTTTTATGTCCTTGTCAAAAATGCAAAGGAATAGTCAGGCTCGACCCCTTTGAGGGTGGCACACCTCCTCATGCATGGTTTCATGCATGGCCATACTCGGTGGATAAGTGAAGATGATGATGGTGAGGATGTCGACGGGGCAGGAAATGACGACATGGGGCCACCAGACGAAGAGATGACCGATTATGTGCCCGAAGAGGAAGACGGCCTCGGAAATGTCGATGTCGAAGAGACAGCTCAAGGCGAAGAAGACGCGGACACGCCGCCGTCTTTGTCGCTACTAAGTTCAGCCATGCGGGACCCGCATGTTCGAGACCTGCTTCGCAAGAAGACGACTAGCGACAGAGCTGCATCTAGAGAGGAGGCCAAATTGGCGCAACTGGAGGTAGAGTCGATGACTCCTTTGTATGATGGTTGCAATCCCGAGGTGACCCGCTTGAGTTTCACACTAGAACTTCTAAAGACGAACGCAAAAAACAAATGGACAGATACAAGCCTGGATGAGCTTCTGAAGTATCTAAAGAAGGTTCTTCCCGCTGGAAGCCTCGTGGTCCTACTAGTGTCGAGGGAGGCAAAGAAAATCGTGTGCCCTCTTGATCCGCCACACATTAGATATCACACATGCATCAATGGTTGCATCATATATCGGAACGAGCACGCGGAAAAAACCATCTGTCCAAAGTGCAATGCTTCACGATATAAAAAGGCCGGAAAGAAAGCTCCACAGAAAGTTGTATGGTACTTTTCGATCACTCCGTGTCTACAGCAGTATTTCGTAGATCCTAAGGAAGCAAAGCTTATGCACTGGCACACGGAGAGGGTGAAGCCAGATGACGGAGATGAGCCGAAGCTGAGACACCTCGCAGATGCTAGCCAGTGGAGAGCATTAAATGCTGAATTTGATTTTTTCGCAAGTGATCCAAGGAACATCGTGCTTGGCGCTAGTAGTGATGGCATGAATCCATTTCGCAACCAGAACACCAATCATAGTACATGGCCCGTGTTTGTATGGATGTACAACCTCCCCCCTGGTTGTGCATGAAGGAAAAATACATACACATGGCTATGCTTATTCAAGGGCCGAGACAACCGGGAAATGATATAAATTTGTATCTCGGGTTACTGAAAGAGGAGCTACATACCTTATGGACAACTCCAGCCAAGACATGGGATGCAAGCAAAGGAGAGTATTTCTACATGAGAGTCGCGCTGATCACAACGGTGCAGGACTATCTCGGTTACGGCTATCTCTTCGGCCAGGTGTGCCACGGATATTGCGGATGCATGAGGTGCATGGATGATACAACTTTTCTGCAGCTATCGAAAGATGGCGGGTCTTCGAAAATCGTTTACATGGGGCATCAAAGATGGCTCGAGAAGGATGACCCGTGGAGAAAGCATGGAGATCTATTCAATGGTAAGGCTGAGCATCGAGGTCCTCCATGTAAGCGTAGCGGTGCAGAAATATATAAGTTATTGAAGAACTGGGAAGAGTGCCCCTCGCCGGGAAAGATGAAGAAAAAGGCGCCGGAGCCCCTGCTGAAGGTATGGAAGAAGAGATCTGTTTTCTAGGACATGGAATACTGGACCATGCTCGACACGCCCCATAGCCTTGATCAAATGCATATCACAAAAAATATCCTTGAGAGTTTGCTTGGAACATTGATGAACATGCCGGAGAGGACCAAGGATGGGCCGAAGGTAAGAAAAGAATTGGAATTTTTGAATATCAGGAAAGATCTCCAAATGCCCAGTAAAAGGTCATCAGAGGAGACCGAGACGAATACGGAAGATAGGGGCAAAAAAGTAAACAAGAAGGAAGAACAATATTGCCCCCCCTCTTGCTTCACCTTAGATCCGAAGGAGGTCGATCAATTGTTCAAGTGCCTTGCCGGAATCAAAGTTAGTTCCAGATACTGTGGGAAGATAAGCAAATATCTAGACACTCAGAAAAAAAAGGTTCAGTGGGATGAAGTCTCACGACTGTCATGTGATGATGACGCAGTTACTCCCGGTTGCACTTAGAGGGATTATGGACACACATGTGCGTGAGACGCTTTCTGACCTATGCCACTTTTTTGATGCTATCTCTGAAAAGTCGATCAGTGTGAAGCAACTCCATAGGCTACCTGAAGAGATCGTTGCCATACTGAATGAGCTAGAGATGTACTTCCCGCCCACGTTCTTTGATGTCATGGTGCATCTATGTGTCCACATCGTGGACGACATCATCGACCTAGGGCCGACATTCCTGCACAGCATGATGCCATTCGAGAGGATGAATGGCGTCATCAAAGGATTCGTTCGTAACATGTCCCGTCCAGATGGAAGCATAGCCTGTGGATATCGACCAAAGAGTGCATCTTTTTCTGTGAGAGTTATCTAGTAGGCACCGGAGACCCTGTTGTTGGTTTGCCCGTCAACAAGCACTATGGAAGGCTCGAAGGCAAAGGTCACACCAACGGTCATAGGGATGTGAATGTCTTACGCTCGGGCCGACAAAACGACCTTGACAGGGCAAACTTAGTAGTGCTACAACACCTAGATGTGCTAGAAGATTTCGTGACACTGCACAAAGAGACCATCGCAAATAAGTACCGTGACCGTGGGGTGCACAGGACGGATGCTGAAGTTATTAGAGAGCACAACTCCACTTTCTTGCGTTGGTTCAAAGAGCGAGTTCTGGCTAATCCCCCGGAAGAGGGTTGTCCGAACGGAACGCTCATATACGCCTTAGCACATGGTTCCTCGACCAACCTCGCGACTTATCAAGCATACGATATCAATGGATACACGTTCTACACGGAGGAGAAAGATATAAACAGTGATGACCAAAACTCAGGGGTGACAATGGAAGCCATGACCGGGAATGTAATTGAAAGATATTACGGAAGGGTCGAAGAGATATGTGAGCTTAACTACTCTGGATTGCATAAGCGACGATGTTCCGTGTCGATGGGCTAAGAATGTACAAAGAGAAAACCGACATTTCACTACCATGTGTATACCCGACTCGATAGCTTGTACTGGCCAACGCCATCGCCAAAAATGAGCCATGGGTACACGCTAAACACGTGACACAATGTTTCTTCATAACTGATACGATCAATCCCAGCCGTGTTGTCATGAGGAGAAGCAAAAGGAGCATCACCGGAATGGATGGAGTCGCCAACGAGGAAGACTACGACCAGTACAGTGATCCGATCAGGGAAGATGATGCTGATGACGATGAAACATACGTCAAAAGAAGAATGAAGACTACATTACCTATGAAAGATCGTAATCCCTGGAGAAGGAAAAGTCACGACCATGAGCTCAATTATTCGACAACGAACAAAAGAGGGAAGAAGATCAGTATAAAGCGTCGTCGTCGCCCAAGCTGACAAACTAATCCACAAATTTGTGTGTGTCTATTTTGTATACTGGTGTTAGCGGTCAAATCATGTAATATATATTATACTAATTATTATCCGGAGGGTAACAGTGGTATTGCTCCAACGACAGACCAAATTAAAGGAAGGAAAGTGCAAAAGAAAGATAAGAAAAAGAAAAGTGCAAATGAAAGAAAAAGAAAAGAAAAAGAAAGGAAGTTTTGCAAAATGAAATGAAAGAAAAGAAAAAAAGGAACTAATAAGTTGTGGAAAATGAAATGAAAGAAAAATAAAAGAAAAAGGAAGGAAGTTTATGGAATATGAAAAAGAAAAAGAATAATAAAAATAAAAAGAGAAATATAAATATAAATAAAATAAAAAGGAAGAAAGTTTGTGGAATATGAAAAATAAAAATGAAAATAAAAATAAAAAGGAAAGAAGTTTGTGGAATATGAAAAAAAAAGAAAAAAAATTAGCAGTAGCGCGTTTTGGCTTGGGCAACGCTATAGCCAAGGAAAATAAAAAGAAAAAGAAAAATAAAAAGAAAAAGAAAAAAAGTTAGCAGTAGCGCTTTTCGGCTAGGGCAGCGCTATAACTAACTTAGCTATAGCGCGTTTTGCCAACACGCGCTATAGCTAAGTTGCCTACAAAGACCGTCCGCTAGGTCCTATCTCTCGCTCGATCCCTTTCTTTGAGCTCGCCATCACGACGACGACGCCAAGACCCGCCCACGCCATTGATGTCAAGACTACCATCGCCGACGCCAGACTCACACGCACCGACGCTCAAGACCCGCCCCACGCCACGCCACGACGCCGACCCGCCCCACGCCCACCGACGCCAAGACCTGCCCACGCCGCCGTCGACGCACGCCGCACCCAACCTCGACGCCAGCCACTGGCCACCCCGATGCTCCCTCCCCATGCTTGCCCCGCCCTAGGTGCACCCCCAGCCCGGCCCCTCCCCCCGTGCTGCCCCTGCTCTCTCTCTAACCAAATTTGGTCTCTCTATAGATCGACGAGGAGGAGAAGGACCCCAGCCCCTCTGCCCGGGCTGACCCAGAGCCTAGGTGCACCTGCCCCTACTGCCTTGGCGACCCGACCTGGTCTCAACCCTGGCCGAGGTGTGCCAACCCCTCTTCCCTCCCTTTTCATATGCTTGTTTTGTTCAAATGCTTGCTGTCCAAATGTTGAAATGCATGTTGAAATGCATGTTAAAATGCATGTTAGAATGCTGTTAAAATGCATGTTGTTAGAGTGTTAAAATCTCTATTGTTAGAGTGTTCAAATGTGTGTTGTTAGAGTGTTCATTTGCTGTTAAAATGCCTATTGTTAGAGTGTTCAAATGCTTGCTGTTAAAATGCATGTTGTTCAAATGCTTGCTGTTAAAACGCCTATTGTTAGAATGCTCTTAATATGCTTGTTTTGGATTTTGTTGCTAGAGTAAATGGAAATGAGTGTTTAGTTTGTTGATAGAGTAAATAAAATGAAAATGAACATTTTATTAGGCAGATTGTAGGTCCACAATTGATCTTGTGTGTCTACAATAATTTATCTTGTGTGTCTCCAATAATTTATCTTATGAATGCTTGACGCATTGTGTAGATCACCGACGCGTCAGCCGCCGACGACGCGCTTTCAAAGATCATCGACACCACACCCTCATCCTTGACAGGCAGATAGTGAGCATCCCAAAACCCACACTATATAGAGCTCTGTCCATGCAGATGCTAGAGGATAGTACATGTGCATGTGGTTGTTGTGCTGCTATAGTGAGCATCCTATATCGTTGTGCTGTTGTAGTTCTACCGGACTTTGGTTGTTGATTCATTTCCCGATTGTGAGTGACCTATGTTTTGCCGGAAATGTTGATTCATTTCCGGCAAATTTCAGGCGCTCTATATGTGCAAATTCTAGCAAAGGTCATGCCGAAATTTTCCGTAAATTTCGGCATGACTTGTGCTAGAAAGTTGGACATATCGAGTGCTCGAGATTTGTCGCGATGGGAATGAAACGACATTTCCGGTAAAACAAAGGTCACTTTTTTTCATTATTCACTTTATTATATAAAGCTCGATAATTAAACGACTATGACATTGAACCCTAGGAAATATGACCGACACCGATGAGGCTGGAGGTTCTCAGTCCCAATTAGGTCGAGCACATGCCTACCTCGACTTTCTGGCGGATCGGGAGAGACAGCAAGCTGGGTGTCATGACCCCCTTGTCATGACGGATGACGATGGTGGCGGCGCCGGCGCCGACACTGATGCCACCAACGATACCGGCACTGAGATTGGCGCTGATGATGCTCCTAACTACAACACGAAAGGTGGGATCTGTTGGAAATATGCCCTAGAGGCAATAATAAAAGGATTATTATTATATTTCCTTTTTCGTGATAATTGTCTTTTATTCATGCTATAATTGTATTATCCGGAAATTGTAATACACGTGTGAATACATAGACTACTATATGTCCCTAGTGAGCCTCTAGTTGACTAGCTCGTTGATCAACAGATAGTCATGGTTTCCTGACTATGGACATTGGATGTCATTGATAACGGGATCACATCATTAGGAGAATGATGTGATGGACAAGACCCAATCCTAAGCATAGCACAAGATCGTAGTTCGCTTTGCTAGAGCTTTTCCAATGTCAAGTATCTTTTCCTTAGACCATGAGATCGTGTAACTCCGAATATCGTAGGAGTGCTTTGGGTGTACCAAACGTCGAACGAATCGGGTGACTATAAAGGTGCACTACAGGTATCTCCGAAAGTGTCTGTTGGGTTGTCACGGATCAAGACTGGATTTGTCACTCCGTGACACGGAGAGGTATCATCGGGCCCACTCGGTAATGCATCATCATAATGAGCTCAAAGTGACCAAGTGTTTGGTCACGGGATCATGCATTACGGTACGAGTAAAGTGACTTGCCGGTAACGAGATTGAACGAGGTATTGGTATACCGACGATCGAATCTCGGGCAAGTAACATACCGATTGACAAAGGGAATTGTATACGGGGTTGCTTGAATCCTCGACATCGTGGTTCATCCGATGAGATCATCGAGGAGCATGTGGGAGCCAACATGGGTATCCAGATCCCGCTGTTGGTTATTGACCAGAGAGCCGTCTCTGTCATGTCTACGTGTCTCCCGAACCCGTAGGGTCTACACACTTAAGGTTCGGTGACGCTAGGGTTGTATGAATATGAGTATGCAGCAAACCGAAAGTTGTTCGGAGTCCCGGATGAGATCCTGGACGTCACGAGGAGTTCCGGAATGGTCCGGAGGTAAAGAATTATATATAGGAAGTGCTGTTTCGGCCATCGGGAGAGTTTCGGGGGTCACCGGTATTGTACCGGGACCACCAGAAGGGTCCCGGGGGTCCACCGGGTGGGGCCACCTATCCCGGAGGGCCCCGTGGGCTGAAGTGGGGAGGGAACCAGCCACTGGTGGGCTGGTGCACTCTCTTGGCCCCTGCGCCTAGGGTTGGAAACCCTAGGGGTGAGGTGCCCCACTTGCCTTGGGGGCAAGCTTCCCCTTGGCCGCCGCCTTGGGAGATCTCATCTCCAGGCCGGGCGCCCCAGGGGCCTATATAAGGGGGAGGAGGGCAGCCGCACCTCAAGTCTTGGCGCCTCCTCTCCCTGCTACACCTCTCCTCTCGCAGGCTCGGCCGAAGCTTCTGGGAACCCGCTGCATCCACCACCACGCCGTCGTGCTGCTGGATCTTCATCAACCGCTCCCTCCTCCTTGCTGGATCAAGGCGTGGGAGACGTCATCCGCTCCGTATGTGTGTTGAACGCGGAGGTGCTGTCCGTTCGGCACTTGGTCATCGGTGATTCGGATCACGACGAGTACGACTCCCTCAACCCCTGCTTCACTTGAACGCCTGGCCATGCGATCTACAAAGGTATGTAGATGCACTCCTATCACTCGTTGCTAGATGGGCTCATAGATGGATCTTGGTGAAACCGTAGGAAATTTTTATTTTCTCTGCAACGCTCCCCAACAAAGGGCATCATGAGCTAGGTCTATGCGTAGTTCTCTATTGCACGAGTAGAACACAATTTGTTGTGGGCGAGATGTTGTCAACTTTCTTGCCAGTTACTAGTCTTATTTTGCTTTAGCGGTATTGTGGGATGAAGCGGCCCGGACCGACCTTACACGACGCTTACGTGAGACAGGTTCCACCGAATCGACATGCACTAGTTGCATAAGGTGGCTAGCGGGTGTCTGTCTCTCCCACTTTAGTTGGAGCGGATTCGACGAAAAGGGTCCTTATGAAGGGTAAATAGAATTTGACAAATCACGTTGTGGCTTTTTTCAGAGGTAAGAAAACGTTCTTGCTAGAACCCTATTGCAGCCACGTAAAAGATGCAACAACAATTAGAGGACGTCTAACTTGTTTTTGCAGCAATTGCCTTGTGATGTGATATGGCCAAAAGTTGTGATGAATGATGAATGATATATTGTGATGTATGAGATCATGTTCTTGTAATAGGGATCACGACTTGCATGTCGATGAGTATGACAACCGGCTGGAGCCATAGGAGTTGTCTTAATTATTGTATGACCTGCGTGTCATTGATTCAACGCCATGTAATTACTTTGCTTTATTGCTAAACCGTTAGCTATAGTAGTAGAAGTAATAGTTGGCGCAGCAACTTCATGGAGACACGATGATGGAGATCTTGATGATGGAGATCATGGTGTCATGCTGGTGACAAGATGATCATGGAGCCTCAAGATGGAGATCAAAGGAGCTATATGATATTGGCCATATCATGTCACTACTATATAATTGCATGTGATGTTTATTATGTTTATGCATCTTGTTTACTTAGAACGACGGTAGTAAATAAGATGATCCCTTATAATAATTTCAAGAAAGTGTTCTCCCTAACTGTAGCGCCGTTGCTTAAGTTCGCTATTTCAAGCACCACGTGATGAACGGGTGTGATAGATTCCTACGCTCACATACAACGGGTGTAAGACAGTTTTGCACATGCAAAACACTTAGGTTAACTTGACGAGCCTAGCATGTATGCATACATGGCCGCGGAACACAAGAGACCGAAGGTCGAACATGAGTCGTATGGAAGATACGATCAACATGGAGATGTTCACCCATTTATGACTAGTCTGCCTCACGTGATGATTGGACACGGCCTAGTCGACTCGGATCATGTAACACTTAGATGACTAGAGGGATGTCAAATCTGGAGTGGGAGTTCATTATATAATTTGATTAGATGAACTTAATTATCATGAACATTAGTCTAAAATCTTTGCAAAATGTCTTGTAGATCAAATGGCCAACGCTCATGTCACCATGAACTTCAACGCTGCTCCTCGGAGAAAACCAAGCTGAAAGATGATGGCAGCAACTATTCGGACTGGGTCCGAACCCGAGGATCATCCTCATAGCTGCCAAGAAACAATATGTCCTAGAAGCACCGCTTAGGTGAAGCACCCATCCCAGAGAACCAAGACGTTATGAAGGCTTGGCAGTCACGTGCTAATGATTACTCCCTCGTTCAAAGGCGGCATGCTTTACAAATTAGAACCGGGCTCCACAAGCGCTTTTGAGCAACACGGAGCATATGAGATGTTCGAGGAGCTGAAAATGGTTTTCCAAGCTCATGCCCGGTCGAGAGATATGAAGTCTCCGACATGTTCTATAGTTGTAAGATGGAGGAAAATAGTTCACTGCGAGCACATACTCAAAATGTGCAGGTTGCACAACCGTCTCTGTCCCACTGGACATTAACCTCCCGGACGAGGCGGTCATTGACAGAATCCTTCCGCCGCTCCCACCGAGCTACAAGAGCTTTGTGATGAACTACAATATGCAGGGATGGTGAAAACTATTCTGAAGTATTTTCAATGCTGAAGTCACAGAGGTAGAAATCAAGAAAGAACATCAAGTGTTGATGGTCAATAAAACCACTAAGTTCAAGAAGGGCAAGGGTAAGAAGAAATTCAAGAAGGACGGCAAGGATGTTGCCGCCTGCAAGCCAGCATGTGGAAGAAGTCAAAGAATGGACCCAAGCCCGAGACTGAGTGCTTTTATTGCAAAGGGAAGGGTAATCGAAGCGGAACTGCCCCAAATACTTAGTGCATAAGAAGGCCGCAACACTAAAGGTATATTTGATATACATGTAATTGATGTGTACCTTACCAAAGTACTCGTAGTAACTCCGGGTATTTGATACCGGTGCGATTGCTCATATTTGTAACTCACAGCTGGATCTGCGGAATATACGATGACTGGCGTAGGACGAGGTGACGATGGGCGTCGGGAATGGTTCCAAGGTCGATGTGTTCGCCGTCGGCACGCTACCTCTTCATTTACCTACTTCGGATTAGTTTTAAACCTCAATAATTGTTATTTAGTGCCAAGTTTGAGCATGAACATTGTATCGTGATCTCGCTTAATACGAGATGGCTACTCATTTAAATCCGAGAATAATAGTTGTTCTATTTATATGGGAGATATGTTTTATGGTCATGCTCCGATGGTCAATGGTTTATTCTTAATGAATCTCGAACGCGATGTTACACATATTCATAGTGTGAATACCAAAAGATGTAAAGTTGATAACGATAGTCCCACATACTTGTGGCAATCGCCGCCTTTGGTCACATTGGTGTCATGCGCATGAAGAAGCTCCATGCTGATGGACTTTTAGAGTCTCTCGATTATGAATCATTTGACACATGCTAACCATGCCTTATGGGCAAAATGACCAAGACTACGTTCTTCGGAACAATGGAGCGAGCAACCAACTTATTGGAAATCATACATACCGATGTAAAAGCGGTCCAATGAGCGTTGAGGCTTCATGGAGGATATCGTTATGTTCTCACTCTCACCGATGACTTAAGTAGATATGGGTATGTCTACTTGATGAAACACAAGTCCGAGACCTTTGAAAAGTTCAAGGAATTTCAGAATGAAGTAGAGAATCAACGTGACTGAAAAATAAAGTTCTTACGATCAGATCATGGAGGAGAATATTTAAGTCACGAATTTGGTACGCACTTAAGGAAATGTGGAATCGTTTCACAACTCACGCCTACCGGAACACCTCAGCTCAGAACGGTGTGTCCGAACGTCAGAATCGCACTCTATTGGATATGGTGCGATCTATGATGTCTCTTCTTGATTTACCGCTATCATTTTGGGGATACGCTCTAGAGACAGCTACATTCACTTTAAATAGGGCACCATCTAAATCCGTTGAGACGACACCGTATAAATTATGGTTTGGGAAGAAACCTAAGCTGTCGTTTTCTAAAAGTTTGGGGATGCGATGCTTATGTCAAGAAACTTCAACACGAAAAGCTCGAACCCAAGTCGGAAAAATGCGTCTTCATAGGATACCCCAAGGAAACCATTGGGTATACCTTCTACCTTAGATCCGAAGGCAAGATCTTTGTTGCCAAGAACGGATCCTTTCTGGAAAAAGAGTTTCTCTCGAAAGGAGTAAATGGGAGGAAAGTAGAACTCGATGAAGTACTACCTCTTGAACCGGAAAGTAGTGCAGCTCAGGAAAATGTTCCCGTGGTGCCTACACCGAATCGGAGAGGAAATTAATGATGATGATCAAGGTACTTCGGATCAAGTTGCTACCGAACTTCAGAGGGTCCACAAGGACACGTTCCACACCAGAGTGGTATGGCAACCCTGTCCTGGAAATCATGTTGTTAGACAACGGTGAACCTTCAAACTATGAGGAAGCGATGGCGGGCCCAGATTCCAACAAATGGCTTGAAGCCATGCAATCCGAGATAGGATCCATGTATGAAAACAAAGTATGGACTTTGACAGACTTGCTGGATGATCGGCGAGCGATAGAAAACAAATGGATCTTTAAGAAGAAGACGGACGCGGATGGTAATGTTACCATCTATAAAGCTCGACTTGTCGCTAAAGGTTATCGGCAAGTTCAAGGGGTTGACTATGATGAGACTTTCTCTCCGTAAGCGAAGCTAAAGTCTGTCTCAATCATGTTAGCAATTGCCGCATACTATGATTATGAGATATGGCAAATGGACTTCAAAACGGCATTCCTTAACGACTATCTTAAGGAAGAACTGTATATGATGCAGCCGAAGGTTTTGTCGACCCTAAGAATGTTAACAAGGTATGCAAGCTCCAGCGATCCATTTATGGGCTGGTGCAGTATCTCGGAGTTGGAACATTCGCTTTGATGAGATGATCAAAGCGTTTGGAGTTTATGCGCACTTATGGAGAAGCCTGCGTTTACAAGAAAGTGAGTGGGAGCTCAGTAGAATTTCTCATATTATATGTAGATGACATACTTTTGATGGGAAATGATATAGAACTTTTGGACAGCATTAAGGCCTACTTGAATAAGAGTTTTTCAATGAAGGAATATATTAGGCATCAAGATCTATAGAGATAGATCGAGACGCCTCATAGGTCTTTCACAAAGCACATACCTTGATAAGATATTGAAGAAGTTCAAAATGGATCAGTCCAAGAAAGGGTTCTTGCCCAGACATAAGGTGTGAAATTGAGCTCGGCTCAATGGCCGACCACGGCGTAAGATATAGAAGAGATGAGTGTCATCCCCTATGCATCAGCCATAGGGTCTATTATGTATGCCATGCTGTGTACCAGACTGATGTAAACCTTGCCGTAAGTTTGGTAGGAAGGTACCAAAGTAATCCCGGCAAGGAACATTGGACAGCGGTCAAGAATATCCTGAAGTACCTGAAAAAGACTAAGGACATGTTTCTCATTTATGCAGGTGACGAAGAGCTCGTCGTAAAGGGTTACGTCGATGCTAGCTTCGACACAGATCTGGATGACTCTAAGTCACAAACCGGATACGTGTATAGGTTGAATGGTGGAGCGAAGCTAGTGCAGCTGCAAGCGAGCAGAAAGGCCGTGGCGGGATCTACATGTGAGCGGAGTACATGGCAGCCTCGGAGGCAGCGATGAAGCAATTTGGGTGAAGGAGTTCATCACCGACCTAGGAGTCATACCCAATGCGTCAGGCCGATCAAACTCTTTTCTGCGGACAACACCGAGCTATTGCACTTGCCAAGGAGCCTGTGTTTCACAAGAAGACCAGCACATCAAGCGCCGCTTCAACTCCATTCGTGAAAATGTTCAAGATGGATACATAGAAATTTGCAAAGTGCATACGGATCTGAATGTCGCAGATCCGTTGACTAAACCTCTTCCGCGACCAAAACATGATCAACACCAGAACTCTATGGGTGTTCGATTCATCACAATGTAACTAGGTTATTGACTCTAGTGCAAGTGGGAGACTGTTGGAAATATGCCCTAAAGGCAATAATAAAAGGATTATTATTATATTTCCTTGTTTGTGATTATTGTCTTTTATTCATGCTATAATTGTATTATCCCGAAATCGCAATACACGTGTGAATACATAGACTACTATATGTCCCTAGTGAGCCTCTAGTTGACTAGCTCGTTGATCAACAGATAGTCATGGTTTCCTGACTATGGACATTGGATGTCATTGATAAGGGATCACATCATTAGGAGAATGATGTGATGGACAAGACCCAATCCTAAGCATAGCACAAGATCGTAGTTCGCTTTTGCTAGAGCTTTTCCAATGTCAAGTATCTTTTCCTTAGACCATGAGATCGTGTAACTCCGGATATCGAGGAGTGCTTTGGGTGTACCAAATGTCACAACGAATCGGGTGACTATAAAGGTGCACTACAGGTATCTCCGAAAGTGTCTGTTGGGTTGTCACGGATCGAGACTGGGATTTGTCACTCCATATTACGAAGAGGTATCACAGGGCCCACTCGGTAATGCATCATCATAATGTTTGGTCACGGGATCATGCATTACGGTACGAGTAAAGTGACTTGCCAGTAACGAGATTGAACGAGGTATTGGTATACCGATGATCGAATCTCGGGCAAGTAACATACCGATTGACAAAGGGAATTGTATACGGGGTTGCTTGAATCCTCGACATCGTGGTTCATCCGATGAGATCATCGAGGAGCATGTGGGAGCCAACATGGGTATCCAGATCCCACTGTTGGTTATTGACTTGAGAGCCGTCTCGGTCATGTCTACGTGTCTCCCGAACCCGTAGGGTCTACACACTTAAGGTTCGGTGACGCTAGGGTTGTATGAATATGAGTATGCGGCAAACCGAAAGTTGTTCGAGTCCGGATGAGATCCCGGACGTCACGAGGAGTTCCGGAATGGTCCAGAGGTAAAGAATTATATATAGGAAGTGTTGTTTTGGCCATCGGGAGAGTTTCAGGGGTCACCGGTATTGTACCGGGACCACCGGAAGGGTCCCGGGGGTCCACCGGGTGGGGCCACCTATCCCGGAGGGCCCCATGGGCTGAAGTGGGGAGGGAACCAGCCCCTGGTGGGCTGGTGCGCCCCCCCCTTGGGCCCCCCTGCGCCTAGGGTTGGAAACCCTAGGGGTGGGGGGTGCCCCACTTGCCTTGGGGAGCAAGCTTCCCCCTTGCCCCCCCCTTGGGAGATCTCATCTCCAGGGCCGGCGCCCCCCAGGGGGCCTATATAAAGGGGGGGGAGGGAGGGTAGGTGCACCCTGAAGTCTTGGCGCCTCCCTCTCCCCTGCTACACCTCTCCCTCTCGCAGGCTCGTGGCTTCTGGCCGCAACCTCGCTGCATCCACCACCACGCCGTCGTGGCCGGATCTTCATCAACCTCTCCCTCCTCCTTGCCGGATCAAGGCATGGGAGACATCATCCGCTCCGCACGTGTGTTGAACGCGGAGGTGTGTCCGCTTCGCACTTGGTCATCGGTGATTTGGATCACGACGAGTACGACTCCCTCAAACCCGTTCACTTGAACGCTTCCGCTCGCGATCTACAAAGGTATGTAGATGCACTCCTATCACTCGTTGCTAGATGAACTCATAGATGGATCTTGGTGAAACCGTAGGAAATTTTTTATTTTCTGTATCGTTTCCCAACAGGATCTCCCAAGCCAGTGAGAGAAAGAAGGAAAAATAGGACACAACACCCAAATGAGCTCGGCACTGGAAGACTGGTGGTCATGGTGATGCACCTTGGCGTGTTCGAGCCTATAGAGCCGCGGGAAGTGGCAGCGTGTTACTGCAACCAACTAGCATGCATCCTACGTGATACAGCTAACATCAACACCACGAAAATAAGGAAGAATGAAAATTTGAAGAAGCTGCTCCTAACTAGGTTGCACGGAAGATTCCTGTTCCTCGGTCGGAATGACGATGTCGACCCATGGGATGATGATGCCATGAAAAAAATCAACAACAAAGCCCTAGGGAAGTTCAGCAACGCATTGAGCGCTTGAAAAACTAGGGTGAAAAAGGCGATTGAAGTAGACCATGAAACCTACTCCGAGATTGTTGCAGACAATCCGAAAATTACGATAGAGGAGTTTGAAAAGTTCAAGGAGAATTGCAATGAAGAAGCTGCCAAGGCCAGGTCGGAGAGAGGCAAGCAGCTGTAGGAAAAGAACATGGGGAACCACCGCCTTGGAAGTTGTCGTTACACGGGAAAGAGGCCCGTGTGGGCTAAGGAGAACGCAGAACGTGAACGCCGGGATCCTGCACCCATTGGCTGAGTTCACCGACCAAAGAGGAGCACGACTCCATCAGGGCCCGATTCTCTTGGGACCCAAAAAAAAGATTTTTTTCACCGACGGGCCGACTAGGAAATTCATGAGATTACTGGTAATTATCCTTTTACCACCTTACATATTAGCTTCTAATCAATGAATTCTACTACATTCTAGTCGCATTCGTAAATGATTCACAGTCCATTTTCCAGAGAGAGTAACACAAGCTTGCGGCCGAAAGCGAGTCGTCGACTCAGTCGACTCAGTCGTTGGTGAAGTACAAGTGGGACACTCCTTTCAACCGGGTGATACGCCTCCAATGTATCTATAATTTTTGATTGCTCCATGCTATATTATCTACTGTTTTGGACATTATTGGGCTTTATTATTCACTTTTATATTATTTTTGGGACTAACTCTATTAACCGGAGGCCCAGCCCGTAATTGTTGTTTTTTGCCTATTTCAGAGTTTCGAAGAAAAGGAATATCAAACGGAGTCCAAACAGAATGAAACCTTCAGGAACGTGATTTTTAGGAAGATTATGATCCGGGAGACTTGGACCCTACGTCAAGAAACAAAAGAGGAAGCCACGAGGTAGGGGGGCGCGCCCACCCCTGAGGGTGCGCCCTCCACCCTCATGGCCCCCCTGTTGCTCCACCGACGTACTCCTTTCCTCCTATATATACCTACGTACCCCCAAACGATCAGATACGGAGCGAAAAACTTAATTCCACCGCCGCAACCTTCTGTACCCACGAGATCCCATCTTGGGGCCTGTTCTGGAGCTTCGCCGGAGAGGGCACCCATCACAGAGGGCATCTACATCAACACCATAGCCTCTCCGATGAAGTGTGAGTAGTTTACTTCAGACCTTCGGGTCCATAGTTAGTAGCTAGATGGCTTCTTCTCTCTTTTTGGATCTCAATACAATGTTCTACCCCTCTCCCGTGGAGATCTATTCGATGTAATCTTCTTTTTGCGGTGTGTTTGTTGAGACCGATGAATTGTGGGTCTATGATCAAGATTATATATGAACAATATTTGAATCTTCTCTGAATTCTTTGATGTATGATTGGTTATCTTTGCAAGTCTCTTTGAATTATCAGTTTGGTTTGGCCTACTAGATTGATCTTCCTTGCAATGGGAGAAGTGCTTAGCTTTGGGTTCAATCTTGCGGTGTCCTTTCCAAGTGATGAGGGGCAGCAAGGCACGTATTGTATTGTTGCCATCGAGGATAACAAGATGGAGTTTTTATCATATTGCATGAATTTATCCCTCTACATCATGTCATCTTGCTTAAGGCGTTACTCGCTTTTTCATGAACTTAATACTCTAGATGCATGCCGGATAGCGGTCGATGAGTGGAGTAATAGTAGTTGATGCAGGTGAGTCGATCTACTTGTCTCGGACGTGATGCCTATATACATGATCATACCTAGATATTCTCATAACTATGCTCAATTCATCCAATTGCTCAATAGTAATTTGTTCACCCACCGTAAAATACTTATGCTCTTGAGAGAAGCCACTAGTGAAACCTATGGCCCCAAGGTCTATCTTCATCATATTAATCTTCCAACACTTAGTTATTTCCTTTGTTTTTTTCCTTTGCTTTTATTTTACTTTGCATCTTTTTCACAAAAATACCAAAAATATTATCCTATCATATCTATCAGATCTCACTCTCGCAAGTGACCGTGAAGGGATTGACAACCCCTTATCGCGTTGGTTGCGAGGATTTATTTGTATTGTGCAGGTCACGAGGGACCTGCGTAGCCTCCTCTTTGGATTGATACCTTGGTTCTCAAAACCGAGGGAAATACTTACGCTTACTTTGTTGCATCACCCTTTCCTCTTCAAGGGAAAACCAACGCAGTGCTCAAGAGGTAGCAAGAAGGATTTCGGCGCCGTTCGGGAGGTCTCATAAAAGTCAACATACCAAGTACCCATCACAATCCCTTATCTCCCGCATTACATTATTTGCCATTTGCCTCTCGTTTTCCTCTCCCCCACTTCACCCTTGCTGTTTTATTCGCCCTCTCTTTTCCCATTCGCCTCTTTTCCGCTTGCCTCTTTTCGTTCGCTTTTCCCTCACCATGTCAGAACCAGAAAGAGTTGGGGTTTCACTCCTGAGTTTTAGCGCTTTAGACAATCCTGCTATCTTATCTAAATTCATAAATAAAAACACTATGGAAAAACCTGCCGGGATTATCAATGAAAACCTTAGTAATCTTGATGAAGAAGATTCTGGAATATTTCTTTATTTAGTTGATGAATCTTTGAAAGATGCTTTGGATAGGCTCTTAAGAATCCGTGCTAGCTATGTACCTCAATACCAAATTGAGGTTTACTTAAAAAGCTTTTATGTAGGGGTTGCCACTTCGTTCAAACAAGTCTTGGATTCTATTTTGAAGAGGGTTTTCTTGAAGGGGACCCTATAGATACCTATGAAAAGATGAAAACTATATTTGGGCACCCCATTAACGAGAAAGTTGAAACCACATCTCTTTTGCTTTCTTACCAAAACGAATCTATCAAAGAGATAAAGGCTAGCCTAGATGCCAATTTCCGCAATTTACTTAATCCTTCTTCTACCATTAATGGCCATGTACTTTCTCAAAATAGAAAGATTAATTCCATATATAACAAGTTTTCTCTCTTTTTCCCTAAAACCAAAGATGGCAATACCTAGATCTATCCTTGGTTTTATGCCTAGCTAGGGGCGTTAAGCGATAGCGCTTGTTGGGAGGCAACCCAAGTTTATTTTAGTTTTTGTTTTTGCTTCTGTTTAGGAATAAATATTTGTTCTAGCCTCTGGTTAGATGTGTTTTTATGTTTTAATTAGTGTTTGTGCCAAGTTAAACCTATAGGATCTTCTTGGATGATAGTTATTTGATCTTGCAGAAATTTCCAGAAACTTTCCGTTCATGAAAACAATTGTTAAAAATCACCAGAACGTGATAAAATATTGATTCCAATTTCTGCTTATCAATAAACAAATTGCCTAGGTCTTCCTGTTTTGGCTGATTTTTTGGAGTTCTAGAAGTTTGCGTTAGTTACAGATTACTACAGACTGTTCTGTTTTTGACAGATTCTGTTTTTCGTGTGTTGTTTGCTTATTTTGATGATTCTATGGCTAAAAAATTAGTTTATAAACCATAGAGAAGTTGGAATACAGTAGGTTTAACACCAATTTAAATAAAGAATGAGTTCATTACAGTACCTTGAAGTGGTCTTTTGTTTTCTTTTCGCTAACGGAGCTCACGAGATTTCTGTTGAGTTTTCTGTTGTGAAGTTTTCAAGTTTTGGGTGAAAGATTTTGATGGATTATGGAACAAGGAGTGGCAAGAGCCTAAACTTGGGATTCCCATGGCACCCCCAAAATAATCTAAGGACACCAAAAAGCCAAAGCTTGGGATGCCCCGGAAGGCATCCCTCTTTAAATCTACTTCCATCGGTAACATTACTTGGAGCTATATTTTTATTCACCACATGATATGTGTTTTGCTTGGAGCGTGTTGTATGATTTGAGTCTTTGCTTTTAGTCTACCACAATCATCCTTGCTGTACACACCTTTTGAGAGAGCCATACATGATTTGGAAATTATTAGAATACTCTTTGTGCTTCACTTATATCTTTTGAGTTATATAGTTTTGCTCTAGTACTTCACTTATATCTTTTAGAGCACGGTGGTGGATTTGTTTTATAGAAACTATTGATCTCTCATGCTTCACTTAGATTATTTTGAGAGTCTTAAATAGCATGGTAATTTGCTTAAATAATCTTAATATGCTAGGTATTCAAGAACAGTAAAAACTTCTTATGAGTGTGTTGAATACTAAGAGAAGTTTGATGCTTGATGATTGTTTTGAGATATGGACGTAATAATATCAATGTCGTGCTAGTTGAGTAGTTGTGAATTTGAGAAATGCTTGTGTTGAAGTTTGCAAGTCCCGTAGCATGCACGTATGGTAAACGTTATGTAACAAATTTGAAACATGAGGTGTTCTTTGATTGTCCTCCTTATGAGTGGCGGTCGGGGAGCAGCGGTGGTCTTTTCCTACCAATCTACCCCCCTAGGAGCATGCGCGTAGTGCTTGGTTTTTGATGACTTGTAGATTTTTGCAATAAGTATGTGAGTTCTTTATGACTAATGTTGAGTCCATGGATTATACGCACTCTCACCCTTTGATCATTGCTAGCCTCTTCGGTACCATGCATTGCCCTTTCTCACACTGAGAGTTGGTGCAAACTTCGCCGGTGCATCCAAACCCCGTGATATGATACGCTCTTTCACACATAAACCTCCTTATATCTTCCTCAAAAGATCCACCATACCTACCTATTATGGCATTTCCATAGCCATTCCGAGATATATTGCCATGCAACTTTCCACCATTCCGTTTATCACGACACAGTCATCATTGTCATATTGCTAGCATGATCATGTAGTTGACATAGTATTTGTGGCAAATCCACCGTTCATAATTCTTTCATACATGTCACTCTTGGTTTATTGCATATCCTGCTTACATTCGCCGGGAGGCATTCATATAGAGTCATACTTTGTTCTAGTATCGAGTTGTAATCATTGAGTTGTAAATAAATAGAAGTGTGATGATCATCATTTTCTAGAGCATTGTCCCAAGTGAGGAATAAAAAAAAGAGAAAGGCCATAAAGAAAAAGAGAAGGCCCAAAAAATGAGAGAAAAAGAGAGAAGGGACAATGCTACTATCCTTTGCCACACTTGTGCTTCAAAGTAGCACCATAATCTTCATGATAGAGAGTCTCTTGTTTTGTCACTTTCATATACTAGTGGGAATTTTTCATTATAGAACTTGGCTTGTATATTCCAACAATGGGCCTCCTCAAGTGCCCTAGGTCTTCGTGGAGGAAGCAAGTTGGATGCACACCCACTTAGTTTCTTTTGTTGAGATTTCATACATATATAGCTCTAGTGCATCCGTTGCATGGCAATCCCTACTCCTTGCATTAAAATCAATCGATGGGCATCTCCATAGCTCATTGATTAGCCTCATTGATGTGAGACTTTCTCCTTTTTTGTCTTCTCCACATAACCCCCATCATCACATTCTATTCCACCCATAGTGCTATGTCCATGGCTCGCGCTCATATATTGCGTGAAAGTTTATAGGTTTGAGATTACTAAAGTGTGAAACAATTGCTTGGCTTGTCATCGGGGTTATGCATGATGAGAGCATTCTTGTGTGATGAAAATGGAGCATGACTGAACTATATGATTTTGTAGGGATGAATTTTCTTTGGCCATGTTATTTTGAGAAGACATAATTCCTTAGATAGTATGCTTGAAGTATTATTATTTTTATGTCAATATGAACTTTTATCTTGAATCTTTAGGATCTGAATATTCATACCACAATTAAGAAGAACTACATTGAAATTATGCCAAGTAGCACTCCGCATCAAAAATTATCTTTTTTATCATTTACCTACTCGAGGACGAGCGGGAATTAAGCTTGGGGATGCTTGATACGTCTCCAATGTATCTATAATGTTTGATTGCTCCATGCTATATTATCTACTGTTTTGGACATTATTGGGCTTTATTATTCACTTTTATATTATTTTTGGGACTAAAATATTAACCGGAGGCCCAGCCCAGAATTGCTGTTTTTTTGCCTATTTCAGAGTTTCGAAGAAAAGGAACATCAAACGGAGTCCAAACGGAATGAAACCTTCGGGAACGTGATTTTTAGGAAGATTATGATCCGGGAGACTTGGACCCTACATCAAGAAACAAAAGAGGAAGCCACGAGGTAGGGGGGCGCGCCCACCCCCCAGGGCGCGCCCTCCACCCTCATGGGCCCCCTGTTGCTCCACCGACGTACTCCTTCCTCCTATATATACCTACGTACCCCCAAACGATCAGATACGGAGCCAAAAACCTAATTCCACTGCCGCAACCTTCTGTACCCACGAGATCCCATCTTGGGGCCTGTTAGGAGCTCACGAGAGGGCACCCATCATGGAGGGCTTCTACATCAACACCATAGCCTCTCCGATGAAGTGTGAGTAGTTTACTTCAGACCTTCGGGTCCATAGTTAGTAGCTAGATGGCTTCTTCTCTCTTTTTGGATCTCAATAAAATGTTCTCCCCCTCTCTCATGGAGATCTATTCGATGTAATCTTCTTTTTGCGATGTGTTTGTTGAGACCGATGAATTGTGGGTTTATGATCAAGATTATCTATGAACAATATTTGAATCTTCTCTGAATTCTTTTATGTATGATTGGTTATATTTGCAAGTCTCTTCAATTATCAGTTTGGTTTGGCCTACTAGATTGATCTTTCTTGCAATGGGAGAAGTGCTTAGCTTTGGGTTCAATCTTGCGGTGTCCTTTCCTAGTGATGAGGGGCAGCAAAGGCACGTATTGTATTGTTGCCATCGAGGATAACAAGATGGATTTTTATCATATTGCATGAATTTATCCTCTACATCATGTCATCTTGCTTAAGGCATTACTCGCTTTTTCATGAACTTAGTAATCTAGATGCATGCCGGATAGCGGTCGATGAGTGGAGTAATAGTAGTAGATGCAGGTGAGTCGGTCTACTTGTCTCGGACGTGATGCCTATATACATGATCATACCTAGATATTCTCATAACTATGCTCAACTATGTCAATTGCTCAACAAGAATTGCTCACCCACGTAAAATATTTATGCTCTTGAGAGAAGCCACTAGTGAAACCTATGGCCCCTGGGTCTATCTTCATCATATTAATCTTTCAACACTTAGTTATTTCGTTTGCTTTTTTACTTTGCTTTTATTTCACTTTGCATCTTTATCATAAAAATACCAAAAATATTATCCTATCATATCTATCAGATCTCACTCTCGTAAGTGACCGTGAAGGGATTGACAACCCCTTATCGCGTTGGTTGCGAGGATTTATTTGTATTGTGCAGGTACGAGGGACTCGCGCGTAGCCTCCTACTAGATTGATACCTTGGTTCTCAAAAACTGAGTTAAATACTTAAGCTACTTTTCTGCATCACCCTTTCCTCTTCAAGGGAAAACCAACGCAGTGCTCAAAAGGTAGCACCGGGCCATGAACATAATGATGGGACACCCGCCGCCAGCCGCTAACAATATGGGCGTGTGCGGCGCCGAGATGGCGCCATGGAAGTACTATTATAATAAGGACCCCGAGGCCAAAAGACAAAGAAAGAAGTTCAGTCAAGTGACTATCGATGAGAAGGTGGCGCGGGCGATGGAGAAAGCAAAAGCTGAGACCAAAGCTGAGATAAACGCTGCCTGTAGAGATGATATGGTGGCTGCCTTTACAAGCTTGATTCCAACTGTGGTCACATGGGTGCAACAAAATCCAAACGCGCCACCAAGTGATTTTCCCATGCCCACTTTCACCGGAGCAACTCAATGAACACCGCACCCATACCCTTACCTAGTATGGCAACCGCACCAAGCACCTCCTCCAAAGACTCGCTCCTGCACCCACCTCTCACAGCAGCCCTAGCTCCGTCTCTGGCTTGAATGTCGGGCCGTCGACATTGGCTGAGCTCGACGCCCTCACGGTAAATACGCATCGCACCTTCATCAACTCAACTAATTAATTAATCTTCAGTTGCCGTTCTTTTTGGATCTCTGACGCCGCACATATCACTACTAGGAAAACGGCTATAGATAATATTGTAGCGACCAGACCTCAAACAGTCTGATCTCTGTGCTTCAGTGTCATCCCTGGATCAGTAATGCTGACACGCACAGTACTTGAAGGGTTTATAACAGAGTAGCAATCACACACTTATTACATCGAATGTCTCAAAAGAGAACTTATTACAATAAATATGGCTTAAGGCCATCTAATAACGATAACAGCGGAAGGCTTGGAAGATAAGCGAGTCCATCAACTCCAACGGCATCACTGAATATAGTCTGCATAGAACCACGACCTACAACACCTTACTCGTCGTCTGAAAAGTCTGCAACATGAACGTTGCAGCCCGAAAACGGGTCAGCACATGGAATATGCTGGCAATGTAACACATAGAGAGCAAAATGAAAGAGTAATGCTATACTACATGCATATATGGCTGGTGGAAAGCTCTATGGTTACAGTTTTGCGTAAAGCCAATTTTTCCCTACTGCAAAGGAATAAATTTTATTTAACTATCATGGTGGTTGTTAAACATTGAGAAGATAGACATCCTCTCAATCCCAATTAAGCATCATCATTAAACCCAACAATATTAATTAAAGTAAGATGATGAGATTCACATGATAATCCAAGTACTAGATACTCAAAACGTCCATAACCGGGGACACGGCTAACCATGATTAGTTTATACACTCTGTAGAGGTTTCATGACTTTTCCCCACAAGACTCGATCTCCTCCGTTGGGATTCTCGACTACAAGGTGTTTGAGAAACCGATGACCCAGACAAAGTCTTTCGTAAGCGTTTGCACCTTACGATCGGGTAGATGCAAGACCAACCTACATCACCTACATACGCTAGTCTATCACTGTAAGAGTTCACACTACTTAGTCAACTATGCTAGAGCCCATAGTAGCTTGTGGCTGCACACGGAAGTTTCTAGCATGAATAATCTCATGATCCCTTTGAGCCTGGGTGGCGGTCCATAAAGAAAAACAGGCAATCGCTGGAGTACCCAGGTACCTCAGTCCACCCAGATGTGTGTTTAAGTTGCAAATTACAATCTCACATCTGTCATGGATACACTCACCCAATCCACGTCTACTGGCATAGCATGGCATAATAAGCAAACGAGAGGTAACTCCCAAGGGTTTGATAATAAACAGTAATAGGTACTACCTCATCTACTTCCCAAAACCCACAATTTAATTAGATCCTAATCATGCAATTGTTTGAGGATTGATCTAATTCAATAAAACTAGGTAATGAAAAGGTATGATCAAAGTGTTACTTGCCTTGCTGTTGATTCGTGAAACCTAAAGATTCGAAGTAGCACGCGGCGCACTCCGGGTACTCTATCGCAAACAAACAAGCATACAATAAGTACTCATCTAATGCACAGGTAAAACTCAAATAAGAGATCTAACCAGAAAGTTCAACTTAAGAACTCCGGTTTGCGAAAAGAATCAAATCAAACGAAGCAACGAAAGTCAAACGGCGAAAGAAACAAACTTCGTTTACTAATCTGGACCTAAGTCAAATTTTACAGAAGTAAAAACTTGTTTGAGTTGGTTAAACGGAAAGAGGGTTTCGAGACGAAACTCTAGGCGCTTGAATCGCCTGATTCTGATAAACGAGCGAAAAGTTATACTAGAACGAGTAACAGATCGGAAATCGTGATCAGAAATAATCGCGGAAAATCCGAGAAAAAAAAACGGATGAACAGGCTAACAAACGAACGTTCGCTGTCTGCGGGAAAAAAACGAAAACCGTTCGTTAAAACGAACGTACGAACGAACGTCCGCTAAATAAGCTAAAACGAAAAAACCGATCTATTCTAAAAAAACAGATCTAGGGTTTTATTTAAAAAAACCAAACGAAAAACCAAACGGTTTTCTCGAGGAAAACCGGCGGCATGGCGGGAGTCAACCTTGCCGGGCGGCGGGCGGCTCCGCGGGCGGGCGGTCGGCGAGACGGGCGGCGGGTCCGGCGGTCGGCATGACGGCCAAGGTTACGGGCGGCGGCGGCTCGGGCGGCGGGTCCGCCGCGCGGCGGATCGGGCTAGGGTTAGGGTTTTGTGCTGGGCAGCTTAATGACTCGGGCGGCGCTTATATAAAGGCCCGGCCGGACGGAGTCCTGGCCGAACACGGCCCAAAGTTGGTTCGCGTTTAAAAAAACATTACGCGCAGAAAAACAAATAAAAAAAATACTAAACGGACTCCAAAAATCCCGAAATAAATTTTCCCCGACTTATAAAATCAAGCCCGACAAGATGAATATTTATTTGGGGCCTAAATGCAAATTTGAAAAACACATTTTTTCCTAAATTCAAATAAAATAGCGAAAAACTCCAAAATAAAATCTTATTTGATTTTTTTATTAAATCTTCAATATTTCTTTTTTTTGGGAAAGTCATTTTATTCCCTCTCTATTATTTTTATAATTAGAATAATTGATGATAAAATATATAAAATCAAATGATCCTATTTTCAAAATTTGAGAAAACTCAAATATGAAAATAACGAAATCCCCA
The DNA here is from genome assembly GCA_021605145.1 of Aegilops bicornis. NCBI lineage: Eukaryota > Viridiplantae > Streptophyta > Magnoliopsida > Poales > Poaceae > Aegilops > Aegilops bicornis. The sequence goes on from CM038674.1 coordinate 152,702, forward strand.
ACTCTCTCCGAGGGTCCTTGAGTTGCGTAGAATTTCTAGGATCAAACCAAAAGCAAATAAAATATGATATGCAATGATGATCTAGTGTATAACATTTCAAATTAAAAATTTGGGATGTTACAAATATGGACATTAATGACGCACAATGTATGTGGTGCGCCACTCCTATATAGCAGTGGCACACCAGATACAGGTACGCCATTATTGACATATTACTAATGGCGCATCTGATGTGTGGTGCGCCATTACTAGTTTTAAAAAAAAGAATAAAAAAATTGTTAGCAGTGGCGCACCAGGGGATAGTGCGCCATTACTAGTTGACATAGTAATGTCGCACCTTCACAAAGTGCGCCATTACTATGTGTACTAGATCATTATTGGCGTGCGTTGCAGCGTCCATCTATTTTGACTCTTAATTGTTAGGAATAGAAAGGAACTTGTATACATTTGTTTAGTACTCCCTCTATTCAAAAATAAGTGGCATGGTTTTAGTTAAATATTGACCTAAAACCGTAACACTTATTTTGGGACAGATAGAGTATACTGCATCTTCTCACACAATTTTGCAATTTAATCAATATGCTTCCATCTACATTCATGTTAAAGGTTTATGAAATATAAGTACATCAAATAGATAATAATCAAATCATATAATAACTTTTTTTAAACGGTCACGGGGGTGGGGGTGGAGACTCCCCACCTGAATATATTTCAACAAAGAAACTCATCCAATTTATAAGAAAAACCAGATCGAAAACTAAATATGGCGGACCAGTTTACAAGGAAAACCAAACCAAAAAACCGCACAAGCAACAAAGCCTCATCGTCCACACGACACAAGGCTACAGTCGCCTCAACACACACCCAAGTCTGGAGCCGCCACTCCGACAACCACCGCTCGCACGCGAGCCACAATGCCGCACGGCACAGACACCCTATAGCCCTAGCTACAAGAGATAACCGCCCGCAGACAACACCCCCAAATCATATAACAATTGTTTTCATTGTTGCTTATCATGAAAAATTTGTCCAAGAGTTCAATTAACAATGTACCATTTTAGGCAAACTTAGAATTTTGTATTAATTCCTTTGAACAAGAGAAGTTTAGATATTTCACAAGAATACTACGCCTATAGAGAATAAGATATACAATTGTTAGAGTACGTAATGGGCCTAATGTGCTCATTAGTCTTAGGGTTAATTAGAGATAAGGGTCGCTTGCTTAGGGGTCAAGTAAGCCTTGCTTGGGAGTCAAGTAAACCTCTCTATATAAAGAGAGGAGATGTATCAATCTAATCAAGCAAGAATTAAGAAGGAAATCCTTCCTCTTGCTCGGCCGTCAGCAAAAGGCCCCGACGGCCCTCTCGCACCCTTCTTCTAGCAGCGCCCATAACAATTTGGTATCAGATAGCCCGGTTCGATCATGTCTTCACCGCCGCCAAGCCCGTCTCTTATTGCCGGTAACCTTGTCGCCTTCGGCCACCACCACGACCGTCGCCCGATCCTCGCTCAGCCGGATCCTCTGTCGCGCCGCTTCGCCGTCCTCACCGGGAGGAGGTGTCCGGTGTCGGGACCTAACGAGACGGTCCAGAGATCCACATGTTCTTGGTCGGGTCCCACGGCCGCACCGTTGCGCTGCCCATAGCCACCCCTTGCCGTGGCTGCCGCCAAGACCAGCGGCCTTCGCCACGCCGATAGGCCATCGCAGCCATCCATCGCCACCATCGCCCACCGTTGCGATGGCGGCCATGGCCCAAGGCCTTCCGACAGCGGCCGTTGCAGCTGCAAATGCGGCCACCGCCGTCACTACTACCAAAGATGGGATGTCCTATGACGGAGTGCGACGACCTCGTTCCCATCAGCCGCCGCCATCCCGGTCGTCCATATCCAGCAGATCAAGTCTCGCCGTCGCCGCCACAGCCTGGTCTTGATCGCTACCCGCCACGTGTCGGCCGTGGAGGCTTGCAGGCTGCCGCGGCGACCTCATAAGCGGCCGGGCGTGCAGCGGAAGATGCGTGGTCTGCAGCCGCCGCCTTCCAAGTTGCCCTTTTCGGCTGCGCATAAAGGACCTCGATCTCGTCCGCTGCGTCAGGGATCTTGGGCATGCGGTTTCCCCCATGGGCGGCTGGCACGTTGTATTCCCCGCCGGCAGCGACCTCAAAGTCTGCGACATCGGCGGTTGGGGGGCGCACCCCTCCTCGTCATTCTCAATCGCAAGCCCTCCACTCTTTCTTGTGCGGTGCAGACCAACAACTGTCCGACGGGGAGAAGGCAGGGTGTCACCGACAGGAGCGCACCGCGTAGCACCACTGCTTTCCGCCGCCGACCACCGCGAGGGCGCCTCTGCTGGTCGCTCTTGCGACCACTTCCAGGTGGCCATACACATGCACTCCTTTGGTCCAGGTGGTGTCCATGGGATCCAGGTGGCTGTACACGTGCACGTCCGACATGCGGATGGTGTCCACTTTTTGTTAAAGGGTCCAAAATAAAGCGTCCCTGTCTATATTAGGTTGAGAATAATAAAATAAGCCGAGATGTAAAAGGATTATTTTTAGGTGTTAGGTTTGTGTTGCGTCGAGTCATGGTTATAAGTTGGTTAGGCTGTAGCTCGAGGACAAGCCGCATGTCCAGGTGGTGGGATGTAGTGTTAGAGTACGTAACGGGCCTAATAGGCCCATTAGTCTTAGGGTTAATTAGAGATAAGTGTCGCTTGCTTAGGGGTCAAGTAAGCCTTACTTGGGAGTCAAGTAAACCTCTTTATATAAAGAGAGGAGATATATCAATCTAATCAAGCAAGAATTAAGAAGGAAATCCCTTCCTTCTTGCCTGGCCGTGGGCAAAAGGCCCCCGGCCGGCCCTCTCGCACCCTCCTTCTAGCAGCGCCATAACAACAATTCACCATATCAACATTAAATTGTCAAGTTATAGAAAGGTTTGCTAATACGTAGATAACTCTACAAACCCCGATCTTTAAATAACACACGCTAGTATAATTTTATTTTTCAAAACAGAACCAAAGTGCCCAATTGATCATAATGTAGATGCCACCACATAGCCAAAGTACATAGTTCCTGCAAGAATGGAGAAAGCCCACACATTAGTACTGCTGGAGTAAAAAAAAATCATTTTCCATACCGAGCAGCCTTTGTCTTCGATCAAGTAGACTGAACAGCACAAATCAGAAAGCTATCTAATTTTAGCAGTTAAACAAATCCGTAAATTCAGCAAGCCAAATACACATAGGATGGGAGATAGCAGCAAACTTACCACTTGTGCATAAAAAAAAAAGGGATCCAGTTATCACGCACGCCAATAAATTTCTAAGAATCTATATATATATATATAGTGTTACTATTCATCACCTAGGGTGCAGAATAAGTTATTCTTCACTCGAGATAATCTTACGATCATTTCATAATTAAATTACGTTTGGGATTCAAATAGTTACATTCTTATTTATTCACTACGTAAAATTTGGCATACAAAAAATAAAAATATAGGGCATAAGACAAGAAAATTTGCAGTTTATGTGTATTTTACACTATATTTTTACTTTTATAATTTTACATAACATAAAATATTTTTTACGACGATTTTATATTTTCTTACGGTCTCTTTTTACGTCAGAAATAAGATAAAACTTACGAAACGTAAAATTACGGTGAATATATGATAAAATAGAGGAGGGTGAAGAATAACTATTCCTCACCCAAGATGACGAATATATATATATATATATATATATATATATATATATATATATATATATATATATATATATATATATTTTAAGACAAATACCCGTGCGTTGCAACGGGATAAAATTTTACGTGAGAAGGCCTGACATGCGCCACGCGAGGATCTCTTCGTTGGGACAAACCTCCCTACAATACCAACACTCTTATGGTTTGCGGGTTTATCCTCTAAAAAATATGCCTTTTATGCTCTATGAATTTAATTTAAAAAACAAAAGGACTTTGACAAAGCAAACATTTTTTGTGAATGGATGAACTTTATTTAAAATTGCAAAATTATGGCACACAAAGTTGCGTCAGAGATGGTAAAACAGACTGGAGTGCCCCCCCCCCCCCCTCCTCCCAGCTGGCGTGCGGGGGAGAAACAGATCAAGACGCTCTCTCTTCATCCCTCCCTCTCCCCTCCATATCTCACCAGCGACATCTGTAACCTCCAAAGTTGAGGAATATCTCAGTTGTCAGCAAATCCTAGTGAGCTCCAATTATCTACTCCGTTAAAAAATTATAATATAGAGAAAAGTAAATAATGAATATAAAAACATATCATTTTTTTGCAATCGATAGTACACATAGCAACATCCAGCAGCTTCTGGTAGGTGTAACCATTTAACCATTAAAAAAACAAATAGACCAAAATCCCCACTCTCCCTTATCCACACAACGCTGCTCATTCAGAATTTTGATTGCGATCGGTAGCACATAGCAGATCCAGCAGCGGTGCAACCATTAAAAAAAGCGAATAGACCAAAAAACACCGAGAGAGCTCCCTTATCCACAGATCGCTGCTCGTCATTAACCCACCACCGCTAGCAGAGCTTCTGCGCCCCGCCCCCAGTTCCCTTCGTGCTCTCTCCAGCCACACACATGCCCGTGCTCCAGCCACACCCACCATGGCGCCGCGTACTCCCCTCTCTATACCCTCCTCCACTTCACATGCAACCCCCAGGGACCATGGCGCCAGAGCGAGCGAGCAAGGATGCACGTGGTAAGGATCCCCCCTCCCTCCCCTGATTCCCCCACTTGGCGACCTCACACCTCTCTGCGCCGACGATGCACTGCGCCTCTTGGAGTGCGCCGGGTCCGGCGAGGGGCGGGGTCGGGCCGGTGTGGGGAAGGGGGCCACGCCGAGATCCAGCAGGTGGCGGTGTGTCCATCGAGTGCACGTCATACGCTCCCGGCTTTGCTCTGCTCTGACGCCCGGCCTTTTGCCGTCGCCTTGCTTTGGTCCTTACACCCGCAACGGCCATTTGCCGCGACTGACTTGGACGCTCCATGCCGATGGCGACGGCTTCATGGCTCTTGGAGACGCCAAGGCACGTCGGTCCCTCTCCTCCAGCCTTCTCTCGCGCCTGCCAAGCCAGGCCTGACCCTCTCCTCCAGCCTCCTCTCGCGCCCGAGTGGATCTCCCGAGCCAGCCTGTCCGCCTCCGGTCACCGCTGGCAAGCAGAGCCATTATCCGTGCGCTCCGGTCAACTCAGACCGCCGCCTCCTCAGCTTCGCCACATCAGCCGCCCCTCTGAACTTCCACGTCGGTCTTCGCCTCCTGCACGAGCCCCCGCCGCCCGTGTGCTCCGGCTAGCTTCCCGTCACGCCAGAGACCGCCTCGAGTCTTCCTGCCGAGGCCTCCCCTGCGACCAGCCTTTAGCATGGTCTCCTGCCCGCCTCGGCGCTGACGCCCGCGGCAAGCGGCGGCACGTGCCCGGAGGAGACGCGCGGTGGTGAGCCAGTCCAATAAGAGATAAGGATCGCGGGCATAATTACGAACAAATGCAGTGGCTTTTACGCAAAAACCAAACGTTTTTCTAGAGTGCCACTTAAACAGGGACTGCGGGTTGATTTAAAAAACAGAGGGGCTTTTCGTAAAAACACCAACGACGGACGACAGAAACTCAATTCTCTTTATTATTATTAGGTAAAAGATATATACCTACTATTAAAGGGGTGATTGCTTCTTACTTCCGAAATTTCGTCCGTTTCGTCCGTCACAGTAATTTTCGTACGTCCACCTCCTCGCCCACACCATGGGTTGACGCTTCTCCCTGTGCCCCCGCTCCCTGTGCCTAAGTGGGCCTCCAAGCAATAAATTGGCCCAACTATTTTTTTTCTCAAAAAAGGAAATTGGCCCAGCTATTTTCATCCATCGTTCCCTCTCCTGCGCGCACACGTCTCGGTTCTGCCACTCGAAAAAAAAAAGTTGCAGTTTTGTGTCCCGTAAGAACCGGTGTGGTTAGCCTTTATACTTCTTCTTTTAAAAAACTTTTATATGGTTCTAGAAATATACTAGTATAAAAAAAGGCCTGTCCAGACCCCAGTACGTGCGGTCCGTGCCGCAACATTGCAGGCTCCTGCCAATTCGTCTCACAGAATAGCGGGCTCGCGTAATTGATGGCAAGGCTCACGAGGAGGACGAGGTGAAAGAAGCCAGATCTTACTACGCAGTCTTCAAAGAGGCAAGCAGCTGCTCGGGAATAGGACGACTCCAGATAAGGAGATGAGATTTTTGGTGAACAGGAGTATGACGAGAATTTTGATGAAAAGGAGGGAGCCGAGATAGACGATCGAGGAGCTCTACGAGGAGATGATTGTGCCGATACCTTTGCAAAGACTGACAGTCAAACCATCAACCAGACAGGGACATGACTCAAGATGATAACGGCAAGGCGGCGTCAACGCTGCCGGGCAACATGTCCAAGCTCAAACAGTAGTTGGCCCTTTCAAAAGAGATGGCCAGCTCGCCGCCGAGCTCACCGTGAGGTACTACGAGTCTACAGCATGCAGCATCACGACCGGTACGATACAAGCCCTTCGCACAGATGCTAGCGAGGCACGGTGTTGTGTTCAATGATCGACGAGCATGAAGATGCAGGACGAGCAGCAGCCATACCATGCCCGTTGTTGTCCGCAGCAGTTCAGGGCTGTGGCGTGGGCGGAGCACATGGAGCTTGCCGGTGAGAAAGGGCTGGAATAGTACAACGAGCATGCGTTCGTGCAGGTGCCTCCACCACCGGAGTCCGAAGCTGCCGTGAGTCTCATACATTCGTGTACTACTGACAGTGAGAGTAATTTCCATACATGGTATGTGCGATAAGCTAGGAGGCACCAGTGCTCTAGTCAGGATTAATCCTGACTAGAATATAGAAGTCGCCCGGCCGCTAGCTTGGTGCTTTTTAGAGTACTGCAAGGCCATCTTGCCTAAGCGGCAGCCTCATTTCTTGATGCAGTCGTTCATGTCATCCATGCTAGGGATCTGTATATTCTGTATTGTGGTCGGAAATTGCAGGTTATAATCGAGCATCTGTGCTTAGGCCACCTCCCTTTTGTTCTATTCAAGAATATTGTTTGGAACGTGGAGAATTTGGTAAAAAAAATCGTACTAGGTGTAGGCGAAAAAGAAGAATAAGTGGCAATACGGGTGGGACACTGTGTTGAAAAACAGGGTATTAAATTGTTTGCTCTCCCGTTGCAATGCACGGGCATATTTGCTAGTAAGTTAGAAAACAGAAGTCATGACGAAAAAAATTAAATATACAGTTCACCATGATCCAACAAGTACTGTTGCATCATTCGCGTGAACAAAATCAGGTGAAATTCATGCCAGACTATGATCCTGGAGGAAAGGATAGAAGAAAAGATTATAGGTAAATAAGAAGAATAATGCTGGTGGTAGCGAAGGATAAACAAAACAACATAGGTGATACCTGTGCATGAGCTCGTAGCTGTTGTGCCTGCCTTTTCCCCGGCCTTTGTGTGCAGAACTATAGATGATGGATTACTGCGTCGGTGATGTCGGGTGTTGGTGCCAAGGTGAAATGTGGAGACGGGAGAGACATCAAGGGTGGTGATGATGAATCAGCGGGTGGGGACGCACGAGCAAGAGGGCTGCGGCGCCATTGACCTTTGCCTGTTTGAGCTCCCATGATACTTTGTTCGTCGTCCTCCAGTCTGTTCCCCCTCATCGATCGCAGTCGGGGTCGTCCCGCGCACAGGCTCAAGCCTCGTCGTCCACTGTGTCCTCCGGCCGCGGCGTCCATGCGGACTGAGGGGAAGGGTTGGCGTGTAGGGGATCGAGGAGACGGAATGCATACCTCCATTTAATCATCCACGTTAAAGCCCTGCTGAAACGGATGATTGATTGTCCCCAATACCGGCGGACCAGTTCCACTCGCCTGCCTCACCGAACAGACCACGACACTTCGCCTTTATCCTGCATCGGCGTCCGGTCCAGGAGGCTTGAACCAGCTCGGCGTACGGTCGGACGACGGTAAATGCCACGTGGCCTCGCCCGCAACATAGCCACGCTCACAGCCTCGCATCCAAATCGACCGGCGGCTCGACCGATCCGCTAGGTGGTCGCTGAACGGCTGGAGATGCTGCCTGTTCTCTTGATTTTTTTCCCGAGAATGCGCCTATACTCTCGATGGGAGTCCTTAGTTTTTATGCGCCAGACACTCCTCCTCGATGTAACAGCCCATTAGCCCAATTTAATCCAGAACGTCCAAAAAAGCTACTGGAGCAGCGGCCCATGAGGTTGGGAGATCAGAGTTAGCGAACGACACAAGCTTAGTTGTGATTCACGGCTCATCTGATGGCCGAAAATGGTTCAAATTGATGATCGGAAGGTTGGGAGCACTGATGGCCTAGGAGGGCTGGAAAAGTGTGCAGTTTTAATGTCTTTAAATGACTTGATCAAACCTTGGTCAAAGTTAGTACTCCCTCCGTCTAGGTGTGTAAGTCATCTTACGTTGCGCACCGTGACCAAGGTGGAGGGGAAAACGAGAGAACTTAATGTGCTTTTGCTAATTAATAACAATGCATGCAACGAACTAACCAATGCATGTCGTGCTTGGTAGTCTCAAATCATTTAAAGCATGCATGACCCACATCTCTTATTGGTTGATATGTCATGAAACAAGAAACGAGATGAGAGTTAATGTACCGCGCCTAAGTGTTTTGGGATTATTTGGTTTTCGTAAGATGACTTACACACCTAGACGGAGGGAGTAATGGCGCACTTTGTGTAGGTGCGCCATTACTAAGTTTGACATAGTAATGGCGCACCTATGCAAAGTGCGTCATTACTAAGTTTGACCAAGGATTGACCCAATACACATAGTAATGGCGCACTTTGTGAAGGTGCGCCATTACTAACTTTCTTTGCACCCCCACTATGGACCACCTTTTTCGTTTAAAAAATAAATAAAAAAATGATGGAAATGTCAAAAAAATAAAAGAAAATAAGTTTCCCACGTAATATGTGGTCTAGTTGTTGGGAAAATTTACAAATATGAATTTCGAATTTATTTGCAAAATCTCTCTGGAATTTAGTAAAATGGGCATAACTTTTGTATACGAACTCGGATAAAAAAGTTTTTTATACGAAAAATCATCTATCCAAAAACCTAACAGAACGAAAGATACGAGGCTTTTAAAATCTAGAGGGGGGAAAATGGAAAAGTTTCAAACTTAGTAATGGCGCGCCATTTGCTAGGTGCGCCACTAGTAACAGAAAAAAAATTGGTTTCGAATTTTTTTTGGATTTTTTTTCAAAATATGATATGTAATATGACCAGGAAGTTTGAAATATATTTTCAAAATTTCATCACACTCATGAACATGAACAAAGTCCTAGACATCAACAAGGTTTAATAGGTTGATATGATAGATATATCAACAAGTGCCTGTTAAGTGAGGTGGTGCTGGGGTTGGATAGAACGGGGAAGTTAAGCGTGCTCGGGCTGGAGTAGTGTGAGGATGGGTGACCTTCCGGGAAGTTTGACCACTTAGTGCGATTTGACTTGAGATTAAGCATATTGACCCGAAATTAAGCCATAGTGACCCGAGATTAAAAAAACAAAAAAATGAAAAAAAATTCTGAAAAAAAATTTGGAAAAAAATTGTTAGTAATGGCACACTTCTATGTGGTGCGCCATTACTAAGTCAGATAGTAATGGCGCACTTCTAGCCATAGTAATGGCGCACTATAGCCATTACTATTTGTTACTAGTGGCGTGGTAATAATGGCGCACCTATAGTGCACCTCGTCCGATACAAACCGATGGAGAGGATGACGAGACCCCCACGCAGCTTGGCCAATGCAAAAATTGGCCGATTTGTGGCCGAAAAATCTTCTTCGTGTCGAGGTGGCCGGGAGCACACCAATGGGACCTCAGGGAGGTATGACCACAACACCACCTACGCAAGTACAACCATCATCATTGCTGCTTGTTGAGATCGAGAGACATGAGGAAGGAGGGCCAAGCGTTCGGCAGATGATGCCATCTCGCCCATGGAAGAGGATATGGATCATGACATGGAGGAGGCCGATGACCCTCAACCAAAAGATTTCAATACCGGCTATGACAACGAAGTAACAATGAGTCAACCATATGAATATCAGATGCATGTACCAGAGCTGGAATGTCCTCGGGAGTGCAAGAAGTCTTTGTTCATGCAATCCTCCCAGGACACGCCCCCAGATGCCGGCTCCACCCAAGCTCAACTAATTAGCCAGAGTCGTCCAATGCTGAGCCCAACAACACTAGGGTGGTGCTCAGGGAGGGTCTGACAGACCCACCAGCACCTGAGCCCACCAAGAAGAAGTAGAGGAAGAGAATGATGGCGAGAAATTCCAATAAAGCTGGCAATGTTGGTTCTAGCAGCCAGCCGCCTTTGACCAAGGTTGACCGTGTACCGATGAAACACGCACCATTAATCCATGTCGTGGGAGAGCCAATGGTACCGACAAATGCACTAGCTGCCATAGCAGGGGATCTCAGGAGACTCCATGACCATGTGCTTTCGACAGAGATAAGCCTCCTCGCCTCGGATGATCCAGGATACCCAGTTTATACGGTTCATGTGCCGAGCAGTTGCAAGATGTATGTCCACACATGCCCCGCGGACCTCTTCTTCCTGAGGTCTGATTACATCTTCCAGATGTTTCAAATGAGGACACTCGATTTTACGTTCTTCCGCCTGTATGCGCTGCACATGAACTACATCATCAGGAGAGAGAAAGTCACCGGTCTTGCAGTGGCGGACCCATACTACATGCATGAGGGCTTCTTGTCAATCAATGACGCGAACTGTCAATATGCGAGTCAGTACATCGAAGAATTCTTGGTCGGCAATAAGGACAAAGAAACGATTCTCCTACCTTATCATCCCAGGTAAGTCATCCGCGGATAGCACTATAACACATACGTGCATTTCAATAGTTACTTTGCACGGATGGAGGCTAACTTGATCGTGTATTTTGCGCAGCGGGGGGTGTCGTGCCGTTCTCATCGTTCTTTACCCATGTTACTCCCGCGCTCTATATTTGTACCTGTCGAAGAACATACAGAAGAAAGATTACACACGCATAAAGTATGTTCTGGACAGAGCTATGCTGGGCTTTAGCATGCGGGGTGGCTACATCCAATGCAAAAAAACAAAAAAATTCCGGGCTTTGTTTCGGCCACAAGACTGACTTCTGTTGCATCCAGCAACCGGCAAGAAGTGACAATGATGGATTCTACGTCATCCATCTAATGATGGAATCTGGAAGGGATGTGCAATCACTTTGCATGAAATCTTCATCCGATACCCATATCCAGAGATGGGCAGAAGCCTTTGGAGCTGTGCCGGATAATCAACTTCGAAATGATTTCTACCGGATCCAGCAAGAAATTGCGTCCATCATCATGAAAGATGTCCTCGAAGAGAATGGGATGTTCTACAGCGGCCCAATATCGGGAGCTGACGTCCGAACCCGCATTACCCTACAGCGTCAAGACATGACGCCTTTCACTAAGCTTGGTGACACCCTCCCGGGTATGGACAGCCGGGGAGAGTGCACTGCTTAAAAACAATGTGTTTGTTTAGTTACTTGTTACTTTACGTATGCGACAAAACTTCGATCTCAAAGGTATCTGACGAAACTATTAGACGTATGGTGCCGCACTCTAGTTAATTACTTTTGGTACGATGAAATTTTTTAACTATGTTTACTATATATGTTGCTTCTATTTCATATATATATGTGCATCTCTGACAGGTTTATAGATCAACGATGCGAGGAAGTGGTATGCCGTGTATGTAGGGCATGTTCCGGGTGTGTATGATGATTGGCCAGAGTGCCAGGCCCAAGTCTCTGGCTTCTTCGGAGGAAGCCAGAAAGGGTTTCATAGCAGAGCGGAAGCCAAAGCTAGTTACTTGAGATTCATAGCACAACAATTGATTCAGAACCAGCGCCGCTGCAAAAAGTACTACATAATACCGCTTTTGATCATTGTGATCGCTCTTATCTCGTATGTCATAGTTTAGGTAGATGATGAAACATGTGTCTACAGTGACAATGTAAGAGACATGTGATCATTAACTTGTATCACTATTTCGAGATGATGATGAGATCGACATCATTTGTGTTGAGACTATGTTGTACCACTTGGTTGATGATGATGAGACATTCTTTTTCATATAGTTTCAGTGTATGTGTATGTTGTAATTGTATAAAACCTATAAAAATACGAATACAGCAACATAAAAAAAAAGAAAATACTAGCAGTAGCGTGGGATATTGGAGTAGTAGCAGCGCTACCTTACCAGTAGCGTTGGTTGTAGAGGCACGCTACTAGTATTAGCAGTAGCGATGGACAGAGGCGCGCTACTACTAGATATAGGTAGCGATAGCGCTGGTTCAAAACAAGCGCTGCTTGCTAAAAATAGTAACACCGTAGCAGAAGCTGCGTGCCAGCGCTACTAATAGCCAAAACCACGCCCTTGGTAAGGGTTTTCCTAGTAGTGGGGTGTCTAGTCGGCGTTGGCCTCTATCCTCCGAACTCCGTCGGGCGGTGATGATGGGCTTGATACGCTCCTCGGCGTCGTGAGGTCCACATCCTCCGGCAAGCTCTCGGTAGCCCGGTGTCAAAGTCGAGGCCGGGGTTCGATCGCCACCTTGGTGAGGACTCCCTGTCGAGCACCCAGCAAAGCTTCCGGACTCATTAGCGAGAGGTTGCTCATAGAACAGGTCACCTTGGCGTTGGGACTTCGCGTTCGGCCCGGGCGTACCTCACATTTGGCATCCCATGGCCGCCCGACTTCGTGGTAGTCCCGCTGCAACGCCGGTGAGGCGGCCGATCGAAGGTTTTTGCCCTTCACATAATCCTGCGTGGTTGGCGGCGTCGTTCCTCCGCAGCTGCGCTCCTTCTCCAGATCCTTGGTCAGGGTCTCTCCGGGCCTCGACCTCGGCGTCCTCAAGACCCTCGAGCTTCAGCTTTAGGTCTTTGATGGAGTCGTTGGCCTTGGAGAGCTGCTCAGCCTTGCCGAGGACTGGGGCCTGCGCCTCCACCAAAGCACTGTTGAGCATGTCCTTCTCCTTCGCCACCTCCAAGGCCTGTCTCTTCAGGCCACCCCGCTCCACCTCTAGCTCCTTCACCTTGCCGACATGGACCAGGGCTTGGGCATTCAGCGCCCTCTGTGCTCTGCCTCCAATTCCCGAGTCACGCGCTTGCGACTAGCTTCTCGACCTCCTCATCCTTGCATGGAGTGTGGCGGCGAGCCTCCTCACTGGCTGCAAGGTCCTCCTCCTGGGAGTTTAGCCTGAGTCGGGTGCCGGTGCCGAGCGGCCTCCCCTTAGCGACTGTTCCCTCGCCAACTCCTGGGCCTTCTCGGCGTCGGCCCGCTTTCGTGGGACAAGCTCACCTTGCACTCGACCAGCAGATCCTGGGCAACCTTCAGTTCCTCGTGGGCCCGGCGGAACCAGGCCTGCGTCTCGGCGACGCGCCCCACGAGATCCGCCTCCACCTTGTCCACCGCCGCTGTCGGTGTCAAAACCGGCGGATCTCGGGTAGGGGGTCCCGAACTGTACGTCTAGGCGGATGGTAACAGGAGACAAGGGACACGATGTTTTTACCCAGGTTCGGGCCCTCTCGATGGAGGTAATACCCTACTCTGCTTGATTAATATTGATGATATGGGTAGTACGAGAGTAGATCTACCACGAGATCAGAGAGCTAAACCTAGAAGCTAGCCTATGGTATGATTGTTGTTCGTCCCTACGGATTAAAACCCTTCGGTTTATATAGACACGAATAGGGTCAGGGTTACACTGAGTCGGTTACAATGGTAGGAAATCTACATATCCGTATCGCCAAGCTTGCCTTCCACGCCAAGGAAAGTCCTATCCGGACACGGACGAAGTCTTCAATCTTGTATCTTCATAGTTCAGAGTCGAGATGATAGTTCGACTATCCGGACACCCCCTAGTCCAGACTCCTCAAAGTAGCCACAGAACCAGGCTTCAATGACGACGCAGTTAGTCGCGCATATTGTCTTCGCATTGCAAGGCGGGTTCCTCCTCCGAATACTTCATAGAAGGTTTTGAACACAAGTATAGTGTCCGGCTCTGGAAAACAAGTTCCACATACCACTTAGTAGAGAATAATTTTTTGCATGAATCTGGCGACGTATTCACGGCGTGACATCACACCACGGCCAAGCCTTTATTCGAATCGTTTTTTTTTGGTTTCCTTGGCACGTCTTATCAAAGCGTAGATCGTGCCCCGTTATTCCGGGATTCTCATCAATACGGACGTGGGTAACCCAACCGTGCCCGTTGGCACGCCTCCTCTATCGAAGGCGAGTCCCAATCGACCACGGGGAGGGCTCTTGGTATTTAACCTCTTTATAATGAGACCAAGGCCCTCTTATTTTTTCACCCTCCATCGAATTCGCCTCGCGCTTCGAGTTCTAACATCCAAAGCTTCAAATTTAGGCGCTTCGGACCTTCGACGATGTCCGGCTCCGACCAGCTCGGCCGATGGATGTCTTCTTCCGTCACAGAAGAAGATGTGCTAAAGCTGTGAGATGCCAGGTATCTAACCGGCGAGATTTCGCATAGGCTGCCTGCTCCAGGGTAAATATTATTCTAATTTTATCCTTCCTTGGTTATTGCTCTTGTGGCTTTTTCCTTTGCCGCCTTCCCTTAGATGCCGCCTTGCCCATCGGGCAACCGCTCTGCGGACTGCCGTCTAGGTCGAGTGCTTGGCTACTTTGAGAAGGAAAGTACTTGGCCATTTTTAGAGTCGTTAAGCAAGTTGGGTAAAAGCGGCAAGCCGACTACTTAAAAGTCGGGTTCTGAAACGGGCTAGAAGCGATTTAAACTATGTTTATGCCTTGGGTCCTTAGCCATTTTTTTTGTGTGGCGCCTAGTTCTTCCTTACTCCTGCCCACCAAGCGGTCAAGCTCTGCGAAACTGGCTTCGACAGGGGGAGGCGGCTTAGGCACCGCCGTTACTTGTCATTGCGGGAAGCATTTGATAGCTCAAGGCGGCGAGTCCCGGGCCGACTAGTCGTGGTCTGGGTGCCAAATAGCATAACAAAGAGTAACATACTCGAGAAGGCATAATTCTTATCATACTGAGTGAACAAAGAGGGCAGTCCCGAGCTCGTCTCGAGAGGGCCCGAATCTTGGTACTTTAAACAAAAAAGGGTAGCGTGGTACATCACTGCGTCAAGCTGTAAAATCTTTGAAGGAGATTCGCATTCCATGGCCGTTCGTCTCTTTGCCGGGAGTCGTCCCTCTTGCGTGCTCGGGGCTTCGGCGTCGATCAGGTAGTAGGAGTCGTTACTTCCACTTTGCGATGATGAATGGGCCTTCCCAAAGGCGCCGACAGCTTGTCTTTGGCGGCTGTTCGCTGGATCAGCCGGAGCACAAGGTCGCCCTCTAGGAATGATCTTGGCTTGACCTTCTTGTTGTAATGTAGCGGCGCGAGCTCTGCTGGTAGATCTTTGGACGGCCGAGTGCAAACAGCGGCCCTCTTCCAGCAGATCGGCGCCGTCTTGACGCGTCTTCGCTTCCTTCCTCTTTGGTGTA
Source organism: Aegilops bicornis (assembly GCA_021605145.1). NCBI lineage: Eukaryota > Viridiplantae > Streptophyta > Magnoliopsida > Poales > Poaceae > Aegilops > Aegilops bicornis. The sequence goes on from CM038674.1 coordinate 168,313, forward strand.
CATGGTGACTCATGAAGTCGAACTCTATATCCGTTGGGATGGCGGCTTGGCACCGTGAGACGAGGAAGAAGGGTGTAAAGCGAGTTGACTTGTTTGGAGTCGTCTTGCAGACTCCGGAGGACGGTAGCAACTCCTCAAGCCGGCAACCGGCGAGCGCTCCAATGGTTCGACCCAGTTGAGGCTTGATGCTAAACAGGATGAGGCCGTTCGCTCGCTCCACCTGGCCGTTTGATCTGCGGATGGGCAGCGGACGCTAAGTCGATCGGATGCCTTCGCGTCGCGCAGAAGCGGGCTAGGCGCCTTTGGCAAATTTTTGCCGCTGTCGGTGATGATGCTGTGGTACGCCCGTGCAGTCGTGATGTCGGTGATGAAAGTCACTGCGGTAGGACCATTCAACTTCTTGATGGGTTTTGCTTCTATCCACTTGGTGAACTTGTCCCTTTGCGGCAAGTAAGTGAGTTAGGCCGCCTCGTGCCGTTTGAATGGTCCCACCATGTCCATGCCCCAAACAGCAAAGGGCCAGGCGATGGGGATAGTCTTGAGTCTGAAGCCGGCTGAAGCGGCTTGGAGCGAACACGCACCCCTTGCATTTTGAACTAATTCCTTGGCCTCTTCTAGGGCGGTCGGCGGAAGAAACCGTGGTCGGAAGGCTTTGGCGACGAGTGCTCTTGAGGCTGCATGATGGCCGCACTCGCCCTGATGGATGTCTTCGAGAATTTCTTGGCCTTGCTCTAACTCGACGCAGCGCTGGTAGACACCGGTGACGCTGCGCCTGACCAGCTCTCTGTTGACTATAGTGTAGGCTGCTGCTGGGCATGGCACTTGCCGAGCCAAGGTCTCATCGGTTGGTAGCTCTCCGCTTACTAAGAACTTCAGGATGGGCTGGGCCCATGAGGGTGCTACTATTTCTTCGATTGCCAAGATCGCTACTTGGACGAGTGGCTGGTGAGGCCAGGTTGCGGTTGAGTCTGTGACTTCTTTGGAGTGGAAGAAGTCCCAGACGGCCCGTGGCGCAATCCCGGGCAATCGAGTCTTCGCAATGGTTGCCACTGATCCCGGGCGGGTTCACGAAGTCCCGGCCGGCTTGATCAGCGCTCTTGGGGCGTCTGCGGGTGTCTTGCGTCTGTTCACGAGGCTTTGGAGTCGGATCGACTTCTTCGTGGGGAGCCGCACAAAAAATGGAGTCGACTCTGGTGATGGCAGACAGATGGCTTGAGGAGGCGCTGAAGGGCGGCGGATGGTATTACTGGCGGGTGGAGTCGATTCTTGCGAGGGTATACGCTTGGTCGTTGTCGTTTCTTGCTTGCGTGGAGGTCGCACCCTCAAAATATCCACTCATCTGCTGTACCGGAAGCGGTAGCTCGCCATGTTTGCATCTTTAGCGTCGATCGCCCGGATGATTTGTTGGACCACCAAGTCGGAGTCGCCATAACACGGGATCCGGGCGAATGCCAAGCTCTTTGGCAAGCGGGCCCGTGAATGAGTGCCTCGTATTGGCGGCGTTGTTGGAGGCGGCGAAATGGATCTGCGGTAGCGTGCCAGGCTTGTAAGCCTTTGGGGGAAGTGAGGACCACGCGGGCTCCCAAGCCGGGTCGCATCTTGGAGCCATCGAAATGCATCCGCCAATGGGTGGAGTCGGTATTTGGCAGTAATGCAGGTCTCGGCCCGGTCGGCGAGGAAGTCGGCCGGTGCTTGTGACTTGATGGCGGTAAAGCGGGGCTGGTAATAGATGGTGTAGGGGCCAACTCTATGGCCCATTTGGCCACTTCGGCGAAGCATCTCGACTTCGATGATCTCTGCTAGTGGGGCCGTGCAAACCATGGTGATTGGATGCTCTTGAAAGTAAGGCTTCAACTTCTTGGCGGCAAAGTGCACGCCGTAACACATCTTCTGGTATTGTGGGTAGTTCTGCTTGGAGGTCGACAATACCTCGCTCAGGTAGTATCTTGGTCTCACAGACAGTGGCGCCTTGCCTTCCTCCTTGCGTTCAACTACAATGACTGTGTTGACTACCTCTGGTGGCGGCAATATCAGGAGCATGGGCTCCTTTGAGTCGAGCCGCGCCGGCCTTGGGGAGTAGTCAGCATTTTCTTCAATCGAGAAAAGCTTCGTCCGCCTTGGAGTTCCATTGAAGAAGGTGGTCTTCTTCATGAGCTGGTACAGGAAGAGCTTTCTCGCCTAGCCGGTGATGAATCGGTGATAGGCGTAAGGCAACCGTGAATTTTGCACATCTAGCAGTCGGCGGGGTACTTCCATTCTTCGATTGCCTTGATCTTCGCTGTGGTTGCACCCTATGCCGCGTTCGAGACGAGGAAGCCAAGGAGCTGGCGGTGGTACTCGAAGACGCACTTCTCTGGGTTGAGCTTGATCTGGAATCGGCGCAGGTTTTCAAAGGTCTCCTTGAGGTCTTCCAACAACATTCCTCGCTTCTCCGTCTTCACCACCACGTCGTCCACGTAAACGTGGGCGTTTCTGCCGAGCTGCTTGAGGAGGCACTTCTGTATGCAACGCTGAAAGGTGGCGCCCGGCATTCCTCAAGCGAGCGTCATGGTCAGGTAGCAGAAGGCTCCAAACGGCGTGATGAAGGCGGTCTTCAATCTGCCGGCCGGGTTCAGCTTGATCTGGCGATATCCTGAGTATGCATCTAAGAAGCTCAACAGCTCGCATCCGGCTGTGGAGTCTAGCACCTGATCAATTCTTGGCAAAGCAAACGGGTCCTTGGGGCAGGCTTTGTTGAGGCTCATGTAGTCAATACACATCCGCCACTGCTTGTTCTTCTTTAGTACCAAGACCGGGTTTGCTAACCACTCTGGAAAGAACATTTCCATGATGAAACCGGCTGCGAGGAGCCGGGCTATCTCTTCTCCAACAACTCTTCTTTTCTCTTGACGGTGGCGCAAGGGCTGCTGGCCGGGCTTCACATCAGATCGGACATGTAACTTGTGCTCGGCGAATTCCGTCGGTACACAGGCATGTCTTTAGGGACCATCACGAAAATGTTCCGATTCTCACGGAGGAAATCGTGAGCTTCGCCTTCCTATTTGCTGTCGAGATTTGCACCTACGACAACGTATCTCTCGGTGCTCTGGGTCCAAGGGTAACTTCTTGGTCTCTCTTTGGCGGCAGGCGAGCCCTCGACTTCGACTCCTTGGGGTCGGGCGACATCTCTGGCTGCTTGCGGCCATTGCCATAACCCGATCAAGGAGCAGCTTCTCACTCATGATCACGAGGGGACTCGGCCAGCCCTTGTTGCTTCGGTACCTGAGCGGACGACTTTCTGTAATCGCCACTACGGTCGAATCCCTTGGTACTTGGCATCTTCATCTTGAGGTAGGCGTAGTGGGGGACCGCCATGAACTTGGCGGAAGAAGGTCGGCCAAGCGAGCATGGTAGGGGCTTCCGAGGTCCACCACTTCGAACGGGCCAGCTTCTCGTGAAAGTGATCTTTGTCCCCAAAGAGGACGTCTATCGAATCTTGCCAATCGGTGAGCGGAAAGGCGGTACAATTCCGTGGAACCGGTGATCCATTGTCTTGAAGCTGTCTTTGCTTGATTCTAACTTCTCCATTGTATCCTTGTACGAGATGTTGATCTCTTGCCTCCATCTATCGGCGACTTTCATGAAGCGGCGGCCCACCTATCCGCGGCAAGGGTGGCTCCCAAACCAGGGCGTAGGAGCCGGATTCGGCATCACCTTCCGGGTGATCAGCCCGGCTCAATTGATAGGTTTCTCGGACCAAAGGTGCATGAATTACGGAGTATCTGATGCTACATTCACTTCTTGAGTGTTGCTGCCGCTTTCTGGCGATCGTCGGCCACACTCTTTGGTGAACACTACATAGGCACCATGCTCTTACGGTACTCGTCTTGTCTTGCTGATCGGGCCGGCGACAGCCGACTCTTTGAAGCGGTGGTGGAGGCGGCGGCCAGCCGGCGGAAGGAAAGGCCGTCTCCCTATGGCGATCTGGTGAGCGATGGCACTTCCGGTGGTGTGGTTCGGCGGCGCCGCTATGGAACTGCGGCGAGGTCCATCCAGTCTGCCTTTCGTAGGAGAAGGCCGCAACCAGTTGGACTTGCCGCCTTTACGGCGCTATGGGGCTGCCCCTCGCTGCTGGTCTTCGACTGTCGCCACACGCGGCTGTTGGAAGCCGGCTGCGGGGCCTTGCGCTTGTGATCATTACTGCTGCTGTCGCCGGCTTAGTGTCGCCCGGCCGGAGTTAAGGAGCTAATTGAGCCACCTTGCGGTCGCCGCGACTTCAATCTCCAACTTCATGGAGGAGTCGGCTGTGGCGTGCTTGTTTTCTATGATCGGAGAGCTCGTCGAGGTCTCGGCTCGTCATAAAGGCTTGTGCTTGAGAAGGGTGCCTTCTACGCACCCGGCGGTGAAAGTACTCGATAGCACGCACCTCGTGCACTCCCTCATAGGAGTTCCGTGAGCTCGGCCAATGGCGTGGAGTAGTCGCGAGTAGACTTCGTTGGGGCCTTGCACACACAAGGAAAGCTGGCGAGGCTTGGGAGGTCGCTTGTACGTGCTCGTGAAGTTGCGGATGAAGGCCTCGGTGAAGTCTACCCAGCTGTTGATGCTGCGGGGCTTCAGGCTGTTCAACCATGTCCGGGCCGTGCCACAGGCATGAGGTGAACATACTTTCTGACAACACGCTTGTTGCGTTAAGCTATCTTGACGGCCGTGGAGTAGTCCACTAGCGAGTCCTCCGGCTTCCGCAGGCGGTGTATTTGGAGGTGTATCTCGGGAGTGTGAATCCTGCACGGGGAAGGGCTCGTCTCGGATCACGAGGTCGAAATAGGGCGGCCCAACTTCGTCTTCTTCTTCCAGCGCCGGGGATCGGTGGAGTCGCTCGATCCGGTGGCGGGTGTCGTTTTCTCCGACTCCTCTTGGCGGCCAAGGTGGTCGCCGAGAGTCGGATATTCGGCAGGTGGTGGGGAGACTCGCCTTTCTGCGGGGAGGAGGAGGCGAATAGTCGTCCCGCCGCTTCCTTGCTCTCGGGCGGCCGTCGCGCTTCGATGGAGATGTGGAGTCCGGCTATGGCTGACAGCGGATCTTATTATTCTTCCACGGACGCCTCCAGCCCGGCGTCAGAGGCGCCGCGCTTGATCTCGGGCGGGAGGCAAATCGCCGTGTTGTCGTCGCGGCGCCTCCGTGCGGCGGTAGCCGTCTTGTCGCAGCGGCCGCGTCGAGGAGTTGCTGGACCCGCTTCCGTCATCGGCGGCGCTCCTACGCCCTCGAAGTTATCGGCTCGTCTGCGCCGCTGGCGGCGCGGATGTTCTCAGCGGCGTGGTGTACGGGCGATTGGCGAAAGCGGATGGCGATAGCTACGCCCGCTGCTTGAACCGCGCTTAGGCAGCTAGGCCCGGTCGGGCCGGGCGAGCCGCCTGGCGCGATCCATCTCGCGCTGGTAGGCTTCGACAGCGTCTCATGCTTGCCAGCTCCAATATGCGCCCGAGGCTGGAGGCGGCGCCGCTCAAATGACCCAGCGTCGGGCGTCTTCTGAATCGGGCGGTCAGGTCTTGCGAGAACCCAGCGTCCGAGAGGGTCTGAAGCTCCCTCGCCGGAAGGCTTCGGCTGTGACCACGACGAGCACCTCCGCGGACGGTAAGCTTCCGCCGCCTCTCCGCATGAGGGAGCGGCTCGCCGAGACCACCACGTTGGTGGGGAACGCGTCGGCGACGCGGTGTCGGAGGCCGACCAAAGATCGGGTCGGTGGAGCCTACGGATTTCCGTGTCGGGCGGCAGGCTCGGGCCAAGATGTGGAGCTTTTCGAGGAGGCCCGCGAGGAGGCTCGGGGCCATCCGTGCACTGCGTCGGATGAAGGCTCGTCGGGAGGCGAACCTCACCGACAAGTTCGGGTGAGGCAGCTCTTCGCGCAGGCGACCTCAGCGCCATGCAGCGTCGGTGCAGAACTCGTCGGCGTCTTGAGCTGGCTGCGCCGCTGGGAGGAAGAGGGTTCCGTCGAGCAGTTCTCTGGACGACGGTGCACCTAGCCCCATGGTGGGCGCCAAATGTCGAGGGTTGGAGTGCGACATATGCCAAAGGATGGCTTATCATGGAGGGGCTGAGTAGAACGTCAGTCGGTGCACAGAAGCGGGATGAGGCGAAGACCTGCACGCCCGGCCGAGATCTTACCCAGCAGGGGCTCTCCAGGAGATAACACCCCTCTTGCGCTGCGGGGTCTCCGCATGATCACTATGGCAAGGTGAGTAAAAGATTGCTCCTTGAGTTGTTCGGGGTGAGGAAGGAGAAGGGCACGGCTAGCTCTTCTCTTCCCCTCTATGTGTGTGTGTCAAACTACTAGGTTCCAACCCTTTGCATGGGTGCCCGGGGGTTTATATAGGCCTACCTCGGGGTACATAATGGTAATCCGTCAAGCCGGGTCCCAGCACTGCCACTTCCTGTTGCCGTCTTCTCCGCCGACTTCTGGGGCCGGCCGACTAGTGGGCCCTTGACGGTTCAATCGACATGGGGCCGACAGCCCTTGTCCGCCCGTGGTCTTGCCCGGCCAGAGTTATCAGTAGCCGCTCTTCATCTGTGCGAAGCTTGATGCGGCGAGGTCATGATGCCGCCGCTGGCGGGCGATCACTTGCCATTCCCTCAATACGATTAATGGCGCATGGAGCCCGTGGGAGGGGCGGCCGACTCTGGAGGCCGACTCCAGCGGGTCCGTCTTCAAGCGCTCTCACCGTCTTACGCAGACTCCGCCGACGGTCCCAGTCCGCCGTCTTTGGGTCGATGCAGGCGAGGCCATCGTGGGTACGAGAATCTGCTTCCACGGGGCTGACGTCGTGGGCAGCGTGGCAACAGTGCGCGCGACGGAGATCTCTGTCGATGCGGCCTTTCAGGGCCATGCACTGCTCTTTATGAGCTGTGGGCAGGGGCAGGCATGGCGGCTTTATCCCATCAGCCGTAGTCGCCAGGCAGAGGTGGGTGGAGTTGCGGGCCTATTCCCGTAGCCGGCTTCATCGAAGTCGCCGGGCTTGGAAATCGGCTTGTCTTGGGGCTGTCTCTGGGACCTTCGGCTGGGAGGGCGTCGGCGCACTCCGTCGCCGAAACTCTCGGCGGCTCTCCGCCTTGGGGTCTTGAGGGCGCAGATCTGCCCGATGTTTTGAAGGTCCATGGGCTCGGGTTTGCTCTACCCGTGGCCCATTACTCGACACTAGTCCAGACTCCCTCAGCGCCATCCTGGACTTTGCCTTGTCCAGTGGAGCACGGTGGAGGCGCTGGAGCTTCAGAAGATTGGCGCTCATGCCCCAAGGAGCTCCTCCTCCTGGGAACTCCGCCACCGCGCCGGTTCGTCAACAACCTCAAGCCCAGAGGGCGGCGATCACCACATCATCGAACACCTCCCTCGGTGCCCTGGTGTCATGGTACATTCGGGATGTGGGCAGAAAAAGGTCGTCGCTCACCTTCAGGTATTTGCCCGAGCCGGAGGCAGCAGAGGAGGAAGGTTGGTCATCGACCGCCCCCTCCTTGGCAGCGGCCTTGCCGGCCTCCCCGACAGGCCCCTTGCCGGCCTCCTCGGCAGGCCCCTTGTCGGCGTCCTCATCGGCGGTCTTTGCGGCCTCCTTAGCAGTGATTTTGTCGGTCTCGGCCTCGGCGTCCCTCGCGACCTCCTCGATGACGGTGTCGATGTCCTCCCGGTCCGCCGAGGAAGGGCCTGGATACCAAGAATTGGAATGAGACAGAGCCAAGGTCAAGGCTCAAGAAGAAGAAGGAAGAACAGGGACGGGAAGTAAGCAAACTTACCTGCACCGGGCTGGGAAGAAGTAGCACCCTCCCCACCAACACTCGTTGCCGGGGTAGAAACACCGGCACCCAAGTTCGTCTCCTCCTCCTCCATAGGCATGGGCTGGCGGTGGATGCCCTTGCCGGGGACGCCCCTCGGTGTGGCTTAGTCAAGAGGGGCGGTGTGTTGGGGGTGGCCCTCGGCGGCTCCTCCTGATGGCGTTCTTCTCCTGCAAACCCATCAAAATCAGCATCAAGGATTCACACCCTAAAGTTCATCAATGGAGGAGCGAGTGATGGACTCACGCTGGGGGCTGGAGCGGGGGCTGCGTCGGGGGCTGCTGTCCGGGCTACTCTCCACCACCAGCGGCGTACCTGAAGTACCCGCTGGGGGCTTATTGCCCGTCGAGGCCTTGGACCTCTTCGCCACCCTCTGCGCCAACGTCTCCGTGTCCCTGTGAAGACAACATCAAATCAAATAAAGATGACACAGGAGTAAAGTCAGGAGATAATGTGGGGGAGGGGGGGGGGGGCGAGATACTTACTCTTCCTCCACCTCCTCCTCCACTAGCTTCCTCTTCCTCCTTGGGCTGAGAGACCCAACAACAAAGACGACCTCTGTGTCGACATCTGTGGAAGGAGGGGAAGGGGATGCAGTCCGGCGACGCTTGGATGAAGAAGAGGCGGTCATTTTCTTCTTCGCCACCGCGGCCTTCACCACCTTCTTCGCTGCCGCAGCCCTCGTCTGGCGCACGGACTGCTCCTGGACCTGTTGATGCGGCACGGCCCTGCTGGGCCGAACTGGTTCGCCGGAGCCAGCCCGGCGCAGGACGCGTCTCCTCCCTATGGCCGGAGGGTCGTCGGCCTCGGCCTCCTCCTCGGTCGACTCTTCGACCACATCATCGACAAGAGGAGCCCCATCGCCGGCACTGCTGGCCTCCCCAGCAGACTCCACCGATCCGGCGAGCTCCTTATCCTCCGCGGCCGCGCCGGCCTTGTCCTCCACGGCGCCAATGCTGCCGGCCTCCCAGGCAAGATCCACCTCCGCCGCCCTAGCGGCAATATAGTCCAGCTCCTCCTTGGTGGTATCCCAGCTAAGCAGTGGCTCATCACGGATGTACTTCTCCGACAAGCTGTCAAAAAAATCCTGCACCCACTCCGCTTCTGGCTCGACCCAGCTCGTGTCAAGGCCGTGCGCATTGATGTCCGGCATCATAGCAATGATGTCGGTCTGGCGAGAATTGTTGCTCAGCGGGACCACTCCCGCCGGCAACCCAAACAAGGGCCCCTTGACGGCCTTGCCGGTCTTTGTGGCCTTGCCAGTCCTCTCAACCCTGCCGTCGCGGTCCACGTCGAGCTGAAAGAGCCTCTGGCAAAAGTGGGCGTGCCCATCACCGTGAAGTTATGGTTCAAGCCAGGGCGGAGCCTCATGATGTCAGCAACGTTCCTATAATCCTAGGCTGACCTCCCCTTGTTATGAAATGGGGCAATCCGGTGGCGGATGAAATCAGCCCCAATCATTTCAAGGGTGAGCCCGGCCATGGTTAGGCGATGGATCCTGGTGGTGGCGACCGTGAGCTTCTCATTGTTGGCATCGACGTCGTCCCAGTCATTTCTACGGACCGGCGGCACCTAACGGACCCGCAGAACTCCTGCGGATCTTCTTCTTCAATCCAGCACCATCGACCCCGCCACTCTTCCCACCTCTCCATCTGAGCGCCCTCCGGATACGTACCCTTCTCCTGGCTCCTTGGGATCCAGGCGACACAGCCAGAGATGGCGCCTCCTTTATGGATACGAGGATAAAAGTAGTGCGGAAGAGCGCCGCGCTGGGATGCACTCTGGCGAAGCCCTCACAGAGATGGGCAAAAATGGCCATGCACTCTGCCGCATTTGGGGTGAAATCTAGAAGGTGGAAGCCATAAGTGTGCATGACGTCATTGAAGAAATTGGAGAAAGGGGGAAGAGCCCGTAAGATAAGTAGTCGACGAAGAAAGGATACCGATTCGGGCCGGCCTTAGCAAAATCGGCGGGGATGATGTGCATGGCCGGATGCCCCGTCATCTTCGCCCCCCACAGGGGCTTGAAGTAGTCCCGGAGATGGACAACATCGACCATAGAGGGGAAGTAGGCGTGCTACGTCCGGAGCGCCGCCAATTTGTTCTCTGGCACCTCCTTCTCCCCATCATCCTTGGCCACCCGCTTTCCTTGCTTGACTTGGGCGCCATGGCGACCGGGAAGAGGTGGGGGATCAAAGGCAATGGAGGCGCGGCGGTGGCGAGCAGAGGCGAGCAGAGGCGAGAGAGTTTTTGCTTTGAGGAAGAAGAGAGGAACGGTGGTTCCGAGATTGAAAAGACGCGGAGGGTAAATGAGCAGCGCGCCTACAGTTTCCCTTTATTTTTGGGGAAGGCGCGGGCCGCCTCTTTACCATTAACTTCGATGTGACGCATGAGGGCAGCAGCTGCCCCACGCATGACCCCCACGTCACGCACGACCCCCACGTTGCGCATTCAACGCGGGTCATGGGGAAGCGCAACGAGCGAGGGAGTTACTGCGGTAAAACCTGCGCAAGACGCTGGCCACTTGACCGACTGCCTGGCCTGGCCCAATTAACGCCTCACAAGATATATGTGGCCCAGTCTGGGCTCCTATCGGTGTACAAAAGTAGGGGTCCTTTTTTGTACCCCGTTACTTGTGCGTGGGCAGTCGCAGCCCCACGCCCCTGGCCACACTTAGTAGGGCAGAGGAGGGAAGCAAAGCCACAAGACAACCAGACCAACGCCAAGCCAGAAACAGAAAGAGCAGAGGGGCGAGGAGAACTCCCCCGGCAAGGCCCTTGCCGGGGCGGCCTCCACAGCCCCGGCAAGAACCTTGCCGGGGCAACTTGCCCAACACCAGCCGGGCCGCCACCCTTGAGCCCAAGAGTTCCAACACCATCAACCACTTTGGAATCAAGGCTCGGGAGGCACCTCCATGGTGGCATGCAGATCTTTGTGAAGACCAGAAGCATACAGGATCAGATGAGAACCAGAAGACGAGGATCCACGACAAGATCCTTGCCGAGAATACCCACGAGACCCTCAGCAAGCCCCTTGTCAGGGACGACCATGACGCCACGGCAAGATCCTTGCTGGTTCCCGGGAAGACTCTTGCCGTAGACATCTACAGGGCCGCGACCAGGACCACATCTGCCAAAGCCCCGCTCCGTTCCCATGCAGCTGCCAGCCCACCAACTAGGCGAACGCCTGCGTGGCGACGTGCAACCTCTAGGCCAACTCAGCAAGCACCTGCGTGGTGGCATGTAGATCTTCATGAACACCCTACCACCACGCCAACTCAAAGTTCTGCCCGGCCTACATGGCGCTGCATGCCTCGCTGGCACTGGACGCGTGTCGGAGCAAAGGCGGAGCGGCGATTTTGACGGACAGCCTCGTTACTACACCCCGATAAAGCAAGTGGACACCTAAGTAGCGCATTTAATGCACCTTGTCCTGTAATGACATGCGATAAGCTCGACCACTGTATAGCTTTCCACCTCCTGTGTGCCACTGTGGCAGCCCGACCCTTTGTCTATAAAAGGAGGCCCGTGGCATACTGGGAGAGGATTCAGATCTTTTGGATGACGGACGCGCCGTAGCTAGTTCAAGAGCTCAAGAACATTCAAATATACAACAATGCAGGACTAGGGTATTACGTATCCTCGCGGCCGAAACCTGGGTAAACGATCCTTGTGCTGGCTTCTAGACCCGCTCTTGTACAGCCTCGCCGCCTACCAACTGTAGCAAAAGGGATTCCAAAGTGATCCCAGAGGTGTCGCTTTCCGACATTGTTGCTACTATCGCTATTTGCTCGTTACAAATTATCTTGCTATCAAACTACTCGCTACTTACAGTTTCAGCACTTGCAGACACCTTCACGAAAACTACTTGTCATTTCCTTCGCTTCCTCGTTGGGTTCGACACTCTTACTTATCTAAAAGAGCTACAATTGATCCCCTATACTTCATGGGTCATCAAGGCTATTTTGCTGGCGCCGTTGTTGAGGAGTGAAGTGCCTTTGGTAAGTGGAATTAGGTAAGGAAACATTTATATAGTGTGCTGAAATTTATTGTCACTTGCTACTATGGAAAACAATCCTTTGAGGGGGTTTTGTTGGGGTATCTTCACCTGGTCCCGAACCACAATTAATTGCCCCTCAACCTACTACACTTACTAAAAATATTGAATATGAAATTCCTTCGGGTATGATAGAACAACTACTAGCTAATCCTTATCCAGGAGATGGAACCGAACATGCTGATATGCACTTGATATATGTAGAACAAATTTGTGGATTGTTCAAGCTTGCAGGTTTACTCGGAGATGAGGTGATGAAAAAGGTTTTCCCTTTATCTTTGAAGGGAAAATCATTGGCATGGTATAGGCTATGCGATGATAATGGATCATGGAATTGGAATCGTTTAAAATTGGAGTTCCACCAAAATTTTTATCATATGCATCTAGTTCATCGTGATCGGAATTACATATATAATTTTTGGCCTTGTGAAGGAGAAAGTATCGCTCTATCTTGGAGGAGGCTGAAGTCAATGTTATATTCTTGCCCCAATAATGAGCTCTCAAGAGAAATTATTATCCAGAATTTTTATGCTTGGATTTCTTGTAATGATCAAACCATGCTGGATACTTCTTGTGCTGGTTCTTTTATGAAGAAAACTATTGAATTCCAGTGGGATCTTTTGGAAAGAATTAAACACAACTCTGAAGGTTGGGAACTCGACGAAGGTAAAGAGTTAGGTATAAAGCTTAAATATGATTGTGTTAAATCTTTTATGGATACCGATGCTTTTCAAAAGTTTAGCACTAAATATGGACTTGACTCTGAGATAGTAGCCTCCTTTTGTGAATCATTTGCTACTCATGTCGAACTCCCTAAAGAGAAGTGGTTCAAATATCACCCACCTATATATTAAAGATGAAATTAAAAACCCAGTACCAGTTAAAGAAGAAACTATATTCTATAATGTTGATCTAGTTGTTCCCTCTTTAGCTTATATTGAGAAACCACCTTTTCCTGTTAGGATAAAGGAACATGCTAAAGTTTCAACTGTGGTTAACAAAAGCTATGTTAGAGCACCTAAACCAGATGAACAAATTAGGGTGGAACCTAATGTTTCTATGGTTAAAGATCTCTTAGAAGAAGATATAGATGAGCATGTTATTTACTTCTATGCAGAAGCTGCTAGAAATGCTAAACCCAATAAAAGGGATAAACATAGACCAGTTGTGGGCTTGCCTGTCATTTCAGTTAAAATAGGAGATCACTGTTATCATTGTTTATGTGACATGGATGCTAGTGTGAGTGCTATTCCTTAAACTTTATATCAAGAAATTAAGAAAGACCTAGCACCTGCAGAGATAGAAGACATAGATGTTACTATTAAACTTGCCAACAGAGACACCATATCACCTTGCGGGATTGTTAGATATGTTGAAGTCTTGTGTGGGAAAATAAAATAACCTACTGATTTTCTTGTTCTTGGTTCCCCACAAGATGACTTCTGTCCCATTATCTTTGGTAGACATTTCTTGTACACAGTTATTGCTAAGATAGACTGCAAGAAACAAACTGTTAGTGTTAGCTTTGGTGATGAGTCTCATGAGTTTAATTTTTCCAAGTTCAGTAGAAATCATCATGAAAAAGAATTACCTAGTAAGGATGAATTAATGGGTCTTGCTTCCATTGTTGTGCCACCTACCGATCCTTTAGAACAACACTTGCTAGACCATGAAAATGATTTACATATGCATGAAAGAAATGAAATAGATAAGATTTTCTTTGAACAACGTCCTTTGCTTAAACATAATTTTCCTATTGGAACTCTAGGAGGTCCACCTCCACCTAAAGGTGATCCTTTGTATGTATTAAAAATTGCTAGACACTTTGAAATATTCTTATCTTGATAAAAAGAAGATATATCCTGTTATTATTAGTGCTAACCTTTTAGTACAAGAAGAAGAAAGATTATAGAAATTCTAAGGAAGCACCGAGCTTCTATTGGATATACTATTGATGATTTAAAGGGCATTTGTCCCACTCTATGTCAGCACAAAATTAATATGGAACCTAATGCTAAACCAGTTGTTGATCACCAACGTTGGTTAAATCCGAAGATGAAAGAGGTGGTAAGAACGGAAATATTAAAACTTCGAAGGCGGTATAATCTATCCCATAGCTGATAGTAGGTGGGTAAGTCCTGTTCATTGTGTCCCTAAGAAAGGAGGTATAACTGTTGTTCCTAATGATAAGATTGAACTTATTCCACAAAGAAATGTTACAGGCTATAGAATGGTAATTGATTTCAGAAAATTAAATAAAGCTACTAGAAAAGATCATTACTGTCGGTGTCAAAACCGGCGGATCTCGGTAGGGGTCCCAACCAAAGGCCTAGGCGGATGGTAACGAGGAGACAAGGGACGATGTTTTTACCCAGGTTCGGGCCCTCTCGATGGAGGTAATACCCTACTCCCTGCTTGATTAATATTGAAGATATGGGTAGTACAAGAGTAGATCTACCACGAGAGATCGAGAGGCTAAACCTAGAAGCTAGCCTATGGTATGATTGTTGTTCGTCCTCACGGACTAAAACCCTCCGGTTTATATAGACACCGGACAGGGTTAGGGTTACACTGAGTTGGTTACAATGGTAGGAGATCTACATATCCGTATCGCCAAGCTTGCCTTCCACGCCAAGAAAGTCCCATCCGGACAGGCAGAGTCTTCAATCTTGTATCTTCACAGATCCGTGAGTCCGGCCAAAGATGATAGTTAGGCTATCCGGACAATCCCTAGTCCGGGACACCCTCAAGAGACCTGAACCAGGCTTCAATGACGGCGAGTCCGGCGCAGATATTGTCTTCGGCATTGCAAGGCGGGTTCCTCCTCCGAATACTTCATAGAAGATTTTGAACACAAGGATAGTGTCCGCTACGCAAAACAAGTTCCACGTACCACCGTAGAGAGAATAATTTTGCAGATCTGTTGACGTATTCATGGCGTGACATCACACCACGACCAAGCCTTTATTCGAATCGCTTTTTCTTGTCACCTGCCTCGGTAGCGTTTAGCGAAGCGGTTTCTTGGCATGTCTTATCAAAGCGAGATCGTGCCCACTTATTCGAGATTCTCATCAATACGGACGTGGGTAACCCAGCGCCATTGATTACGGCGCTTGGGAGATAAGCGAGTTTACCGGGTGGCGGGGGCGCATAGTCCCGTCCAGTATAAGGGGATAAGGATCCACCTTTCACCTACACCTTCTTCCTCCTTTGCTCATCCATTTCCGCCAAGACTCGAGCTCCAGCCCAAAGTCCGCACATCCCACCTCAACCTTCTCCAACTATGTCCGGAGCGGGAGGCAGGTGGATGGCCTCCTCCGCCACGGAGGGGCACATCGAAAAAAGCTGCGGAAGGTCGGATACTTGTCCAAGAACATCACAGACTGCTACCCGACGAGGGGCAGCTCATTCCAACCCCCAGGCCCCATGAGAGGGTGGTGTTTCTCACCCACTTCCTCCGAGGACTAGGTTTTCCACTTCACCCATTTGTCCGGGGGCTCATGTTCTACTATGGTCTGGACTTCCACGATCTAGCCCCGAATTTCGTCCTCAACATCTCGGCGTCATCATCATGTGCGAGGCCTTCCTCTGCATCGAGCCCCACTTCGGCTTATGGCTGAAGATCTTCAATGTCAAGCCGAAGGTAGTGGGCGGCCACCAAGCGGAGTGCGGAGGTGCCATGGTTGGCAAGATGGCCAAAGTCCTATGGCTCGAGGGCTCCTTTGTGGAGACCATAAAGGGGTGGCAATCGGGGTGGTTCTACATCACCGAGCATGCGCGATTCTCAATGGCGGCGGCCTGAATTCCAATCTAGCCTCCCACACCGCTCACATCATGGAAAGAGACGGGCCCGACATGGGGGATTCGACGAGCTGTCCGGACTCCAAACCTCAAGGCCCCAAACCTGGTGGACAAGAATCTCAGGCTTGTCAGCGTTATCCAGGTGATGCTCATCCGCGAATTCTCCCATGCCAACAACGTGGGCCTTCAAATTGTGGGAGTTCGATCCGCGCCAGCACTCAACTCTGAAGAGGCTCTTCGACACTACGCATGCGAAGATGCCCGGAAGGTGCTGTTCAAGGGCGCCGAGGCTCCCACATCCGCTACATCAAGATCACCAGTTCATTCGCGGCGTCAAGCCAGCGAGGTAAGTTATTTTACCCTTTATGGGACTCTTTTTCATAGTTTGACTCTATGCGGGATCTAAAACTCCCTAACCTTTGACAGACTGGTTGAAGACGTCAGCCCCTTTGCCGAAGACCCAGCCGGACGCCCGATTGACGGGGCTCTGGCTCCAGAACCTCACGTGGTGCCGGAGAAGAAGGCCAAGAAGAAGGCCCGGGAACTCGAAGGAGCTCCCGGCGCTTGATCTTGTCGGACTCATCGCCTCGACAACCACCGGCGGAATCCTCCTCCGAGGAAGAGGAGGAGGAAAAGCCTCTCCCAGTGGGGGAGAGAAGAAAAGGAAGGCCGCCCCAACTGGGAGGCCAGAGGGTCCAAGAAAGGAGGGACCTTCCTTCCGGACTTCTCCACCAACGGCTTGACAATGACGGAGGAGGGCCACCAAGGGCCAAGCCTGGCGAGATCGTAAGTGTCCGGACTCGGAATAGTTCATGAGTTTTATTTGTCGCATAGTGTCTTCTAGCCGAATATGACCATGTAGCCACATGAGGCGAGCTTGCCGCAGTCGGCGGCTCCCTGGGCTTGTCGGATGTGAATAGTACTTCACTTCCGACCTCTTCCTCTCCTCGTGTCACCCATTTAATCGCGGTGGAGTCCCAAAGGGGCCCAGCCAGGGGAGGAGGTGGTCTGTAGAGGCGCCAAGAAGGCGACCTCCCGGACTCGAGGCGCAAGGGGCGAGACCCCGTGAGGGCTCTAAGTCCGGCCCTGTGCGAGACTCCGTCACTGGAACCTTCAAGTGGTTCCAAGTCCGCAAGCGGCCCCTTGTAAGAAGGGTAAGACTACGACGCCGGTGAGCTCCGGCCCATCCGGAGGCACGGGATAAGCTTTGGCCGGAGGCGCTTAAAGGCGCCTCCATCGACGAGGAGCACCGCCTTGTTATGAGTGTGGTCATCCAGAAAGTTCAGTCCGCCAAGAGCGGGCTGATCGAAGCTGCATACCAGCCTTCTAACGGGCTTTGAGGTAAGTTTAGAATATGTAAAATATTACCGCATAGAGCGGTAGCCCACGATGCTTAGTTCGGTGTTGGAAAGAAAAGCCGGACTAAGGATCTAAAAAGATATACGCAAGAGTCTAACATAAGTATGTCAATATGCGAATCTGAAAGCTCTGGCCGACGACCTCTGCCCGACCTTATTGCGGAGGTCATTGCATTGAAGAAGAGCCTCGAGCGGTCCGAGAACGAGCTCAGCCTTGCCAAGAAGCAGCTCGAGGACAAGGAAGGTAAGTAATACCTTATGGAATTTAAAAAATGTGGTTGCAAAAGATAACAGGAATAACATGGGTATTGCAGGGGCCACGAGCAAGGTGGCGACCCTGAAGGAGGCGGTGTCCGCGGCCGAAACAAAGCTCGGCCAGAGGCGCGACCGAAGCGAGAAGGGGAGGCCTTGGTGGCGGAGGTACGGCAAGAGCTCGAGCTCTCGATGGAAAACACGAGGGTTTGGAACGTGACTCGAAGATCCGAGAGTCCGAGCTTGCCTCGGCTCTTGAAAGTGCCAAAGCTGCTAAGGCCGAGGCCCAAAAAGCCCTCCAGGAGATTGAGGCAATAAAGAAGATCGTGGCGGGTAAGGCATTCTTTATGCAGAGCAAGAATTTAAAAGTCAATTATCTAGTACTTACCCGAATCCGGAGCTCTCCAGGAGCGTTCGTAGATCTGCCCCGTAGTGTGTCTGATGCTGCCGCGTTCTACTGCGCCAAGGAAGGGAGCTCGATGGAGAAGGTGTTCTGGTCTCGATTATCTTTGAGGCCGAGCGTCAGTGCCCTTGACGTCGGTATCAAGCAGCTGGTCGAGCTCCACAAGGTCGCCGAACAGGCCATGAAGGACCTTATAGTTGGTGTGGCCATTGGAAGCCATGCACAGGAGCTGCGCCGGGCTAGTCACGTGACTGGTGGGCCTTTACATCCGGATTGAAGTCATCAAGCGCTCCATCTGCATTGAAGGTGCCCGTCAGACCATTGCCCGATGCTAAAGTGCACTGGGGCAAAACTGGATCTGAAAGAAGCTTGTGACAGACGGGCCACCGAAGGGCAAGGAGCATCGCAAGCCCGAAATGTACTATGAGGGCGTCTGAAGGGTGCCCGCCAGTATAAGCGGATGAGTGCTCCAAAGATGTAATTTTGAATAGACTCGCATTTGTTATCTGTCACGCTGAAAACTTGTTCATATCGCTTAAGCAACGCTTGTTAATTTAAAATATTACCTTCTCATGCGGCTGTTTATCAAATTTGAGAGATGGCAAGTCGTTGGCTTGACCCCCATACCCACGAGTCTTTGGGGTGTTCGGGATAAACTTGAGCGCTCTTGTTCCCATTCTTGGGTCCATCGAGGAGGCGCTCAGCATAGCGAACAAGGCAACCGGACTTATAGTGCTTGAACACTCTCACTTAGCCATAGAATTCTATACTTTTAAATTTCAGCGAAGCCCCTAGTATTCGGAAGACCGAGTTCGGGGCGCTATCCATGCCTTGGCCGGACAATGCCGACTCCTCGCTCTAAGCGGCATAAGTCTTTAGGGACCCGGAAAAACCTCTCGAACAGCGACCGGCTCTCACCCTATCATGACGGTCAGTTTAGCTTTCTCCATCGAGGTGCTCAACCTAGCTCAACTGGGCACAATCGCGATGGTTCTCCAGCCGCTACCTTAGCCGATATAACGGAACGTAAGATACCAAAACATGGGAGCCGGGAAAACCCAACTATTGACCCAAGACATGATTCGAGCCGATGCATATAATGCTATAAGTTGAGGGTGCCGCACTTGTGAAAGTGTTCGGACTTATCACACCATACTTTTGGGGTACTTAAGCCCACAGTGTATTGGCCGTACCAAAGTGTCTGGGTGCAACATGTCATGAAATGAACATATATATAGATAAAGAAAGGAGTGCAATAATAGGCAAAAGCTATGTATTGTTTATTCAAAAGAAACTGCAAATAAAAGCAGAACGATACAAATTGTGCGATAAGCAAGGTATGGGACTATTTAACATGGCCCCCTCCAAGGGTAAGCTGTGGTATGGTATGTAAAACAGGTATAATGCTCGTAGTAGAGACCACCTGGACACTCGACGTAGTTTTCTGCTTCCCTGGCTGTTGCATCGTGAGTTCGGCAATTCTAGCGCCGGACAGGACTTACGGAAAACGGAGTCCTGAAAGTAAAAAAGAAGAAAAGAAAAGGAATGACACAATCGGGAGCCACAGTGCGGTTGGGCGCGTGCAGGCGTGCGGTGGTCGTGCCCCTCTTATGCCCATGGTATCTCCAGGGCGTAGTTATGTACGCAGCGTAATCGGCTTCGCAGTTTCGCGAGGGCTGGGGTTGGGGCGGATTGCTACGCATGCTCGGATCGTGCCGAGCGGTCTTGTTGTAGGTTACTCGGACGGCGCTTTGACGGTGGCCGGACGTTTAATAGCCGGACTCGAGTATTGCTGTGAGAGGCTGCTTTGCACCTCCGCCGCGAGGGTCACCGTGTGCTCCTCCGTTCGGAGAGAGCGTTCGGTGTTTCCATTGACCGTGATTACTCCTCGAGGGCCTGGCATCTTGAGCTTGAGGTATGCGTGGTGCGGCACCGCATTGAACTTTGTAAATGCGGTTCGCCCAAGCAAAGGCGTGATAGCCGCTGCGGAACGGGACTATGTCGAAGATTAACTCTTCACTTCGGAAGTTATCCGTGGAACCGAAGACCACTTCGAGTGTAGCTGAGCCTGTACAATTGGCCTCTACACCTGGTATGACGCCTTTAAAGGTCGTCTTTGTGGGTTTAATCCTTGAGGGGTCTATGCCCATTTTGCGCACTGTATCCCCGATAAAGCAGGTTCAGGCTGCTACCGCCGTCCATCGGGACTCTAGTGAGGTGAAATCCGTCAATAATTGGGTCAAGAACCAATTGGCGAAACCGCCGTGATGGATGCTAGTGGGGTGGTCCTTCGATCGAAGGTGGTCGGGCAGGAAGACCATGGGTTGAACTTCGGCGACTGGCTCCATCGCCATATCGTCCCTTAGTGCGGCGCTTCCGCTCCCTTTTGGGTATGTGGGTTGCGTATATTATGTTCACCGTCCGCAGTTGTGTGGGAAAGCCCTTCTGTCCTCTATTGTTCGGCGGCCGAGGCTCTTCCTCGTCATTATTATGAAGCCCCTTGTCGGCGCTTAGCTTGCCTGCTTGCTTGAACACCCAACAGTCCCTGTTGGTCTGGTTGGCTGGTTTTTCGGGGGTGCCATGTATCTGGCACAAGCGATCGAGTATTCGGTACAAATTGTACGGGCCCTGAGAATTTCTTTTGAATGGCTTTTCCGCTGATCTGGTTTAGAGCCTCTGAATGTGGCATTGTCTGTCGTATCTTCAGCATTATCACCATTAATGTGGCGTTTATGCTTGTTGCGACGCGACCTGCCATTGCTGTCCTTGGTATCCGAACTATCAGGATTTTTGGTCAAGTTGTGACTACGAGCTAGCCAGCTGTCCTCTCCCACGCAAAAGCGGGTCATGAGCGTTGTGAGGGTCGCCATGGATTTCGGCTTTTCCTGTCCTAGGTGCCGGGCAAGCCACTCGTCGCGGATGTTATGTTTGAAGGCCGCAAGGGCCTCTGCATCCGGACAGTCAACGATTTGATTTTTCTTGGTTAGGAACCGTGTCCAGAATTGTCTGGCCGATTCTTCTGGCTGCTAAATTATGTGGCTGAGTTCATCGTCGTCTGGTGGTCGCACATATGTGCCCTGGAAGTTATCAAGGAATGCGGCTCCCAGGTCCTCCCAACAACCGATTGACTCTGCTGGCAAGCTGTTGAGCCAATGACGAGCTGGTCCTTTAAGCTTGAGTGGGAGGTATTTGATGGCATGTAGATCATCACCGCGGGCCATGTGGATATGGAGGAGATAGTCCTCGATCTAGACCGCGGGATCTGAGGTACCATCGTATGATTCGATGTTTACGGGCTTGAAGCCCTCAGGGATTTTATGATCCATTACTTCATCTGTGAAGCATAGTGGGTGTGCGGCGCCTCTGTATTGGGCTATATCACGACGTAGCTCATATGAGCTTTGTTTACTATGTTCAGCCCGGCCGGAATTGCTGAATCCGGCGTGACAGCTATCGTCACGTGTCGTGGGGCGCCCACGCGATCCGTAGATCGATCTTGTATTCCTTGCCTTGTCCTCCAATATGTCTCGCAGGTCTGGCGCGTTTCCCCGTGCCTTGGTACTTTTCGAGCGACGCCGAAGTACGGCTTGAATGGAGGGTCTAGAGGCCTCTCTGTCGCGACCACGGGGTGGCTGGTCGGCCGCATCATGCGCTGGTGATGTAGGTTTGGGTGCTGCTTCCTCTAATTGGGGTAGAAGCCTGCGTTTGGGGTATCTCTTGGAGGGGCGTTCGAGTTCATACTCTTGGAGGGGGTAGCAAGTCTTGGTCAGCTCTAAGCTGCTGCTGCTTTTTCTTGAGGCTGCTTGTCGTGGCCATAAGCCTGCGTTTGAAACGCCTGTTCGGCGAGGATCCTCCGGCCACGACAAATTAAATCGTCGAGAGGCTTGCCTCATCTTCGGAGGGAGGCATATAATTATCGTCCTCCACCTCCCTGTCTGCCGTTCTATCATGGGGGCTGGCTTCTCCCTCCTCCTGTGCTGAATCCTGCTAGAGGGGGTTGTCTTCGGCACTGTCCGGGGTGTTATTATCTCCTGTGCCGGAATCGCTGTTTTTACTGTGGCGGGATTTAGATGACGCTTGGCCCGGCGTCGGTGCTTGGGCTGTTTCTTGGAGGGGTCATCCTCCATTGTTCCATCGCCGTTCCCATCATTTGGGATGTCCACCATGTATATGTTGTATGACGAGGTGGCCTTCCGGTGCCACAGTAGGCGCTGGTTCTTGGTCGTCTCTCAAAGATCGTCGTCCATACCGTCGATGTCTTCGGAGTCGAAATCGAGCATGTCAGTTAAATCATCGACAGTGGCTACAAAGTGGGTGGTGGGTGGGCGTTGAATTTCTTCGTCGTTCGCATCCCAACCTTCCTGACCGTAGTCCGGCCAGGGCTCTCCAGATAAAGAGAGAGACTTTAGTGAATTCAGGATGTCGCCAATGGGCGAGTGCTGAAAGATGTCCGCGGCAGTGAACTCCATGACCGGCGCCCAATCGGATTCGATTGGCAGGGGCGCGGAGGATTCGGAGTCCGGAGAGGAGTCCGGCACCCTGGAGTCGCGGTCTTCGCAAAGGACAGGGATGGAGTTTGTCTCAATCGCCGTAGAGATCGTAGCCCCCGAGGCGGTGTCCAACCACTCGTCCTTGATCGGTGAAACCGGCTCCGAATTAAGGGTCGGAGGCGAAGGCAGCTGGTCTGACCTCGAGGGCCTTTGTTAAGGCGGCAGAGCTAGATCGCACTCCATCAAGACAAAGGCGGCGCGCTTTCGGCTGGCTCGAATCCGTCGAAGATCAAGTCTCCTTGAATATCGACCGTATAGTTCAAGCTTCCAAATCTCACACGATGGCCAGGGGCGTAGCTTTCGATCTGCTCCGGATGGCCAAGTGAATTGGCCCGGGCAGCGATTAAAAGCCGCGAATCTGAAGATCTGTCCGGGGAGAAAAGTCTCACCCGGACTGCGTCGTTCTTGATGATTGAAGGAGCCATCGGGCCTATAGGTGATTGGCGACACCGAGGAACTCTCAATGAAAGCACCAATGTCGGTGTCAAAACCGGGCGGATCTCGGGTAGGGGGTCCCAACTGTGCGTCTAGGCAGATGGTAACAGGAGACAAGGGACACGATGTTTCTACCCAGGTTCGGGCCCTCTCGATGGAGGTAATACCCTACTCCTGCTTGATTAATATTGATGATATGGGTAGTACAAGAGTAGATCTACCACGAAATCAGAGAGGCTAAACCCTAGAAGCTAGCCTATGGTATGATTGTTGTTCGTCCTACGGACTAAAACCCTCCGGTTAATATAGACACCGGATAGGGTTAGGGTTACACAGAGTCGGTTACAATGGTAGGAGATCTACATATCCGTATCGCCAAGCTTGCCTTCCACGCCAAGGAAAGTCCCATCCGGACACGGCACGAAGTCTTCAATCTTGTATCTTCACAGTCCAAGAGTCTGACCAAAGATGATTGTTCGGCTATCCGGACACCCCCTAGTCCAGGACTCCCTCAATTACCCTTCGCCTTTTATTGTTCAAATTCTTGAAATATTATCTAAGCACGCACACTTTTGCTTCCTTGACAGATATTCTGGCTTTTCACAAATACCTGTTTCTCAACCTCATCAAGAAAATACCACTTTTACTTGTCCGTTTGGAACCTATGCTTATAGTGTTGGGGAACGTTGCAGAAAATAAAATTTTTCCTACGGTTTCACCAAGATCCATCTATGAGTTCATCTAGCAACGAGTGATAGGAGTGCATCTACATACCTTTGTAGATCGCGAGCGGAAGCGTTCAAGAGAACGGGGTTGAGGGAGGCGTACTCGTCGTGATCCAAATCACCGATGCCCAAGTGCCGAATGGACAGCACCTCCATGTTAAACACACGTACGGAGCGGATGACGTCTCCCACACCTTGATCCAGCAAGGAGGAGGGAGAGGTTGAGGAAGAAGGCTCCAACAGCAGCACGACGGCGTGGTGGTGATGGAGTGGCAGTTCTCGGCGAGGCTTCGCCAAGCTCACGCGGAGGAGGAGAGGTGTTGGGAGGGAGGGCTGCACCTTGGATTGTGTGTTCAGCCCTCACCTCGCCCCTCTATTTATAGGTGAAGGGGGAAGGGGGCAGCACCCTCTAGATGAGATCTAGAGGGGGGCGGAGACCAATGGGAGTGGGGCTTGCCCCCCAAGCAAGGGGGGCGCCCCCACTAGGGTTTCCCCCCCAACCTTAGGCGCATGGGCCGAAGGGGGGGATGCGCCAAGCCCTCCAGGGGCTGGTTCCCTGCCCACTACGGCCCATGAGGACTTCTGAGAGAGGTGGCCCCTCCCGGTGGACCCCCGGAACCCCTCCGGTGGCCCCGGTACAATACCGATATGCCCCCGAAACTTTCCGGTGACCGTATGACAACTTCCCATATATAAATCTTCACCTCCGGACCATTCCGAAACTCCTCGTGACGTCCGGGATCTTATCCGGGACTGTGAACAACATTCGGTAATCACATACAAGTCTTCCTAATAACCCTAGCGTCACCGAACCTTAAGTGTGTAGACCCTACGGGATCGGGAATCATGCAGACATGACCGAGACAGCTCTCCGACCAATAACCAACAACGGGATCTGGATACCCATGTTGGCTCCCACATGTTCCACGATGGTCTCATCGGATGAACCACGATGTCGAGGATTCAAGCAACCCCGTATACAATTCCCTTTGTCAATCGGTACGTTACTTGCCCAAGATTCGATCGTCGGTATCCCAATACCTCGTTCAATCTCGTTACCGGCAAGTCACTTTACTCGTCTGCGTAATGCATGATCCCGTGACCAAACACTTGGTCACTTTGAGCGCATTATGATGATGCATTACCGAGTGGGCTCAGAGATGCCTCTCCGTCATACGGAGTGACAAATCCAGTCTCGATCCGTGTCAACCCAATGACACTTTTGAGATACCCGTAGTATACCTTTATAGTCACCCGATTACGTTGTGACGCTTTGGTACACCCAAAGCACTCCTCACGGTGTCCGGGAGTTACACGATCTCATGGTCTAAGGAAAAGATACTTGACATTGGAAAAGCTCTAGCAAAATGAACTACATGATCTTGTGCTATGCTTAGGATTGGGTCTTGTCCATCACATCATTCTCCTAATGATGTGATCCCGTTATCAATGACATCCACTGTCCATAGTCGTGAAACCATGACTATCTATTGATCAATGAGCTAGTCAACTAGAGGCTCACTAGGGACATGTTGTAGTCTATGTATTCACACACGTATTACGATTTCGGATAATACAATTATAGCATGAATAAAAGACAATTATCATGAACAAGGAAATATAATAATAATCCTTTTATTATTGCCTCTAGGGCATATTTCCAACAGTCTCCACTTGCACTAGAGTCAATAATCTAGTTAGATTGTGATGAATCGAACACCCATAGAGTTACGTGTTGATCATGTTTTGCTCATGGAAGAGGTTTAGTCAATGGATCTGCGACATTCAGATCCGTATGTACTTTGCAAATTTCTGTGTCTCCATCTTGAACATTTTCACGAATGGAGTTGAAGCGAAGCTTGATGTGCCTGGTCTTCTTGTGAAACCTGGGCTCCTTGGCAAATGCAATAGCTCCAGTGTTGTCGAAGAAGAGTTTGATCGGCCCCGACGCATTGGGTATGACTCCTCGGTCGGTGATGAACTCCTTCACCCACATTGCTTCATGCGCTGCCTCCGAGACTGCCATGTACTCTGCTTCACATGTAGATCCCGCCATGACGCTCTGCTTGCGGTTGCACCAGCTTCTTGCTCCACTATTCAACATATACACGTATCCGGTTTGTGACTTAGAGTCATCCAGATCTGTGTCGAAGCTAGCGTCAACGTAACCCTTTAGGACGAGCTCTTCGTCACCTCCATAAACGAGAAACATGTCCTTAGTCCTTTTCGTACTTCAGGATATTCTTGATCATTGTCCGGTGTTCCTTGCCGGGATTACTTTGGTACCTTCCTACCAAACTTACGGCAAGGTTTACATCAGGTCCTGGTACACAGCATGCCATACATAATAGACCCTATGGCTGAGGCATAGGGGATGACACTCATCTCTTCTATATCTTCATTGCCGTGGTCGGGACATTGAGCCGAGCTCAATTTCACACCTTGCAAAGACCTGTGCAAGAACCCCTTCTTAGACTCGATGCATATTGAACTTCTTCAATATCTTATCAAGGTATGTGCTTTGTAGAGAAAGACCTATGAGGCGTCTCGATCTATCTCTATAGATCTTGATGCCTAATATACAAGCAGCTTCTCCAAGGTCCTTCATTGAAAAACTCTTATTCAAGTAGGCCTTAATGTTGTCCAAAAGTTCTATATCATTTCCCATCAAAAGTATGTCATCTACATATAATATGAGAAATGCTACTGAGCTCCCAATCACTTTCTTGTAAACACAGGCTTCTCCATAAGTTTGCATAAACCCAAACGCTTTGATCATCTCATCAAAGCGAATGTTCCAACTCGAGATGCTTGCACCAGCCCATAAAAGGATCATTGGAGCTTGCATACCTTGTTAGCATTCTTAGGGTCGACAAAACCTTCCGGCTGCATCATATATAGTTCTTCCTTAAGATAACCGTTAAGGAATGCCGTTTTGACGTCCATTTGCCATGTCTCATAATCATAGTATGCGCCAATTGCTAACAAGATTCGGATGGACTTCAGCTTTGCTACGGGAGAGAAAGTCTCATCGTAGTCAACCCCTTGAACTTGCCGATAACCCTTAGCGACAAGTCGAGGTTTATAGATGGTAACATTACCATCCGCGTCCGTCTTCTTCTTAAAGATCCATTTGTTTTCTATCGCCGCCGATCATCGGGCAAGCAAGTCTGTCAAAGTCCATACTTTGTTTTCATACATGGATCCTATCTCGGATTGTATGGCTTCAAGCCATTTGTTGGAATCTGGGCCCGCCATCGCTTCTTCATAGTTCAAGGTTCACCGTTGTCTAACAACATGATTTCCGTGACAGGGTTGCCATACCATTACGGTGTGGAACGTGTCCTTGTGGACCCAATGGGTTCTGAAGTAGCAACTTGATCCGAAGTACCTTGATCATCATCATTAGTTTCCTCTCCGGTCGGGTGTAGGCACCACATGAACATTTTCACGAAATGTACTACTTTACGGTTCAAGAGGTAGTACTTCATCGAGTTCTACTTTCCTCCCACTTACTCCTTTCGAGAGAAACTCCTTTTCCAGAAAGGATCCGTCCTTGGCAACAAAGATCTTGCCTTCGGATCTAAGGTAGAAGGTATACCCAATGGTTTCCTTAGGGTATCCTATGAAGACACATTTTTCGGACTTGGGTTCGAGCTTTTTAGGTTGAAGTTTCTTGACATAAGCATCGCATCCCCAAACTTTTAGAAACGACAGCTTAGGTTTCTTCCCAAACCATAATTCACACGGTGTAGTCTCAACGGATTTAGACGGAGCCCTATTTAAAGTGAATGTAGCTGTCTCTAGAGCGTATCCCCAAAATGACAGCGGTAAATCAAGAAGAGACATCATAGATCGCACCATATCCAATAGAGTGCGACACGACGTTCGGACACACCGTTATGCTTTGAGGTGTTCCAGGCAGCGTGAGTTGTGAAACGATTCCACATTTCCTTAAGTGTGTACCAAATTCGTGACCTAAATATTCTCCTCCACGATCTGATCAGAAGAACTTTATTTTTTGGTCACGTTGATTCTCTACCTCATTCTGAAATTCCTTGAACTTTTCAAAGGTCTCAGACTTGTGTTTCATCAAGTAGACATACCCATATCTACTCAAGTCATCAGTGAGGGTGAGAACATAACGATAGCCTCCATGAGCCTCAACGCTCATTGGACCGCATACATCGGTATGTATGATTTCCAATAAGTTGGTTGCTCGCTCCATTGTTCCGGAGAACGGAGTCTTGGTCATTTTGCCCATAAGGCATGGTTACATGTGTGTCAAATGATTCATAATCGAGAGACTCTAAAAGTCCATCGGCATGGAGCTTCTTCATGCGCTTGACACCAATCGACCAAGGCTGACGATGCCACAAGTATGTGGGACTATCGTTATCAACTTTACATCTTTTGGTATTCACACTATGAATATGTGTAACATCACGTTCGAGATTCATTAAGAATAAACCATTGACCATCGGGGCATGACCATAATACATATCTCTCATATAAATAGAACAACCATTATTCTCGGATTTAAATGAGTAGCCATCTCGTATTAAACGAGATCCAAATACAATGTTCATGCTCAAACTTGGCACTAAATAACAATTATTGAGGTTTAAAACTAATCCTTAGGTAAATGTAGAGGTAGCGTGCCGACGGCGATCACATCGACCTTGGAACCATTCCCGACGCGCATCGTCACCTCGTCCTTCGCCAGTCTCCACTTATTCCGTAGCTCCTGCTGTGAGTTACAAATATGAGCAATGACACCGGTATCAAATACCCAGGAGTTACTACGAGTACTGGTAAGGTACACATCAATTACATGTATATCACATATACTTTTAGTGTTGCCGGCCTTCTTGTCCGCTAAGTATTTGGGGCAGTTCCGCTTCGATGATCCTTCCCTTTGCAATAAAAACACTCAGTCTCGTGCTTGGGTCCATTCTTTGACTTCTTCCCGGCAAGCTGGCTTGCAGGGCACGGCAACATCTTTGCCGTCCTTCTTGAAGTTCTTCTTACCCTTGCCCTTCTTGAACTTGGTGGTTTTATTGACCATCAACACTTGATGTTCATTTTGAGTTCTACTTCGCTGACTTCAAGCATTGAAAATACTTCAGGAATAGTTTTCACCATCCCCTGCATATTGTAGTTCATCACAAAGCTCTTGTAGCTCGGTGGGAGCGATCAAGGATTATGTCAATGACCGCCTAAATGCGGGAGGTTAATATTCAAGCTGGGACAAAGCGGTTGTAACCTTGAGACATTACGAGATGTGCTCACTGACAGAACTATTTTCCTCCATCTTACAACTATAGAACTTGTCAGAAACTTCATATCTCTTGACCCGGGCGTGAGCTTGGAAAACCATTTTCAGCTCCTCGAACATCTCATATGCTTCGTGTTGCTCAAAACGCTTTTGGAGCCCCGGTTCTAAGATGTAAAGCATGCCGCAGTGAACAAGGGAGTAATCATCAGCACGTGACTAGCAAGCGTTCATAACGTCTTGGTTCTCTGGGATGGGTACTTCACCTAGCGGTCCTTCTAGGACATATGCTTTCTTGGCAGCTATGAGGATGATCCTCAGTTAGGACCCGATCCGTATAGTTGCTGCCATCATCTTTCAGCTTGGTTTTCTAGGAACGCGTTGAAGTTCATGTTGACATGAGCGTTGGCCATTTGATCTTCAAGACATATTTGCAAAGATTTTAGACTAAGTTCATGATAATTAAGTTCATCTAATCAAATTATTTAACGAACTCCCACTCAGATTTGACATCCCTCTAGTCATCTAAGTGTTACATGATCCGAGTCGACTAGGCCGTGTCCGATCATCACGTGAGACGGACTAGTCATCATCGGTGAACATCTCCATGTTGATCGTATCTTCCATACGACTCATGTTCGACCTTTCGGTCTCTGTGTTCCAAGGCCATGTCTGTACATGCTAGGCTCGCTGGGTTAACCTAAGTGTTTTGCATGTGTAAAACCGTCTTACACCCGTTGTATGTGAACGTAGGAATCTATCACACCCGATCATCACGTGGTGCTCAAAGCATTTAACTTTAGCAACGGGCGCACGCTTAGGGGAACATTTTCTTGAAATTATTATGAGGGATCATCTTATTTACTACCGCCGTTCTAAGTAAACAAGATGCAAAAACATAATAAACATCACATGCAATTAAATAGTAGTGACATGATATGGCCAATATCATATAGCTCCTTTGATCTCCATCTTGGCGCTCCATGATCATCTTGTCACCGGCATGACACCATGATCTCCATCATCGTGTCTCCATGAAGTTGCTCGCCAACTATTACTTCTACTACTATAGCTAACGGTTTAGCAATAAAGTAAAAGTAATTACATGGCGTTGAATCAATGACACGCAGGTCATACAATAATTAAGACAACTCCTATGGCTCACCGCGGTTTTCATACTCATCGACATGCAAGTCGTGATTCCTATTACAAGAACATGATTTCATACATCACAATATATCATTCATCACAACTTTTGGCCATATCACATCACAAGGCAATTGCTGCAAAAACAAGTTAGACATCCTCTAATTGTTGTTGCATCTTTTACGTGGCTGCAATAGGGTTCTAGCAAGAACGTTTTCTTACCTATGAAAAAGCCACAACGTGATTTGTCAACTTCTATTTACCCTTCATAAGGACCCTTTTCATCGAATCCGCTCCAACTAAAGTGGGAGAGATAGACACCCGCTAGCCACCTTATGCAACTAGTGCATGTCAGTCGGTGGAACCTGTCTCACGTAAGCGTACGTGTAAGGTCGGTCCGGGCCGCTTCATCCCACAATACCGCTGAAGCAAAATAAGACTAGTAGCGGCAAGAAAGTTGACAACATCTACGCCCACAACAAATTGTGTTCTACTCGTGCAAAGAGAACTACGCATAGACCTAGCTCATGATGCCACTTTGTTGGGGAACGTTGCAGAAAATAAAATTTTTCTACGGTTTCACCAAGATCCATCTATGAGTTCATCTAGGAACGAGTGATCGGAATGCATCTACATACCTTTGTAGATCGCGGCGAAGCGTTCAAGAGAACGGGGTTAAGGGAGTCATACTGTCGTGATCCAAATCACCGATGACCAAGTGCCGAACGGATAACACCTCGCGTTCATCATCGTCACGGAGGCGGATGACGTCTCCACACCTTGATCCAGCAAGGAGGAGGAGAGGTTGAGGAAGAAGGCTCCAACAGCGGACGACGGCGTGGTGGTGATGGAGTGGCGATTCTCCGGCAGGGCTTCGCCAAGCTCACGCGGAGGAGAAGAGGTGTTGGGAGGGAGGGGCTGCGCCTTGGATTGTGTGTGCAGCCTCTCCGCCCTCTATTTATAGGGGAAGGGGAAGGGCGGCCCCTCTAGATGATATCTAGAGGGGGGGCAAGGGAGGGCTTGCCCCCAAGCAGGCGCCCCACTAGGGTTTCCCCCCCAACCCTCGGCGCATGGGCCCACGGGGGGGGGGGGATGCGCCCAGCCCTCCAGGGGCTTGTTCCTTGCCCACTACGGCCCATGAGGCCCTCCGAGAGAGGTGGCCCCTCCCGGTGGACCCCCGAAAGCCCTCCGGTGGCCCCGGTACAATACCGATATGCCCCCGAAACTTTCCGGTGACCGTATGACAACTTCCCATATATAAATCTTCACCTCCGGACCATTCCGGAACTCCTCATGACGTCCGGGATCTTATCTGGGACTCCGAACAACATTCGGTAATCACATACAAGTCTTCCTAATAACCCTAGCGTCACTGAACCTTAAGTGTGTAGACCCTACGGGTTCGGGAATCATGCAGACATGACCGAGACAGCTCTCCGGCCAATAACCAACAGCGGGATCTGGATACCCATGTTGGCTCCCACATGTTCCATGATGATCTCATCGGATGAACCACGATGTCGAGGATTCAAGCAACCCCGTATACAATTCCTTTGCCAATCGATGCGTTACTTTCCGAGATTCGATCGTTGGTATCCCAATACCTCGTTCAATCTCGTTACGGCAAGTCACTTTACTCGCATCCGTAATGCATGATCCCGTGACCAAACACTTGGTCACTTTGAGGTCATTATGATGATGCATTACCGAGTGGGCCCAGAGATACCTCTCCGTCAAACGGAGTGACAAATCCCGATCTCGATCCGTGTCAACCCAATGACACTTTTCGGAGATACCCGTAGTATACCTTTATAGTCACCTAGTTACGTTGTGACGCTTTGGTACACCCAAAGCACTCCCTACGGTGTCCGTGGAGTTACACGATCTCATGGTCTAAGGAAATGATACTTGACATTGGAAAAGCTCTAGCAAAAGCGAACTACACGATCTTGTGCTATGCTTAGGATTGGGTCTTGTCCATCACATCATTCTCCTAATGATGTGATCCCGTTATCAATGACATCCAATGTCCATAGTCAGGAAACCATGACTACATATTGATCAACGAGCTAGTCAACTAGAGGCCCACTAGGGACATGTTGTAGTCTATGTATTCACACGTGTATTACGATTTCCGGATAATACAATTATAGCATGAATAAAAGACAATTATCATGAACAAGGAAATATAATAATAATCCTTTTATTATTGCCTCTAGGGCATATTTCCAACCTATAGACGTATGCCTTTTGGTTTATGTAATGCACCTGCTACCTTTCAAAGATGTATGACTGCTATATTCTCTGACTTCCGTGAAAATATTGTTGAGGTTTTCATGGATGACTTTTCTGTTTATGGGAAGTCTTTTGATGATTGTTTACATAATCTTGATTGAGTTTTGCGTAGATGTGAACAAACAAATATTTTCTTTAATTATTAGAAGTGTTACTTTATGGTTAATGAAAGGCATTGTGTTGGGTCATAAAATTTCTGAAAGAGGCATTGAAGTGGACCAAGCTAAGGTTGATGCTATTCAGAAAATGCCATGTCCTAAGGACATCAAAGGTATTTGTAGTTGTTGGGGGAACGTAGTATTTCAAAAAAATTCCTACGATCACGCAAGATTTATCTAGGAGAAGCATAGCAACGAGCGGGGAGAGTGTGTCCACATACCCTCATAGACCGAAAACAGAAGCGTTTAATCAACGCGGTTGATGTAGTCGTACGTCTTCATGATCCGACCGATCTCAGCACCGAACGTACGGCACCTCCGTGTTCAGCACACATTTAGCTTGATGATGTCCCTCGTACTCTTGATCCAATTGATGCCGAGGGAGAGTTCCGTCACGACGGCGTAGCGACGATGATGAAGAAGTTACCGGCGCAGTTCTTCGCCTAAGCACTACGACGATATGACCGAGGTGTGTTTCTGTGGAGGGGGCACCGCACACGGCTAAAAGATCAACTTGTGTGTTCTAGGGTGCCCCCACCCCACGTATATAAAGGAGGGAGGAGGGGAGGTCCGGCCGACCCCTAGGGCGCGCCCGAGAGGGGAGTCCTACTAGGACTCCAAGTCCTAGTAGGATTCCACCAAGAGGGAGAGAGGGGGAAGGAAGGAGAGGGAGAGGGAGTAGGAAAGGGGGGCGCCGCCCCCTCTTCCCTTGTCCAATCAATTCGGACTGCAAGGGGG
Source organism: Aegilops bicornis (assembly GCA_021605145.1). NCBI lineage: Eukaryota > Viridiplantae > Streptophyta > Magnoliopsida > Poales > Poaceae > Aegilops > Aegilops bicornis. The sequence continues at coordinate 201,301 of CM038674.1, forward strand.
GGCTGACCTGGCTGCCCTCCTCTCTCTCCAATAAGGCCCATGGTGGCCCATTAGTTCCCCCGAGGTGTTCCGGTAACCCCTCCGACACTCCAGTTTTACCCGAAACTATCCGGAACACTTCCGGTGTCAGAATGTAACCTTCCAATATATGAATCTTTATGTCTCAATCATTTCGAGACTCCTCGTCATGTCCGTGATCTCAGCCGGGACTCCAAACAACCTTCGTTAAACAAATCACACAAACTCATAATACAAATCGTCATCGAACATTAAGCATGCAGACCCTACGTGTCATGGAATTATCACGGCAGATGTCCTAGTGTGAGAACTTAGTCGTGGAGCCATCGCGACGGGTTAGCTTAAAAGGGTTAATCGGGACAAAGGACGCGAGGAGTTTATACTGGTTCGGCCCCTTGCGGTGAAGGTAAAAGCCTAATCCAGTTTGAGGTGGTATTTTTAGGGTTTCGATGATCAGGGAGCGAATACGCTTGACCTGATTCTCGATCTGTTGTTTCTTATCCCTAAACCGCCGCCGGTTCATCCCTTTATATACACAGGTTGACGCCTGGTTGTTCACAGAATCCCGGCCGGCTCATAAATGTGTCCGACTCGGTTTCTACTCTTTCCTATCTTACAACACAAGTCATATATCATACGGCGGTTTACTTCTACGGGCCCTAATCCGCCTTTGGGCCTTGGGCCTTCTTGTTAAATCTCCTCCGTAAAACGCCATACTCCTTGTCTTCGTGGGCTTCAATATGAATAACTTACTATGAGTATAATCCGGCCCCTCCTGGGCGGTTTATACTCAATAGTTATATTCCCAACATTAGGCCCCAGGTTGGTTTGAACTTGTTCATGTCAATCTTCAACACTTGGAAAAATTCCCTCTTCAATATCTTCACGAAATCCATGTAATTCGCCGTGACGTCATCTTCCAAGATTATGATAATCCGCCGTGACGTCATCTGCCATTAACTTTAAATATAGCTAAAATCCTTTAATGCATCTCCTTTTCTTTAATGAATCTCCGACGATCGAGGCGTCCGCATGCCTACAGATCCTCTTTTTTACCTCTTCGATTCCCGCAGTTTCCTCTTATCCATTCGCCTTATAAATAGGGCCGAGGGTGTCTTTCATTTTTTCCCCGTGCCTCTTCGCTTCGTCTTCTTCCTTGCGTCGACCAAGCGCTCGAGCTCAGCCGCCGCCGGCGAGCTTCCCCTATGCTTCAACTTGGCCGCTGCATCAACTTGATTTGGATCAGATATCTCTCACGCACCTTCGTCGTTCAACAATCTCAGTAAGATCTTCTTCTTTTCTCTTCCATAGATCTCATTAGGGTTTCAGATGAACTCATGGAAGTTCACCACTGTTCATCATAAGTTCTTCACGGTAGCATGGGCATTTGATTCAAACCTGATATTTATCTCGTGCGGCCATAGCCATAATCCCTCCATCATCAAAGTATCTCCTTTAAGTAGAAAAAACCAATCTGGATCCTTCAACTGTTCAAGTACCAGAATTTTAGACCTGAATATTTTTTCATTTTCTGATACGCGGTAGATCCAGATTTCCATATGAATCTGTGAAACCTGTTTTTCAGCCCTTAACCATTTTCCAACTTCAGATCTGTATGCTCAATATCTGCATAGGTGGTTTAGCTTTAGAAAATAATAACCCGCCAGGTACCATTAGTCCCCTCTTAAACCGCCAGTTGCTCATCGCTGTAATTCTGATAACATCAACCTCCGGTTTCACAATTATTCATGCTTTAACACTTCCTGTCTCTTAACTTTTGATGCTTTATGCTTGTCAATCATGAACCTTAAACTGGCACAAACCTTCCTTCAGGTTGTCGAATAAATGGCCAAGTCCTTTATGCTTGCAACTGGGTTCCCTCCCGGGTTACGGAAGAACAAATGAACGGGTGCGTCGCAACCGGCGCTTTAGCGAAAAAGGAAGTCATTCACCGGAGAGTCCCTGGCCCAGAAAATCCTCCTGAGCCCAAGGATGGAGAAGTTATTGTGTTTGTTGATCATCTAAGTCGAGGGTTTATCCCTCCCGGATCAAATTTTTTCCGTGATGTGCTTCATAGCTTCCAACTCCACCCTCAAGATATTGGACCTAACTCCGTGTCCAATATTTGCGTTTTCAAGTGTTTTGTGAGGCTTATCTGCAAGAAGAACCCACCATTGAACTGTTCAGAGACTTCTTCTATTTAAACCGCCGTACTAAATTTACGGATGGACCCAATACTGAACTTTGCGGGGTTTCAATTCAGAAAAGGAAAGATGTCAGCTTCCCTCACGCCAAGAATCATAGTCACCCCAAAGACTGGAATCAGACTTGGTTCTATTGCCGAGATACGTCTCCAGCTGACGAGAATCCTCTGCCGGGTTATCGTGCTCACCGGCTTACCAATACACATCCATTTCCCCAACGACTCAGTGAAAAGGAACGAGCCAATTATGCACCACAGCTTTTGAAGCTCCGAGCCTTTGTGGCGAACAGTTTAGCAGGCATCGACTTTGTCCATTGCTGGGTCTCTTGGAGTATCTTGCCTCTAAGCCGTCGCCCTGGTTTAATGTGTGAATACACAGGGGACGTAAAAGACCCTCAACGACACATTAATATTCAGCTGACTGGCGCTGAAATTACTGAAGCTGTTAAGAAGATGCTGGATGAAACGGTAGCTGATTGTAGCAAAACAGGGCTTAGTCCTTTTTGTTTTTCCAATAAATCGCCAGCTGTATGAATTGGATAACTTCTATTTTAATCCGATCTTGTTAACACTTCCTTATAACCTTTGTCAATCTTTAACAGGCTGATGATCCATTATGGAAGAAGAAACCTCAGGATAAACCAACCAAGACGCCTCGCCCCAAGACCAAGGTCACCAAAAAACCTTCCAAGAAGAAAACCGCCGAGTCCACTGAGTTGAACATCGATGATGATCTTGATAACCCGGAATCACAGGTAGAACTTGATTATCTTGGTTCCTTTTTCATACACCTCCTTGACAATGACCATTATTAGGATGAAGCTGAGGCTAGCCAGGCTGATGATGTAGAGGTAATTATTCTTTCCTCCGGTTCAGATCCTCTGCCAACACAGAAAACCCGTCAAGCAAACCGGAAAGTAAGATTTTCACACCCTCTAGCTTATTTGGATCCAAACTTTCTTTTGAAGAAACAGCAACACGAAGCTTCGCCAAGCACAACCAAGCATAGTGGCGGTGGTTACTTCCGTCCGGTTCTTTGAAACAGCGCTACCGGTTCAGAACGCCCGTCGAGAGGTTTCACCTATTCCTAACAAATCTTATCCCAAGGCAGGTTATTTCCGACAACCTCTTAATCCGTATGATTCAAACTATCAGGGAACATCTCATTCATCATCTGGCGAGTCAACAGGGACATAGATTCCACCCCTTAAAACGGTTCCTGGGTGAGCATATTAAACTAACCCTTTATACCTTGCGCTTGCTTAGTATACTAACCTTTATGTTCATTCCTTTCAGAGCCAAAGCCAGACCCAGGAAAAAGGCCAAGTTGAATAAACCGGCTGATGACAATACGGTCACTGAACCGGAGAAAACTCCAGAACCAGTGGAACCAAAATGCTGACGCCATTCTTGATGATCCGCCACCACAAGATCATGTCTTTTTTGTTGAACAAATGGAAGTTGATCCAACGGGCCATGCTGATAAACCGACAAACCCAGTAAAAGCTGCTGATAAACCGCCAAGCGCAGTCAAAGCTGCTGATGACAAAATGGATGATGTTGTAGTTACTGGCTTTTGCTACACCACCCCTGGCAACCCTATCGCTTTGTCAAAACATAGTGCCAAGGAAGAATTTGCTGCTATGGACAAGGGTAAATGGAAAATGGATTTGGCAAGCTATGCACACCTCAGCGCCCAAGATATCCATTCTGGGTTTTTAAACCGCCTGAACACAGGCCGCGACTATGAAGCCGGTTTAGTGAACATGATGAAGGAACGATATGAGGTAAATACTGTTAACTCTGCATAATTATTCCTCCCTTATATCCAATTTATAATATCAACTCCAGTAGCCTCCAAGGGCCGGTTTACAATATCATTATAAACCGGGACTTTGTAATACTTCAACTTTGCCTGTGTAGGCCCCAAGGGCCGGTTTATCTTTTCAAGATGAACCGGGACTTTTATCCTATAAAGGGCAAAACTTCTTGTTGAACATCTTTGTAAACCAATTGACCACCAAGCTGATTGATGGAAGACAATCCATAGTTTTAACTGGAGCAAATATGCATTAGCCCCCAAGTGCCAAGAATAATACTTGTATTGAGCTAGGGACTTGTAAAAGCTTTTTGACAAGAAGCAAATAGGCATTAGCCCCCAAATGCCAAGTGTATAACTTGTTATGTGCTCGGGGACTTCAAATATATACTACCAACTCATAAATTGAATGTTGCTTGCAGGCTGATCTTAGCAAGAAAGAATCCCAAATCACCGACCTTCAAGAAAATATTAAATCCCAGCAAGCAGAAACTTCCAAGGCTAAAGAGGAGCTGACGGTGCTTTATGACCATGGAAAAACTGAAGGAAAGCTTCAAGAGTGAGCGGCCAGGCTGGGACACAGAGAAAGCAACGCTGCAAAAGAGGGCTGAGGACGCAGAAGCGGCCCTTAATCTGGTAGCAGAAGAGCTGACTGGCTTGAAACGATAAATAAATGCCATGACCACTGCTGTGGTTGGTAAATATCCTTTTCATAAGCTTTTAACATGTATTATCCCATAAACTGCTGGTTTATCGATGTTTGTAAGGATGCAGGATATCGCATAACTCATCTTGGCTCCGACATGCAGAAGAAATTAAAGGCTTCCTATACTCTTCACTACAAAAAAATACACTTCCGTGATGATACGTGTTTGTCACAGTAGGTCGCGTTTTTTGTCATGCATGTACATCCATGAAAAATTTATGGCAGAATCAAGATAGTCATACTGTCTTTGTCGTAGAAGTGTTCCATGACATTACCAAAATTATCATCACGGAAGTGTCCACTTCCATGACGATAAATCGCGCGTCACAGAAGTGCTTTCGTCAAGGGTGACCGACACGTGGCATCCACCATAATGGAACGCTGTTAAGCTATCAGGTCGGATTTTGGATCCGATAACCCGTTAACAGCCCCGACCAATGGGAAATTTCCACGTGTAAAATTCTGATTGGCCGTCGGTGGGCCAGATGTCGCCCATCCATTGGAGGAGACATGCCTATGGTACGTCGACATGTGGCTGGGCCCAACAGAGGCCCATATAGGTTAAAAAGGTCGGCCCAGTCAAAGGCCCGTAGAACTTAATCAGGTACTAATGGGCCAGCCCAATAACGGCCTGCTTAATAAAGGCCCATTTCTGACTCGAAACCAGATCTGGCCCGTTAATTGTTCGCCCAATATTTGGCCACATTTACATGACGCCAGAATCTGGCCCGTTAATTGTTCCCGAATATTCGGGCCCAACTACTGACCAGTGACTTTCGGCTGCTAGAGGCCTGATGTAGACATGGGCCCATTTCAGCCCGGTGTGACTTTCGGCCTGGGAATGGCCCGTGCTGCCCATGGGCCATATATGGTCCGAAGGGACATCGAGCCCACTAACGGCCCGTGCTAAAGGTGGCAACAGTTAAGCCCAACATGTCTTTGGGCCTGTTAAAGGCCTGTCTCGTAATTCGGCCCGTTGATGCCTGTACTAAGCTTTCGGCCTCTTAAAGGCCCATGATATCAGTGGGACAACTAAGGCCCGAGATATGTTTTGGCCTGGTAACGGCCCGTGAGCTAACTAGGCCCATAATGGCCCTGTCTACATTTCGGCCTGCTGAAGGCCCGTCGACGACTAGTGAAATTGAGGCCCAACATGCATTTTGGCCTCCTAAAGGCCCGTTGTCGGTGTCAAAACCGGCGGATCTCGGGTAGGGGGTCCCGAACTGTGCGTCTAGGCGGATGGTAGCAGGAGACAAGGGACACGATGTTTTTACCCAAGTTCGGGCCCTCTCGACGGAGGTAACACCCTACTCCTGCTTGATTAATATTGATGATATGGGTAGTACAAGAGTAGATCTACCACGAGATCGTAGAGGCTAAACCCTAGAAGCTAGCCTATGGTATGATTGTTGTTAGATCCTACGGACTAAAACCCTCGGCTATATAGACACCGGATAGGGTTAGGGTTACCACAGTCGATTACAATGGTAGGAGATCTACATATCCGTGTCGCCGAGCTTGCCTTCCACGCCAAGGAAAGTCCCATCCGGACACGGGACGAAGTCTTCAATCTTGTATCTTCACAGTCCAGGAGTCCAGCCAAAGATGATAGTTCGGCTATCCGGACACCCCCTATTCCAGGACACCCCCTAATCAATGACGACGAGTCCGGCGCGCATATTGTCTTCGGCATTGCAAGGCGGGTTCCTCCTCCGAATACTTCATAGAAGATTTTGAACACAAGGATAGTGTCCGGCTCTGCAAAACAAGTTCCACATACTACCGTAGAGAGAATAACTTTTGCACAGATCTGTGGACGTATTCCGTGGCGTGACATCACACCACGGCCAAGCCTTTATCTGAATCGTTTTTCTTTGTTCCACCTTAGCGCGTTTAACGAGGCAGTTTTCTTGGCACGTCTTATCAAAGCGGAGATCGTGCCCCCTTATTCCAGGATTCCCATCAATACGGACGTGGGTAACCCATCCGCGCCATTGATTACGGTGCTTGGGAGATAAGCGAGTTTTACCAGGCTAGCGGGGGACGCGCTTAACCGTCCGTCCATATAAGGGATAAGGATCCACCTTTTCACCTACACCTTCTTCCTCCTTTGCTCATCCATTTCCACTTTCGAGCTCCAGCGCCCAAGTCCGCACACCCCACCTCAACCTTCTCCAACTATGTCCGGAGCGGGAGGCAAGTGGATGGTCTCCTCCGTCACGGAGGAGCACATCGAAAAGCTGCGGGAGGCCGGATACTTGTCCAGCAACATCGCGCACTGGCTACCCGACGAGGGGCAGCTCATTCCAACCCCCAGGCCCCATGAGAGGGTGGTGTTTCTCACCCACTTCCTCCGTGGACTAGGTTTTCCACTTCACCCATTTGTCCGGGGGCTCATGTTCTACTACGGCCTGGACTTCCACGATCTGGCCCCGAATTTCATCCTCAACATCTCGGCGTTCATCGTCGTGTGCGAGGCCTTCCTCTACCTCTAGCCCCACTTGACTTATGGCTGAAGATCTTCAATGTCAAGCCGAAGGTAGTGGGCGGCCGTAAGCGGAGTCGGAGGTGCCATGGTTGGCAAGATGGCCAAAGTCCTATGGCTCGAGGGCTCCTTTGTGGAGACCATAAAGGGGTGGCAATCGGGGTGGTTCTACATCACCGAGCCGCGCGACTCTCAATGGGCGGCGGCCCCCGAATTCCGATCTGGCCTCCCCACGCGGCTCACATCATGGAAAGAGACGGGCCTGACATGGGGGAATTCGGACGAGCTGTCCGGACTCCAAACCTGCGTCCGAAACCTGGTGGACAAGAATCTCAGGCTTGTCAACGTAATCCAGGTGATGCTCATCTGCCGGATTCTCCCATGCCAACAACGGGCCTTCAAATTGTGGGAGTTCGATCCGGACAAGACCCAACTCTCAAGAGGCTCTTGACACTACGTCACGAAGATGCACGGAAGGTGATGTTCATAGGCGCCAAGGCTCCCACATCCGCCACCGAAGATCGCGGATTCAGCTCATGACGTCAAGCCAACGAGGTAAGTTATTTTACCCTTTATGGGACTCTTGTTTTCATAGATTGACTCTATGTGGGATCTAAAACTCCCTAACCTTTGTGAGGACTGGCTGAAAGGCGTCAGGACAGATTATTGTCCGGCCCCTTTGCCAAAAAGACCAGTGGACGCCCGGTTGGCCAGGCTGCTTGGCCAGAAAGGAGGCCACGGGAACTCGAAGGAGCTCCCGGCGCTTGAATCTGTCGGACTCATCGCTCGACAACCACGATGCGGAATCCTCCTCTGTGGAAGAGGAGGAGGAAGAAGCCTCTCCCAGCCGGGGAGAGAAGAAAAGGAAGGCCGCCTGACCGGGAGGCCGGAGGTCCAAGAAGGAAGGACCCTTCCTCCGGACTTCTCCACCAACGCCGAGAATGACGAGGAGGAGTGGCCAACAAGGCCAAGCCCTGGCGAGATCGTAAGTGTCCGGATACCCATGGCCCGTTTTCATTGCATAGTGTTCTCTAATGCCGAACAATCATGCAGCCCACCCAAGGACGAGGCTCGCCGCTTCATCGAAAGAGTCCCTGAATTCGTCGGAAGTGGAGAGTACTTCACTTCCGGCCGCCTCCTCACCTCATGCTGCGAACGATGCCGAGGTGGGGCCCCGACGGGGCCTGGTCAAGAGGATGTGGCGCGGGAGGCGCCGCAAGGCAGCCTCCCGGACTCCAGCCTTGAGGGGCGAGACCTCGGGGCTCTAAGCCCGACCCTTGTCCAGGACTCCATCTGCGGAACCTTCAGTGGTTCGAAGTCCGGCAAGTGGTCCCTTCGTAGGAAGGTAAGACGCCGTGTCCTCTGTCCAACCGGAGGCACCAGAGGATAGCTTCTTGGAGGCGCTTGACAGCGCCTCCATCAAGGAGGAGCACCGCCTGCTATGAGTGTGGTGATCCAGAAAGTTCGATCCGCCAAGAGCGGCCTGATCAAGCCTGTACCAGCCTTCTAACAGGCTTTGAGGTAAGTTTAGAATATGTAAAAATATTACCGCATAGACAGTAGCCCACGATGCTTAGTTCGGTGTTCGGAAAGAAAAGCCGGACTAAGGATCTAAAAAGATATCTGCAGGAGTCTAACATAAGTATGTCAATATGGGAATGCAGGAGCTCCACTGCTGACCTCTGCCAAGACCGACTGCTGGAGGTCAATGCATTGAAGCAGAGCCTCGAGCGGTCCGAGAACGAGCTCGGCCTTGCCAAGAAGCAGCTCAAGGACAAGGAAGGTAAGTAATACCATATCAAAGAAATAGCTTATAGAAAGGATTCGGTTGCAAAAAATGACAGGAATAACGTGGGTATTGTAGGGGCCACGAACGAGGTGGCGACCCTAAAGGAAGCGGTGTCCGCGACCGAAATCAAATCGGCGGAGCGCATCGAGCGAGAGAAGCAGGAGGAGGCGGGTGGCGGAGGTGCGGCAAGAGCTCCAGGCTCTCGTGGAAAAACACGAGAGTTTGGAGGCGTGACTCAAAGACTCGAGAGTCCGAGCTCGCCTCGGCTCTTGAGAGTGCCAAAGCCGCTAAGGCGAAGCCCAAAAAGCCCTCCAAGAAATTGAATCATTAAAGAAGATAGCGGCGGGTAAGGCATTCTTTATGCAAAGCAAGCATGTGAAAGTGAATTACCTATTACTTACCCGGATTCGGAGCTCTCCAGAGCATTCGCAGATCTGCCCCGTGGTGTATGCGATCTGCCGCGTTCTACCGCGCCAAGGAGGAGCTCGACGGAAAGGTGTTACGGTCTCGGTATCACGAGGACCAAGGTCCGGTGCCTGGCGACCAGTGAAGCAGCTGGTCGAGCTCCACAAGGTCGCCAAGAGGCCATGAAGGGCCTCATAGTTCGATTGTGGCCATTGGAAGCCATGCACAGGAGCTACTGGGCTAGTGCAGACGGTGGGCCTTTGTCCATGGATTGAAGTCATCAAGCGCTCCGTGCATTGAAGGTGCCCGTCGGGCCCTTGCCCGTGCTAAAGTGCACTGGGGGAAGCTGGATGCGGAAAAGCTTGTGACGGACGGGCCACCGAGGGGCAAGGAGCATCGCAAGCCCGAAATGTACTATGAGGGCGTCCTGAAGGGTGCGCGCCGTATAGCGGATGAGTGCTCCAAAGATGTAATTTTTGAATAGACTCACATTTGTTATCCTGTATGCTGAAAACTTGTTCAGATGCGCTAAGCAACACTTGTTAATTTAAAATATTACCTTCTGTGCGGCCGTTTATCAAATTTGAGAGATGGCAAGTCGTTGGCTTCACCCCCATGCCACGAGTCTTTGGGGTGTTCGGGATAAACTTGAGCGCTCTTGTTCCCATTCTTGGGTCCGTCGAGGAGGCGCTCAACGCAACAAACAAGGCAACCGGACTTATAGTGCTTGAACACTCTCACTTAGCCATAGAATTCTATAATTTTAAATTTCGGCGAAGCCCCTAGTATTCGGAAGACCGAGTTCGGGGCGCTATCCACGCCTTGGCCGGACAATTCCGACTCCTCGCTCTAAGCGGCATAGGTCTTTAGGAACCCGAAAAAACCTCTCGAACAGCGACCGGCTCTCGCCCTATCATGACGGTCAGTTTTAGCTTTCTCCACTGTGGTACTCAACCCAGCTCAACCGGGGCACAATTGCAGTGGTTCTCCCAGCGCTACCTTAGCTGATATAACGTAACGTAAGGTACCAAAACATGGGAGCCGGGCAAACCCAACTATTGACCCAAGACATGATTCGGAGCCGATGCATATAATGCTATAAGTTCGGGGTGCCGCACTTGTGAAAGTGTTCGGACTTATCACACCATACTTTTGGGGTACTTAAGCCCATGGTGTATTGGCCGTACCAAAGTGTACGGGTGCAACATGTCATGAAATGAACATATATATAGATAAAGAAAGGATTGCAATAATAGGAAAAAAGCTATGTATTGTTTATTCAAAAGAAACTGCAAATAAAAGCAGAACGATACAAATTGTGCGATAAGCAAGGTATGGGACTATTTAACATGTCCCCCTCCAGGGGTAAGCTGCGGGATGGTATGTAAAACAGGTATAATGCTCGTAGTAGAGACCACTGGACACTGACGTAAGCTACGCTTCCCTAGCTGTTGCATCGTGAGTTCGGCAATTCTAGTGCCGGACAGGACTTCTAGAATACGGAGTCCTGAAAGTAAAAAAAAGAAAAGAAAAAGAATGACACAATCGGGAGCCTCTAGTGCGGTTGAGCCGCAATCTCGGCGTGCCGTGGTCGTGCCCCTCCCCTTATGCCCATGGTATCTCCAGAGCGTAGTTATGTACGCGTAGTACTGGCTTCGCAGTTCGCGAGGGCTGGGGTTGGGGCGGATTACTCTGGCGATCCTCGGATCGTGCGAGCGGTCTTGTTGTAGGTTACTCGGTGGCGGCAGCGGTGGCCGGGCGTTTAATAGCCGGACTCGAGAATTGCTGTGTGACAGGCTGCTTTGCACCTCTGCCCGCGAGGACGCCGTGTGCTCCTCCGTTCGGAGAAGGCGTTCGTGTTTCCATTGACCGTAATTACTCCTCGAGGGCCTCGCATCTTGAGCTTGAGGTATGCATAGTGCGGCACCGCATTGAACTTTGCAAATGTGGTTCGTCCAAGCAGTGCGTGATAGCCGCTGCGGAACGGGACTATGTCCAAGATTAACTCTTCACTTCGGAAGTTATCCTGGGATCCGAAGACCACTTCGAGTGTAACTGAGCCTGTACAATTGGCCTCTACACCTGGTATGACGCCTTTAAAGGTCGTGTTTGTGGGTTTAATACTTGAGGGGTCTATGCCTATTTTGCACACTGTATTCTGATAAAGGAGGTTCAGGCTGCTACCGCCGTCCATCAGGACTCTAGTGAGGTGAAATCCGTCAATAATTGGGTCAAGAACCAATGCGGCGAAACCGCCGTGACGGATGGTAGTGGGGTGGTCCCTTCGATCGATGGTGTTCAGGCAGGAAGACCATGGGTTTAACTTCGGGGCGACTGGCTCCATCACGTATACGTCCCTTGGTGCGCGCTTCCGCTCCCTTTTGGGTATGTGGGTTGCGTATATCATGTTCACCGTCCGCACTTGTGTGGGAAAGCCCTTCTGTCATCGCTACGCAGCCCCTTGTTGTTTTCGGCGCTTAGCTTGCCTGCTTGCTTGAACACCCAACAATCCATGTTGGTGTGGTTGGCTGGTTTTTCGGGGGTGCCATATATCGCTGGCGATCGAGTATTCGGTCCAAGTTGGACGGGCCTGGGTATTTCTTTTGAATGGCTTCTTCTGGCCGACGGGTTTAGAGCCTCACGAATCCGGCATTCTTGTCGTATATTCAGAATTATCACCGTTAATGCTGCATTTATGCTAGTTGCGACGCGACCTGCCATTCCTGTCCTTGGTATCCGAACTATCAGGGTGTTTGTCCAAGTTGTAGCTTCGAGCTAGCCAGCTGTCCTCCCAGCATAGCGGGTCATGAGTGTGGTGAGGGCTGCCATGGATTTCGGCTTTTCCTGTCCTAGGTGCCGGGCAAGCCACTCGTCGCAGATGTTATATTTATAGGCTGCAAGGGCCTCTGCATCCGGACAGTCAGCGATTTGATTTTTCTCTGTTAGGAACCGTGTCCAGAATTGTCTGGCCGATTCTTCTGGCTGCTGAATTATGTGGCTGAGGTCATGGCGTCACGGTGGTCGCCCGTATGTGCCTGGAAGTTATCAGGAATGCGGCTTCCAGGTCCTCCCAACAACCAATTGATTCTGGCGGCAAAAATTTGTTGAGCCAATGCCGAGCTGGTCCTTTAAGCTTGACTGGGAGGTATTTGATGGGCGTGTAGATCATCGCCCGCGGGCCATGTGGATATGGAGGAGGTAGTCCTCGGTCCAAACCGCAGGATCTGTTGTGCCATCGTATGATTCGATGTTTACTGGTTTGAAACCCTCGGGGATTTGATGATCCATTACTTCATCATGAAGCATAGTGGGTGTGCTTGGCGCCTACATGTATTGGGCTATATCACGGCGTAGCTCAAATGAGCTTTGTCTCTTGTGTTCGGCCCGGCGGAATTGCTGTATCCGGCGTGGCGGTTATAAATCCGCGTCTCGTGGGGCATGCCGCGATCCGTAGATCGATCTTGTTTGCCTTGCCTTGTCCTCCAATATATCTCTTGGTCGTACGCGTTTCCTCGTGCCTTGGTACTTTTCGAGCGACGCCGGAGTGCGGCTTGAATGGAGGGTCTAGAGGCCTCTCTATCGCTCCGCAGGGGTGGCCGGTCGGCCGCATCATGCGCTGGCGACGTAGGTTTGGGTGCTGCTTCCTCTAATTGGGGTAGCAGCCTGCATTTGGGGTATCTCTTGGAGGGGCGTTCGAGTTCATACTTTTCGGCTGTAAGGACTTCAGTCCATCTGTCAGCTAGCAAGTCTTGGTCAGCTCTAAGCTGCTGCTGCTTTTTCTTGAGGCTGCTTGCCGTGGCAATAAGCCTGCGTTTGAAACGCTCCTGTTCGGCAGGATCCTCCGGCACGGCAAATTGGTCGTCGTCGAGGCTTGCCTCATCTTCGGAGGGAGGCATATAATTATCGTCCTCCACCTCCCTGTCTGCCGTTCTATCATGAGGGCTGGCTTCTCCCTCCTCCTGTGCTGAATCCTGCTGGAGGGGTTGTCTTCGGCTTTGTCCGGGTGTTATTATCTCCCGTGCGGAATCGCCGTTTCTTGTGGGCGGGATTTAGAAACAGCGCCCGGCTGACGTCGGTAACAGGCTGTTTCTTGGAGGGTCATCCTCGGCATTGTTCCATCGCCGTTCCCATCTTTTGGGATGTCCACCATGTATATGTTGTATGTGAGGTGGCCTTCGATTGCCACTGTGGCTGGTTCTTGGTTGTCTCCAACATCGTCGTCCATACCATCGATGTCTTGGTCGAAGTCGAGCATGTCGGTTAAATCATCGGCAGTGGCTACAAAGTGGGTGGTGGGTGGGCGTTGAATTTCTTCGTCGTCCGCATCCCAACCTTCCCGACCGTAGTCGGCCAGGGCTCTCGAGAAAGAGAGAGACTTTAGTGAATTCAGGATGTCGCCAAAGGGCGAGTTCGAAAAGATGTCATGACAGTGAACTCCATGACCGGGCGCCCAATCGGATTCGATTGGCAGGGGCGCGGAGGGTTCGGAGTCCGGAAAGGAGTCCGGCACCTTGGAGTCACGGTCTTCGCAAAGGACAGGGATGGAGTTCGGCTCAATCGCCGTTGAGATCGTAGCCCCCGAGGCGGTGTCCAACCACTCGTCCTCGATCGGCGAAACCGGCTCCGGATTAAGGGTCGGAGCGGGCACTGGTGCGGCCTCCAGGGCACTGTTCGGCGGCAGAGCTAGATCATACCCATCGAGACAGTGCGGCACGCTCGGCTGTGGCTCGAATCCGTCGAAGATGAAGTCTCCGCGGATATCGGCCGTATAGTTCAAGCTTCCAAATCTGACTGATGGCGGGGCGTAGCTTCGATCGCTCGGATGGCCAAGTGAATTGGCCCCGCGGTGCAAAGCCGCCCGAATCTGAAAGATCTGTCCGTGGAGAAAAGTCTCACCCAGGACTGCGTCGTTCTTGATGATTGAAGGAGCCATCGGGCCTATAGGTGACGACACGGAAGGAACCCTTAATGAAAGCACCAATGTCGATGTCAAAACCGGCGGATCTCGGGTAGGGGTCCCGACGTGCGTCTAGGCGGATGGTAGCGAGGAGACAAGGGACACGATGTTTTTACCCGCGTCGGGCCCTCTCGATGGAGGTAATACCCTACTCCTGCTTGATTAATATTGATGATATGGGTAGTACAAGAGTAGATCTACCACGAGATCGTAGAGGCTAAACCCTAGAAGCTAGCCTATGGTATGATTGTTGTTCGTCCCTACGGGACTAAAACCCTCCGGTTTATATAGACACGGATAGGGTTAGGGTTACCTGATGCTGTTACAATGGTAGGAGATCTACATATGCGTATCGCCAAGCTTGCCTTCCATGCCAAGGAAAATCCCATCCGGACACGGGACGAAGTCTTCAATCTTGTATCTTCACTGTTCAGGAGTCCGACCAAAGATGATAGTTCGGCTATCCGGACACCCCCTAATCCAGGACTCCCTCACTCGTGGTTTAATCTCGGCTGAAACAGGCCAGTACAATATTAATGGCCCAACGCTACCTAGGCCAAACTAAGCGCTGGGTCGACAAAAGGCCCAACTAAAATATAGGCCGGTGTAAGTTTGGGCCTGGCGCAATGTGTGAAGGCCCCAATCATTCGGGCCCCAGAAAGATGCAGGCCGGCCCAATTGTGGCCCGCTAAAAAGCCTGGCCCGTTATCGAATGTTTCCGCCGGTCGACTACATCTGATTTTTTTTCAGATAGCGAATGATGGCAGTAACTAGTAGGAATTAAGAACAAACCTACTCTATACAATAAAGAAATTACGGCATAGTAACTAAGAATAAACCTACACTATACAATAAAGGATTTAAGGTATATTACATCCACTGGGCATCGAAGTTCGCCACCAGTGATCATAAAGCGCAACGAAGAAGCAGATTACAAAAACTGGGCACCATTGCAGCGTAACAAAATAATACTGAACCGAGACCACTTCCAAGACAGTTCAAGAAAGGTTAGCCTTGCAGGGGAACTGCTGCGCAAGCTGCTGAGCAAGGCTGTGAGACCGGCCTAGCATGTCGGTCATAGCTTCCAGTGTATACATTTAGCGATGAGGTTCTCATTGGTGTTCTACTGTAATCTTTCTTAGAGATAGGACTTCAAGTCGAAGTTGAATTGCAGAATGCCTTTACGCTAGAACTTGGGACTGAAGAAGTCGAACTGATTCAGACAAGCAGATGCGTGAGCTTGTGCATTGATTGAGTCTCAAGTAACTTGAACCTTTGCATCAAGACAATACTTTGGGGTTGTCTCGCTATCTTCAAGATGTTTTGCCTTCTTTGCTGCAATATATGTTGGGTTTGTCTCACAGCCTTGACAGACTTGTGCATGCCATCGGGCATATCACCTGAAACAAAGCGAGAGAATGACAGGTTTTTGCATGTGTATAAACAAAGATGATAATTGTTACATCAATTCTATCCAATTTCAAATTAGAAAATAAAGAGTAAGTTCAAAATATCAATAGCATAATTTGGCATTGTTCATAATGCGGGAGCTTCACCACACTCTTTGGATTACCATGTCAACATAACAAGCATAGATGAAGGGCAAAGAAAATCATTGTATCTATCTTGGATAATGTGCATGGCATGTTGTTCATATCATCAGCTACATCAGTAAGATAAAACAGGAGATGACAAGGTGCAAACGTGGGCTGCTTCACCACACACTGGATTATAGATCCACAAAACCAAGCATACATATAAGGAGTATTAAGTAATGTGCATGGTATCAATAATAAATTTGGTTTTACAAGTAAAACATAGAACTTACGGTTCTTACGAACATGCATTTTGGTAGGAAAAGCAAACTAAACAGTAGTAAACGATAGGGAGTATGAGAAAATTACACAGCAGTTGAGGATAAAGGCTTTAGAAGGACTGACTTACATTAACAATTAACACCGGCTTTATAATGCCCTTGTCCATGTCAAGGGAAGGATAACTCAAGAATTTCAGCACAGAATCTTCTTCATAAGCATTGCATGTACTCTACATTTTGTAGAGAGTAATTATAGATATGATAATACTGGAAGGGATAGAGGATAATGAAGATAAGATGCATATTGATGCTGCATAATCAACTACCAATCCCCGGAAGTACAAGCGTTACAAGACAAAATGTCTTGACAAGAGCAATGGGCTACACTTACACTTGGCATTATGCGTGTATTCTACTTGTTGGTAAGATTAAATATAGATCTGATCTTTTTTAGTAAATGGTGGGCGAGGGAGATAAGATGCGAGAATGCTACAAAATAAACCAATCCCTCTTCCCATAATACAAGAGTGTTTTGAACACCTGGTGTCTTGTACAAAGCGTTCTTATATTATGGGACGGAGGGAGTAGCTGATAATGTAAGTGCAGTGATAGACCACATTCAGTCCTTACAAGAGGACTGCAGAGCTAAACCTCTTCAAAAGCATTGGGTTGATTCTAAATTTGTGTAGCGTCCCCATACGGATCTTATAATGTCCACCAAATGGATGATTCTGAGGCTAACTTGTGCGATGATGCTACATAATCAAACAGCTATGAAAGTAAGTATGGTCATACAGGGCGGAGGTACTCACAAGAGCAATGCGATTAATGCGATATAGTTGCGAGATTACATGTGTTCCCTTGAGAATGAATGTTCTTACGCTAACAGTTTTCATACAAGTGAGACATTAAGGCAAATGCTGAAATGTAGTTCAAATTGTGATGTGATATCATAGAAGCGGTACCTTACGCTGCGGCGAGACCAATGTATAACAAGATTATTCCGATCACCGTCGGATAAATGTAGCACGGAGACTTTTCACGAAATTTCGTTCGAGGCTTGCCATCGAAGTGCGCTTGCCTCGGTAGGAACGATACTTCATCAACGAGTGCTTGAAAAGCGCAACCAACTCTTGCTTTCGTCATCACAATCCGGTTTGCTCCTCGCCTATTTAAAAGAATGAAATCTCGTGTCTTACATCGGCGAGAAACATATGCAGTAATGACCATGAATAACATTAGTACATTACTTACAGCGTAAGTTCGCGGAGCAAGACTGGAAATTGTTCTGCGTATGCAGTATAATCTTTCCATGAAGGAAAGATGCACACAAAGTTCCCCGACAACAACATAAGCTTCGTCTTCTAAACTGGGAACGAATGGAACAGGGGTCCTATTTGCTGCAATTGGGGCTCTCTCTGGTTCGAAAAGGGATTTGGCAATTGGATTTGGGGTACTCTTTGCTGGAATGGGGGTTTTAGGTAAATACGGCTAGTGCTATGTCAACTGGCATAATCATACTGTTTGCTGCAGTTGGGGTCTGCTGAGTTGGGGCATCAGAAATGACCAATGTAGTACGGCTAGAGTCTGCTAGAGTTGGGGTCTTTTGTGGGTTAGGTGATATTGCAACTATACCTAATGGGCTATTTGATTTATCAGGTGCCACTACCTTTTCCAAATACTTTGCTTGTGCTCCTCCACGATCAGCAATCGCCCTCTTCCTTTTGAACGTCTGATACACAAGAACATCATTTGAATGGATAAATATGGTATGATGAAAGATGAAATATGTCTTTGAAAATGGATAGGCGGGGCATATTCACATACACGATGTGTAAAAAGTAAGCTAATGGCAGTTCAACAAAGTAGAAGCAATGCAAAGCATCGGTTGCAAGATATGTGCGAGCTATGTAACCTTGGAAAGTTAGAGCAAGTACCTTGATGGGTGAATAAGATAGGGCATCTTCCTCGACTCCTCCACTAGGGAGCTACATTGACTTAGGTCTCCTCTAGCTTAGAATCACTGTTAGGATCATATTACGAGCATGAATACGTAGGTGGAGAGCGTTTGCATTGCATTGCATCCAGACTTGATTTCGGTCCCTTAATGCCAAGTTTGACAGCCATGGCATTATTCTCGCTTTATTCTTTTCATGCGGCAAGCTCATAATCATTATGATGATGTTCAGAATCTGAGATTCATGAAAACATAAAAGTAGTCAGATTATCTATGGAATGCATTGCAGTTCAACTCGGAGAGTGTCTCCCTATAAACCCCTGCATATCCAAAGTTCACCTCCCCAACCCGTCTTGACGGACCACACACGTAAATACAAACCCCTTATGTCTCTATAACAAGCAGGCACACATTTCAAAACTGAAGTAGGAACATTAGAATCATATGAAATTCGTATTTGAACAAATAAACTAAGCAATTATGAGTGGCGTAATGTTTAGCTTCAAGGGTGGAGTGTTGGTAGTGCCTAATACATCTGAACCATTAAGTGTAGGTAGTAATCGAGCACACAACAAACCCTAATGATAGTCTGCCCTAATGAGTAATGAATCAATTAGAAAATGGGTGATGAGGAGTGGCTGCTGAGTGTTGAGGGCGTATCTCGGGATAAATCGGGTTGGCTTGGTGGGTCTTTGCACTTTGAGCCTTGAACGGACTAGGAAGGTAGGCACGGCGGCGCGCCCGGGCAGCGGTGACCCTGTTGGGCGAGCGGCTCCTGGCCTCCAGTTAGTCCGGCGTCTCCTCCTAGAGTCATGCCGTCCCGGGGGCAACAGAAGTCGCCAGCGAGCCGAGGCGTATTTGAAGCAGTAGAGATCGGAAGCCTTGTGAGAGCGAGAGGAATCGGGGCTGGGGCGACCCAAAATCCAGGTGGGCGGCCCACCGTGGGCACCTGAGAGATACACCTTGGCGGCGAACATGCATTTTCGAAACTAATTTAGGAACATTTAGCTGACCAATTAAACAACTCTATTTTAATAATATCAGATTCAGTATTTGAACATCTAAGCTTGTTTAGCTTGATGCGTGGAGCAACTATTATTATGACACGAAGCACGATTACGATCGTATAGTGATCATAAAGGGGAAACTCTAAGCATATTTTTTTTAGCAAAGACGGTTTCCTCCGATTTCTATTAAAGAAACCACCACGGAACCAACATGATCAATTAAACCCTAAGCATGATCAATTAAACGGTATTATGGCTGTGCCATGGCAGATTTGAAGCTGCAAACCGGAGAAATGATATTTAGCATCCATTGTTTTCTTGAACTAAGAACTAAATTCTAAGAGCTGAAAAGAAAGTAGAGTAACCAAGTTAAGATCTATTTTACGGTTGAGATCAAAAGTTGAGGAGATATGAAGTACCACCTCTCTAAGCGGCGGCGTGTGAGGCATCGGGGGTGCGATGGCTGTCGGTGGCGTTAAGCGGATCTGCAACGGTGAAGCGGGTGCATCGGGGATAAGTCCCATTGCGGTGGAAGAGAAGGTCGTATGAGCGGCCCGGCAAAAGAGGACGGCAGGCGCCCGATGAAGCGAGAGGACTCGATGCAAGGCTATTGGTCCGTCGCCGTGGATGAGAAACGTCCATCTCTAGCGATGGGCAGCCAGCGGTCTTAGTAAGCGCTCGGCATGGTGGAGGACGGTGGCGATGGATGTGGTGGAGGACGGCGGCGATGGATGGGGTGGCGGACGGAGGCTGGTGTGGGGATGGGCTGTTCTAGCGCGGACGGTGTATGAATGGGAAAATGGAGGGAGAGGTACGGGGAACCATGTTTTTGGGACACACCTGTCTGAAATATGGGAAAGTTACGAACTTAGCCCCCTTTTAAAATTTGGATGTCTCGTCGATTGGGGATAGGACGGTAATCTCGCATCTCGCCAATATTTGCCCAGGCGATTTCGGCGAGGAGAGGGTGTTTGGCGCCCATGGTTGGTGCCCACGGTGTATGAGCAGGGGCTGACAGGTGAGGCGGTTGTGTCACGTCTGAGTGAAGTTACAAACCGGCCCCTATTGAAAACATTTGCCCACATCGATTTGGCCGAGTCGAGTTTGTTTTGCCGCCCACCGTGTATGAATGGGAATTTGGAGGGAGAAAGCAGAGGTCTTTCGGATGAGCTTGAATCAAATGTGTTTTGCTGCCCATGTTTGGCGCCCACCGTGTCGGAATGGGCTCGAGGCGGTCGTGTCACGGCTAATTGAAGTTACTAACCTACCCCTATTTAGAGCAGTGGAAATCGGGCGATGGATTGTCCGTGTAATGGGTGAGCAGTAATTTCCATCTCCCAAACACTTGGCTTGACGCAGCCGACATGGGAGTGGAAATTTTGCTGCTTCTTTCGAATTTTGGGACAATAAGCATCCACGTTTACCACAGCAACTAAATTGAATCCATTTTGTATTCCTATATGAATCTTTATAAATCATTCTATGTGTTTTATATATCTTCAAAAGAATGACAAAGATGTATTCCTTGTCATATATGAATATGGGTTACAAATGCCGATATTCAAATTCAGAAACTAGTATCCGGTTTAAGGTGAATTGAATATTTGGAACACTTCATGTCCAACTCAAATGTCACATGCAGGATAATGTGTACTCCCATTTAGATATGTACACAAGCGATGTATCAAGATTCAAATACCGAGTCAATCAACCAAGAATATACAGAACTAACGGACATATAAACACTTATCGAGTATATGGATCAATAATATCAACTAACATACATAAGCCAGGCCATTTGTACTTTTTTTTTGGCTACAACACATCCTTTTTTTAGCCAGCATCTTGGCCCTTTCGATCGTGCCACTTATGGTCCATCTATACTACTACTATTGCTGAATGCACATTCAGCCCGATTAACATATTTGTAGGTGCAGCACAGCAATCCAAATGACATGTCTCGAGTCTTATCAATTAATACAGACTTGTGCTCAAATAAAATTACAAACAAAAAAAGCAATTATTACATGAGCTCTAAAACAAATGGTTTGATTGATTACAGAGCAGAGACAACACAAAGGTTATTCAACTATGGAAAGAACATTTCACCTATGATTTACCAAGTAGGAATTTAATTTCCTTTTTCCTTGAGGACCTCAACAATCTGATCGATCTACTGCTTGCTTCGTTTGAAATCCACCAAATATTTAATGGTTGTCTTGAGTACTGCTTGTGATTGTGCTGTTTGCTTCCTCAACATGTCAACTTCATCTCTAAGTGCTGACGAGAATCTCTTTCTACCACTAGTTTAGCCTCTAGAGCATCGGCAATTGGCAATTCATAATGCACGATTGAGCGGTGCCCTTCTTTGTGGGGTGATGCAACGTCCATGGGGACCTCGCTCTTTGATCTTAGGCTAACTTTGTTTTGCCATTAAAGTTCCGATTGGATTCAGAAAAGTTGAAGTTAGCAAAACATCTCCACCAGGAGTTATAACAGCAAACCAGTTAAACAAACAAGGAATTAAAGAGTTTCAATTGGATGCTGAAAAGTACTAGTTATTAACATCATTGTAACCCGCTGTTGCAGCAACCAAAGCGATTAAACAAACAAATAGATATTTAAGTTAAGGCAAACATGTAATTCTTAACGGTAAGTATCAAACACATAGATAGGCGCAGTCTACAATATGATTAACAGGTTGTGCCATTATGTAATCAGTAGCAAACTAAATTAAGCCAAGCAACATAATTGAACAATTTTGCAATAAGTGGCTAACTAAAATTCTGAGAAGCAGGTAACTGAACTTACGCTAGTTCTTTATGCAGAGCACACTTTGCAACTTCTTTTCGCTTACAAGGTTGTACAAAGCAGGTCCATGGCATCAATTGCTTGGATCTGATCCCAATACTTCTTTCTTCCCACCTTTGCATGGGTAAGTCGTAATGGTTAATCTGGTAAGATGGT
Source organism: Aegilops bicornis (assembly GCA_021605145.1). Classification (NCBI taxonomy): domain Eukaryota; kingdom Viridiplantae; phylum Streptophyta; class Magnoliopsida; order Poales; family Poaceae; genus Aegilops; species Aegilops bicornis. Next base: position 223,430 of record CM038674.1, read on the forward strand.
GCGTCCTTGATATGTTATATGAGGACATGTAGTCGGACTAGTTGTAGCCAAACACATCACTGCGGCTTTTCTTGTATATTTCTTGCTTTTGCTTTTGGAATATCATTATCTAAGAAATCTACAATCGTTTGAAAAGACCGGCATCCTTCACATTTTTGGCTAACTCAGTTAATAGAAACAAGCAATTCAACCATTCTGTGGGTAAATCAAAAGCGCCCCTGTAATATTTTTCACTATCCAATAATACACGCATAAAAAGGCGGCGCCACCATAGGGGCTGGTATGGGCGGCCGCCTCGGTGGTTGGAAAGTGTGCTCCTAGTTTGAGTCATCCGAGTTGGCCCACGCTAGTTTTGTTCGTCCCCAACGCATACGAGCGAGCAATGTAAAAAATGAAGAAAAATGTTTCAACTTGGATGGGCCAATAACATAAGTGCAAGGAAGGCCCTATAGCAGGCTCGCGGCCCAAACGAGCGCCTCCCATATCGATCGACAGCAGGAAAAATCCCAATTCATTCGGTCCAGCCTCCAGTCTGGTTCGCTCCTAACCTAGCCTCGTGCCCTCGTTGGGGGGCGATCGCCGGGCTTCAAGCGAACGGAAGGACAAGAAGATGAAGATCCAACCCTGGGTGTAGCCTGCGTGGGAGGCAGCGGCGGCAACACGGGCATGGCATCGAGCTTGCATAAGCGGACGATCGCATGACTTGCAAGAGTAGCATGCTTGCGAGCAGGTACATCACATCCTGATTATATCTAATTCAACTCTTCAATTTCTGGCCAATAGTTAAACCTGACGGTGTTGTAAAACTGCTTGTATGTAGGGAATCTATGAGAAAATGAAACTAATTTCTACTTATTTTATAACTCCCCCAATCAATACTGAACTGACTAATCTGATGTATCTAATCAAGTTTCCGGTGCAAACATACAAGCTCATGTTGTTCTTGAGCCTGAAGTGTCTAATGAACAGATCGCTAATGAAGGATTTGATGCAAACATTTTACATGCTCACGGTGATGAACATATAGTGTCTAATGAGGGATCTAATGCAAGCATTTTGCAAGCTCATTGAAGGATTTAGTGTCTAATGATGATCTACTATGTTGAGAGAGACAGAGATTTGCAGGCATTGATGACAAGCAAATTATAGTGCATTTTCATAGCTTGAGGAAACATCGAGGCCATCTACCAGAAATTCCCCATATCATGACAACATAGCATAAATACTTGTCTAAGCTGTTGTTTGAAACTATTGTCATACTTGTGCAGGATAGATATATTGATATGCAGTTTGGGCACTGGTTATACGTGCAATTACACTTCGATATTTTCAGCCAGAGAACGAATAATTCAAGTAGGTACAGACCATGTTTGTAGTCCTTGTACACCATGTTGCATTTTGTGTTTTTTGGTGCTTGCATCATTTAGTGTTTATAATCTGAACTACTTTGGATCATTAGCTGGTTTTCAAAGTGCATGTAGCTTCACATTTCTCAAGTTATGTTGATTTCCGGTGCAAGTGCCTTCATTATTTTTAAGTTAAATGTTAGCCCCTGGTAACTTGAATTCGTGGATCAGCCGCTGCACACAAATCATACACGAATGCCGGTCTGAATTAAATGAAATGCGAGGGACTTACGCTAGCTCGTTGTACAGGCTCCTTGCAGCTACTGCTTGCGCTTGGGATGTTCCATGTACAAGTCCTTGTTACCACTTGCTTGGATGTGCAGGCCTCGTGCTCCTTGCATCCCCTCTGCATTTTTGACACGGCGAATGGTTGATCAAATAAGAGGAATCGACCTTGATGTTGTACTGGAGGATGAGATACTTACAAGGTTATCTGGGTGTGCGGGATGTGTACCAGATCCCGTAGCCCGTCATCCTTCGCTAAAAAATGAATTTGCTTGTTTCAGATGATATCTCCAGAAGAAATAAGAGTTAAAGTCAGAGTTGCATAGGCGTGTAAGCTAAGAGAGCAGTGAAAGGATATCCAAACATCGTCGGAACAGTGCACAAGGGACTGATGTGTGGATACCTAGTTCGGGCCGACGTTTGGGCATGCTCGCCTAGCTAGAGTGCGGGTCACATCAGAGCCGTTGAGGGTGATGCGTTGGCGTTGGCTGGCCGTGCACGGATGCAGATCTTGAGTGGCACCGGAGCGCTACGATGCGGTGGACGAGACCATTGGTGAAGCCCCAACGGCCTCGGGGGCGGAGGTGCGACGATGTGCTCGGTGAAGTAGCCCCGGTGAGCTGGGAGACGGCGTCGGTGAAGCGCACCTAATGCGGTGGAACTCGGTGTCTGTGAGGCACGTCGGTTGCGGCGGCTGACATTGTCGGTGGACCACCCGGTGCGGTGGACGAGGGCGTAGATGAGGTAGCTCCGGTACGGTGGTGAAGCGTGACCGTCGTCTTCATCGTCGTCGTCCGGCACAGAGGTGGGGAACGGTGGGGAAAGAGACGAGACGAGGGGAGATTCGAGGGATGGCAGCGAATTAGGGATTTGAGCAATCTGGGCGCGGAAGGGGACGGTGGAGAAGAGAGATTTTGCAGGGCTGGAATTGGGGCCGCCAGATATTTCAATCCGAAACGTGGAAGCGCGAACTTATATTGTCGTCGTCCTTTTTTTGGGGGGGAGGGGGGTGGGTGGCTGGGTGCTACGCGTCCGTCTGACACACGCGACCACCCCGACAGGACTATGCTTCGGTGCCTTAAGGCACCTGCCTTTGTGTCCATGACATGTGGGCCCAACAGGTGGCTGGCCAACATGTCACTCCGACACCCCGACACGACCCTGGTCTGCCTGGTGCGCCTACATTTGAGAATGCAAACAAATCTTTTTTCATTTGCAAACGAATCTGTATGTATTACCATGCCCGTGTTTTCCTTGCAATAATTAGTCATTGAACGAGATACTCCGTCCGTTTACTTTTGTAAGTCGTTTGGACAACTTAAAATGAATTGTTTTGCACATTATGCGAAATGTCTTCAAGGTCTTATAATAGTGAACAGAGGGAGTACTATAAATTAATTAATGAAGAGTTATTTGAAAAAAAATCGAAACGGTGCCCACGCTAACGTGGATTAGAGTGTGTCACATAATTAGTTATTTGAATTAGAGTGTGTGTCACGTAGTTAGTTATTTGAATTAGAGTGTGTGTCACATAGCGAACTCCAATTCTAACGTGGATTTCGCATTTCACTTTATGCACGCTACTTTTTTAATACAAATTCATATGTATATGATGAACACCATGGTAGTGAGAAAACTTTTGGATGGATTCGAACATATGACCTACAAAATAGCACAACAAATTGAGCCAATGTCAACTTTTGAAACTTAGTATGGCATGAATTGAAATAATTACCCGTATGCCTGGTCCTCGGTTCAAATCTTACAATGTACACGAATTGAAACATCGATATTAAGTCTCGTACTATGTACATTCAAATGTTGTTTTCAGCCCCCTCCCCGGCGCACAAACGCTACATACTTCCTGTATCGGTCAATCTTCCTCTCCTAACCACGTTAGCAAGCTATCGGTTTCAAACACACGTTCATTCTTTCTCTCCATGTTTCGATCTCTAAGTCTCTCAACTACACAACCCCCTTTTCCACTCCTGTTACCAAATGTATTTACCTCACACACCCGCCATTGCACCCCATGCCGAGCTCTCTCTCTCCCCTCTCCCTCTCACCCTCTCGCGCTAAATACATGCATTGCCTATCTAGCCCCCCCATCCTCTCGTGCGCATGAACGCACGTTGTATATCTAGGTCATTCCATCGAGACTGTCTCACTCTTTCTTCCGCACAGCGGGCCACACTCGCTCAATCTAGCTCTCTTTATCTGAGTCTCGTTTAACCTTGTTTTCTTTCACACACAAATGATATATCTCCATGTTCGGGCCTCAATCGACACACTCTATACTCTCTCACATGATTGTCTATCTAGGTCAGTCCATCCAAGCCACCGCCACTCTTTCGACCTCATGGTGGGCCACGCTCACTCAATCTCTCTCTCTCTCTCTCTCTCTCTCTCTCTCTCTATCTATCTATCTATCTCTATCTCTCTCTCTCCATATGTCTCGACTTACCTCGCTCTTTCTCGGACAAAAACGATATATCACCATGTTTGAGCCCAATTCGACCTATTCACATTGTATACTCTCTCACGCACATCGTCTATCTAGGTCACTCTCTCCAACCCGTCTCACTCTTTCGATCGCACGGCGACCCTATGTGATCGGTTGACCTTGCTTCCTCCCACGCACAAAATATATCTACACGTCTGTGACTGGATCATCTCTCAAGCTCTATCTTACAGTCCTCACCCTTACCAAAAGCTCAATCGGACAATATCTCTCCGGAGCATATATATTTGTTCAATGAATGTCGGACCACACTCACTTTGTCTCTCTATCTATATGTCTCTCGATTGACCTCGCTTTCTCATACCGTATCTTCCACGCGTTGAAGCTACTACCTCTGCATCCCTCGCAAAGCCGGGCTATTTACATTACAAGGGCACTCCAACCTTGGATTAATTTGTGTAGGCATTTATTCCGGTCGGTTTAGATTATATTTTCGTAGCATTCGCCCACAACTTCTCCAAACGCCGTTGCAACCCACATAACTCCCCTAGTTGATTTCCCTCTGGCTCGGTCTTCGCTCTCTAGCTCGTCCTTTCTAGCCTTCAACGTCGCACCATGGTACTATTGAAAAAACTATGTTGTTCTCTTTAATTATTATAAATAAGCTACAAAACTACACACCGATAGTCCACTTGGAATGGAACAAATTTCGACCCACAAATTAAAGTGCTACAAACTACACAATCGAGGGGCCCACATGTCATGAAACAAATTTGGACTCATATACAAATTAAAAAATAAAGGGCGAGGATCGAACATGCGGCCGGGCCTTCAAGCCGCCATACGTCAATAGGCAACATACATAGAATAGCAATGTTTGTTGTACCCCTTTGTTCACATAATGTTTTTATATTACCACAGCCTAATTAATGGATAACATGTAATATTATTTTTAGTACTATTCGCCTTCACTTACTGTTGGGTTCCATGTGTGCTCTCTCTCTTTCCTCCCCTTCTGCATTTAGGCCTTGCGGGCAAATAGGAAGAACTTCATGAGGCGATGTTGCCGTTGACCATATCTGGACGCGTTCACAAGTCGGCGGCACCGGTTTCACGTACTAGCAGCACTAGTCAGGTGTACGTGCAATGCACATTAATTTGGAAGTATATTAAGTGCATGCGGATATTAACTACTAGGATATTATTTGCGTGTTGTCATGTGATTAGCAGTATTTTTGGCATGAAATTAACTGCACGCTAAACGTGTTGAGCGCTCGACATTGAAGCAGTCTAGGTCGTTGGATGACAAGGAATACATGTGGCTTGATGACCTTTTATATTTAATTTCATACGGCTCTAGTAGAACATTCAATCGATCAAACCATACATTTCGTTCAGTCTGACTCCGACTTTAAATTATACGACGATCGATATAAAATAAACGGAAATGATAAACGTTCGGATTTTAATCATGGCAATCCAAACGTTTTTCATGGCAAATTTAGATTACGCGGCGGCGGGGCATATCTCACGCGGTGGAAGCGGGTCCTCGCCGTGCTTCGTGTCATCGGGCCATCGACCGACGGCGGCGTCTTGCGCCGTTGTTGGCGTACTCCTGGACGTTGGCCTAGCTTCAAGGAAGGCCAAAATGTTATGGACTTCGGAGCGAGTCAACTGGCGGGAGGAGGCGACTGGCGTTGGTGCAAGGAAGCGGTCGACGGCGGCCATCCATGCCGCTGGGGGGCACTAGCACCTGCACGGGGACATGCGCTGTCAACGGCGAGATGGAGACATTCATGTGCATGGGCACCGCACGGCGCGCGACGCGTCGAGAACGCAGCGCTATGCGTTGGAAGGTGCACGGCACCGGCACGGCGCAGCGTCTCGACGCAAGCCTGTGGCGCATCTTGGCAGGTGCATCGGCGCTGAAAGTCGGCGGGGACCTCGTGGAACCCGTGGCATCAAGCTCGGCCACAATGTGCGGCTCCCAGCACATCAATGCCCGCGAGGATGGTATTTGGCGCCCAGTCGAGGCGACGGAGCGAGCAGGGGCCGAGGGACAAGCGCACGGCGTCTTCCCGCAAGGCCATTTCAAGCTTGTCCCAAAGCGCCTTATGTTCTTGAGACTCCGGTTAGGTGTCTTCCTCATGAAACTGGAAGACTAAGGGCAGACCATCGTGATGCGGCATGGCGTAAGTTTAGGTCAGGCTAGTTGGAGGTAGATGATAGGAGAATCGGAGAGGAAGAGAGAGAATTGTAGCGATACGGGTAGTGCGAGGTTTATTTTAAACTGCGGCGCCGGCGACATTAAAAGTGGGAGTAGTTGGGACGACGGTGGGCGGCGGAGCCTAGTCAAAGAGCTCGCCTCCGGTGAGTGCACCTGATGATGCCTTTCGCCACGCCTCCTCGACATTTGGCGCTGTCTGCTTCACTGACGCCTACCGTCGACTCACACGCTTGCTTTGGGATGGCACCTGCCGATAAGAAGCGGGGACTCGTGGCGGCACGTAAACGCCCACGGTTTCAATAGTGAAAGTGTTCTCCTTAACGTGACAGGTCTTTGTTCCAAAATACCTTGGCTCTTCATTTGTGCAACTTGTCATAAGCAGCTTGTCTTGAATTGAAAAAAAAATTCGAAGTAATATTTGTGCCATATCACGTGACCATGCTCAGTTTCAAGAATTTATGCTCACTTTTGGATTTTCTGAAATTTAAGATCCAGGATTCGAAACAATATCATAACCTGCATCATGCAATAAATTTTCAAGCCGTACATACATCTGTCCTGTTGTATTTCTTAAGAAAGGATTTGGTCAAACATTTTGCTTAGTTAAACCTCCTTTCCGGTTTATAGGGCTCAATTCAAAAATCTCACCAACCAAGGTAGATGGTGAGTAGTGGAACAATTGTTGTAGTTTGCAAAACCACTCAATTAATGCGCTTGTTTTCCTCAAAATTTGTGTTTACGAATGCATTAATTGCAATGCATGCATGCATGCATATAGTACATGCATTGGTCAATTTTCTCTTAATACTTGCATGTAATGATATATTGCACCTTGAAATCTGAACATGTGATGGGGAACAACCAAATTGGACTTATAAAACGGGAAAACTAAAATTTTGAGATAAGCCCTATAAACCGGAAAGGAGGGAGTAAAAGGATAATCCCTCCGTACCAGTGCATTGCATGATATATTAACTCAAGTACTAGGCACGAACAAGCGGGCTAAATTCTGTGCTCATCCTGGTGTAGTAGTAGTAGTACTAGGCAATGCTATTGACAGGTGACCTTGACGAGCATGACGAGGGAATTGAACCCGTGCTTTCGACACGGTAGGTAACATTGTCTAGTTACTAAAGCATCCCTCCGTTGTTCATCGGTAGTCATTATGGACCCGGGGACATGAGGGGAATTTCCTAGGGCTGGAATTCCGGCCGCCGGATATTTCGACTTGAAACGCCGAGGCTCGGTGGTTGGGGTTGCCTAATGTGCGTACCATGCACGCCACAGGAAGGACACGAGCCGCTTTTTAGGATCAACACGAGCCAAGGTCCTGGCCGGTGCGCGTTGGGTCCTACCATTTGAGAATCTGAAAGGAACCTTTTAAATTGCCGAACGAATCTATGTGTATTACAATACCCGTATTTTCCTTGCAAATACTAATCTCAAACGTGGTAATTGATTTATGACGAGTTGTTGAATTAGAGTGAATTTGTGATATAGTGATCTCAACGTGGATTTCACATTTCATGGTATCCCTAGTAAGTTTTCCAATGCAAATTCAAATTTAAAAGATGAACAATATGGAGGTGAGAAAACTTTGTATGTATCAAGCATATGACCACACACACACAGACACACACGCACGAACACAACAACAATCCAATAAGTATAGTGCATCTATTTTTCCAACCCATGCATGTATGACCACGAGTTCAAAAATACTCCTTCTATTCCTAAATATTAGTCTTTAGAAAGTTCAACAAGTGACTACATACGAGCAAAAAGAGTGAATCTAGACTCTAAAATATGTCTTGTATACATCCGTATGTGCTAGTGTAGTCCATTTGAAGCCTCTAAAAAGACTAATATTTAGGAACGAAGGAGTAAATGTAAGACATCCATGGTCCTCAGTTCAATATTTAAAATGAACATGAAAGCTGAAACATGAATATTAAGTCTAGTACTACTGTACATATGCAAATGTTGTGTTTAGGCGGAGCTATGATTGTCGGGGTCAACCCTCGACCTTAGATAAAATTGTGGAGCTCTGTTTAGGGTTGTTTAGATTATATTTGTCCCCACCCTCCCAACCACCGATTGGTTGTGCACCCCCACCCTCCTCCCGGAAGAATATCATCTGCCCCATACCTTAGATGCTATATGCCGTCTGAGTTGCTTGGAGCTCGTAGATATGAGATATAGCAGCTCACATGCGGTGCCTTAAATCTTTTGCAGGAAACCTAGATGAGTTTGAGAATTGCACACAATTTGTACAAAAACTAATTAGATGCCCTTTGATCCCCTATCCAATGACCTCGAAGCTCGTATCACCGTAGCATCTAAGATGAAGGAGGACATTATATTCTCCTGTATGTAAGAATATCATGTTCTACCACACCTTAGATGCTTTGGTGATACAAGCTCTTGAGCGTTGGTTGTGACCCAACACCTCCTCGGTGGTTCGAATGGTTTTCTTGAAAAGCCCCAAAAGAGTTCGACCCCGCTTACAAGCACAAAGACTGCTCAGATGCCATTGGATCTCAGATCAAACGACCTCCAAGCTCGTATCACCGTAGCATCCAAGCTGCGATAGCACCTAATGTTTTCTCGCACGGGAGAGTATGAGGTGCTCCCGCACCGTAGATTCTATGGTTTGAATGTTTTTGCAATATACGGCTGATAGAATTTGGGAAATGCGCAGAAAGTACAAGTACTATGCATGTGCCATCTGATCACTGATCGTACGACCTAGATGCTCATATCACCGTAGCGGGTAATTAAGCTACGGGGAGCACCTAATGTGAGCACCGGGGAGCCGTTGGATCGAAGATGCAGCGGCACCCACGAGGCCTGAATGTTTTATTTGCAAAAAAAAAATTTGGAGAGTTTGGAAATTGCGCATAATTACAAAGACTACTCCCAAGCTATTGGATCTCACTTCCAACGGTGTAAAAACTCGTATCACCATAGTATCTAAGCTGCGGGGTGGATGTGATATTCTATGTCATTTGTCATTTTGTTCGTAAACTTGCAAAATACGTGTAACTCGTGCCGTTACTTGTCTAACCGCGCAAAGTGTTTGTTCAAAAAAACCATCCTACACTGAAATATCGGAACAACGCACGGGGGTCCCACTTGTCATTAATCAAATTTGGACCTAAAACTAACAAATCTGAAAGAAGATATTCGAACTGGCAACCTGGACTACAAAGCGTAAGTCGATAGCCTAAAAAAATGAACGGTTGTTGGCTTTGTCCCATAACTTGATTTTATACAGTACTTGCGTTGAGTAGAGTAGAGGGAGTGCCTCGTCAACACGTGCATGACCGTTGTCTCACTTACGGGTGGGTCCCAGGTCTGCGATCTCAATCTCTCTTCTCTCCATCGTCTAACCTTTGCACGGGCACACACGAAGAGCGGCGCTAGCTTGCCGTGGTGTTATTACAACTAAAAAAGCTTGGAAAATAGAAGAATCGCGTAGAACAAGAGACGTTGTGGCTGGTCGAGACGGATCTAACCGTGCCACGTTTGCATGATGAAGCTGTGTGGCAAATGGGGTGTTTCGACCGACTGGTTGTGTCCCGAGGTCGAACCATAGGTACTACGTTTGACACAGTATATTTTTACACGCACATTTTTCCTCCGTGCCGAGACGTGGCACACCCTACCACGCGGTTTCGGGGTCCTCCCGGGTGGTGCACGCATATATTCTTCCTGGCGTGGGACGCCCTACCGTGCGTTTTCTGGGTCCTCCTCGGTCGTAGCGCTGAAGCAAGTAAATGAGTCGTCAAATCACGAAAAGACCACCTTTCCCGCCGAGTACATCAGTGAAGCACGGTGGCTAGCTAGTTGGGCTAGTTCGACCGATTTGCTAGGCTGCCGCCACATTTTTTTTCACCCCTTTTTTTATCTACTTGCCGACAGGTAATTTTAATTATCCACCGCGGCGTTGCTCGGTGTTTGGAGTGCGTACGATTTTTAATTTTATGATTGGCCGGAGCGGTAGCGGCAGGATTTTTAATTTTTGATTGGCGGGAGCGGCGCGGTAGCAATTAGTCACGATGACTCCGCTGTAAAACCCCTTTGCTCACGATGTGAGAAGTCGTCGACTGGTGTTTTACCGTGGTGAAAACCAAAAGATTCGCCGCTCCTTGGCTGGCTCCCTCCGCCTTCCCGTAGCTTGCATTGCCTTTCAGCCGTTTCGCCCCCTTTGCTTCCTCTCCCCATTGCTTCTACCTGGTGCCATGGCGGCGCAGCAGATCACGGAGTCCGAGGTGAGGCGCCTGATACAGGAGCTCCATGCCAAGGATGAAGAGCTCAGGGCCAAGGACGTGGAGCTCCGTGAGCTCAAGGAGGAGAAGAGTGCCATGCTCCTTTGTTATGTGCGGGAGTTCACGGAGCTTCAAAAGCGGTAGGCGTCCACTACAAAGATGCTCAAAGGCGTCGGCGGCGTTCTTTGCAGAAGCGGAGATCTGATAGGCCGTCAGGGGAGCCGGTTGGTGCACGAGCGGGCCGATCGTGATGACGTCAAGGATCGCCCCAGCCACTTGGTGAACGAAGTTGCCACACACGTGTTGCGGCTGCGCGATGCCTACCGTCGTGCCAGCGCGATGATGCTGGCCGTCGGGCTAAACCCGGTCGATTTAACGAGCTGCGGCTTCCTGACCTGGTCTCCTTCTTCACCTATATCTCCGAGGAGCCGAGCCGTCTCCGTGCGATGGTGGGGGCTGAGCAAGGACAAGGAGGGGTTGCACGCTGCCGTCGCCGTTGCCGGGAGAATCCTTTTAGGGCTCCGTCACCGGAATCCATTCGTGCCATTGGATGCCGTCTTTGACGAGCTGGCTCCCGTCGACCGGGAGCGGGCTCTGCGGGCGGTTGCACCCTGCATCACCAACGTCATGCGCCTCGAGAAGCAGAGGGACTTCGGTGGTGTTTAGGCGCCCTCTGCATGGGCATGCCCATGTCTCGGTGCAACATGACCGTTGCATCAAACTCAGAAGGTGCAGATCAATCACTGTAGCACAAAGCGTGTGGTTGTGTTTGGTTGCATTCTCATCTCAATATAGTTGTGTCCTCTTCGTGTATTTTTGTCAACCTACTAGTGTGGACTCATGCACCCTTCATGCACTCTGCCAAACATCCAAAAGTGGGTCGAGAAGGGAACTTTTGCTCCCATCCCGTGCACCCTTCATACACCCTGTCTAACACCGTACTCTCCGTGCGCTGTGGACCTAGTTCTGTTAACATTGATCTCACCGTTCATTCTCGACCGGACAGTCGAAAAAGCAGTACTATGTTACATATAGGAGTAGTTGACATGCGCACAACATCATTTGTTATCGTCATATCTTACTACACTAGCATCAAGACTGTGTAGTACTACTGACGTTGAACCACTGCACATGCCTAGTAGTAGGAGCACTGTGTATGTTCAAGTGGCTGCCGTGTTTCGCACTTCTCCGTCGTAAGAGTGGAAAGCGCTTTGCTGTAATCATTTTTTCTTCGTAATGAAAACAGTGGACACGCTCTACCATGCGGATCCTCCTCCAGCCATGCACTAAATTACTCACTTTCGGCGGCGTGTGGGACGACTAGCACACAGGGTCCTGACCATGCACTAAATTACTACGTAGTAGAGTGACGGTAGACTACCCGATCGAACCGCTTGCAGAATGCCCAATGAGCCGTCAAATCACAAAACCCCTCCTTTCCAGTGATAAGTTGGGCCAGACGAAGCAACCATCATTTCACTCTTCTCTCTCAGACTTCCTCTCTTGAAGAAAACCCCACTACCGCTTCGCTTCTCCCTCATCTCGTTCCTCCTTTCACTCTTCTCTCTCAGCTTGCTCTCTTGGATGGATGCTTAGGAGCATCGGCCCGACGTGATATCTATGGCTCTAGCCAAAACCGCCGAGGCTCATGGTACGAAGAAGCGCAAGCACACCGGTGAGACTAACATAGACAAGCTCAAATCCATCTCCCTGTCCAAGCCCCCCTCTCCGGGATCCCTCATTAAGCAAGTCCAGGTAATGTCTCTTGTTGACGATCTTTTTCTCGATCTTGATTGTGTTTTTTCATCTAACACGCAGTACTAGTACTGGTGGTACAACTTTGTGGGTGATCTTGCATGTGATTTTTGTGTGCCAAATGACGGTTCTAAATTCCTCTTTTGACCAAAACATGCGAGAGGTTGACACTGATTTCTTATAGATTACTTTCAACTTCTCCCTCATCCCAATTTTCTTGTCATAGATTTGTCTAGATACGGATGTATCTAATACTAAAAAAGGTGACTTGATACATCCGTATCTAGACAAATCTAAGACAAGAATTTTGGGACGGAGGGAGTACTTTATGAACATCAATGCTACCTTTTAAGAGGGTATATTTGCCTCAGTAACGTGTGTTATGGATATTGCATGTAATCCCTCTGCTCTCATGCCTTTGAAGACATGTTCTAGTGTCTTTGTTCACTCATTTCAATGCGTATATGTAGTCATAAAACGAGAATAATATCAAAAATCATCTTATATGCATGAACGGAGGTAGTAATGAAATATGGTTTCTGTTTGAATTAGAACCAGGTCCGCGGTGGAGATGAAGTTCTCAAAGTCATGCCGTGTGAACTGGAAGACCTGATGATGAGTTCTACTGCTGAACTATCCAGCTACTGTGTCCTTGTCGCCACGTGTCCTGAACTAGTGTTTTCCTGTAGCATTGTTGTCAGGCGTGTTCTCGAGGCTGTACTTGACCACAACAATTTCCTGGCTGTGCCTTCGATTACGAAGGGTGTGGTTCTTGTAAAGTTTCCCATCAAATCTGATGCGGTCTGTCTTCATCATCATGTTTATGAGTGGAAAGACCAGTCTGTTAGGTTCTCCAAGGTTGACAAGATGGTGATGGTGCATGTAGACATCTCACACGAAGTCCATGGCCTAATCGATTATGCGGGGTTCATCACGTAGGTCGGTGGCAAGAAATAGTCTGCGAGAGTTTAGTTAGTGCAACTTTGCTTGTCTATAGTAAGTACTATTGTTCATTACTTGATTTGTGTTTGTGAACCTCTGTATTGTTTATTAATCTTGCCGCTTTTGGTGTGTGGTCAGTCCGAGAATCTGGTCTATGTTAATGTCTGTCCACACAATTCAGTCTGTACATTTTGAAGTATCCAGATCATATTTTTGTGAGGACGGTTTATCAATTATGGTTACACTCCAATATCTGTATGCATTGCAGGGTTTATCGCACCCACCAGGATTTCCAGTCCCATGGATGTTCGGTCCATACGATTTGTCACGACCTTTGACTGTCCTGCTTGTGGGAGTAGGTGGGGCCCCTGCATGCCACGCGTAGTTGGACGATCAATCTTCTGTTTAGTACTTCAACATAGTGATTTCCTGGTAAGGATTCACTCGTGTCACATCAAGTAAATCTTATTGATTTACTGTCTCAAATCTTATTGATTTAATGTCATGTTTTCTTTCTTTTCTGTAATTTTACGATGCAGGTTTTTGCCATGTGACATTCATCCGCAGAATAAACCGTTTGGTTTGCTCTATGATGGCTATTTTTGCAGGTTTCACTTCTTATGTCGTGTCAGTAACGAAGGCACTATCCATCACTTATATTACTGGAAAAAATTGGATCAGTCTGTTGTCTGAGTACAAGCTGAATCCCTATGATGAACTGTAGTTTGGTTTAACAAAAACGCCACAATTAGTCCTTCTCGCGTTTAAAAGAAATGAAGAAAAAAACTGGATCATGGTCACGGATCCTAGTCAAGTTAGAAAGCTGATCATAGCAGCATCAGACACGATGCATTGCCACTGCTCAAGATGTATCGAGCACCGGCGGTAGCTGCTCTAGTGACCGACAATGCGGCAACTTTCGGCTTTGATCCAAATTGAGGATTGGGCACGGACCGTGTCAGCAGATCAATCTGATCTACCGGAGATCAGGCATCGACACCGGCACCAGCTCTACAAGGAGCACCATCTCCGGCAGCAGCAGCAAGCGGCAAGACACTGCACCAACACGTGCACTTGCATGAGGTCCGGCCCGTGCAGTTGCACCGGCAACAGACTGGGCTGAAGTTCGCACTTCATATACCAAAGTCCTTACACAAACCGACATGTCCACCTTCTTGGTAAGCATTGGCCGCCCAAGTGCTTCATTCTTTTTTCTTTCCATGTTGTTTCACATGATTCACTGTGTTGATCTAATTGTTTGGGTATGTCTTCTTGTTTGCAAACAGAGAATTCCTAGAGCAATGAGGGAGTCGTTCAACTATCGTAGGCGACCCATGGCCAAGTTTCTCTTACCATGCGCAGCCTTGGTGTGAATGAACCTGCTCAATATACCGTAAGTACAAAGGATGGTCGCATGATGATTGATGCTAAGGATGGTCAAGGTTCAAATCTAAGTCATATCTTGCGGTAGGGGATGATGTCAAAATCGAACTTTCTCGGCAAGGAGAGCTGCTCCAAATCAACTTTCAAATTCTGCAGTAGCAGCACGCAACTGCCGAACTGATCCATCCTCCGATAGATTTTGATGTAATAATCTGGCATGGTGAAACAAGTGTCCTGTGTGTATAAGTAGTACGACAGTATTATTTATCACATGGTATATCGTTGATAGAATTGCAACTCTGATTGCTCGTTAGGAACTATCGTTCGATTTCATTCCAACAACTGCCATGCTTTATTCAAATTTGTGTATTTGCCTTGCGGCGACATCTAAAACCAGCGCAGATGTCGATCGCTTGCAATATGAAAAGCGAGGTAGAACACATGGGCCCCCAAACATGCGTGGTCGGCTTCAAGGCCCAAAGTCTAGAACCGTGAGCCTATACGGGTAAAAAACAAAAATCTGAGTATTATATTCTCATTGAACCCCCATAAAGAAAAAGCTGAACCCCCATAATGCCCGTATGCGTTGCGGAGGGAGTATATTTCTCGGCAAGGTGAGCCTGTGATATAAAAGATTTGTATATTTCTTTACATAGGGAGTATCTCTCTGTCAAAAAAGATATTTATGTGTAACTAGTTACTCCTTTCTTTCTACTTCCTTTCGCTGATCTGTGTGGCAACCGGCAACGTGGTCCACGTGCCATTTGCACAAATTAGAGTGCACAACTTCACGGTAGACACACCCTGCTCGTAGCGCCACAGTAATGCCCAATGAGCCGTCAAATCACAACCCCCCTTTCCAGCTTTAGCAGTAAGCTGGACGGACGAAGCGGCAATATTTCACTGGGCCTGAATCCCCTTCTCCCTCGTCTGCTTGTTCAGAGAAAACCCCCGCTCGGTGATTGCATAGGGTTTTCTCATGGAGAACCTGGTACGAATTCTTCATCCATCCCCGATAAATCCAAGTCCCTTGGTCGCAGGTAATCCTAGGATGGCAGCCGCTGCTGTTGATGCATTTTTCTTCGTACTGAATCTAGTGTGTTTCAGTTGCAGTGCCCAAAGTGCGAGTACCCTACAGATTTCTGCGCCCTCGGCGAGAAGCCACACTTGTTCGTTCTCATCCTACCACAGCATTTTGAAATGCGCACAGTATGTTCCTAGAATCCTCTTCTCTATCCGGGAGGGTGGGTTTTTTTTTGAACATGTTGTGTTGTCATATTATTTTTCCTGCAGTGTATTATTTGCTCTGCTAGAACACATGTACTCAAGATGCTCGGCCTTGCCATAACTGAATACACTAGTTTAATGGTCACCCGGTGAAGACAAGCCATGGATATTACTTCCGAGTTGGGTTCATGAACCAAGAAGATCGCTGCCTTTTTATGGCCGAACATGGATAAACTTTCTCAAGTGTTACGGATGAAAGTTGGCGCCACGAATGTTGATGGAAATAGCAGAACCTGCTCTCATCTTCACTGCGATCTTCCACCCCGACGTCGTTCCAATTGTTCATCCATGTTAGTTTTGTATCTGGTTCTTGCTTGTTGCCTCGATTCCTTCTTAATCCACCTATTCTGTCTAACTAATCACAATTTAACTTTAGAAGTAGCAACGAATCTCTCACAAAGTACTTCTAACTAATATTTTCTTATAATTGGTGGCACGTGTAGGTTTTTTCAGAGTTAAGCAGTCTGCTCGTTTGTTACTCTGTAATAACTCGGTTGTTACTAATGGCACTAAAGTAGACAGGATCGACATCCACAAGTTCCTGCACTTTATTGATCGTCTTGAGGTCCTTGTGGGGCGTTTCAATGGTGGAAGGCCACGTGGGATATGTGTGCCATCGCTGCACTCATTGAACAGGTCCAACTGTGTCGAGAAACTTATGGTACGAGCTGTTTTCTCGTTATATATGTTGTTCATAAACTATTGCTTATACACAGTTTTCTGCCAGTGATCTTCTTGAAACAGGAACTGCCGAAGTTCTATTGTTCCTATACAGATGCACGACCATGGTCGGGTCAGACTTCTGCGCTTGGTCACAACATGATGTTTATGTCGACCTACTCAATTCCCCTTGGAGGTGAAAAGATACTTATTCGTGGGTGGTCTCAGATAATGAAGGCCCGTCCATCTTGGAGAATAGGACAGAAGATTATGTTCATGCTTTTCCATGGCTCTAAAGCAAATATCATGTTTATTGACCACGTTGCGAGATGAAGCCGCTTTCAGAAGGTTGTGGATGCGAGGGGTGGCGCCTGGGCCTTGGCGGCCTCACCCTTGGTTAACTATAGGCAAAGTAGCACTGTTCGAGGCGTGCTTTGTACGGTTGAACCTGTATAAGTACTCATACTTCTTTCATCTTTGGTTGTTAAGTGCCCCTCCTGGTTTCAGTTAAGGTTGTTAAGTACTCCTGCTGCTTTTACCTGTCGTGTTTCTTCAGTCTGTCTTCCTCCAAATTTGCAAAAACCAAACCAACGCCCGGGCCGCTTCGCTCGCCTCCACAGTCGGTTGCGCCAACAAGACGCATCACCGCCCCACCGTCTCCTAAATCGTTAACACCAACGTCCTCCACGCGCTTTGGTGCACTCGTCGCGGTGCCGCCCTCTCGCGTTGTCAACATGGTCAACAAACAACAGGAATCGGCAGAAGTATGTGGAGAGGATGACAGTAGGGGCCACCACATCAGCGTATGGAAAAATAAAATGCTTCCTCCTAGTGTTTTCCTGACATCTGGGACCCACGACATTGTGAGTGTATATAGTCAATAGACAAGAGAACAGCACAAGATCGGCTGACACCTGGGACGTAGCTACTCGAGCAGTATTTTTTTTTCGTATTGTTGAGGCGGACGGGGTTTGAAGCTGGTGGCCCGTCTAGCCCAGGCTTATATTTTATGTTCACCATGTGACCAGCCTAGCTATTTTTTCTTTATGAAAATGAGCCCAGTTTATTTTTCTCAAGAATACCCAATCAGTGCCTACTTATTTTCTACATACGATGGGCTGCAACTCTTTCAAGACGCCTGCAAATCTTGAAAGTAATATGAAATGAGTTGTAAATATAAAAACAGATGACAAACTGGCAATTACTTTATAATTTCAGATTTTTTTTCACATTTTCAAATTCCTATTTCCTTTGGGCATTAACCTAATTCAAATATATCTTCAAAGTACTTTAAATCTGGCTCGACATTTCGGTATTAAAAATAGTTTGGAACCCATAGAAATATGCTAAATTGGCCTGGCCAACTAAAAAAGCTGCAATAAATTGCATAATAAGTTGCCATGAGCTATATATAAATTATTAAAAAAGAGGGAGTGGTCTGACTTGTGGGGCCTGTTTAGTTGACGCGTATGCAAGATTTTTTAGTTATTATATACTATGTCATCAAACGATTCTAGTAGACGTAACCGTTGGATGTCAATCCAACGGCCGTCGTGTTTCTTCAATCTCTGATCTTCTTGCTCCAGCCGCCAAAGCAGCGCCGGCGGGACCGCCTGCTCCCGCCTCCCGTGGCCGGCTGTGCTGCCACGCAGGCCTCAGCGCCCCCTACTACTCCCACCGCTGGCCAGGGCATCCCTCTACTCACCCACACCCCCTGTTATTCTGCGGCGACGGCAGCCTCACACCGCAGCCGAACCGGTGAACCCTCGTACTCCTCTCCGCGCGGGCTGCCCTTTGCGCGTCTTCTCCGGGCTACGCGTCGTCCCCTTCCTAGGCCTCATCGTCATCCACGCCCGTGGTGCTCTCGGCGTGGCGTGGTCAATGTGGTCAATTGACCGACTTCCATCGGAAGAATCTTGACGTGGAGAGGCCGATACCGGGTCCACGGCAGCCGCAAGGAAGTGCCTCCTTATTACGCGAAAAATAATTATTCATCCATCTGATAGCTGGGACCCACTGGACGGGCCACCAGTATTTCGCGAAAAAAACGTTTCCCCCTGACTACTGGGACCCACAGGTCGGGCCACCGTATTTCGCGAAAAAACGTTCCCTCATTGTCATTTCGGACCCACTGCAAGTGCCTCCTTATTACACACAAAAAATGAATACCCCCTGCTAGCTGGGACCAACCTTGGTGGGAGGCTGACTTGTGGGCATACTAAGTTGACTGGGACGGAGGCCTTTGTCAACTTTAGTCAATATATGAACGATTCTAGCTCGGTGACGATGCGATGTCCATCCAACGGCCGTAGTGCTTCTTCAACCTCTGGTCTTCTTGCTCCGGCCGCCCAAAGCAGCGCCGGTCATGCCGCTTTGCCTCGCCGCCAGTGGTCGGGTCAGGATGCCGTGGAGGCCTCACCGCCTTTACTACTCCCACCACCGGCCGTGCCATCCCTCTACGCACTCCACACCTCTGTTATGGGGGCGACGGCAGCCTCACACCGCAGCGAACCAGTGAACCCTCATACTCCTCTACGCGTGGGCATCCACTGCCGCGTCTTCCCCGGCTCCGCATCGTCCCCTTCCTAGGCCTCGCCATCGTCCACCACCCTGGTGCTCTCGGCGCGGCGTGGTCAAGGTGTTCAAGGAATGGCTTCCATCGAACGTGGACTGTACGTGGAGAGGCTGACAGCTGGGTCCACGGCCGCAGCAAGGAAGTGCCTCCTTATTACGCTGCAAAATAATTATTCCTCCACTTCACAATGGGGACCCACCGGACGGGCCACCGATTTCGCGAAAAAATGTTTCCCCACATCACCGGGACCCACCAGCTACATCTTCGCATACGCAAGGAAGTCGCGCCTGAAAAAAAAACGATTCGCCCTGACTCGCTGGGACCCACTCAATACATCTTCGCACGCAAGGAAGTGCGTCCGGAAAAAAAACCCAAACGATTAGCCCCCTACTCTTTGGGGACCCACCAGCTACATCTTCGCATGCAAGGAAGTGCTCGATACCGGGACCCACTTGGTCAAGCGCACGTAGCATTGTCATTCTGGTCGCTAACGTGTATGTACATACCGGTTGTTGTAGAGGCACGCACGCGTGTCGTAGTAGAGGCGCACACGTAGCATGTACACGTGCACGCATAACGCCAGGGTGCAAGAAAGAAAAATCTGACCACGTATGTGTGTACATACGGCGGGGTGTCGAACGCCTACTTCCGGCGCGCAATACGTATGGCGAGGGCTCGCGTGTACATGGCTGGGTCGTAACGGAGAAACAGCGTCATCGTGGTGTTCATGGGGAGCCAAACCGGCTGGATCGGAGCGGAATGCGTGGTCGTGTTCATCGGGAGGCTTTTGACGGAACAGGCGATGGAAACGACGCTGGCGCATCAAGACAACGGAGGAAACGGCCTTGTGTTCGACCGCCACGCGTTTGAAACGGGATCCTGTTCATCGGGAGGGGTGCGGCATCGCCAAAACGGAGGAAACAGACCTCCCACGGTCAAACGGGGTCCCGCTGATCGGGAGGGTGTGGCGCATGCCAAAGCGGAGGAAATGGACCTCCTACGGTCGAAACAGGGGGTCTGTTGATCGGAGGGTGTGGCGATCGCATAAAGCAGACTAAACGGACCTCCTACGGTCGAAACGGGGGTCATGTTGATCGGGAGGGGTGTGGCGTACCACAAAACGGGACTCCACGGGATATTGTTCATGTCCACCGTCGACCTCCTCCAGCCTCCACGGGCTCCTGTTCATCCAGCCTCCACCGTGCGCTACTCCATTTTCTGTCATGATTTTTTGTCATAGAAGTAGGAGCCCACCACATCTTTGATGATACCGGGTTTTGTCACAATTATCGTCATAGAAGTGTCATATGTATGATAGAAAAAAATTTCGTTCGGCCCAAAATGTCACGGATGTGTCTTTTTTTTTGTAGTGCTTATAGAGCAATTATATACCAGCGCACAACGGATCATCTGTACCGCCTCTCATAACAAGCCGCCCCCAACCTTAATCAAGGAGACGCTGGAAAGGCTGTCAATGATACCTGCCCGGTTTGAAGAATTGAAGAAATCGGCTGCCAGGGCAGGTGCTCTTACTGCATTAACTCGGGCCAAAGCGTGGATACCTGACCTTGGTCCGGCCGATATTGGAAACGGCTATCCAAGCATAAAGGAGGACGGGTCAGACTTCGATAATGATGACCTCAGAGCCATAACGAGGGAAATGCGTCCATTGGCTAGCAAATTGGCTGAAGAAACTGATCTTTCACACTATCAGTCGATTTATGATGCCGACAACAAACGGCTTAATGCCCCAACTTATGATGTGCAAAATCTTATCCGGCCAATCCGTAAGCATACCTATGCCCCTGATATTGACCCGTCCACACTTATAAGTGATGAAGCTGTATTCAAGGCCCTAATTGGGATCGATTGGGCAACCGTTAACTTCCAGCCACTCGGTGGAGAGGAGGAGGATGAACTGGCACAGGATGATCCACAATCTTCAAGCCAACCCGGTGAAGATTCATAAACCGGGGCCCGGTTTAGCTTCTGCATTTCTGCAAGACTTGTTGAAAACAATTATTATTTTGGGCATCAAAACGCCTTGTAATAGGCTAGTTTAAATGCTTGGTCTGCTATGTCATCGTGCATATTTACTTTGCATGACACTATTAATCCGCCACATGAATATATGCTATGTCTACTTATGATACTTAGTAATGTGGAATCTGCTCCTGCATATAATAAAAAAATGTCCTGGCAGTTTACCGCTAGACGGGTTATCATGCCCAATAACATAGTTTATAACCATTGCTGGGCATAAAAATAACCATATATAAGTTAACATATACCATACCTGTGATATTTTATCACAGTGCTGGTTTAGCAAGCCAGTATAATAAGGGTGATAACCCAAAACTTGAATATTAGTAATTATCATCTGTTTGCCGGTTTATGAACGGAACCAGGCCGGATCAATAAACACCGGATATTAGTTTACCTCTTACTGGTGACTTATAGTCAAAGGCCAGGCCGAGTTAATAAACATAGATAAATTATATTCATAAAGCATTATAAACTTCATCAAAATAAACCTAAAAATCAAGAGGATTTAAGTAATCCTAATTGTGGTATTGCACCGATCAAGAGGGTTTAAGCTATGATTCGGATACGACCAAAACCTCCCAAATGATCATCCTGGTGGCCTTATGCCGATCAAGAGGGTATAAGCTTTGGTTCGAATATGACCAAAGCCCCCAAGTGATCATCCTAGTGGCCTTACGCCAATCAAGAGGTGTTAGCTATGAATCGAATACGACCAAGCCCCAAGTGATTATCCTGGTGGCCTTACGCCAATCAAGAGGTGTTAACTATGGTTCGAATACGACCAAGCCCCCAAGTGATTATCCTGGTGGCCTTTACACCAATCAATAGGTGTTAGCTATGGTTCAAATACGACCAAGCCCCCAAGTGATTATCCTGGTGGCCTTACTCCAATCAAGAGGTGTTAGCTATGGTTCGAATACGACCAAGCCCCCAAGTGATTATCCTGGTGGCTTTACGCCAATCAAGAGGTGTTAGCTATGGTTTGAGAACTATGTAGACATGACCGAGACACATCTCCGGTCAATAATAACCAATAAGCGGAACCAAGATGCTCATATTGGCTCCTACATATTCTACGAAGATCTTTATCGGTCAAACCGCATAACAACATACGTTGTTCCCTTTGTCATCGGTATGTTACTTGCCCGAGATTCGATCGTCGGTATCCACATAGCTAGTTCAATCTTGCTACTGGCAAGTCTCTTTACTCATTCCGTAATGCATCATCCCGCAACTAACTCATTAGTCACATTGCTTGCAAGGCTTATAGTGATGATCATTACCGATAGGGCCCAGAGATACTTCTCCGATACACGAAGTGACAAATCCTAATCTTGATCTATGCCAACTCAACAAACACCATCAGAGACACCTGTAGAGCATCTTTATAATCACCCAGTTACGTTGTGACGTTTGATAGCACACTAAGTGTTCCTCCAGTATTCTGGAGTTACATAATATCATAGTCATAGGAACATGTATAAGTCATGAAGAAAGCAATAGCAACAAACTAAACGATCATAGAGCTAAGCTAACGGATGGGTCTTGTCAATCACATCATTCTCTAATGATGTGATCCCGTTCATCAAATGACAAGAAATGTCTATGGGTAGGAAACTTAACCATCTTTGATTAACGAGCTAGTCAAGTAGAGGCATACTAGGGACACTCTGTTTGTCTATGTATTCACACATGTACTAAGTTTCCGGTTAATACAATTCTAGCATGAATAATAAACATTTATCATGATATAAGGAAATATAAATAACAACTTTATTATTGCCTCTAGGGCATATTTCCTTCAGTCTCCTACTTGCACTAGAGTCAATAATCTAGATTACATAGTAATGATTCTAACACCCATTGAGTCTTGGTGCTGATCATGTTTTGCTCGTGAGAGAGGCTTAGTCAACGGGTCTGCAATATTCAGATCTGTATGTCCTTTGGACCCTTCGCCATGAAGCATCTTCCAATTCCTTCATTTGGTGAGTCAAATATGTCGTAGGAGTTGGTTGACACAAGTGCTAGACTGGCAACACCTTCATCTTGAGTATATTCAGAGTCGGAGTGATGGTCGGAGTCGGAGCCGGATACCCATTCACCAAGATGAGCTTGATGTCTTCTTTTTGTGTAGCTATTTGATGATTTGTCCTTCCTTTCCGAATCCTTGCTTCTCCAAGAGGGTCTTTCGTTCATAACGATCATCTCTACTCCTTCTCTCTCTTGGTGGTGATTCATCTCTTATACTTCTTCTTTTCTGAGAATCTTCTCTTCTTTTGTAGGGAGCCGTACACTCATTGGAGTAGTGTCCAGTCTTCCACAATTATAGAAATTTCATTCACGACTAGAGGATCTTTTGTCATTGTAGGACCTTGACTTGGAACTTCTTTCCTTGCTTCTACTCTTGTAGAACTTGTTGAAGTTCTTCACCATTAGGCTCGATTCTTCATTTAAGGTTTGTTTCTCACTTGATGATGTGGGAGCATCACATGAGGCTTTGTAAGCACCGCTTGACTTGTTGTGAAGCTCTTTCTTATCCTTGAGTGACATCTCATGATCAACAATTCTTCCAATGACTTCCGTTGGCTTGAGATCTTTGTAGTTGGGCATCATTTGGATCAATGTGCGCATGGTATCATAGTTTCCATCCAAGGCCTTAGGATCTTCTTGATGATGAATCTATCGGTCATCTCTTCACTTCCTAAGCCGACAATCTCATTTGTGATGAGAGCAAGCCTAGAGTACATTTCAGCGACACCTTCACCATCCTTCATTTTAAACTTGTCAAGTTGACTTTGAAGCACATCCAATTTGGATTCCTTGACGGAGTCGGTACCTTCTTGCATGTCAATCAAAGTATCCTAAATTTCCTTTGCATTCTCAAGACGGCTGATTTTGTTGAACTCTTCGGGGCACAATCCGTTGAAGAGGATATCACAAGCTTGAGCGTTGTATTGCCGCTTCTTCAATTCTTCCGCGGTAGCTTCACGGTTTGGTTCTGTTCCATCGAAGAATTCACCTTGCAAGCCAATACACAATAGCCCAAATGACGGGGTTATGCCCAAGAATATGCATTTTCATCTTATGCTTCCAACTAGCAAAATTAGTACCATCAAAGTAAGGACCTCTATGGTGGTAATTTCCCTCGCTAGATGCCATACTCTCCTAGGTTGTGAAACCAAGGCTATGATCACCAAAAGCTATGGAAATCAAAGTAAATGGAGACCAAAGCTCGGATACCAATTGTAGGATCGGAAGTATGTCTAGAGGGGGGGTGATTAGACTACTTGACCAAATAAAAATCTAGCCTTTTCCCCATTTTAAGTCTTGGCAGATTTTAGCAACTTAGCACAAATCAAGTAATCAACCTACACATGCAATTCTAAGAGTATAGCAGCGGAATGTAAAACAATTGCATATGAAGGTAAAGGGAGGAGTTTGGAGGGAGCAAACGCAATGTAGACACGGAGATATTTTATTCGTGGTTCCGATAGGTGGTGCTATCATACATCCACGTTGATGGACACTTCAACCCACGAAGGAGTAGCAGTTCTGTGCATGAAGTCCACGGAGGGCTCCACCCACGAAGGTTCCGCGAAGAAGCAACCTTGTCTACCCCACCATGGCCATCACCCACGAAGGTCTTGCCTCACTAGGGTAGATCTTCACGAAGTAGGCGATCCCCTTGCCCGTACAAACTCCTTGGTTCAAATCCACAATCTTGAAGGAGGCTCCCAAGTGACACCTAACCAATCTAGGAGACACCACTCTCCAAAAGGTAATATATGGTGTGTTGATGATGAACTCCTTGCTCTTGTGCTTCAAATGATAGTCTCCCCAACACTCATCTCTCTCTCATAGGATTGGATTTGGTAGAAAGATGATTTGAGTGGAAAGCAACTAGGGGAAGGCTAGAGATCAAGATTCATATGGTTGGATTGGAATATCTTGGTCTCAACACAAGTGTAGGTGGTTCTCTCTCAGAAAATGTATGTTGGAAGTGTAGGCATGTTCTGATGGCTCTCTCCACGAATGAAGAGTGGGTGGAGGGGTATATATAGCCTCCACACAAAATCTAACCGTTACACACAAATCACCAAACTCGGTGGGACCGAATCAGAAAACTCTGTCAGACCGATTTAGTTCAAAATGTAAACGTTAGGATTTTCGGTGGGACGGAGATGTCAACTCGGTGGGACCGATATCATTAGGGTTAGGGCATAACGTAATCTCGGTTGAACCGATTACTCAAACTCGGTGCGACCGATTTTGGTAATAGACAAACAGAGAGTTGGTCAGTCAAACTCACTGGGACCGATTCGCTCTTCTCGGTGGGACCGAAGCGTTACCAAAAGGAAATAGAGAGTTTGCATTGCAGACTCGGTGGGACCGAGATCCCTATCGGTGAGACCGAAAAGACTAGGGTTTACAGCGTTGGCTATGTCAAATGAAGTCGGTGGTATTTGGATGGATCAAATCGGTGGGGCCGAGTTTGACTTTTGGTTTGGGAGATATGTGGATCTGAGAAAGTGGTTGAGGGCTTTGGAGCATATCACTAAGCACTTTGAGCAAGCAAGCCATTAAGCAGCACCTCATCCCCTTTTAATAGTATTAGCTTTTCCTATGGACTCAATGTGATCTTGGATCACTAAAAGTAAAATGTAGAGTCTTGGACTTTGAAGCTTGAGCCAATCTTTTGTCCTTAGCATTTTGAGGGGTCCACATTCCTTATCCATGCCATGCCAATCATTGAACTTTCCTGAAATATTTATCTTGTAGTGGCATTAGTTCAATGAGCTATATGTTGTTAATCATTACCAAAACCACCCAGGGATAGTTGCACTTTCAAATAGAGAAATAAAATTAATTTTGCAAAAGACTGTTAATAGGCCCAGGAAGAATTGGTCTAAGAAATTAGATGATGCACTTTGGGCTTATAGGACAGCTTATAAAAATCCCATGGGTATGTCTCCTTATAAAATGGTTTATGGAAAAGCTTTGTGATTTACCTCTTGAGTTAGAACATAAAGCATATTGGGCAGTTAAAAACTCAACTATGATTTGAAAGTTGCTAGTGAAAAGAGGCTATTTGATATAAGCTCATTAGATGAATGGAGAACCCAAGCTTATGAAAATGCAAAGTTATTCAAAGAAAAAGTTAAAAGATGGCATGACAAAAGAATCCAAAAGCGTGAGTTTAAAGTTGGAGAGTATCTTCTTTTGTACAACTCTCGTTTTAGATTCTTTGCAGGAAAGCTCCTCTCGACATGGGAAGGCCCATATGCCATTGAGGAGGTTTACCGGTCTGGAGCCATCAAAACAAATAATTCCGAAGGTACTAACCCAAAGGTTGTCAATGGACAACGAATAAAGCATTATATCTCAGGTATGCCTATTAATGTTGAAAGCAATATTATCTAAACGTTGACACCGGAAGAACACATAAAAGAGTCCTTCCGGAACACTCCAGAATTGTCAAAATAAGGAGGTACGTGATACTGAGTAAATGGGACTCCAAAAAATCCGCAAAAATATTTTTTGTCAGTTTTGGAATATTTTAGAATTTTGGAAATAAAGAAACTTTCAGGAAGCGTCCCCTGGTGGGCACAAGACACCTGGGACACCTTCCGAACTTCATTTTTCTACCTCTTACTTGTCTTTCAAGATAAAAAATTTATATATACTTCCCGAACCTGTTAATCACCGTATCACGGAGAAATCCTCTGTTCTCTTTTCTTGCTGTTTTCTGACAGATTCAACTAGACCAACGTCATGTCTTCCTCACCCTTCAACACTGGATAAGGAGACATAAGGTTGGTTCAGGAACATCTAAGGGGGGGTGAAGCTGAAGAGGCAGCTATGGAGGAAGAAGAGGAAAGCCCCTTTGGGATTCATCATCCGGCCTCCGAGAGGGGTACACTAGCTGGCATCTCCATCTCCACTCACCCTAATCGTCATCAAGCCATGGGATCATCAAGCAATCAAGCGAGCCTGGACGTGCAAGAAGATCTCCCACCGAGGAGGCCCTTACACAGGTTACACCGTAACAATTTTCATAATTTGATTCATAATTATGGGTTCGAGAACACTCCTCGTGAGGCACATACCGTCCAACCGGGACATATCTCGGCCAAGAGAAAATAGTGCAGGAACCAAACCGTGGGGCCCTGAGAATAAACACATAATGGCTGAGGTGAAGAAAACAGTGAGTTAATTCATCAAGCCCTTCGGGAGATTCAAGGTGTGAAGGATCTACTCATGGTTATATTGGAAAATACTTCATCACCACCATCACCTTCTTCACCACCAAAGGAGAATTGAGTATCGGGTATCGGCACTCCCCTTGCCTTCCGCCAAGCTTGGGGGAGGTGCCCCGGTATCGTATCATCTCACTATCTTTTTGCTTTTACTTATCTTAGTTCAATCTTTTGCTTTGATGAATAAAGTTTAGTTCGATCTTTTCTTCTTTGAGAGTTTGTAGTGATCCATCATTGTAATCGTGTGCAAGTTATATAATAAAGTTAGTTTGAGTTTTTACTTTCTTTACTTTTATGTTGCAAATAAAGAAAAGAAATAAGAAAAAGAGAAAGAAAGCAAATAAAAGAAAGGAAATAAATCAATAAGATCATATACTAATCCTATGGTTGGTGATAGTAGCACCACATAAGGAAAAGTATAAGTAAGAAAATTTTATTAGAGATTGACAAACATTGCATTAGTCAGTGATGCAACTCATGAAGGAATTAATAAGGGAAGGGAAGATTCACATATAAATATACTATCCTAGAAATCTTTTGTGATTGTGAGCCCTCATCAAAATATTATATGCCAAAATTGTTGACGTTGGACAAGGAAGACAACGTAATGGTTTATGTATGTTTATATTCACATAGAAGTCATATTGTCATAGATCCTTTAACATGAGATGCTTTCCCCCTGTCTTTCCAAGCCAAATTTCCGCACTAAGTAGAAATACTACTTGTGCATCCAAAACCCTTAAACCCATATCTTTTTCAGTTGTCCAACATACCTACCTAGGGATTGAGAAAGATCCCTTGAGTAAGTTGTCATCGGTGCAAAAAGGCAATAAAATTGCTTCTAAATGTGAGAGATTTTTTTTAGTGTAAGAGAAAATTGAGCGTTACCGCGAACTTGGATGACAAAGAATAAAAGCGACAGACCGCATAATAAAGGTTGTCATCTTAAGGGGCAATGTAACGTGACGTTCTTTTGCACTAAGGGATTGAGCATGCAAACAAATAAGCGCATGACAACCTCTGCTTCCCTCTGCGAAGGGCCTATCTTTTATTTTTATGTATTTACTTTTATGCAAAGAGTCAAAGTTTTCCTTCTATTCCCTTTTATTTTTCTCTTTTGGCAAGCATCATATGGTGAGGAAAGATCTAGGTGTTGGGTAACGTAGTAATTTCAAAAAATTTCCTACGCATTAACGCAAGATCATGGTGATGCATAGCAACGAGAGGGAGAGTGTTGTCCACGCACTTCGTGAGACCCATAGCGAAGCGTTATGACAACGCGGTTGATATAGTCGTACGTCTTCACGATCCGACTGATCCAAGCACCGAACATACGGCACCTCCGAGTTCAGCACACGTTCAGCTCGATGACGATCCCCGGACTCCGATCCAGCAGGGTGCCGGGGATGAGTTCCGTCAGCACGACGGCGTGGTGACAATGATGATGTTCTACCGACGCAGGGCTTCGCCTAAGCACCGCTACGATATGACCGAGGTGGAATATGGTGGAGGGGGGCACCGCACACCGCTAAGGAACGATCACAAAGATCAACTTGTGTGTACTAGGGTGCCCCCCGCCTGTGACATAAAGGAGCAAGGGGAGGCCGGCCGGCCCTTGAGGCGCGCCAGGAGGAGGAGTCCTCCTCCTAGTAGGAGTAGGACTCCCTCTTTCCTACTCCTACTAGGAGGGGGAAAGGAAGGGGGAGAGGGAGAGGGAAAGAGGGGGGCGTCGCCCCCCTCTCCTAGTCCAATTCGGACCAGAGGGGGAGGGGCGCCCGGCCCATTCTGGCTGCCCCTCTCTCTCTCCACTAAAGCCCATAAGGCCCATTACTTCTCCCGGCGAATTCTCGTAACTCTCCGGTACTCCGAAAAATACCCGAATCACTCGGAACCTTTCCGAAGTCCGAACATAGTCGTCCAATATATCGATCTTTCGTCTCGACCATTTCGAGACTCCTCGTCATGTCCCTGATCTCATCCGGGACTCGAACTCCTTCGGTACATCAAAACTCATAAACTCATAATATAAGCATCGCCATTGAAACATTAAGCGTGCGGATCCTCCGGGTTCGAGAACACTGTAGACCTGACCGCGACACGTCTTCGGTCAATAACTAATCGCGGAACCTGGATGCTCATATTGGCTCCCACATATTCTACACGAAGATCTTTATCGGTCAAACCGCATAACAACATACGTTGCTCCCTTTGTCATCGATATGTTACTTGCCCGAGATTTGATCGTCAGTATCCAATACCTAGTTCAATCTCGTTACCGGCAAGTCTCTTTACTCGTTCCGTAATACATCATCCTGCAACTAACTAATTAGTTGCAATGCTTGCAAGGCTTATAGTGATGTGCATTACCGAGTGGGCCCAGAGATACCTCTCCGACAATCGGAGTGACAAATCCTAATCTCGAAATACGCCAACCCAACATGTACCTTCGGAGACACCTGTAGAGCTCCTTTATAATCACCCAATTACGTTGTGACGTTTGGTAGCACACAAAGTGTTCCTCACGATAAGCGGGAGTTGCATAATCTCATAGTCATAGGAACATGTATAAGTCATGAAGAAAGCAATAGCAACATACTAAACGATCAAGTGCTAAGCTAACGGAATGGGTTAAGTCAATCACATCATTCTCCTAATGATGTGATCCCGTTAATCAAATGACAACTCATGTCTATGGTTAGGAAACATAACCATCTTTGATCAACGAGCTAGTCAAGTAGAGGCATACTAGTGACACTCTGTTTGTCTATGTATTCACACATGTATTATGTTTCCGGTTAATACAATTCTAGCATGAGTAATAAACATTTATCATGAAATAAGGAAATAAAAATAACTTTATTATTGCCTCTAGGGCATATTTCCTTCAGTCTCCCACTTGCACTAGAGTCAATAATCTAGTTCACATCACCATGTGATTTAACACCAATAGTTCACATCGTCATGTGACCAACAGCCAAAGGGTTTACTAGAGTAAATAATCTAGTTCACATCGCTATGTGATTAACACCGTAGAGTACTACGGTGTGATCATGCTTTGTTTGTGAGAGAAGTTTAGTCAACGGGTCTGTCACATTCAGATCCGCATGTATTTTGCAAATTTCTATGTCAACAATTCTCTGCATGGAGCTACTCTTGCTAATTGCTCCCACTTTCAATATGTATCCAGATTGAGACTTAGAGTCATACGGATCGGTGTCAAAACTTGCATCGGCGTAACCCTTTACGAACCTTTTGTCACCTCCGTAATCGAGAAACACATCCTTATTCCAGTAAGGATAATTTTGACCGCTGTCCATTGATCTACTCCTAGATCACTATTGTACTCCCTTGCTTAACTTAGTGTAGGGTATACAATAGATCTGGTACACAGCCTGGCATACTTTATAGAACCTATGGCTGAGGCATAGGAAATGACTTTCATTCTCTTTCTATCTCCTGCCGTGGTCGGGCTTTGAGTCTTACTCAACTTCACACCTTGTAACGCAGGCAAGAACTATTTCTTTGATTTCCATTTTGAACTACTTCAAAATCTTGTCAAGGTATGTACTTATTGAAAAACATATCAAGCGTCTTGATCTATCTCTATGGATCTTGATGCTCAATATGTAAGCAACTTCAACGAGGTCTTTCTTTGAAAAACTCCTTTCAAACACTCCTTTATGCTTTGCGAGAATAATTCTACATTATTTACGATCAACAATATGTCATTCACATATACTTATCGGAAATGTTGTAGTGCTCCCACTCACTTTCTTGTAAATACGGGCTTCACATGAAGTCTGTATAAAACTATATGCTTTGATCAACTTATCAAAGTGTATATTCCAACTCGAGATGCTTGCACCAGTCCATAGATGGATCGCTGGAGCTTGCATATTTTGTTAGCACCTTTAGGATTGACAAAACCTTCTAGTTGCATCATATACAACTCTTCTTTAAATTCATGAAGGAATGTAGTTTTGTTTATCCATTTTCCAGATTTCATAAAATGCGGCAATTGCTAACATGATTTGGACAGACTTAAGCATCGCTACGAGTGAGAAAATTTCATCGTAGTCAACACCTTGAACTTTGTCAAAAACCTTTTTCGACAAGTCTAGCTTTGTAGATAGTAACACTACTATCAACGTCTGTCTTCCTCTTGAAGATCCATTTACTTTCTATGGCTTGCCGATCATCGGGCAAGTCAACCAAAGTCCATAATTTGTTCTCATACATGGATCCCATCTCAGATTGCATGGCCTCAAACCATTTCGCGGAATCTGGGCTCATCATCGCTTCCTCATAGTTTATAGGTTTGTCATGGTCAAGTAACATGACCTCCAGAACAGGATTATCGTACCACTCTGGTGCGGATCTCACTCTGGTTTACCTACGAGATTCGGTAGTAACTTGATCTGAATTACATGATCATCATCATTAGCTTCCTCACTAATTGGTGTAGTAGTCACAGGAACAGATTTCTGTGATGAACTACTTTCCAATAAGGTAGAAGGTACAATTACCTTATCAAGTTCTACTTTCCTCCCACTCACTTCTTTCGAGACAAACTCCTTCTCTAGAAAGGATCCATTCTTAGCAACGAATGTCTTGCCTTCGGATCTGTGATAGAAGGTGTACCCAACTTTCTCCTTTGGGTATCCTATGAAGACACATTTCTCGATTTGGGTTTGAGCTTATCGAGGATGAAACTTTTTCACATAAGCATCGCAACCCCAAACTTTAAGAAAGCGACAACTTTGGTTTCTTGCCAAACCACAGTTCATAAGGTGTCGTCTCAATGGACTTAGATGGTGCCCTTTTTAGCGTGAATGCAGCTGTCTTTAATGCATGACCCCAAAAGCGATAGTGGTAAATCGGTAAGAAACATCATAGATTGTACAATATCCAATAAAAATACGGTTATGACGTTCGGACACACCATTATCTTGTGGTGTTCCGGTGGCACAATTTGTGAAACTATTCCACATTGTTTTAACTAAAGGCCAAACTCGTAATTCAAATATTTTACCTCTGCGATCATATCGTAGAAACTTTTATTTTCTTGTTACGATGATTCTCCATTTCACTCTGAAATTCTTTGAAATTTTCAAATGTTTCAGACTTGTGTTTCATCAAGTAGATATACCCATATCTACTCAAATCATCTGTGAAAGTCAGAAAATAATGATACTTGCCGTGAGCCTTAACACTCATCGGATCGCATACATTAGTATGTATTATTTCCAATAAGTCGGGTTGCTTTCCGCTCCATTGTTAGGAGGAAGCGGAGTTTTAGTCATCTTGCCCATGAGGCATGGTTCGCAAGCATCAAGTGATTCCAAAATCCCATCAGCATGGGGTTTCTTCATACACTTTACACCAATATGACTTAAACGGCAGTGCCACAAATAATTTGCACTATCATTATTAACTTTGCATCTTATGGCTTCAATATTATGAATATGTGTATCACTACGATCTAGATCCAACAAACCATTTTCGTTGGTGTGTATGACCATAGAAGGTTTTATTCATGTAAACAGAACAACAATTGTTCTCTAACTTAAATGAATAACCGTATTGCAATAAACATGATCAAATCATATTCATGCTCCAGCATAAACACCAAATAACACTTACTTAGTTTCAACACTAATCACGAAAGTATAGGGAGTGTGCGATGATGATCATATCAATCTTGGAACTACTTCCAACACACATCGTCACCTCGCCTTTTTAATATTTCTGTTTTATTCTGCAACCCCGTTTGAGGTTACTACTCTTAGCAACTGAACCAGTATCAAAATGCCGAGGGGTTGCTATAAACACTAGTAAAGTACACATCAATAACATGTATATCCAATATACCTTTTGTTCACTTTTGCCATCCTTCTTATCCGCCAAATACTTGGGGCAGTTCCACTTCCGTTGACTAGTCCCTTTGCAGTAGAAGCACTTAGTCTCAGGCTTAGGACCAGACTTGGGCTTCTTCACTTGAGCAGCAACTTGCTTGCTGTTCTTCTTGAAGTTCCACTTCTTCCCTTTGCCCTTTTCTTGAAACTAGTGGTCTTGTCAACCATCAACACTTGATGCTTTTCTTGATTTCTACCTTCATCGATTTCAGCATCACGAAGAGCTTGGGAATCGTTTTCGTCATCCCTTGCATACTATAGTTCATCACAAAGTTCTACTAACTTGGTGATGGTGACTAGAGAATTCTGTCAATCACTATCTTATCTGGAAGATTAACTCCCACTCGATTCAAGCGATTGTAGTACCCGGACAATCTGAGCACATGCTCACTACTTGAGCTATTCTCCTCCATCTTTTAGCTATAGAACTTGTTGGAGACTTCATATCTCTCAACTCGGGTATTTGCTTCAAATATTAACTTCAACTCCTGGAACATCTCATATGGTCCATATGACGTTCAAAACGTCTTTGAAGTCCCGATTCTAAGCCCTTAAGCATGGTGCACTAAACTATCAAGTAGTCATCACATTGAGCTAGCCAAACGTTCATAACGTCTGCATCCGCTCCTGCAATAGGTACGTCACCCTAGCGGTGCATTAAGGACATAATTCTTACGTGCAGCAATGAGGATAAACCTTAGATCACCGGATCCAATCCGCATCATTGCTACTAACATCTTTCAACATAGTTTTCTCTAGGAACATATCAAAATATACATAGGGAAGCAACAACGCGAGCTATTGATCTACAACATAGATATGCTAATACTACGGGGACTAAGTTCATGATAAATTTAAGTTCAATTAATCATATTACTTAAGAACTCCCACTTAGATAGACATCCCTCTAATCCTCTAAGTGATCACGTGATCCAAATCAACTAAACCATAACCGATCATCACGTGAAATGGAGTAGCTTTCAATGGTGAACATCACTATGTTGATCATATCTACTATATGATTCACTTTCGACCTTCCGGTCTCCGTGTTCCGAGCCATATCTGCATATGCTAGGCTCGTCCAAGTTTAACTTTGAGTATTGGCGTGTGCAAAACTGGCTTGCACCCGTTGTAGATGGACGTAGAGCTTATCACACCCGATCATCACGTGGTGTCTGGGCACGACGAACTTTGGCAATGGTGCATACTTAGGGAGAACACTTCTTGATAATTAGTGAGAGATCATCTTAAAATGCTACCGTCAATCAAAGCAAGATAAGATGCATAAAAGATAAACATCATATGCAATCAAAATATGTGACATGATATGGCCATGATCATCTTGTGCCTTTGATCTCCATCTCCAAAGTACCATCATGATCTCTATTATCACCGGCTTGACACCATGATCTCCATCATCTTGATCTATATCAATGTGTCATCACCTGGTCGTCTCGCCAACTATTGCTCTTGCAACTATTGCTATCGCATAGCGATAATGTAAAGCAATTTTTTGGCGCTTGCATCTTATGCAATAAAGAGACAACCATAAGGCTTCTGCCAGTTGCCAATAACTTCAACAAAACATGATCATCTCATACAATAAAATATAGCATCACGTCTTGACCATATCACATCACAACATGCCTGCAAAAACAAGTTAGGCGTCCTCTACTTTGTTGTTGCAAATTTTACGTGGCTGCTACGGGCTGAGCAAGAACCGTTCTTACCTACGCATCAAAACCACAGCGATAGTTCATCAAGTTAGTGCTGTTTTAACGCCGCATAAGGACCGGGCGTAGCCTCTTGTTCAACTAAAGTTGGAGAAGCTGACACCCGCCAGCCACACAGTATGCAAAGCACGTCGGTAGAACCCGGTCTCGCGTAAGCGTGTCTGGCGTAATGTCGGTCCGACCGCTTCATCCAACAATACCGCTGAACCAAAAAGTATGACATGCTTTGGTAAGCGGTATGACTTATATCGCCCACAACTCACTTGTGTTCTACCGTGCATATAACATCTACGCACAAAACCAAGGCTCGGATGCCCTTTGTTGGGTAACGTAGTAATTTCAAAAAAATTCCTACGCACGCCAAGATCATGGTGATGCATAGCAACGAGAGGGGAGAGTGTTCTCCACGTACCCTCGTAGACCGTAAGTGTAAGCGTTATGACAACGCGGTTGATGTAGTCGTACGTCTTCACGATCCGACCGATCCAAGCACTGAACGTGCGGCACCTACGAGTTCATCACACGTTCAGCTCGATGACGATCCCCGGACTCTGATCCAGCAGGGGTGTCCGGGGATGAGTTCCGTCGACCTGACGGCGTGGTGACAATGATGATGTTCTACCGACGAGGGCTTAAGCACCGCTACAATATGACCGAGGTGGAATATGGTGGAGGGGGCACCGACACGGCTAAGGCGATCAAGAAGATCAACTTGTGTGTACTAGGGTGCCCCCTGCCCCTGTATATAAAGGAGCAAGGGGGAGGCGGCCGCCCTTGGGGGCGCACCAAGGAGGAGGTCCTCCTCCTAGTAGAGTAGGACTCCTCTTTCCTACTCCTACTAGGAGGGGGAAAGGAAGGGGCAGAAGGGAGAGGGAAGAGGGGCGCCGCCCCACCTCTCCTAGTCCAATTCGGACCAGAGGGGGAGGGGGCGCGCGGCCCAACCTGGCTGCCCCTCTCTCTCTCCACTAAAGCCCATAAGGCCCATTACATCTCCCGGCGAATTCCCGTAACTCTCTGGTACTCCGAAAAATACCCAAATCACTCGGAACCTTTCCGAAGTCCGAATATAGTCGTCCAATATATCGATCTTTACGTCTCGACCATTTCAAGACTCCTCGTCATGTCCCCGATCTCATCCGGGACTCCGAACTCCTTCGGTACATCAAAACTCATAAACTCATAATATAACTGTCACCGAAACCTTAAGCGTGCGGACCCTACGGGTTCGAGAACAATGTAGACATGACCGAGACACGTCTTCGGTCAGTAACCAATAGAGGAACCTGGATGCTCATATTGGCTCGCACATATTCTACGAAGATCTTTATCGGTCAAACCGCATAACAACATACGTTGTTCCCTTTGTCATCGATATGTTACTTGCCCGAGATTTGATCGTCGGTATCCAATACCTAGTTCAATCTCGTTACAGGCAAGTCCCTTTACTCGTTCCGTAATACATCATCCCGCAACTAACTAATTAGTTGCAATGCTCGGAAGGCTTATAGTGATGTGCATTACCGAGTGGGCCCAGAGATACCTCTGCGATAATCGGAGTGACAAATCCTAATCTCGAAATACGCCAACCCAACATGTACCTTCGGAGACAGCTGTAGAGCTCCTTTATAATCACCCAGTTACGTTGTGACGTTTGGTAGCACACAAAGTGTTCCTCCGATACACGGGAGTTGCATAATCTCATAGTCATAGGAACATGTATAAGTCATGAAGAAAGCAATAGCAACATACTAAACGATCAAGTGCTAAGCTAACGGAATGGGTCAAGTCAATCACATCATTCTCCTAATGATGTGATCCCGTTAATCAAATGACAACTCATGCCTATGGTTAGGAAACGTAACCATCTTTGATCAACGAGCTAGTCAAGTAGAGGCATACTAGTGACACTCTGTTTGTCTATGTATTCACACATGTATTACGTTTCCGGTTAATACAATTCTAGCATGAATAATAAACATTTATCATGAAATAAGGAAATAAATAATAACTTTGTTATTGCCTCTAGGGCATATTTCCTTCAC
The DNA here is from genome assembly GCA_021605145.1 of Aegilops bicornis. Lineage (NCBI taxonomy): Eukaryota > Viridiplantae > Streptophyta > Magnoliopsida > Poales > Poaceae > Aegilops > Aegilops bicornis. The sequence continues at coordinate 260,615 of CM038674.1, forward strand.
TAGGCACATATGTCCAGTTGAACATAGATAGCATGAGTTAATATTGTTGACATCACCCTTGAGGTGAGTATGTTGGGAGGCGAAACTATAAGCCCCTATCTTTCTATGTGTCTGGTTGAAACGTTTTGCTCATGTGTACAAGGTGAGTGTTAGCAATCATAAAAGATTATATGATGGTTGAGTATGTGGACTTGCCTAAAGGCTCCGAAACGTGATCCTTCCTGAAAAGATGATGAATTGTAGTTTCAAAATTGACTGAGAACATAGTTTGTTGGTTTCTAATAGAGTTTTTGCTTTATACTTCGGTTGTGTGATGAACTATTACTTATTCATGCGAAGTGTCTGATAAAAGTACTATGATAAAAGTTTTATGTTTGAATTTGTTGCTGTTATAATAATCAACATGATGCTTCTATGTCCGTATTTTGTTTTTTTATCGACACCTCTCTCTCAAAGCATGTGGACATGTTTTCCGATTTCGGTTTTTGCTTGAGGACAAGCGAGATCTAAGCTTTGGGGAGTTGATACGTCCATTTTGCATCATGTTTTCTTACTGTTATTTACAATTTTTTTATCCTTAATAATGCTTTTTGGAGTAATTCTAATGCCTTTTCTCTCATAATTTGCAAGGTACACACCAAGAGGGAGAATTCCGGCAGCTGGAAATCTGGACCTGAAAAAGCTACGTCGGGGCCACCTATTACGCACAACTCCAAACAAGCTGAAACTTTATGGAGATTTTTATGGATTATTTAAGAAATAATGGAGCCAATAATCACGGAGGGGGCCACAAGGTGGGCACAACCCACACAGGCGTGCCCGGGGACCCCTGGCGCGCCACAGTGGGTGTGGACTCCTCAGCCCACCTCCGGTGCCCATCTTCTGGTATATAAGTCATTTTTACCTAAAAAAAATAAGGAGAAGACTTTCCGGGCAGAGCGCCGCCGTCTCGAGGTGGAACTTGGGCAGGAGCACTTTTGCCCTTCGGCGGAGCGATTCTGCCGGGGGAACTTCCCTCCAATAGGGGGAAATCATCGTCATCATCATCACCAACAACTCTCCCATCTTGGGAAGGACAATCTCCATCAACATATTCAACAGCACCAACTCACCTGAAACCCTAATTCATCTCTTGTATTCAATCTTGTTACCAGAACTATAGATTGGTGCTAGGGGGTGACTAGTAGTGTTGATTACATCTTGTAGTTGATTACTATATGGTTTATTTGGTGGAAGATTATATGTTCAGATCCATGATGCTATGTAATACTCCTCTGATCATGAGCATGTTTGTTATTTGTGAATAGTTACTTTTGTTCTTGAGGTCACAGAATAAATCATGTTGCAAGTAATCATGTGAACTTGATATGTGTTTGATATTTTGATGGTATGTATGTTGTGATTCCCTTAGTGGTGTCATGTGAACGTCGACTACATGACACTTCACCATATTTGAGCCTAAGAGAATGCATTGTGGAGTAGTAAATAGATGGTGGGTTGCGAGAGTGACAGAAGCTTAAACCTCAGTTTATGCATTATTCCGTAAGGGACTGATTGGACCCAAAAGTTTAATGTTATGGTTAGAATTTATTCTTAATACTTTTCTCATAGTTGCGGATGCTTGCGGGAGGGTTAATTATAAGTAGGAGATTTGTTCAATTAAGAACAACACCTAAGCACCGGTCCACCCACATATTAAATTATCAAAGTAGCGAACACAAATCAAACCAACATGATAAAAGTGACTAGATGAAATTCCCATGTTCCCTCAAGAACACTTTGCTTATCATAAGAGACCGTTTTGGCATGTCCTTTGCCTCAAAAGGATTGGGCTATCTTGATGCATACTTGTTGCTACTATCGTTACTTGCTCGTTACAAATTATCTTGCTATCAAACTACTCGCTACTTACAGTTTCAGCACTTGCAGACATTACCTTACTGAAAACTACTTGTCATTTCCTTCTGCTCCTCGTTGGGTTCGAAACTCTTACTTATCGATAAGAGCTACAATTGATCCCCTATACTTGTGGGTCATTAGTGACTATGGTTGTGATGAACTATTTTCTGGCATGAAGTTGTTTTCTAATATGTAGTATGAGATTTACAGGATCTGTTCCTTGAGCCTTAGGCGTTCTGCAAAATCATTTTCAGGGGAACACTAAACGATTTTGTAGTACCGCCGAAGCCTTATCGTTCCCGGGAAATCATTTTTCGGGGGAACACTAAAATGATTTTGCAGTGCCAGATTTTAATAGATCTGCTAAAGATGCTCTTACTAGACTCTCTCACTGACTCGGCTGACCCTACACATCATATCCATCTTCTTCCATTGCACCGAGCTCCTGGCGATAATGAACCCTCCTTGTGAGCACCGATAGTAGCGGCGTTGTGGTGCATGGCAAACTCCACGACAAGCCCTAACGCTCCCGGTGTGTGTTGTGTCGCTGACCAAGTGCGTGCTTGGCGCCAAGTCCTTCGATGCCACCGGAAGTGCGCCTGGGCACTGAGACACCAAAGCCGAGTCAGAAGTCGTCCTCGATCTGTGGCGTACTTGTGCCTCTGCTAAGTGGTTCGGCGGGCATCAATGGCCGAGACTAAAGGATTACTATATAGGTCGGTAGGTCCAGCCCCGAAAATAGAGGGTTGAGTATCATAAGGGCATGTACAATGGTGTTATCTTAGCAGTGCCACGTAGGATAAATGATGAAGTGGAGGAGAGAGAATTCATAAGAAAAGACTAGTCTTCTTTAAATCACAATAGATGGTCTCTTAGCACAATATGTCTCACCACATTTTTAGGAATAGCCAGTTATTGAAGATAAGGCTAAGAGATGACCCATTATAGATATATTTTTTTGTCATCTCTAAATTACATGCAAGACTTAAGATAAAACTATCTTATCAACCATTGTACATGTCCTAAGGGCATGTACAATGGTGCTATCTTAAGAGTGCCACGTAGGATAAATGATAAAGTAGAGGAGAGAGAACTCATAAGAAAAGGCTTATGTTCTCTTAAATAAGAGAAGACAAAGATGATCTCTTAGCACAATATGTCTCACCACAATTTTAGAAATAACTAGTTATTGAAGATAAGGCTAAAAGATGACCCATTGTAGACATTCTTTTTTGTCATCTCTAAATTACATGCAAGACTTAAGATAAGACTATCTTATCAACCATTGTACATGCCCTAATATGATATTGTATTATGTCAAATGATGTACAAATATGCATCTTGCATGACAATAGATGGAGTAGTATCATACATATAGTACAATATGTATAATACTAGTACATGATATCTTCCGTTATGACCAGCCTTACTGCAGCTGTAACAGAGACGAGTACGTGACGTCCTAAAGAAACAATGAAAGCTTGTAGCATAAAAATGTCATATCATCTTGGTGACTGCATTGGCTAAAGCAAAGTTTGCTACCTGTCCTTGCATATATAAACATACACTGAAAAGCGAAGAGAAGCAATCTCCCATGCACAGGAGGTTCCGTACATGGGAGAGCCTTTGATTTTTCGATCTAAATTCCTGCGTGCCACCCCTCCCCCCGCGTCGTCTCCTCTGAGGCGACTCGGGGGTTACCCTAACCGCCGCCGCCGCCACCCCTCCCTCCCCCTTCCCTACCCTCCGCCGCCGCCTGAGGTGCCCATCGCACGCTGTGACACCGATGAAGGTGGGCGGGGATCTGGCGGCTTCACCTGCGTGGAGAGCCTTTAGGCAACTGGGCGTGGCGGCCCGGATCTGGCAGGCGGGCGCTGGGCGGCGGCGCACCGGCGGGTGTGTGGGTCTTCGTCACTTGGCCAGCGTGGGCGGCGAACGACGGGGGACACGGTGCATGGTCGGTGGGCTGCTCCGGTGGTCCTCTGACCTCAGATCTGAAGGTTGTTTATCCTCTTTCCTCTAGCCCGCTCACAACCTGTGCTAGCGCCGGTGCTTCTTTGCGGTGCATTGGTAGCTGGTTGCGGTGGTGTTTGTCAGAACGGAGAAATCCCTGGTTGGTGTCTCCGACCATGGCGGTGGCTGAGCCCTCGGGTGCGGCTCCCCTTCTTGAAGGCACCGTCGAGATCCCCTCTTCCCACCCCTTCCCCTCCGTTCCAAGGTTAATTCCTGTAATCCCTTGTGGATTCGGCGGCGGCGGCGCTCAGCGTCGTAACCTCCCTGGGGGCGTCATCTGGTTAGAAGGGTGTAGGTGTGCGGTGCTAGATCCGAGGTTTGCAATTGCAGCGGGGGTCCGTGTGACAACTTGGTTTCCAGCGATGCCGGGCTTGCCTTTCTCTGTTTGGTGCTTGTTGGCGTCCCATTCATGGGGTGCTCGGCTCCCTTGAGCTTTGGTGGAAGAGGAAAGGGTTCCCTTCCGACAGCAGTCGTGGCAGCTCAATGAGCACCAGGGCCTTATCCTCGCATCCTGTGCATGATCTGTTTCCTGTTGCTCGCCAGCTTCGATGCTTCTTGAGTTCGATGTGCCGCTTCCTGCAGCTTACTCTCTTCTTGTTTGGACACCGGCGATGCATGCTTGTATGCCCAAAGTGAGGTATGCCCGCTGCTGCGACATGGATGCGAGCAAATGTTCTGTGTCTGCTACCCCAAGATCGTGCCTTTCCTTGTTCTAGGGTGAGCCCATCTCTCGCTCGACGGTGCGGCGTCCTTCGAGCCAGGACAAGGGGGTAGGGACCCTCTTCGGCGAGGGAGAAGGAAGGTGTGGTATCTTTCTGGTCCAGATTGTTTCCTTGGGTGCCGGTGTTTCGAGCTTCAAGGGCAGTCCTTTCTTCAAGCGGTTCTTCATCTCTATCTAGTTTAGGTGCTTGTAGTTTGGGATTGTGTTGTAAGCTGTACCTTCACCACCCATGTATCTTTGGGCCGCTCGTGTTTTATTTTCTTTGTAAGTGGCGTTGGGCTGCTCTTGTTGGTTGTAATACCTGGCAGGTCGGTGGCTTTGTTAATTCAAAGTCGGGCTCATCCTCGTGCCTTCGTTCTAAAAAAAAGCCTTTGATTTTTCTTAAAGATCCGATGTCATGTATTGATGGTTTGATGCTGCTGGTACTTGTTGGAGAACGTAGCAGAAATTCAAAATTTTCCTACGTGTCACCAAGATCTATCCATGGAGAGACTAGCAACGAGGGGAAGGAGAGTGCATGTACATACCCTTGTAGATCGCTAAGCGGAAGCGTTCAAGTGAACGGGGTTGATGGAGTCGTACTCTGCGTGATCCAAATCACCGGAGATCCTAGTGCTTAACGGACGGCACCTCCGCGTTCAACACACGTGACAGCCCGGTGGCGTCTCCCACGCCTTGATCCAGCAAGGAGAGAGGGAGAGGTTGAGGAAGACTCCATCCAGCAGCAGCATGTGGCGTGGTGGTGATGGAGGAGTGTGGCTATCCTGCAGGGCTTCGCCAAGTACCACAGGAGAAGAGGAGGAGGAAGAAGAGATGTAGGGCTGCACCAACGAGAGGAGAGGTTCTCATGTGTTTTTGGGCAGCCACAGGCCTCTATATATATAGGGAAGGGGAGGAGGATCGCCCCTCTCGGGTTCCCACCCCTAGAGGGGCGGCAGCCCTAGATGGGATCAAGGGGAGGCGGCCAAAGAGGGGAGAGAGGGGGAGGCGCCCACTAGGTGGGCCTTAAGGCCCATCTGGACCTAGGGTTTCCCCTTCTCCCCTTTTTTTCCTCCTAGCTGCCCTTGGGCCCTTGTGGGAGGCGCACCAGCCCACTTAGGGGCTGGTCCCTCACCACCCTTGGCCCATGCAAGCATCCGGGGTTGGTGGCCCCACTTGGTGGACCCCCGGGACCCTCCCGGTGGTCCCGATACATTACCGATATCGCCAAAACTTTTCCGGTTACAAAACAGAACTTCCCATATATAAATCTTTACCTCCGGACCATTCCGGAACTCCTCGTGACGTCACGGGATCTCATCCAGGACTCGAACAACATTCAGTAACCACATACTAACTTCCTTTATAACCCTAAGCGTGATCGAACCTTAAGTGTGTGGACCCTACGGGTTCGGGAGACATGTAGACATGACCGAGACGTTCTTCGGTCAATAACCAACAGCGGGATCTGGATACCCATGTTGGCTCCCACATGTTCCACGATGATCTCATCGGATGAACCACAATGTCAAGGACTTAATCAATCCCGTATACAATTCCCTTTATCTAGCGGTATTGTACTTGCCCGAGATTCGATCGTCGGTATCCCGATACCTTGTTCAATCTCGCTACCGGCAAGTCTCTTTACTGCGTTCGTAACACATCATCCCGTGATCAACTCCTTGATCACATTGTGCACATTATGATGATGTCCTCACCGAGTGGGCCCCGAGATACCTCTCCGTTTACACGGAGTGACAAATCCGATCTCGATTCGTGCCAACCCAATGCAGACACTTTCGGAGATACCTGTAGTGCACCTTTATAGCCACCCAGTTCACGTTGTGACGTTTGGTACACCCAAAGCATTCCTACGGTATCCGGAGTTGCACAATCTCATGGTCTAAGGAAATGATACTTGACATTAGAAAACCTTTAGCATCTGAACTACGCATCTTTGTGCTAGGCTTAGGATTGGGTCTTGTCCATCACATCATTCTCCTAATGATGTGATCCCGTTATCAACGACATCCAATGTCCATGGTCAGGAAACCGTAACCATCTATTGATTAACGAGCTAGTCAACTAGAGGCTTACTAGGGACATGGTGTTGTCTATGTACCCACACATGTATCTGAGTTTCCTATCAATACAATTATAGCATGGATAATAAACGATTATCATGAACAGGGAAATATAATAATAACTAATTTATTATTGCCTCTAGGGCATATTTCCAACAGTCTCCCACTTGCACTAGATTCAATAATCTAGTTCACATCGCCATGTGATTAACACTGATAGGTCACATCGCCATGTGACCAACATCCAAAGAGTTTACTAGTTTCTGTAAACTAGTTCACATCATCATGTGATTAAGACTCAATGAGTTATCAGGTTTGATCATGTTTTGCTTGTGAGAGAGGTTTTAGTCAACGGGTACGAACCTTTCAGATCCGTGTGTGCTTTGGTAAAATTTCTAGGTCATATTGTAAACGCTGCTTCCACGCTCCACTTGGATCTATTCCAAATGGTTGCTCCACTATACGTATCCGTTTTGCTACTTTCGAGTCATTCGGATAGGTGTTAAAGCTTACATCGGCGTAACCCTTTACATCGAACTCTTTATCACCTCCATAATCGAGAAACATGTCCTTATTCCTCTAAGGATAATTTTGACCGCTTATCTGGTGATTCACTCCTTGATCACCTTTGTACTCTCTTGCCAGATATGTAGCAAGGCACACATCGGTGCGGTACGACATAGCATACTATAGAGCCTATGTGCGAAGCATAGGGGCGACCTTCGTCCTTTCTCTCTTTTCTCGCCGTGGTCGAGCTTTAACTCTTAACTTCATACCTTACATCTCGTGCAAGAACTCCTTCTTTGACTGATCCATCTTGAACACCTTCAAGATCATGTCAAGGTATGTGCTCATTTGAAAGTATTATTAAGCATTTTGATCTATCCTTATAGATCTCGATGCTCAATGTTCAAGTAGCTTAATCCAGGTTTTCTATTGAAAAACACTTTTCAAATAACCCTATATGCTTTCCAGAAATTCTACATCATTTCTGATCAACAATATGTCAACAACATATACTTATCAGAAATTCTATAGCGCTCCCACTCACTTCTTTGGAAATACAAGTTTCTCATAAACTTTATATAAACCCAAAATCTTTGATCATCTCATCAAAGCGTACATTCCAACTCCGAGATGCTTACTCCGGTCCTTAGAAGGATCGCTGGAGCCAGCATACCTTTTAGCATCCTTAGGATCGACAAAACTTTTCTGATTGTATCACATACAACCTTTCCTTTACGTAACCGGTAAGGAAACTCGCCTTGACATCCATCCGCCAGATTTCATAAATGTAGCTAATGCTAACATGATTCCGACGGACTTAAGCATCGCTACTGATGAGAAAATCTCATCGTAGTCAACTCCTTGAACTTGTGAAATACTCTTCGCCACAAGTCGAGCTTCATAGAAGGTGACATTACCGTCCACGTCCGTCTTCTTCTTAAAGATCCATTTATTTCAATGGCTTGCCGATCATCGGGCAAGTCCACCAAAGTCCATGCTTTGTTATGATACATGGATCCTATCTCGGATTTCATGGCTTCTAACCATTTGTCGAATTTGGGCCCACCATCGCTTCTCCATAGCTCGTGGGTTCATTGTTGTCTAGCAACATGACCTTCAAGACAGGATCACCGTACCACTCAAGCAGTCCGCATCCTTGTCACCCCTACGAGGTGCGGTAGTGACTTGATCCAAAACTTCATGATCACTATCATAAGCTTCGACTTCAATTGGTGTAGGTGCCACAGAACAACTTCACGTGCCCTGCTACACACTTGTTGAAGTGACGGTTCAATAACCTCATCAAGTCTCCACCATCCTCCCACTCAACTTTTCGAGGCGAACTTTTCCTCGAGAAAGGACCCGATTCAAGAAACAATCCCTATTGCTTTCGGATCTGAATTAGGAGGAATACCCAACTGTTTTGGGTGTCCTATGAAGATGCATTTTATCCGCTTTGGGTTCGAGCTTATCAACCTGAAACTTTTTCACATAAGCGTCGCAGCCCCAAACTTTTAAGAAACGACAACTTAGGTTTCTCCAAACCATAGTTCAAACGGTGTCGTCTCAACGGAATTACGTGGTGCCCTATTAAAGTGAGTGCGGTTGTCTCTAATGCCTAACCCATGAACGATAGTGGTAATTCGATAAGAGACATCATGGTACGCACCATATCCAACAGGGTACAACTATGATGTTGGACACACCATCACACTATGGTGTTCGAGCGGTATTAATTGTGAAACAATTTGCACAATGTCTTAATTGTGTGCCAAAACTCGTAACTCAGATATTCATCTCTATGATCATATCTATCCTCTTGTCACGAAGATCTTAAACTTGATCTGAAATTACTTGAACCATTCAATAATTCAGACTTGTGTTTCATCAAGTAAATATACTCAACATCTACTCGAATCATCTCGTGAAGTAAGAACATAACGATATTCATTTGCATGCCTCCGCACTCATTGGACTGCACATATCAAAATTTGTTACTTCCAACAAGTTGCTATCTTGTTCCATCTTCGAAACCGAGGCTTTTCAGGTCATCTTGCCCATGTGGTATGTTTTGCATATCTCAAGTGATTCAAAATCAAGTGAGTCCAAACGATCCATCTGCATGGAGTTTCTTCATGCGTACACACCAATAGACATGGTTACGCATGTCTCAAAATTTTCAAACGAGTGAGTCCAAAGATCCATCAACATGGAGCTTCTTCATGCGTTTACACCAATATGACTTACATGGCGATTGCCACAAGTAAGTGGTACTATCATTACTATCTTATACTTTTGGCATGAAAATGTGTATCACTACGATCGAGATTCAATAAACCATTTATTTAGGTGCAAGACCATCGAAGGTATTATTCAAATAAATAGAGTAACCATTATTCTCCTTAAATGAATAACCATATTGCGATAGACATAATCCAATCATGTCTATGCTCAGCATAAACACCAAATGATAATTATTCTGGTTTAATACTAATCTTGATGGTAGAGGGAGCGCGTGCGATGTTTGATCACATCAAAATTGGAAACACTTCCAACACATATAAATCAGCTCTCCTTTAGCTAGTCTCCGCTTATTCCGTAGCCTTTTATTTCGAGTTACTAACACTTAGCAACCGAACGGTATCTAATACCACAGTGCTACTAGGAGTACTAGTAAAATACACAATAACTTAATGTATATCCAATATACTTCTATCGACCTTGCCAGCCTTCTCATCTACCAAGTATCTAGGGTAAATCTGCTCCAATGGTTGTTCCCTTATTACGAAGCACTTAGTCTCGGGTTTGGGATTCAACCTCGGGTTTCTTCATTAAAGCAGCAGCTGATTTGCTGTTTCACGAAGTATCCCTTCTTGCCCTTGCCCTTCTTGAAACTAGTGGTTTCACCAACCATCAACAATTGATGCTCCTTCTTGATTTCTACTTTCGCGGTGTCAAACATCACGAATACCTCAAGGATCATCATATCTATCCTGATATGTTATAGTTCATCACGAGGCTCTAGCAGCTTGGTGGCAATGACTTTGGAGAAACATCACTATCTCATCTGGAAGATTAACTCCCACTTGATTCAAGTGGTTGTTGCACTCGGACAATCTGAGCACAAGCTCAACGATTGAGCTTTTCTCCCTGAGTTTGCAGGCTAAGAAAATCGTCGGAGGTCTTATACCTCTTGACGTGGGCACGAGCCTGAAATCCCAATTTCAGCCCTTGAAACATCTCGTATGTTCCGCGACGTTTCGAAAACGTCTTTGGTGCCTCAACTCTAAACCGTTTAACTGAACTATCACGTAGTTATCAAAACGTGTATGTCCGATGTTCGCAACATCCACAAACGATGTTTGGGGTTCAGCACACTGAGCGGTGCATAAGCTTTCTACTTTCCGCATAATCGCTACTTTCAACTTTCAACTATATTTTCTCTAGGAACATATCTAAACAGTGGAACTAAAGCGCGAGCTTACGACATAATTTGCAAAAGGTCTTTGACTATGTTCAGGGATAATTAAGTTCATCTTATGAACTCCCCACTCAGATAGACATCCCTACGGTCATCTAAGTGATTACATGATCCGAGTCAACTAGGCCGTGTCCGATGATCACGTGAGACGGACTAGTCATCATCGGTGAACATCTTCATGTTGATCATATCTACTATCGACTCATGCTCGACCTTTCGGTCTACGTGTTCCGAGGCCATGTCTCGTACATGCTAGGCTCGTCAAGTTAACCCTAAGTGTTTTGCGTGTGTAAATCTGTCTTACACCCGTTGTATGTGAACGTAAGAATCCATCACACCCGATCATCACGTGGTGCTTAGAAGCTGACGAACTTTAGCAACGGTGCAGATTAGGGAGAACGCTTCTTGAAATTGTTGTGAGGGATCATCTTATTTACTACCGTCGTTCTAAGTAAACAAGATGCATAAACATAATAAACATCACATGCAATTATATAGTAGTGACATGATATGGCCAATATCATATAGCTCCATTGATCTCCATCTTCGGGCTCCATGATCATCATCGTCACCGGCATGACACCATGATCTCCATCATCATGATCTCCATCATCGTGTCTTCATGAAGTTGCCTTGCCAACTATTACTTCTACTACTATGGCTACGGTTAGCAATAAAGTAAAAGTAATTACATGGCGTTGTTCAATGACACGCAGGTCATACAATAAATCAAGACAACTCCTATGGCTCCTGCCGGTTGTCATACTCATCGACATGCAAGTCGTGATTCCTATTACAAGAACATGATCAATCTCATACATCACATATCATTCATCACATTCTTCTTGGCCATATCACATCACATAGCATACCCTGCAAAAACAAGTTAGACGTCCTCTAATTGTTGTTTGCATGTTTTACGTGGCTGCTATGGGTTTCTAGCAAGAACGTTTCTTACCTACGCAAAACCACAACGTGATATGCCAATTGCTATTTACCTTTCATAAGGACCCTTTTCATCGAATCCGTTCGACTAAAGTGGGAGAGACGGCACCCGCTAGCCACCTTATGCACCAAGTGCATGTAGCCGGTGGAACACATCTCACGTAAGATGCGTGTAAGGTCGGTCCGGGCCGCTTCATCCCACAATACCGTCGAAACAAGATTGGACTAGTAACGGTAAGCATATTGAACAACATCAATGCCCACAACTACTTTGTGTTCTACTCGTGCAAAGAATCTACGCAATAGACCTAGCTCATGATGCCCTTTATTTGGAGATCGTGGCAGAAATTCAAAATTTTCCTCGTGTCACCAAGATCTATCCATGGAGAGACTAGCAACGAGGGAAGGAGAGTGCATCTACATACCCTTGTAGATCGCTAAGCGGAAGCGTTGAAGTGAAGCAGGGGTTGATGGAGTCGTACTCGTCGTGATCCAAATCACCGGAGATCCTAGTGCCGAACGGAGGACGGCACCTCCGCGTTCAACACACGTACAGCCCGGTGACGTCTCCCACGCCTTGATCCAGCAAGGAGAGAGGGAGAGGTTGAGGAAGACTCCATCCAGCAGCAGCACAACAGCGTGGTGGTGATGGAGGAACGTGGCTATCCTGCAGGGCTTCGCCAAGTACCACAGGAGAAGAGGAGGAGGAAGAAGAGATGCAGGGCTGCACCAACGAGAGGAGAGGTTCTCATGTGTTTTTGGGCAGCCCTGGGCCTCTATATATAGGGGAAGGGGAGGAGGGTGCGCCCCCTCTAGGGTTCCCACCCCTAGAGGGGCGGCAGCCCTAGATGGGATCAAGGGGAGGCGGCCAAAGAGGGGAGAGAGGGGGAGGCGCCCACTAGGTGGGCCTTAAGGCCCATCTGGACCTAGGGTTTCCCCTTCTCCCCTTTTTTCCTCCTAGCTGCCCCTTGGGCCCTTGTGGGGCGCACCAGCCCACTTAGGGGCTGGTCCCTCACCACCCTTGGCCCATGCAAGCCTCCGGGGTTGGTGGCCCAACTTAGTGGACCCGGGACCCTCCTTGGTCCCAGACATTACCGATATCGCCTCAAACTTTTCGGTTACCAAAACAGAACTTCCCATATATAAATCTTTACCTCCGGACCATTCCGGAACTCCTCGTGACGTCCGGGATCTCATCCAGGACTGCGAACAACATTCGGTAACCACATACTAACTTCCTTTATAACCCTAGCGTCATCGAACCTTAAGTGTGTAGACCCTACGGGTTCGGGAGACATGTAGACATGACCGAGACGTTCTCCGGTCAATAACCAACAGCGGGATCTGGATATCCATGTTGGCTCCCACATGTTCCACGATGATCTCATCGGATGAACCACGATGTCAAGGACTTAATCGATCCCGTGTACAATTCCCTTTATCTAGCGGTATTGTACTTGCCCGAGATTCGATCGTCGGTATCCCGATACCTTGTTCAATCTCGTTACCGGCAAGTCTCTTTACTCGTTCCGTAACACATCATCCCGTGATCAACTCCTTGATCACATTGTGCACATTATGATGATGTCCTACCGAGTGGGCCCAGAGATACCTCTCCGTTTACACGGAGTGACAAATCCCAGTCTCGATTCGTGCCAACCCAACAGACACTTTCGGAGATACCTGTAGTGCACCTTTATAGCCACCCAGTTATGTTGTGATGTTTGGTACACCCAAAGCATTCCTACGGTATCCGGGAGTTGCACAATCTCATGGTCTAAGGAAATGATACTTGACATTACAAAAGCTTTAGCATACGAACTACGATCTTTGTGCTAGGCTTAGGATTGGGTCTTGTCCATCACATCATTCTCCTAATGATGTGATCCCGTTATCAACGACATCCATGTCCATGGTCAGGAAACCGTAACCATCTATTGATTAACGAGCTAGTCAACTAGAGGCTTACTAGGGACATGGTGTTGTCTATGTACCCACACATGTATCTGAGTTTCCTATCAATACAATTATAGCATGGATAATAAACGATTATCATGAACAGGGAAATATAATAATAACTAATTTATTATTGCCTCTAGGGCATATTTCCAACAGTACTTGCCACATCTTTCTACACATGGAAATACACAGTCCCGGCTAGGCTTCACCATCCCATACTTTTTCATTCTATTTTCAAGTTAAAATCTATTGTATCTTTTGAATCAAAAGTACAATTTATGATCCGTTTGCATATTTGTGTTGCACACACTCCGATATCCTACACTATACTAGGCGGCATGCTCTGCTGCCCTCCTTCTGCTGCCGACGTCGTATCGCCGCCGCCGTCGATCTTGGTGATCACCAAACACAGGCCAGGGTTCTGGAACGCCCATATCTGGATTTCGTCCATCACTTGCAGGCCACTCACGTCGACGAAGCTCTTGTGGCTTCCGAATTTCAGCACCGTGTTGCCGTTGGACGTCCATCGCGTCAGCTGAGCATCCATCCGGTCGCCGGCACGGTTGATGTAGACCGGCACGACCAGCCCGCCGTGCTTCTTTCCCTGCGCCCGCGCCTTCTTCTCGTCGCTGCTCTCGCTGTTGCTGCCGGACGTCTGCCGCTTCGGCCTCTTCCAGGGCCCCTCCAGGTTTGCGGCGCGGCGCCCCTCGTCGGAGAGGAGCGGGAGGAGGCGGGCGGCCTCGCCGCGCGGTATCAACAGCCGGCTCTGCTGCAGGTCGAGGTCCGAGCGCTCGACGCGCTTGTGGGCGATGAGGTGGAGCAGGTGGTCGGGCGGGAGGCCCAGCTCTGCGCGTATCCGCGTCCACGACGGCTCCGGTGGGACGCGGTGGTGTCCTGCGACGCCCGAGGCTGCGCCGGCGGCGAGAGGGACGTATGGGCACCACGCTGCACGCAGCGGAACGGCGCTGATGGGATCGGTAGAGAACGGTGCCGCCGTTGTGGTGCTGCTTGAGGCGGACGCCGCGTCTTTCGTTGGGATCTCTCCGGCGCCGCCGCTCAGCCCCAACGGGCGCCATACTCTGCCACGGGCGCACACTGCCTGCAGCGGGACAGCGTCGATGGGCTGACCGTCCATTGCAGCTTGGGAACGCGTCTCGCCGTCGCTGCCGCGGACCACCATCGCCAGCGATAACGACCGTGAGGGTGAGCTGCTGCTGGCCGGCGCTGATGTCCCCGGCTTCTCTTGGTAAAAGCAAGCCGCGAACTTTCGCTTCTTGGGCGGTAGAACATTGTTCGCAGTGGCCGCCGCCGGCGCGACGGCATCCACGATCACGAGCGCTGTTTCCGCCACCCCGCTCGACGCGGCCGAGCCATCTTCCTCGACGACAGAGCCGTTGCCGCCGCTCGACACCCCGGTGGCGTTTGGTCCTGGTTCATCTTCATCCGGTGGCGTGAGCGAGAGCTTCAGGTAGTCACGCGGCGCGTCTATATGCTTCAGCGTCAACTCCCCTGGCTGTTCCCGCCGCTGTACTTCCCCGGCGGGCGTGAGTGACAGCGTCAGGTACTCAGGCGGCGCCGCGTCAGGCCCGTGCAGCAGATGCGCCAGGGACATCACCCACGGCTGGGTCCTCTGCCTTTTCTCCAGATCATCCGCCGGACGGGGCTCACCGTTGCCGGACACCGTGCCGGAAGCCGACGCTGACGTCGACCAAGATCGCGCCATCGCCGTCGCAGGTGCAATGCCGATCGTCGCCGTCTGTAGATGCAGCGATTGATTCCTCCTGGGGTGTAAAACCGTAAATATATACTACTCCAGACAATCGAGTCAGGCGATGGGATACCGCCTGCGATACGTACGTACGCCATCCGTGTGCAAAATGAACTCGGATTCCCATTTGGATTCGATTCGCATTTAGACTCGCTGGTGTCCGTCTCCCGCTCGTGTCCAAGTGTTTGTGCTGCGAGAAGTTGTAATCCGATCGAGCTGGAGTAAAATTTTCGCGGGGGGAGAGGTTTCTTGACAACTCCAGGTCGAAATTGATTGTTTCAGCGCAGCTCAAGATTGATGGTTCCATGTTTAAGAACGAAAATGAGTAGGGCGAGGCCGGCGAAAAAGACGAAGGAAATACGTGAGAAACTCGTGAAACCCCTCGAGGAAGAAAAGGAGACGGCAGAATGAAAGGCTGGCCACCAAAAAAAGAGAGCAATGCTACGATCTACCTTTGCAAATTGTGGGCTGATACGAATTAGCCACCAAAAATTAGCTTTTTGAACCTAATACCGTTCAACCAATGATTAAAAATATTTGCAGCATTTGTGGAAGGATACAAACTGGACGCTATCTAGATGACTGACCTCTTAGAAGAAGCAAAGTTCACTGAAAAATAGGTGTTTCATTGTCTCGTCGTGAATACAAAAACTATATGTCTTACTTCCTTGCCAATTGCGACAGACGAGTTTTTCTATGGTTAGCACAACTTCCCTCCGAAGATACCACGTGAAGATTTTAATTTTTAGTGGAATCTTTGATTTTTACATTCTTATTACCCATTGAAACCTCCGAATGGCGCAGGGAATATAGAGTTGACTATATGCGGTGATAAGAAAAATACCCGTCCTTCGGCTGATCCTTTTAAAAGATCAGTCGGGTCGTGAACCGTCAAATCTGCCGCATCGAGCGGCCGAGCGTGCCTCCACAATTGCAACACAAGTCTTGTTGTAGAAAATTTTTTGCAACAATTGTTTTGCTGCATTTTTTTTCTTGCAACTAAGGTTCTGTTGAATTCTTTTTTTTTTCAACTAAGGTCATGTTGCAGAAATTTTTGTAAGAAAGGTTTTCTGGCAAAACATAGACCCGTCGTATACCATTCCAACATGTCATATGTTTCAGAAGCATAGCCCCTATTCTAGAAATGTGTTCGACGAAGGATGGTATCACTATTGGGAAAGGGATTATTGGTGAACCCCGTTAGTGGTGTGCGCACTTTAGCACCCGCCGCTGGAAATCTAAAAATTACAAGTGACGGGTGCTAAAAACTGGCTGCCACTACTATTAGCCTACCAGTAACGGGTGCCCGTTTGTGCCCGTCACTGATAACAGTTGTCCAGATTTGTCATGGGACAAACGTAACTAGTGGCGGGCACAAACTGGGGCCAACCACAAGTAGATGAGTTACCAGTTGCGGGCCGCAATACGTGCCCGCCATAGGTATTTTTTGGCCCAGTGGCCGCAAATCTGACAAAAACTACCAACAGTGAGCAGTAGTAGACCCTACCGGTGGTAAGGAAAATAGCAGCGGCGGGCGGTAATACAAACCCGCCACTAGTATTCTGGCATTGTTGCAAAGCTTTCAAAAAATTACCCATGGCAGGCGCTGTTTTTTACTCGCCACTAGTAAAGGAAGTAGCGGTGGCGGGCACTGTTTTTTGCCCGCCACTAGTAGTTTTTCTGTAATTTTCCGTCGTATTAGGATTTTAGTATTTTATGTTCGGTCTTGGGCCATTTTTTTTCCTACATTGAAGGTGCATCATTTGAACTTTCATGTAATAGTTTCGCCCATTTATTGTTAATTAATTATTTTTAGGACAATAAATAGGTTTCTAGGTATTTAATGGAGGTACATACACTTAAATTCTTCAATATAGCAAACAAACCCGAAATGATGCCTAATTTTGACATGTCACATGTAATGGTGTATGTTGAGTGTGGAAAATGTTTGAACCCTAACTGATTATTTCAAATGTCTAGACATGCATTTAATTGTTTAAATATAGCAAACGGATCATGGAAAATGCAATTTTATGACATGACACATTTAATGGTGTGTATCGCGTGTGGAAAAAGTTTCAAGGTCAACGACAAAGCATCGCTAGATTCACATGCAAACTTGACATGTTCCCTCTCGAAACCTAGTTTCTTCCTTGGAGATGGTCTGGTTTGTATGCAGTCTGTGTGACAACTTCCATGAAGTGTTCTCAATTTTTTTCCACAACATCTATGTGTGTTATCATTACAGCATGCCAAGTTTCTTAATTTTCAGGCATCGTCGATATTTGTAAAAATAATAAAATGCCATCAACCACCATGTTGGTTCCCCGATCTCGGGCACCTGGTGTATGAGACTCTTTATTTTTTTTTTCCTTACACAAGTAGTAAACATATAAAAAACCCACCGCTTAGTACATAACATGAAAAAATACTTACACTGTGACATTGCCACTATTACCACTAACATCACATACAAAAATAGTAAAAACAATAGCTGTGGCGGGTGCACTGGCTCACCCGCCACTGGGTAATTGATACGTCCATTTTGCATCATGCTTTTATATCAATATTTATTGCATTATGGGCTGTTATTACACGTTATGTCACAATACTTATGCCTTTTCTATCTTATTTTACAAGGTTTACATGAAGAGGGAGAATGCCGGCAGCTGGAATTCTGGGCTGGAAAAGGAGCAAATATTAGAGACCTATTCTGCACAACTCCAAAAGTCTTGAAACTCCACGGAAGTTATTTTTGGAATTAATAAAAAATACTGAGCAAAGAAAGTACGAGACGGGGCCACCCACCATCCACGAGGGTGGGGCGCGCCTCACCCCGAGCGCCGCCTCGTGGCACCCTCGGCAGGCCTCCGGTGCCCATCTTTTGCTATATGAAGTCTTTTACCTGGAAAAATCATAAGCAAGCTTTGGGAAGAAACTCACGCCGCCACGAGGCGGAACCAAACTAAACCTCACGCGGAGCTGTTCTCGCCAGGAAACATCTCTCCGGAGGGGGAAATCATCGCCATCGCTATCACCAACGATCCTCTCATCGGGAGGGGTCATTCTCCATCAACATCTTCACCAGCACCATCTCCTCTAAAACCCTAGTTCATCTCTTGTATCCAATCTTTGTCCCAAAGCCTCAGTTTGGTACCTGTGGGTTGCTAGTAGTGTTGATTACTCCCTGTAGTTGATGCTAGTTGGTTTATTTGGTGGAAGATCATATATTCAGATCCTTTATGCTTATTAATCCCCCTCTGATTATGAACATGAATATGATTTGTGAGTAGTAAGGATGGCAATTTTATCCATGGACATGGATACCCGCGGATATCCAACCCGAATGGATAGGGTTTGGGTACATTTGTGTGCCCATGGGCAACACCCGAACCCGACCCAATTACTCGTGGATAGGGCGTGGACATAATTATGTACCCGTGGATATATCCGAACCCGACCCGATGGTATGACATGTGGGGCAAAATTCATGATGATCCCCACTATCCCATCTAATGATTTTTTTATTTATAAAAAATGAGAAGTAAATTGCACAGTCCCTCCCGATTCCCACTGTAACTTTACTCCACCGCCTCTTCTCATTCTTCAATCTCCTCGTTAAACGACCTGTCATTAAGCTTCATCTTCCTGGCCTTGACTTATCCTCCCGCTGCTCTAGATGCAGTCGCCGGCGCCACTAGCCTTTACCTCTACATATGGTGTAGGCGTGCAACCCTTCAGCATCCAACACCACTGTCCAGTGGAGCCCAACTCCATATCCCCTCGACCCCCCGTCTCGGATTCTCGCAGATGCGGGCGGCGAAGCTGCAAGTCTCGAACTAGGATGCGAGCACAGCTGGTGTGCAGCGACGACGAGTACCGCTCCGTGCCGGACTAGGAGCATGGCAGCACGTGAGTGTAGGGAGACGGGCGCATACCAAGAAGTGAATCATGACCTTGCTGAGAAGGTGATAAATACACCGAATAGTCGGCATTCAGGGTAAGTTTTGCTGTTTCCTGAATCCTCTCAATGTATGTGTGGTGTTCTGCACGTGGGTGTCCAACATGAGCATGTAGCAACTGGAGCAGTAGTAATTTTTCTATGTGTGGTGTTCCTACTCGTTCCCAAAATCCCGGAATCCTCTGAGAGTCTCAGGGTAAGTTTTTCCGTGTGGTGTTCCTGCTTGTTCCCTGAATCCGCATGTATGTCTGCAAATTATTTGTTTCAATTTACAGTAGTAAATGGAGCAGTAGTCAAAAAATTCCCCTGAATACCTCTCGTGTATGTCTGCAAATTAATTTTTTTTCAGGTTATACAGTAATAATTGGAGCAGTAGTAATATTTTTGTTCTATGAATCCCGCTCGTGTATGTCTGCAAATTAAGTATTTCTTGAAGTTTACAGTAGTAACTGGAGCGGTAGTAATTTTCGATGAATCATTCTCATGCATGTCTACAAATTAAGTATTTCTTGTAGTTTACTGTACCAATTAGAAGAGATTTATAGAGTTAGGTAGTTTTCGTTGGTTACCGAATGAGCATTTTTCAGATTTGGAACATGGCGTGATCTGTAGCTATGCATGTTAATTAGCAATTAGGTTTCACCATGTCGGTGTATTTCAATCAAGAGAGCTATGAATCATTAAGATTCATTAGAATCTGACTTGTAATCTGGGCATATCTACATTGTTCCCTAAAAGAAGAGATGGCAAAAAATAGTTTCGGTTTGTAATTACCATTCACTATAATTTAGAGATCAAAATCTTTCCAAATCTGTATAGTTCAGACATTATGCACCATGGCTCTCTTTAACTGAACTGGAGATTTTTTTTTTGATGTATAGGTCAATAGCTTCTCATGATGGAACCAGTGGCACTTTAGATTTGAAGAGTCACATGAGATCTTGTGGTGCTAGGCATGCACCAATAGGCCCAAAGCAACAAAAGTTAAGGTTGAGAAAGGTTGATGATGGAAACGCCAATTTGGAGAATATTATTTTTGATCAAGATGTTGCCAGGAAAGAGCTTCCACTAATGATTTGTGTTCATGAGTACCCTCTATCTATGGTTGATCACTTGGGTTTCAGAAATTTTGTTCAGCATGACAGCCAATGTTTAGAATGGTAGTTATGCTTATTTGATGTTATGTTATTTTGTGAGAATTTGAGAGGTTATGTGGCGATCTGCACTTGTACTATGTCATTTTGTGAGAATCAAAGAGCTTATTTGATGTCATGCACTTGTGCTATGTCATTTTGTGAGAATTTGAGAGCTTATCTGAATGTTGTGCTATGTTTTATGTATACGTGTTGAGAGAACCCGATGGATATCCAAACCCGATGGATATTCATCCGGTTTGGACATGGGCATAATTTTACGCCCATGGATTTTTTCATGGATGGGCACATACTGTCTTCATGGATTTGGATATGGAGTTGATATTGTTCAACCCAAGCCGAACCCGATCCATTGCCATCCTTAGTGAGTAGTTACGTTTGTTCCTGAGGACAGGGGATTAGTCTTGCTATAAGTAGTCATGTGAATTTGGTGTTCGTTCGATATTTTGATGAGATGTATGTTGTCTTTGAAGGAAATATGCCCTAGAGGCAATAATAAAGTTGTTATTTATATTTCCTTATATAATGATAAATGTTTATTATTCATGCTAGAATTGTATTAACCGGAAACTTAGTACATGTGTGAATATATAGACAAACTAAGTGTCACTAGAATGCCTCTACTTGACTAGCTCGTTGAATCAAAGATGGTTAAGTTTCCTAGCCATAAACATGAGTTGTCATTTGATTAACGGGATCACATCATTATAGAATGATGTGATTGAGTTGACCCATTCCGTTAGCTTAGCATTCGATCATTTAGTATATTGCTATTGCTTTCTTCATGACTTATACATGTTCCTGTGACTATGAGATTATGCAACTCCCGAATACCGGAGGAACACTTTGTGTGCTACCAAATGTCACAATGTAACTGGGTGATTATAAAGGTGCTCTACAGGTGTCTCTGAAGGTACTTGTTGGGTTTGCATAGATCGAGATTAGGATTTGTCACTCCGATTGTCGGAGGTATCTCTGGGCCCTCTCGATGATACACATCACTATAAGCCTTGCAAGCAATGCAACTAATGAGTTAGTTGCGGGATGATGTTTGACGGAACGAGTAAAGAGACTTGCCGGTAACGAGATTGAACTAGGTATAGAGATACCGACGCTCGAATCTTGGGCAAGTAACATACCGATGACAAAAGGAACAACGTATGTTGTTATGCGGTTTGACCGAGAAAGATCTTCGAAGAATATGTAGGAGCCAATATGAGCATCCAGGTTCCGCTATTGGTTATTGACCGGAGGCGAGTCTCGGTCATGTCTAAATAGTTCTCGAACCCGTAGGGTCCGCACGCTTAACGTTCGGTGACGATCGGTAATATGAGTTTATGTGTTTTGATGAACCGAAGGTAGTTCGGAGGCCCGGATATGATCACACACATGACGAGGAGTCTCGAAATGCTCGAGACATAAAGATTGATATATTGGAAGCCTATTTGGACATCGGAATGGTTCCGGGTGAAATCGGGATTTTACCGGAGTGCCGGGGAGGGGGGGGGTTGCCGGAACCCCCCCCCCCCCGGAGGCTAATGGGCCTTTTTGGGCCCTAGTGGAGAGAGAGAGGGGCTGGCCAAGGCCGGCCGCCGCGCCTCCCTTGAGTCCTAACAGGACAAGGAAGGGGGCGCGCCTGCCTTTCCCCTCTCCCACTCCTTACTTACCCCTCCTAGTGGGACTAGGAAGGGGGAGTCATACTCCCACTAAGAGGAGGACTCCTCCTATTGGCACGCCCTCCTAGGGCCGGCCGTCCTCCCCCCTTGCTCCTGTATATACGGGGGCAGGGGGCACCCCAAGACACACAAGTTGATCATTGATCTTTTAGCCGTGCGGTGCCCCCTCCACCATAATCCACCTCGGTCATATCGTAGCGGTGCTTAGGCGAAGCCCTGCGTCGGTAGCAATATGATCACTGTCATCACGCCGTCGTGCTGACGGAACTCTCCCGCAAAGTTCTGCTGTATCGAAGTTCGTGGGATGTCACCGAGCTGAACGTGTGCTGAACTCGGAGGTGCCGTGCGTTCGGTACTTGGATCGGTCGGATCGTGAAGACATACGACTACATCAACGGCTGTCAAGATAACGCTTCCGCTTACGGTCTCACGAGGGTACGTGGACGACACTCTCCTCTCGTTGCTATGCATCACCATGATCTTGCGTGTGCATAGGAATTTTTTCGAAATTACTGCGTTCCCCAACAGTCTTTCCTCTACTGGTGTTATGTGAACATAAACTACATGACACCTCACCATTATTTGGGCCTAGAGGAAGGCATTGGGAAGTAATAAGTAGATGATGGGTTGCTATAGTGACAGAAGCTTAAACCCTAGTTTATGCGTTGCTTCGTAAGGGCTGATTTGGATCCATATGTTTCATGCTATGGTTAGGTTTACCTTAATACTTCTTTTGTAGTTGCGGATGCTTGCAATAGGGGTTAATCATAAGTGGGATGCTTGTTCAAGAAAGGGCATCACCCAAGCACCGTCCACCCACATACCAAATTATCAAAGTAACGAACGTGAATCATATGAGCGTGATGAAAACTAGCTTGACGATAATTCCCATGTGTCCTCGGGAGCGCTTTTCTCTATATAAGAGTTTGTCCAGGCTTGTCCTTTGCTACAAAAAGGATTGGGCCATCTTGCTGCACCTTATTTACTTTCATTACTTGTTACCCGTTACAAATTACCTTATCACAAAACTATCTGTTACCGATAATTTCAGTGCTTGCAGAGAATACCTTACTGAAAACCGCTTGTCATTTCCTTCTGCTCCTCGTTGGGTTCGACACTCTTACCTATCAAAAGGACTACAATAGATCCCCTACACTTGTGGGTCATCAAGACTCTTTTCTGGCGCCTTTGCCGGTGAGTGAAGCGCCTTTGGTAGGTGGAATTTGGTAAGGAAAAATTTATATAGTGTGCTGAAATTTACTGTCACTTTTTACTATGGAAAGTAATCCTTTGAGGGGTTTGTTCAGGGTATCTTCACCTCGGCCGGAACCACAATTAGTTTCTCCTCAACCTACTGAACCTACTGAAAATGTTTACTTTGAAATTCCTTCGGGTATGATAGAGAAACTGCTAGCTAATCCTTTCACGGGTGATGGAACATTACATCCGATTTGCACCTAATCTATGTGGATGAAGTTTGTGGATTATTTAAGCTTGCAGGTATGCCCGAGGATGTTATCAAGAAGAAGGTCTTCCCTTTATCTTTGAAGGGAGAGGCATTGACATGGTTTAGGCTATGTGACGATATGGGATCATGGAACTACATCCGACTGAAATTGGAATTTCATCAGAAGTTTTACCCTATGCATCTTGTTCATCGTGATCGTAATTATATATATATAATTTTTGGTCTCGCGAAGGATAAAGCATCGCTCAAGCTTGGGGGAGGCTTAAGTCAATGTTATATTCATGCCCCAATCATGAGATCTCAAGATAAATGATTATTCAATATTTTTATGCTCGGCTTTCTCTCAATAATCGCTCCATGCTCGATACTTCTTGTACTGGTTCTTTTTTGATGAAGACTATTGAATTCAAATGGGATTTATTGGAAATAATTAAACGCAACTCTGAATATTGGGATCTCGGCGAAGGTAAGGAGTCAGGTATAACACCTAAGTTTGATTGTGTTAAATCTTTTATGGATACCGATGTTTTCCGTGAATTTAGCACTAAATATGGACTTGACTCTGAGATAGTAGCTTCTTTCTGTGAATCATTTGCTACTCATGTTGATCTCTCTAAGGAGAAGTGGTTTAAATATAATCCTCCCATTGAAGTAAAAGTAGTTGCACCTATTAAAGTTGAAGAAAAGACTATCACTTATAATGATCCTATTGTTTCTACTGCTTATATTGAGAAACCACCTTTCCCTGTTAGAATAAAGGATCATGCTAAAGCTTCAACGGTGGTCAACAAAAGTAATATTAAGATACTCAAACCCCCTGAGCAAATTAAAGTTGAACCTAGTATTGCTATGGTTAAAGATCTCTTGGCTGATAATATTGATGGGCATGTTATTTACTTCTGTGAGGAAGCTGCTAGAATTGCTAGAGCTGATACTAAAAATAAACATAGACCTCTTTGTAGGCATGCCTGTTATTTCTGTTAAAATAGGAGATCATTGTTATCATGGCTTATGTGGTATGGGTGCTAGTGCAAGTGCAATACCTCATTCCTTATACAAAGAAATTATGCATGATATTGCACTCTTTGAGATAGAAGAAATTGATGTTACAATTAAGCCTGCCAATAGAGATACTATTTCACCAGTCGGGATTGTTAGAGATGTTGAAGTCTTGTGTGGGAAAGTTAAATATCCTGCTGATTTTCTTGTTCTTGGTTCCCCACAAGATAACTTTTGTCCCATTATATTTGGTAGACCCTTCTTGAATATTGTTAATGCTAGGATAGACTGCGAAAAGGATGTTGTTACTATTGGTATGGGGGACATATCTCATGAGTTTAACTTTGCTAAATTTACGTGACAACCCCGTGATGAAGAATTACCTAGTAAAGATGAAATTATTGGTCTTGCTTCTATTGCCGTGCCTCGTAATGATCCGTTAGAACAATATTTTCTCGACCATGAAAATGATATATTTATGAATGAAAGAAGGGAAATAGATGAAGTATTGTTTAAACAGGGTCCTATTTTGAAACAGAACTTGCCTGTTGAAATCCTAGGGGATCCTCCTCCACCCAAGGGTGATCCCGTGTTTGAGCTTAAACCATTACCTGATACCCTCAAATATGCTTATCTTGATGAGAAAAGATATATCTTATTATTATTAGTGCTAACCTTTCAGAGCATGAAGAAAATAAATTATTGAAAAATCTGAAGAAGCACCGTGCTGCTTGGATATACTCTTGATGATCTTAAGGGCATTAGTCCCATTCTATGTCAGCACAAAATAAAATTGGAGAAAGACGCTAAACCGGTTGTTGATCACCAACGACGGTTAAATCCTAAGATAAAAGAAGTGGTAAGGAAAGAAATACTAAAGCTTCTGGAGGCAGGTATAATTTATCCCGTTGCTGATAGTCAGTGGGTAAGCCCTGTCCATTGTGTCCCTAAGAAGGGAGGTATTACTGTTGTTCCTAATGATAAAGATGAATTGATCCAACAAAGAATTGTTACAGGTTATAGGAATGGTAATTGATGTCCGCATATTAAATAAAGCTATTGAAAAGGATCATTACCCTTTACCTTTTATTGATCAAATGCTAGAAAGATTATCCAAACATACGCATTTTTGGTTTCTAGATGCTTATTCCGGTTTCTCTCAAATACCTGTGTCAAAAGAGGATCAATAAAAGACCACTTTTACTTGCCCTTTTGGTACCTTTGCTTATAGACGTATGCCTTTTGGTTTATGTAACGCACCTGCTACCTTTTAAAGATGCATGATGGCTATATTCTCTGATTTTTGTGAAAAGATTGTTGAGGTTTTCATGGATGATTTCTCCAAGATATGGAACTTATTTTGATGATTGCTTGAGCAACCTTGATCGACTTTTGCAGAGATGTGTAGAAACTAACCTTGTCTTGAATTGGGAAAAGTGCCACTTTATGGTTAATGAAGGTATTGTCTTGGGGCATAAAATTTCTGAAAAAGGTATTGAAGTTGATAAAGCCAAAGTTGATGCTATTGAAAAGATGCCGTGTCCTAAGGACATCAAAGGCATAAGAAGTTTCCTTGGTCATGCCGGTTTTTATAGGAGGTTCATTAAGGACTTCTCTAAAATCTCGAGGCCTCTGAATAATCTCTTACAAAAAGATATTCCTTTTGTCTTTGATGATGAGTGTGTAGAAGAATTTGAAATACTTAAGAAAGCCTTGATTTCTGCACCTATTGTTCAGCCACCCGATTGGAATTTACCCTTTGAAATTATGTGTGATGCTAGTGATTATGCTGTAGGTGTTGTTCTAGGACAAAGAGTTGATAAGAAATTAAATGTTATTCAATATGCTAGTAAAACTCTAGACAGTGCCCAGAGAAATTATGCTACTATTGAAAAAGAATTTTTAGCAGTTGTATTTGCTTGTGATAAGTTCAGACCTTATATTGTTGATTCTAAAGTAACTGTTCACACTAATCATGCTGCTATTAAATATCTTATGGAAAAGAAAGATGCTAAACCTAGACTTATTAGATGGGTTCTCTTGCTGCAAGAATTTGATTTGCATATTATTGATAGAAAGGGAGCTGAGAACCCTGCTGCGCATAACTTGTCTAGGCTAGAGAATGTTCTTGATGACCCACTACCTATTGATGATAGCTTTCCTGATGAACAACTAGCTGTCATAAATGCTTCTCGTACTGCTCCATGGTATGCTGATTATGCTAATTATATCGTTGCTAAATTTGTACCACCTAGTTTCACATACCAGCAAAAGAAAAAGTTTTTCTATGATTTAATACTCTACTAGGGAAAACCTTATACACATAAATTTAGCAACAGCGCGGTCAAAAAAGGGCGCTAGTGCTAGATAGCAGTAGCGGTTGAGAAAAAACCGCGCTGCAGATACAATTGTAGCAGTAGCGTGGTGGCCGTAAAAGCGCTACTACTAATATTCCCATTAGTGGAACGATAGGCTACGCATAGCAGTAGCGGGCTTGGAGGAAGCGCGCTACCGCTAGGGCATGAGTAGCAGCGTGTTTCCTAGGAAGAGCGCTACTGCTAATGGAAATAAAAAAAGAAAAACAAATAGAAAAATAAATGAAAATGAAAGAAACAGAAAAAGGAGAAATAAAAAAAATAAATGTAAAGCAAAATAAATGAAAAAGCGAAAAAACAGAGAAAGGCATAGCTGTAGTGTGTGTGTTCGTAGAAGAGGCGCTTATAGCTAACGTAGACATGTAGCGCCGCTTCCTAGACCCCGCTATAGAAATGCAGACAAGGAAATAAAAAAAGGAGAAAATTACATAGCTATAGCAGCAGCGTTTTGTAAAAAGCCCTATAGCTACATTAGCTATAGTAGCGTTTTTAAACGCGCCACCGCTTAATTTTGACTTAACCAAAAACCGCTTTCGCCCGGCCACCACTTGCCCCCCAAATCTCTCGACCCACCCCGCCGCCATCTCCCCGACCGGGCTGTCGCCCCACTCGCAGCTGCCTCCCGCCGACGCCGACGCCCGAGCCACCAGAGCTGCGCGCCTGCCGACGCCACCGGAGCCGCCCCCAACGCCACGGAGCCGCGCAGTCTCATTAACGCCACCGGAGCCACCGTCGACGCCACCGGATCCTCCCTCGCCACAACTGCCTCCCTCGCCGTCACCGGACACGCCCCTGCCTCCCTCGCCACCACCGGAGCCATCCTCTATAAGCCCCCACCCCTCCTCTCTCTCTCTCATGCATAGGTTAATTATCTAGGTTATTTAGGCAAAATATTAGTTAGGGCTTTGACAGAGAACTAGTCAGGTTAACTAGTTTAATTAGGTTAATTATCTAGGTTATTTAGGCAAGTTTTATTTTAAAGATGATCCCTTCCTAGACTTTTATTGTTGATTATATCTTTTCATTGAAGTGGTCATGTTATATCTTTTCATTGAAGTGGTTCGATTGTGCCCACGTGGCTTTGTTGTTTAAATGAAGCTGAGTGGCCTATATATGTTTTGCCGGAATGTTGATTCATTTCCGTTAAAGCAAATTTCAGGTACTCGATTTTTCCACTTTTTAGCAAAGGTCATGCCGAAATTTTCCGTGAATTTCGCATGACTTGTGCTACAAACTAGGACATATCGAGTGCCCGGATTTGCCGCACCAGGAAGGAGTCAATGTTCACTGCAAAACAATAGGCCTTTTTATGTCATTATTCATTTTATTAGGTCTAGAATTAATTGACTAGATTTAATCATAAGAAACATGGCTAGCAACGATGAAGCGATGTGGTTACGGTGATTATGGCGACGTCTACCGGGCGGCATTTAATTTTTTAGCCTTAACGACGATCAACCGATGTTGTTGTTGGGCCCACCGGTGGCATCGGGATCGAGACCGACACGCAGACCCGGTCTGAGACCGAGACCGCGCTGAGATTCAGACCGCATCGAGACCGGCGCCGAGATCGAGACCGATGCTGCCTCGGGAGCGGAGCCGCATCAGAGAACTGAAAGCAAAGAGGCAGCGGCTTCCTAACAAACTCAGGACTACTAGACTGGTGGTCACGGAGGTGGACGACGACATTTTTGAGCCAAAGGCGCCCGAGAAAGCGCGTCAATGCTACGGCAATCAAATAGGCTGCATCATATGGACAACCGCCACCATCAACGATGAGAAACTACAGAAGATAGAAAATATGAGGAGCTCCCTCCTAAAGAAGTTTCACCAGATATTCTTGTTCCCGGGCCGGCATGAGAAGGATTATGAAGATCCAGACGAGGACCCGGCAATGAAGAAGATAAACAAACACGCCCTGACCAAGTTTAGGGATGTGTTGGCCGCCTGGAAAACTCGAGTGAAAGCAAGGATCATCGACAAGAAGGAACCCTACTCCGAGATTGTAAAGGATAATCCGACAATCACAGAAGAGAAGTTTCAAATATTCAAGGAGGCTTGCGAGGGCAAAGCTGCCAAAAAAAGTCTAAGTACATGAAGGGGCTCCAAGAGAGGAACATTGGGAGCCACCACCTCGGAAGCCGTGGTTACGGCGAAAGAGGTCCAAATGGGCCAAGGAGGACGCGAAGCCGCGAAGTCTTGGCATCCTGCACTTTGGCGGATTTCACCGTCCCGCATGAGCGTGACGTCCTGAGGGCCCGGCACCATTGGGACCCAGTGAAGAAGGTTTACGAGACAACACCGGTTCATGAGACTGCTGGTAATTTTAGTTTCTGATCAATTCGACTCCACACGTTAGTCATATTTGTAAACGATCCTTGTGCCTTTTGCAGAGAGAGCAGTACCGGATGGCGGCCGAAAGCGACTCGCCGTCTGAGGCATTGGCGAGGCCCAAGTGGGACACTCCATTCAACCGGGCGTTGAACATATTGAAACGACAACTGGTGGATACTCGACCGTCGTATGGACGCGTGCACGGTGTCGGAGACGGCGCCACGTGGAAGAAGTACTACCGTGAGACCACGGAGGAGAGAAAGGAAAGACAGAGGTTAATCAAGAAAACATTGACAAGAAGGTTGAGATTGCGGTTGAGAAGAAATCATCTCGCATAACAAGAATAGCAGGTAGCTGCCGCAAAGCAGGTGGTTGCAGATTTGTCTACTTCCTTGGTGACGGGCGTTTTCACTTGGACAAGTCAAAATCCAGAAGCAAATGCAGAGGACTTTCCCCTTGCTGAATTCTTGGGAGCACCTGCTCACGCACCTGCTCCCGCACCGGCTCCCACACCGGACGTGCTCGGCGGTGCTTCGTCTTTGGCCGAGCTCGATGCCCTCACGGTATCTCGGCTACACCGCCCCTTCAATATAAAATGTATAATCTCCTGCTTTCGTTGCCTTTCGGATGTCTCACGTCGCAGACTTTTCTTTGCAGGCCGACGAAACCCCGTGCACCATATTGTACACCATCGGCGACCAGAAGGTGGACGTGGGGAAGGCGATGATAATGGAGCCGAAGGAACCATTGTTCCACAGCCGACCCATCCCCCCGAACGTCTTCAAGGTTTCCATGGCCAGTGTCGAACCGGGCCACGAGAATTTGCCTCCTCCAATACTACTGGTGGATGACGAGGAGACACCGCGGCGGCTTGGTGATTGTTGCAATGGGTGGGTCCTGTTGTGGCCAAAGAGTCTGCTTGCCCCGAGGCGGTCGGGAGCACACCCACGAGCACGCAGCCTCAGCAAAGGTATGAACATCAACACCCCACCTACCCAATTAGCGCCGGGTGTCGGGTTGGGTGATAACAGACGGGTAAGGAGGAGGCTCCATTAGTCGCCGGCGACGCCGCCATGGATGAGGATGAGGACGACGGTGGCGCTGAACAGTATGTCTATACCGGGCGCCTCCTCGTGGTTTGAGCGTCATGAGTCGGTGCCTGAATTACCGCTCTCAACGTATTATGGACGACCTTCCGGTAGTAAAGAAGTTTAGGAAGAGAGCGAGGAAAGGCAAAAGTTGATTCTATGATCCAGCCGCCAGCAGCCTCGGCTTCAGGACCGTATAGATATCCCGATGCGGATAAATGGCATATCCTCGTTAACCAATCCTACCCGCAAGAGCGCTTAGGGCCAGATTCCGCGATCTAAGGAGACTTCATGACGATGTGCTGCGGGTAGAGAAAGGCCTCATCGCCTCGGCAGATCCAGGATACCTACTTCACGTGGTTAACGCCCGCGGCAAATGTCGTACGTTGACAGCTTCCCCGCGGATAAGTTCTTCCTCCGATTCGATTACATATTCGACATGTTTCACGTGAAGAAGCTGGATTTTATGTTTGTCCGCCTTTATGCCTTGCACATGAACTACATCATCGGGTTTGAGCAGATATCTCATATCTGTGTCGCTGACCCGCATACTACATGCACGAGGGCTTCTTGGGAGTCTGCAGAGCATCGTGTATACGCGAGGGAATACATCATCAATTTCATGCTCGCCAATAAGGACAAGGAGGCGATTCTCGTGCCTAATCATCCCGTGTAAGTCATCCACTCTGCTATCCTTCCTTCGATTTCAATCATTCATTTGCACGGTGGAGGCTAAGTAATTTGAGGTGTACTTATTTTGCTTGCAAGTGGCCAGGCTTGTCCTCATCATCCTATACCCCCGATTTTCCCACGCTCTTTACTTGGACTCGTCGAAGAACATTCACAAAAAGGTTTACACCCACATCAAGGATGTTCTCGACAGTGCTATGTTTTGCTACCAAGCAAGGGGTGGAGAGGTTAGGGACAAGAAGAGAAGGGGCGGCAGGCTCGCCTTCGGCCATAAGACCGACTTCTGCTGCATCCAGCAACCGAACGATTCTCTTAATGATGGATTCTATGTCCTACACCACATGTTGGAGTACAGACGGGATCACCAGAACCTTCGCATGTCACCTACATCCGGTGATGCCCATATTCTGCAATGGGCAAAGAACGTAGGAGATATCGAGGATCATCGACTTCGAGCCGAGTTCTATCACATCCAGCGCGAACTTGCCCAAATCATCATGAAGGAGGTCGTCGGAAAAACAGGGATGTTCGAAGGACAAATGTTGCGGGAAGACGTCCGAACACGGGTAGGTAGCCGCTCGGCGTCTCGACCTGAAGCCTTTCACTAGGCTCAGGAACTATCTCCCTGACATGGATGGATGGAACGACATGTTGGAGTGATTGTCGATATATGACAATGTGTCCATTTAGTCCATACTTTCTGTATGACAAAACTTTGAGTTATGCACGGTGAAACTTTATTTGTGATGTAATTAAACCATCCTCCTCCTCGACTAGCGAAAATCACTCTAGTTTGGGAATTTTGGGGTACGATGAACTTTGTTATTTATGCTTAAGATATGTTGTTTCTATTTTTGCCAAGTCTGTCTCTTTCTGTTGCTCAACCATATATATATATGTTGCATATCATCGACTCATGTGACGATGCAGGTGCATAGATCATTGATGGTGAATAAGTGCTACGCCAGGAGTATATATACGATGTGGTGGAGTGTCGAGCCCAGTGTACCGGGTTTACGGTTTCGGCGACAGGCAGTATTTAGTTTAGGTTCACGCTAATGCGAGAGAGGGATACGAACTCATGTACTCAAAGTGATACCTCTTCTCGCGTATATCATTGTTTAGATGGATGACGATGTATTTGCAAGTAATCGAGACTTGTGTCGCTATTTTTGAGCTGATGACGAGAGGCCACTTTGTGTTGGAAGATGATTATGATGAGACTATTTGTATGTATATGCTATGATTACATTTGTGGTCTCGCAGGCATTTGTATGTGTATCATGATGACATTTGTATGTGCTAAAGATTCTTCTATAAAGCCTGTTCAAATACAAAACAAATATGCCGAAAAAACAAAAAACTACTAAAATTAGCGATAGCGAGTGTATGAAAGTTAGCAAAGGCGATAGCGATGGCTGGCCCAAGACGAGCCGCTAGAGCTACTAGCAGTAGCGAGCTTCCACTAAGCGTGCTGCTGCTACACTTCTGTAGCAGTAAGTAGCGCTGGTGAGCACGCGCTACTGCTATGTGTTAGCTGTACCGCCTTATTAGTAGCGCCACTCCCCGCGCTACTGATACACCTAAAACCCGCGCTGCTGCTAGCCATTTCCCTAGTAGTGTTACTTCTAGGATGACCCACACCTTTATAAAGAAGGAGTAGATGGTGTTATTAGACGTTTTATACCTGAGCATGAACAGGAACAGATCCTATGCAAGTGTCACTCCGAAGCTTATGGAGGACACCACGCATGAGATAGAACTACGCATAAGGTATTGCAATCCGGTTTTTATTGGCCTACTCTCTTCAAAGATGGTCGTAAGTTTGTCTTGTCTTGTGATGAATGTCAAAGAATTGGTAATATTAGTAGATGTCAAGAAATGCCTATAAATTATTCACTTGTTATTGAACCATTTGATGTTTGGGGCTTTGATTATATGGGACCGTTTCCTTCCTCTAATGTGTATACACATATTTTAGTTGTTGTTGATTACGTTACTAAGTGGGTAGAAGCTATTCCTACTAGTAGTGCTGATCATAATACCTCTATTAAGATGCTTAAAGAAGTTATTTTCCGAGGTTTGGAGTCCCTAGATATTTAATGACTGATGGTGGTTCACATTTTATTCATGGTGCTTTTCATAAAATGCTTGCTAAGTATGATGTTAATCATAGAATTGCATCTCCTTATCACCCGTAGACTAGTGTTCAAGTAGAATTGAGTAATAGAGAGCTCAAATTAATTTTGCAAAAGACTGTTAATAGATCTAGAAAGAATTGGTCCAAGAAACTTGATGATGCATTATGGGCCTATAGAACTGCATATAAAAATCCTATGGCTATGTCTCTATATAAAATGGTTTATGGAAAAACATGTCACTTACCTCTCGAACTAGAACATAAGGCATATTGGGCCATTAAGGAGCTCAATTATGACTTCAAACTTTCCGGTGAGAAGAGACTATTTGACATTAGCTCACTTGATGAATGGAGAACCCAGGCCTATGAGAATGCCAAACTATTTAAAGAAAAGGTTAAAAGATGGCATGACAATAGGATACAAAAGCCTGAGTTTAATGTAGGTGACTATGTGTTGCTATTCAACTCTCGTTTAAGATTTTTTGCAGGAAAACTTCTCTCTAAATGGGAAGGTCCTTAGGTTATCGAGGAGGTCTATCGTTCCGGTGCCATAAAAATCAACAACTTCAAAGGCACAAATCCAAAGGTAGTGAACGGTCAAAGAATCAAACATTATATCTCAGGTAAGCCTATAAATGTTGAAACTAATGTTATTGAAACTGTAACCCCGGAGGAATACATAAGGGACACTTACCAGAACGGTCAGACTCCGAAAAGGAATATGTACGTGGTACGGTAAGTAAACAGTTCTAATGGAAAATTTTCTCCGTTTTGGAATATTTAAGAAAATAGAAAAATAAGAAGTAGTGCAGGAAGGACACGAGGCTTCCACGTGGGTGGAGGCGCGCCCTACCCACAGGCGCGCCCTGCCTCGTGGGCACCTCGTGGGCACCTCGTGTGCTCTCCGGACTCCGTTTTCTTGCGATACTTCTTGTGGTCAGTCTAAATTCATTATATAATCTCCGAAGGTTTTGACCACCATTATCACGCAAATATCCTCTGTTTTTGTTTCGAGTTGTTTCTGTAGCAGATTTGGAGCAAGATGTCATCTCAGGATTCCGACGGAGAGAGCTATGTGTCACACCTCATTGCTGACCCAAAGACCTATGGGGATCTATCTCCTTGTGGTCAAACTACGGATGAGGAGGAGGATGCTCATTTGATGAGGATCAATGATTCAAGTTCGGACGAGGAGGATGTCCCTCTACCTCAACCTGGGGATATGCACGTGAAGTTCAAGAAGTCTAGCCTCCCTAAGAGGGCTAAATTGTCTAACAACCGATCTATTATTTATCGTTTTCGGCAGAAAAGCAAAGGGGATTTATGTGACAAGATTTTGAAGCTGGAATCTGAGGTCGACGATTTGAAGGAGGAAATTGCTCTTCTCAATTATAATATGAAAAAGCTAAAGGCACAGTTATCTTCATCATCACCATCCTCTTCACCTCCGAAGAAAGAGATATAATCACATGGGTATGGGCACTCCCCTTGGCAACTGCTAAGCTTGGGGAAGGTGCCACGGTATCGTATCACCATCACACTCCTATCTTTATTGTTTTTCTTAGTTCGATCCTTTTGGTAATATCTTGATCTAGTAGAATAAAGTTCTAGTATGATTTAGTTTTAAGTTTTGCCTTATGATCCTTCTATGTAATCGAGTCCGTGAGCTATATATAATAAAGATTAGTGTTGAGTCAAGGGCTTGATTATCTTTCTATGATCTTGAGGGAATAAAAATAAAAGAAAAGAAGAAGAACAAAAAGAAGTAAAGAGATAATATTGATCTTATGGAGAGTAATGACTTCACATATAAAGAGTATGATGAATAAAAGTTGTTGAGAGTTGACAAACATAGTTTTGGTCATCGTTGCAATTAATAGGAAGTAATAAAGAAAGAGAGGTTTTCACATATAAATATACTATCTTGGACATCTTTTATGTTGTGAGCACTCATTAAAGTATGACATGCTAAAGAGTTGATGTTGGACAAGGAAGACAACGTAATGGGTTATGCTTTCTTATATCCAAAATAAAGTATATTGCCATGGATCATCCAACATGTTGAGCTTGCCTTTCCCCCTCATGCTAGCCAAATTCTTTGCACCAAGTAGAGATACTACTTGTGCTTCCGAATATACTTAAATCCAGTTTGGCCATGAGTGTCCACCATACCTACCTATGGATTGAGTAAGATCCTTCAAGTAAGTTGTCATGTTTCATGCAATAAAAATTGCTCTCTAAATATGTATGATTTATTAGTGTGGAGAAAATAAGCTTTATACGATCTTGTGATGTGGAAGAAATAAAAGTGACGGACTTCATAATAAAGGTCCATATTACAAGTGAAAATATAAAGTGACATTCTTTTGCATTAAGATTTCGTGCATCCAACCATAAAAGCACATGACAACCTCTGCTTCTCTCTGCGAAGGGCCTATCTTTTATTCTTGTCTTATACCTTATGCAAGAGTCATGGTGATCTTCACCTTTCCTTTTTACATTTTATCCTTTGGCAAGCACCTTGTGTTGGAAAGATCCTGATATATATATCCTATTAGATGTAACTTAGCATGAATTATTATTGTTGACATTACCCTTGAGGTAAAAGGTTGGGAGGCAACACTATAAACCCCTATCTTTCTCTATGTCCGATTAAAACTCCATAACCATAAGTATTGCGTGAGTGTTAGCAATTGTAAACGACTAAATGATAGTTGAGTATGTGGACTTGCTGAAAAGCTCTTATATTGACTCTTTCCGATGTTATGATAAATTGCAATTGCTTCAATGACCGAGATCATAGTTTGTTAGTTCCCAATGAAGTTTCTGATTCATACTTAATATTGTGAATAGATTATTACTTGAGCACAAGGAATCATGTTGCTGTTATAAGAATGATCATGATGCCCTCATGTCCGTATTTTATTTTATCGACACCTCTATCTCTAAACATGTGGACATATTTATCGTTATCGGCTTTTGCTTGAGGACAAGCGAGGTCTAAGCTTGGGGGAGTTGATACGTCCATTTTGCATCATGCTTTTATATCGATATTTATTGCATTATGGGCTGTTATTACACGTTATGTCACAATACTTATGTCTTTTCTCTCTTATTTTACAAGGTTTACATGAAGAGGGAGAATGCCGGCAGTTGAAATTCTGGGCTGGAAAAGGAGCAAATATTAGAGACCTATTCTGCACAACTCCAAAAGTCCTGAAACTCCACGGAAGTTATTTTGGAAATAATAAAAAATCTTGAGCGAAGGAAGTACCGAGGGGGGGCACCCACCATCCACGAGGGTGGGGCGCGCCTCACCGGGCGCGCCCCCTGCCTCGTGGGCTCCCTGGAAGGCCTCCGGTGCCCATCTTCTGCTATATGAAGTCTTTTACCCTGGAAAAAAAATCATAAGCAAGCTTCCGGGAAGAAACTCTGCCGCCACGAGGCAGAACCAATCTAGGGCTCCGGCCGAGCTGTTCTGCCGGGGAAACATCCCTCCGGGAGGGGGAAATCATCGCCATCGTCATCACCAACGATCCTCTCATCGGGAGGGGGTCAATCTCCATCAACATCTTCACCAGCACCATCTCCTCTAAAACCCTAGTTCATCTCTTATATCCAATCTTTGTCCCAAAGCCTCATATTGTTACCTGTGGGTTGCTAGTAGTGTTGATTACTCCCTATAGTTGATGCTAGTTTGTTTATTTGGTGGAAGATCATATGTTCAGATCCTTTATGCATATTAATACCCCTCTGATTATGAACATGAATATGATTTGTGAGTAGTTACGTTTGTTCCTGAGGACTTGGGAGAAGTCTTGCTATAAGTAGTCATGTGAATTTGGTGTTCGTTCGATATTTTGATGAGATGTATGTTGTCTTTCCTCTAGTGGTGTTATGTGAACGTCGACTACATGACACTTCACCATTATTTGGGCCTAGACAAAGGCATTGGGAAGTAATAAGTAGATGATGGGTTGCTAGAGTGACAGAAGCTTAAACCCTAGTTTATGCGTTGCTTCATAAGGGGCTGATTTAGATCCATATGTTTCATGTTATGGTTAGGTTTACATTAATACTACTTTTGTAGTTGTGGATGCTTGCAATAGGGGTTAATTATAAGTGGGATGCTTGTTCAAGAAAGGGCAGCACCCAAGCACCGGTCCACCCACATACCAAATTATCAAAGTAACGAACGCGAATCATATGAGCGTGATGAAAACTAGCTTGACGATAATTCTCATGTGTCCTCGGGAGCGCTATATAAGAGTTTGTCCAGGCTTGTCCTTTGCTACAAAAAGGATTGGGCCATCTTGCTGCACCTGATTTACTTTCATTACTTGTTACCCGTTACAAATTACCTTATCACAAAACTATCTCATTACCGATAATTTCGGTGCTTGCATAGAATACCTTCGAAAACCGCTTGTCATTTCCTTCTGCTCCTTGTTGGGTTCGACACTCTTACTTATCGAAAGGACTATGATAGATCCCCTACACTTGTGGGTCATCAGTAATACAGTTACCTGTGGTGGGCGCAATCTAGAGCCCGCCACAGGTACCTCCGTGATCCGGCATGGACAAAATTGTTCCTTCTGATTAGTCGAAATGACCATCCCACGGATTGATGATGTGTCTCGCGTCTGCACGTCCACACCCATCTGTGCTCTCTCTGATTCGGTGGAGATGAGAGGAGCCACAGGCTCACCGCCCACAACCACGTCTCTCCCTCAATATCTCTGTCACTCTGAAGCTGCAATCCCCTTTTCGCCTTATACGTCTTCATCACTGATCCCGACCAGCTCCGACCATTTCCCCCAGTGGCAAGCAAGCTCCAGCACTGCCGCGTTCTCATCTCTCTTCCTCGCCAAATGAGATCACCGATTGTCTCCTCGCGTTGCCTCGTCTAACCCTACCACCTTTGTACATGCAGATGAGATGGTGCTTAGGTCCATGCGAGATGATGCTCCGATGGCAGCACCAAGCAAGTTGTGGTGACGGTGGCTCTGGCGGGGCTGCGGTGGATGGAGGGAAGAACAACACGAGGAGGCGAATCCAGCGCGCATGATGACAGATCCAGCGAGCGTGCGGCGGCAGATCCATCGCGCCGGCGGATCCAACGGGCTCATGCGACGGCAGATCCAGCAGCGCATCGGTGTGTGTGTGTGTGTGTGTGTGTGTGTGTGTGTGTGTGTGTGTGTGCGCGCGCCACCCTACATTTTGCGTGCTTGCGTGTGTGTGCCAGCTTGCGAGTTGGGGCAGGGTAGCACCAGGGACTGCCGGCACCGCGCGGCCGGGGTCTGCATATTTTTTTAAAAATTTGTAAAATCAGGCGGGTGAATATTGAGGCCCGTCATTGCTAGTTAGTGCTGTTAGTGTTGTTAGTGTCGTTAGTGGATTATTCTTGTGGCCGGCAATAGGTAAAGCCCACTACTGATGCTTTGTTAGCAGTGGCAGAAAGTTAGTGGCGGGCGCCCCTGAGGGTCTTGCCCATCACTGCTAGGCATTCTTCAGTAGTGCATGTGAGCCCTTACTTGGACACGTGTCATGTAGGAAAGGTGGCGGCCGCGGCGCTGCGATTCACCGCGTAGCATGCTCCTTTTTGAGGAAAGCTTGCCTTCAGCCGGTGGACCGCATGCAAGCAATCCACCGCCGTTTCTGCGTGCTGCGTGTACACGTGTCATGTCCTTTGCGTATCTCTTTCTGCAACATCATGTGTGTTGCAAAATTACCTTCCACAACAACAACTGTGTTTGCAATAAAAATGAAGACAGAAAAAAAAACCTTGCAAATATTGTCTGTGTTGCAATTTTTTCCCCGCAACAACACCTACGTTGTAAAGATAGTGAAGAAAAAAATCTACAACATCACCTATGTTGCAAAAGATTTCTGCAACATAAACTTTGTTGCAAAGAATTCTGCAACATTATCCTTGTTGCAATGATGAGAACAACGCTAGAAGCTGGACAACTATACATCTCATGGTTGACGATACGGCAGATCCTTCCCGGCTGATGCGTAGGGCGGCCCATATGGAAAACAATACCTAAAATGTGCCCGCCTCTGCCTCCGCCTGTATGATAATTGCCTTTGCCTCATCCAGCAAAACCTCTTCCAGCCGAATTATGTCCCTTTCTTGCCCAGTCAATCCGCTTATTCCTTCCTTGCCCAGGGCCACCACCTGCACCTAGGGCTGCAAGAAAAGCTCGAGGCTCGTGAGCCGCTCGAGATCGCCTCGTATTTTAGCTTGACTCGAGGTTGACTTAAGAAGAAATGAGCTGAGTATGAACACTTTATGTAGCTCGATCGAGAAAGGAACCGATCTTGATCAGTCAGCGTTGGCTCGCCCGATTTCAGCTCGGTAGCATATAAGTATATTAAATAACCTTCATATCTATTGCCAAGAATTAGGATCATTCATTTCCATATATGTTCAGTATGATCTTTTTTCTTCACTTTACCTACTAGCAAACATGGAAATTAAGCGTGAAAAAAAATTATTCTCATCACGTGGCCAACCGTGTGTTTAATATCTTGTTATTTTGGTCAAAGTTTGAGAGCTGGCGCACTTCGTCGCCTTCTATCCATGATCTCTTGTTATGAAATACTAGTCTTCACTTGAGAAAGAATAACTCGAATTTATAGTGATTTTTCTGTTCTGTTGTGGCCTATCTAACTTTAAAATTTGCCTTAAAATAATTTTAAAAATCATCTTATGTTGCTCGAAACTAGCTCAAGATCGACTCGAGATCGTTACAAGCTGAGCACGAGCCACTTTCTACAGCTCGGCCTTGAGCTTCGTACATTTTAAGCTCGCTCGAATTTTAGTATGAGTTGAGCTGAGCCTAGACCAACTCACTCAAACTTGACTCATTTACAGCCCTACCTGCACCCCGGAACCAAGCCGCCCGAAGATCCTTAAAGACCAGTGCCGCCATCACCATGTTCCTTATACAAGTGGCCGACCACAAACAGCACACCAGGAAAGCGCTCGTATTTGACAAGAAAAAACTGTCTTTTATCACCCCTTTTTAGAGAGGCAACATTCTTCAGGGGTTTGGTGCACATTGATCTTAACCATGACTCCCAAAAAAAATCCCTTTGAAGTCTAGGGACTTCCGCTCCGCATAACCCCCCTCCCAGCGAGAGATTTTAACACAGGAATACCAAAAAAGGCTTTCGTCCTGCTTTATATATAAAGCAATGACCGACCACAGCTCAGATACAAACGCACACCACCACAACACACGCACACACCCAAGGCTGGATACATAAGTGCTGAGCGCAACAACACTACCCCTAATACTACAAGAGCAATCGGAGTCCTCAACCGTGGACACGCCAACGCGAAGAGAAGAAGCCGCATATGACGAACCGTGTGCTCCAAAGCGGCGCCTTCAAGAAGGTTACGACACCAGAGCGCCGTCACCGCCCGACCCGAGGATCAGAGTTTCCCCTGGAGCAACACGACGGGCAATGAGAACAACGACGAAGCCTTCAAGAAGGGAGCAAGCTTCACCGCCGCCAGTCTGTCCGAAGATAGAACAGGTTTTTACCCCGGCCAACACTCACCACCACCGGACGCCACATCCCATTGACCATGCCGCCCACCCCATTGACCACGCCGCCCACACGGCCATGGCCATCGGGCAGCACCAAACCACGGGCTTTGCCCAAGAGCATCGCGGAGCCACCACCAGGGCCGCCGCCCTGGCATCCAAGACCTGGACACCACCTCACTCGAGACCCACCGCTACCCCAACCAAAGATACGAGCGGAAAGGAACCGCCTTTCGCACCCCTAGGCTACCCCCAACGCCGAAACCCAGAGGCCGGCCAAAATTGGCCTCCATCGACCCGTCCTGCTGCCGGGCGCGAGACGAGCACGGTCCTGCTGTCGGGCGCGAGACGAGGTCGGTCTTGCTGCCGGGCACGAGACGAGCTCAGTCCTACTGCCGAGCGCGAGACGAGCAATGGACCATAGTCAGGGGAGGGCCGAACCTTCGACAGAGGTAGCAAACAGACGACAAGGAGAGGGCCGAAGGTCAAAACGGGCGCCTCTGGACAAGCCGACGCCGAAAGCCAGCAGCCGCCGACCAGCCGAGCTGTTGTGGAGCCGCACGGCGAAGCCACGACGCTGCCGCCACCCACAGCTGGGACTGCAGCCGCACCGGGCCGGGGCCCCAAACTCGCACCGCCATCGGGGAAAAGGCGAAATCCGGTCGGCACGCAACAACCCACCGCCACCATGCCGATGACGACGAGCGATCAGCCAGACACCGCCGGCAGCTCCTTGTCAGCCGCTCACCGCCTCCCGGCCATGAAGCAGCCGCCACCAGCAGATCTGGCCTCGCCATCCCGCCAGCAAGCAGCAATCACCGACGCCCGCCACCAACCATGCCGCCCAAAGCCCGACAGGAACACGGGAGCCCACCACG
The DNA here is from genome assembly GCA_021605145.1 of Aegilops bicornis. Lineage (NCBI taxonomy): Eukaryota > Viridiplantae > Streptophyta > Magnoliopsida > Poales > Poaceae > Aegilops > Aegilops bicornis. Next base: position 302,293 of record CM038674.1, read on the forward strand.
ACCCAGTGCGCTGCCGCGTCGCGCCCAGGATGGAGGGGCTGCGCCGCGCCAACCCTAGCCACCATGGGAACGCGAGGGCCCCGCCGCCGTTGTCCCCGGTAGGCATAAAAATCGCCGCATGAGGGCGAGCCGGCGCTAAAAATTGGCATGGGGGCTATCGGGTTCCCAACCGCCGCCCCCAGGTGCCCCCAGTCGCCCTTTTTAAAATATTTTTGAAAATAAATTCGGCAAAACATTACAAAGATTCGGCAAACAGGACATTAAACTTCGGCGTTCTACATTTTTTACATAGAAAACATAAAATTTACTAAAAAAACAAAGCGCCACGACTACAGGCTGAAGAACTCGCTTAACGCGGCGTAGTCGCCGTAAATGCCGCCTGCCGCCATCGCCGTCGCCCTTCTCCTTCTTTCACGCTGCTGGACCCCTGCCCGGGTCGCTTCGGCGCATGAGTTTGGCGGTGGCGGCGCGTCATGGTCGCTGTCTTCAAGCACAATGACGCCCCCTTCATCGCGCCCACGGCGGCGCGCGGTGATCTCTGCCAGGGCGCGGCGCTGGCGCTCCATCTCTAGCCGTGCCCAATCTTCCCGCACCCACTTCATGGCCGCTTTCGGTTGCCGAGCCCGGCTCCGTCTTCGCTTGACGAGGCGGGAGGAGCCGAAGGAGGCATGCCCACCCTCATTGATGACGATGTCGGAGCTGCGGGTGCGCCGCCGAAGCGGCGTTGCTGGCTCGGCCTTTGACGCCAAGAGCGCCGGCGACCCGGAGGAGTGGGAGGAGGAGGAAGAGGAGCCGTTCCTCCATGGCATCCATTGGCCGCCACTTCGGCGGGAGACCGGGGCGGCCGGGTACGTCAGCGGCGGCTCGTTGCCGCCCTCGAGGTTCTCGAGGACGGTGTGGAGCGTGCGGCCAGGGGCGCCCCACCATAGGTGGTGGCCGTCGCTGTTTTTCCTCCCTCGTACCACCGGTGCGTTGTTGGTGGAGGTTAGACACTCCACGTGCCGACGTTCGAAGTACGCCGCCAACGACTCATGGTTGCCGGCGGCGTACTCCGAGAGAGCCCGCTGCTCCTCCGTCAGGGACGCCCGCGCACGCTCGATCTTGGCGCGAAAGTAGTCGGGGCGCGTGACGTCGGGCAGCGGGGGGAGAGGGACGTCCCCGGCGTTGTGCCTCCACCTCCCCGGCGCGCGCATGTCGTGAGGCGCCGGGTAGTTGGCTTCGTGCAGGAGATGGGCTTCCCACTCGTGCAAAGAGCGGCGGCCGAAGCCATTGGCAGCCGCCCCATCGCCGGGGAACCTTTCGACCATCGTCTGCGGCGGCTGTGAACGGGGAGGGAAAGAGAGCTCGGCGGCTGCGGTTGTGCACGGGGAGAGAGAGGGGCTGCAGGCGAGTGTGTCCACCGGCGAGGGAGGCGCTGCTGTATATAGAGGCGGGTGGCGTTGTGTGTACGCGTGGCGGAAGGGGCGCGTCGAGATTGCGCCGCCCGTGAGGAATCAATTGAAGGTTGACCGGCGGCAACCTTGGCATTGATTCACCACGGGAACCCGAGGCGATGTGAGAACGACGATGCGGGGGTTCACTGACTCGGCGGGCCCGCTGTTCTTTCGCGCCAAAAACGATCGCCCCGGTGCCCACGGGCGCCCCCCAGCACGCCGGGTTCGGCCTGGGTCCACCGGCGCCAGTTTCGGACCTAACCGGCGAAAAATGGGCTCCTGAGGGCACGACTGGGTCGTTTTTTGGGCGCCGGCGCCCAAAAAGGAGCTTGGGGGGCCTGTTGGGGGCACGGTTGGAGATGCTCTAAGGAGAGGGGATTAGACTATACTCTGATTAAAGACAAGACTTTTTGTCCGAAACTACTCATCAAACCATTCAGCAGCAAATTGCAGGGGGGCATCGGATCACTCATCATACCCAGATCATACACCAAGCGTCGCACACGTAGTTGCTTCATTTGAACTATTAACTCAGAAGAAGCAACTTTTTTTGTATGACCAGAGTTTTCACATATTCTCAAGTCTTTTTTTTTTTTTTTTGCGGGAAACATATTCTCAAGTCTTTGGCTACATCTGATCACAACATAAGTAGTCGTTCAAATACCTCCGTTCAAGGGAAATGATGAACTACCTAGCTTATGAAACCATTTAAAATACACTGTTGTCATGGACAGTTGAATGGCTCGTGGGGGATGAAGCATGCATCTGTTTGTATGCTACTCGTAGTTTTTAGGAACGTATGAGCTACGTGGTCAATAGAAAGTAGAGCTTAATGAAATTCATGCATGTTTCTAATAAAATGAGAAAATACTAAATAAATATATTGGCCACGATCAAAGAAATGTAGAACTACACAGAAACCATACTAAAAACTTCACTAAAGGCTAGAGCTTTTTTGGGCTGAATTTGACTATATACGTGTTCCACCATGGCAAGTTTTACTGGCTTCATTCAAAGGGGGAATTTTTATTTGGATGTAACTACTCCTTCATGTATCATGATTCACTCCGTGGATGTCTGCCATGTATAGCAAATTACATTTTAATGCCCCTACCCAGGATGAATCGCCACCAAAACAACACCAGATCAGGCAGGTGCAGTTCAGCGTTCATCAAGCAGCATCAGATAAAATTTCAACCGAAACACACGGAAAATGCGGAACACAAGCAGAATTTGGACGTCAGTATCTCCCCGCTGATAACTCATGAAGAATAATCAAACGAAAAGCAGCAAGACGATGAACCCAAAGACAAAAGCAGCAAGCAGTATCAACTGAAGAAGGTCGGCTTACCTCATTGTGCAAGCATAAAGCAAACAAAGCCTCACGGTACTAATTAACCGAAGGAACCCACTGTGCCTTCATGTCAGTTGACTATTTGTCTATGGAAATTAGATAATACAAGTTAGAAATTAAGTGATGACCTCCTACAAAGTCCACATCACAGTTCAACGGTGCATGATACATAAAAGGTCAATTTTTTATCTGAGTGGAGCCCACAAAATGGAAGAACCTTCACCCAACAAGCCATTTCTGTGTGCCAACCACCAGAATAAAACTATAGATACCTGTGGAGCAATCAGTGTCAGTCAGTCAAGGAAATATGTACCAAGTTATATCTTACAAATTTTGTATGACTCAAACACAAAAAGATAGATCCACCATCATGGAAAAGAAGACCGAAAGAAAACTGAATCATCTCAGCGTCATTGGACAAACCAATAGGCAAAAAGTTAATTTGTAGTGGCACAACTTCAACATATATCTAAGTCTTTGGCTACATCAGATTTCAGCAGAAGGTAAATAAACAGTGGTTCAGATATCTCAATTAGACCCTTCGAGGGAAATGCTGAACTGCCTAGATTATCACAAAGTCATAGTTAATAAGCATAATTTGTAGTAACGTGCAATCTAGACAGTCAGTGGCAAATCAAAACTGATAAAATTCATGCAGTAGAAGCCTCAAGCAAAGATATCATGCATCATCTTATTAATTAATACTCCCCGCGTTCGGAAATAAGTGACGCTGTTTTAGTTCAACCAAAACAGCATCACTTATTTCCGAACGGAGGTAAACTTCGTTCAGTCTGAAATAAATATTTGTTTACTCTGCATAGTATAAAAAATAATATACCACTACTCAAATGAAATCAGTGTTTATGATGAATAAATGACTCTGGGCATGTCAAGTGTATTACATATTCAATTTAAATTATTAAACATTAGCAAGTTGAAGAGATTAACTGTATAAAAACCATAGCAACATGTATCTTGGACCAGACAAAACTTACCCTTCAGAGGAAAGAGGGAAATTTAATCTTAGCCCCCCCCCCCCCACCACCCCCTCAACTGATCAAGGATAAATTGACCGTGCAAGTGTTATACTTACAGCAAGTTTCACTGACTTATTCAAAAGGAATGTTTTTATTTGAATGTAATTGCTCTTTAGTAAATCAAGAGTAGGTATTATGTTAAGAGTCAAACGATGCAAGACATGCCAATTTTCTTTAACATCGATGTACCTGTATCATGTATGTATGTACACGATGCAGACAATGTTATCCCACATTTTTCCTTTTGACAGAAAACTGTAGGGGAGGTCCCGACAGTGAAATATGCTAGAACAAAAACAGGAACTGTACAAAGGACCCCAACAAGAATTTCCAGGAGAAAAGAACATTACGGGCAGGAAAGTACAGATAATTACAAAGCAGCCAGGATGAAATGGTAGAAAAAGTAAGACGTCAATTAGCCTGGTGAATTAAGCCACGCGGGGAAGGTCTTAGCTCTCCTTCCATCTGAAAGCCTGTAGCCCGTAGCAGAAGATCAATTTTACAAGTGGTTTTCTTGGTGTGCATGGCTAATGTAACATTTTATTTAAGATTGTAATGTTCCAAAAAGTAAGACGTCAAATAAGAAATGTTGGCTTTTGAACACCGCTAGATCAAATTACCCAGAGACGCTCACGCCTACGTGCAAAGCTAGCTTCAAAGCTAGCAAGCAGGCAGCCTGATTGATCTTCAGGAACAGTGCACGTACAAACGTCTAGGAACGTACGTACACGAACTTGGTTTGACTAGCTATGACAGGATCGATCTCACGTTTCGGCGGAGCGAACGGAAACACTGAACGATGTATTTTTGATTGCCGCAGGGGCGTGTCGCTCCTGGACTTTCTCTTTATTGCTTTGAACTCTCTTCGTTGTGGTGTTTACAAGGGGCTGCTACATGTATATTTAGCAGGCTAGACTAGCTCGTTGACCGACACGGCTAGGAATCCTAATAATACTTGGACTACTAATCCTAGTCGGACACAAGATGTGCTTATGTCTAACAAGAAAGACATGCAGAAAGAGTTAAACCCAATATAATAACCAGTACAAAGTCCTGCACAGGTTGCCAGTGTATGACCATATATCTTCAACAAGCTATGCTGAATTCAAAATGGAAGATGCAATCCTCAGTTTCAAGAGCACCAGTTGTACAGAGGACACAGGACATGCAGCTTACATCCATTTGATTTAGGTGGACAACTAGGACCCTAGTGTTGAGGCAGAGTCTTGTACCATAAGCCAAGCAAAGGCTTTTTAGCTTGAGAGAACTGCAACTCCATATCCATTTTGGGGGTGTTACGGAATGGCCTAGAATCTTTTAGCTCGATGTGTATTGGCGTTCCAAACGCCTGTCCAGTTGTAGCTGTTTGTCATCAAGGCATGTGGTTTCAAGCAATTGCTCCAGATTCTGAATACCGCTGAAAGACTGCTTGGACATAGGCAGGTGGACGAGATAGATAATGTTATCAAAGAGTTTCACAAACCAGAAAGTGATTTTGGCATCAAACGCAAAGGACTGCAAAGCACGAGAGCTTCATTTGAACTGTGAGGTAGATAATACCCAGACCACCTTTATCCTTCAGTTTGCAAACCTTTGCCCAAGCAGCAAGAGATTTCCAGCGGCCCGTGGTTTCAGATTTGCCCCAGAGACAGTGGTGGTGGAGTAAACCCATGTAGTAGGTGGGAAGTGCACTTCAGGCAGATTAACATCCTAAATTTGCCTCCTTGAGAGAGGAAACTGGAGCATGAAGAAAAACATCGCCCAATGTGGTTGATCAATAGTGACAAGTCTCAAATGTGAGGACAAGACAGCCTCATATGGGCAGCCCAAGATAGGCAAGGGGAAAGGATCACGCCATACAACCAAAGAGCCAGCAAAGGTTTCAAGTAGCCCTTTGAGACAGCAAAGCAATCGTTGGGAAGAAAAATGCATGATGAGAATACATGGCTGGAAGCAATGTTGATTGACCTTATTATGAATTAGGGAAGATCAGCCGCAACAATGAAAGGGGGGGGGGGGGGTAAATTCCAATCATAACCAGCAGGAGGTGCGACAAAGATTTTGCCCCAGAATCAACTATATTTTAGTTTCGAAGAACCATGTGCTGTACATAATTAGTAAATTTTCATACTAACTTGTTTTATGTTCAGAATCCTCAAATATTAGTGCATATGCCCGAAATTACAGAGATGGCACCGTTCACAGGCGGAGCTACGGCTGGACACCCCTGGTCAAAATTGTGAAGGAAATTCTTTTAGGGATCTCAATTAGAAAAAATATAGTCTTTGGCCACCCCAAACATCTACATTTTGAAGATCTGGGCTAGGTCCGCCACTGAGTTTATTAGATATAACCATTAAGATTACTTGCTGTCTATTTCCTTGAGAAGAAGGTTATCATATTTTATTAGATAGGTTATGGAATATGAACTACACTGTCTACTTTCATATTTCCAGCCCCTAGATGACTTAAAAAGCCGAGAGGCTCATAGCCGCTTTCACATGCGAGTTAAGAGTGACAAACAAACTAAGCTAAGAATATATGTATAAGAAACTCGCCTAAGAGCCTTACATTAGTATAATTGCACAAGAACTACAAGTAAACACTAGATATAACGAAGCTCCCAAATGAACAGCAATGTGAAATGGCAATTGCTATAAAGAAAGTTTTAAGTCAAATTGTCAGGTATTATTGGTTATGAATTACTCTGACAGCGTAAAAATCTCACTCAATAAATTTCGCAGACATAAAAATATCAAATGCAATGCAGCAACAGTTAAAAATAACACATACAAATATCCATGAAGCAAGTAAAAGGAAAATTGCTTCACTCAGCTACTACTTGAAGATAAACTTACCTACTCAATCAAATACATCACGGTAGCAATATCTATCTGACCAATCATCTTATGTGTTGTGCAAAAGTTCAGGTCCACCATGTCCACCACCAATGCCTGTGCCTACAAGCATATGAGGTCAGGGAACCAACATTATTCAAACAAAAAGTCAAATAGATATGAGAGGCATCGTTGAGATATTTAGATAAAATCACATATATAATATAGGAAAAACAACCAAGTTAAATACAACATAGGAGTAGATAAACAGAACCATATCTACTATCAAATATAGATAGTATTCTCAAAACAGTGTATCCTCACTAGTGTCACAAAACGAAAAATGTGCAAGCTCAGACTATTAGCTGATCAGAAGGGAGAAGTTAGCTAAAATTATTCTGAATCCCGTTTCGTGTTATATCATATCAGATAAATAAAATAAAGAAAATCAATACTAATGAGTTCTAGATAGAAGTGATCCTGAATAATCATTTCTTAAAAGAAATTTAGCCAGAGAAGAACTAATAAACTTGACTTATTGATTAACTCTGGTACTAATGAACTCACCGCTTCTAACATGATTCTTCTAAAAAAGATAAATATGAACCGTCTGATAAATACAAAACCAACTTGTTAACTCTGTTTTGGATTTAAGAGTCACCCACTGGCTTCAATCACGGGGACTCAAAATCATGATACAGTAGAATCACCTTGCTACGGAAGCAAAACTGGCTAGCTATCACTAACCAATGTTTTTCTACATCACATCACATAGAAGTGATCCTGAATATTAAAAAAAATCAAAGAAATTTAGCGAGAAAAGAACAAACAAAGTTGACTTATTAATTAACTCTGGTGCAAATGAACTCGCCGCTTGCAACATGACTCTTCTAAAAGTGATAAATATGAACTGTCTGATAAATATCAAACCAACTTGTTAACTCTGTTTTGGATTTAAGAGTAACCCACTGGCTTCAACTGAGGGAACTCAAAATCATGATACAGTAGAACCACCTTGCTACAGAAGCAAAACTGGCTAGTTATCACTAACCGATGTTTTCCTAGATCACATCACATAGAAGAAAAGAAGAAAACACTACAGAACAACATCGCTACATGTTGAAAATATCACCAAGCAGCAAAAGAAACAAGTGATATGTAACTACTTGAAATTGTTAGCTGAACACAAAACAATGTAAACGACATGAACCAACCAATTAACAAAAGATATGTTGATTTTGTTATACCTACATTGTAAACGAATGCTATTACCTGTAGCATAGACACTTTCGAATGGATGATAGAAGCCCACGATTGTAGTATCGAAAAGTTTCTTCAACTGCAATGACTCAAGCTGTAGCATGAATAGGCTGGTAACTGTCGACAGGAACACCACATTATTGTCCTCAGCAAACCCTCGTATTGTAAGGACCCCTCCCCACTCCACTGAATTAAGGGAAAATAGCTTGTCAATTTCGAAAGTTCTTTTCTTCCCATCACCCATGAAGCAACACCATCTGAATCAATCTTCCTCTTCCATAATTGTGCGGTGGATATTGACAGAAAAAGGAAACCAAGCCCCCCATCATCTGCTCGCATAACGGTGAAGTGGAAACCACTCCTAGCATAGATGTCCACTGGCACATGTATCACACTTAAGCTCTGCCTACCCAAATCAAACTCGAGGATGCCAGCCGCACTGCCAGAAAGCAACCAGTAAAAGCGAATCCCCAACTAGGACACCAGGAAATGCCATATTGATCCTAGGGGGGAATAGCATAAGAGAATTCGAAGCCTTGGGTGGAAGCAGTGTTGACATGAGATTACCCCATATGTCGGTCTCCGACGAGTACACGCGGGCGATCGCACGTGAATGTTGGTTGCTTATTTCTATGCGTACCAAGACCACCTGGAAGTGGTGGACGTCTCCGGAAGCCCGAAGCACCGCCCCGTGGACCGGAGGTCCCAATGTCTCGAAGCCCAGGGGACTGGCAAGCCTGTGCTGATCCCCGGTGACGGGATCCCAGACCAGGAGCTGGTTCAGCAATCTGTGGCGGCTGAGTACTAGGCCTTGGTGGCATCCGATGAGCAGAAAACGGGCGCCCTCGCCGTCGTCGAGCTGCAAGGAGAAGCGGCCCTCCGGGACACGATTGGGGGGCTCCATTGCAGAGTAGATGCCGTGAAACTTGTCGAAGAACGCAAGGAGGGGAGGGTTGCGGCGGTGGTGGAGTCGAAAGCGGCGGGAGAAGCCGGGGTCGGAGACGAGGCCTAACCAGCGCTTGCAGACAAGGAAGGCGCGCGGGAGGGAGGAGGGCTCCGAAGGGAGGCGGATGAGGATCTCGGAGAGGAGGTTGTCGTCCTCCAGCGGCGGCGCCGCCGGCGAGTGGGGGTGGTGGCAGCTCATGGGGAGGAGTATAGCTGGCCAAACGGGCCGGCCCGGCCCGGCACGGCACGGCCCGGCCCGCCGAGGCACGATTATTATACAGGCCGTGCCGTGTCAGCCCGCGTGCTGCAGCCTGCAGCCCAGGCACGGCCCATATGATAATCGGGCCGGCCCATCGGCCCGCTAGGCCCGCTAATCTGCCTCCTATTTTGCGCACTGGGCGTTTTTTAGCCTATTTTTACCTGTTGGGCCACATTAAAATACATAAAAAATAAGAAAAAGATAATCGGGCCGTGCCGTGCCGGCCCGCGTGCTCGGCCTTCAGGCCCAGGCACGGCCCCTGGCGTGCCGCATGCCGGGCCTGGCCCGTTTAACGTGCGATGCCGCGTGCGGCCGTGCTACCGGGCCGGCCCAGCTATCCCGGCCCGTTTGGCCACCTATAGGGAGGAGAGCGGTGGAGTCGAAGAATAGCCCACTTAAGAGGCTCACGCGAGAGTGAGGCCTAAAACTACCCTAGAAAGCCCAGCACGAGAGAGCCCACACACACAAATCGTGTACCCTCACCTAATAAAAAAAAATTGTATCCGTTGGGATTACCCCGTAATAAATTGAAAAAAGTCACCTCAAAGGAATTCGATTCATAATTTTCACTCAAAAACCAAGGGGAAAATGTTTTAAACCAACCGACTGGTTTCTCTCTCCCGTAAACCGTTTCTCCCGCTTGATACGTACCCCTTATGGGGCCCACCTTGCCGGGGTCTTCTCGCCCACTCATCTTCTTCCCTTCTTTTCCCCTCAACCCCCCCCCCCTCTTGTTTGTCACGCTCCGAAGAATGGACTCCCATGCCCAACTGACATCGCTACAAATTGGAGAGGGCCGCTGCAATCCACTGATACGCATCCCGCCGCAACAACCGCTGGTGCTGCAAGATTGAGAAGGCGGTCGTGCAACACCCATGAGCACTAGTGTCGCGTCCATCGCCATGACCACAGCCGCCTTGCTGCAAACCCGTGGTGTAGAAGCACTCCCATATTTGGAATCAGCGTTGACGAGATGTCGTTGTACTGTAAGGAGGCGCCACCGCCAGTGCGGCGACGCGATGTGTTTCTTCGCTGTGTGGTCACAATAGCGGCGCTAATGCAAACTGGAGGGGGCGGCTGCGACCACCACTACTGCAAAGGGTGGTCGCAACATTGCCTGTGTTTAAACGAGAGGAGCCGCACGACTTCAAGGGCGAGCTCAACCCGGGCAAGAGGGGGGGGGGGGGAAGGGGTGTTGTGACGGCGACAATAGACCTGGTACGATGCGGCAATGTTGCATGCGACAATTGTCAATGCCACCGATGCAGAGGCTACGCGTGAGGCGAATCAAGGTGCTGAAGGCCGGGGCGCCAGCCACTTGCTACGTGGTGCCCAACCCATCGGGGCTGCAGGGCACCACGTTGATTGCTTCAAGCCTGAAACAAGCGCGGCGCCAGCCATGCTGCAAGCCGTTGCTACATGGATCACTGGTGTTGCGGGGCACGCCGGCGGTGCAGCCAGCTTTGTGATAGACCATCTGATGGAAGCAGCGCATAAACCAAAAGGTACAAAAAATAAGGAAACGTTTAAAATCGGCGTGCGGCCGAAACTTCGCCGGCCGCCTCGCCGCAACGCATATTACGCTAACCCAGCCACGTCGCTCTGGCCCCACCCACCGCTTCCGCTCCTCACCTTATCTTTCCAGAACGAAGCTCCTCCACTCATTCCCTCCTCCACTCATTCCGTCCTTCTCCTCCATACGCAATCCCTTTCTGCTTCTTCTTTCTCAAATCACTCCATCCATGGCACCTTCTGCTCCACACAGAGACAGCGCATCCCGCCGTCGATTTTTTTTGTTTCCATGCTCGGTCCAACCTCTCCCCGGCGCAGAGTAGGCCATGTTCGCATGTAGCTGGAACCAGGGCGATGTCACGACCGCTGCTTCTGCCATTATTTTTGCTGCATATTTTTTGCTGGAACCACCTTTGATTTTTGCTGGAACGGGCTTTCGTTTTTGCTGCAAATTGAGAGGAAGGTGGTGTCTTCGCCGCATGATTTTTTGCTACATCAAGTCTTTTTGCTGGAACCACTCCCGGTTTTTGCTGGAACCAACACTCGACTTTGCTGCAATGCTAGGATGATGCTGGGCGGCGATGGACTGTCGTTGCTCTGCGTTTTGCTGCATCGATTTTTTTGCTGGAACCAGCAATTATTTTTGCTACATCCAGCCGAAAGCAGAGCTGGAACGGGTGAATATTTTCTTTTTAAGACCATCGGTGCCGTGAATTTTTTGCTGGAACTGTGTTATTTATTTGCTGGAATAGTTTTTGATTTTTCCTACCACCAGCAAAAATCATTTTTTGTTTGTTGAAGCTTTGTTTTGCTCCAATCGGTAACCATGAAAGCTACAACCGGTTAATATTTTTGCTACAATAGCAACAGCGGACGGCATTGGCGAGCTCGCCGTCGGAGCCGCTGCGACTACGCGCGCCGGGGATGCGGTAGCCACCACCGGAGCTGCAACCATCGTAACGGAGAGCTACATCTACAGGGACGCGCTGCTACATGCACGGAGCCGGCGAGAAATAGAGGAGACGACGACGGCGGGAGCAGCGACCGGCGGCGAGGGCGGCCGATGGCTGGGGGCGAGGGCGGCGACAGGCGTGACGTGCCGGCCGGTGCTTCTACACTGGGCGCGTCGCTCATCCCCCGACGGCGCGATAGGACTGTTTCTCAGAGAAGAAGGGGCAGGAAGGACGGGAGATCGTGCGGTTCTATTTTTACTAATCATACGATGCAGGTGCGACCGGCCCAATTTTGGGCCGGCGCACCGGCGCCTAACAGTCGCCAAAAAATAAGGACCGTCCAGCAAATCAAGCACAAACAAACTAAAAATTACTGTTTACAATATATCAGTTTGACAGGGTTTAAAATATATCTTACCACTACTTGTTAAGAAAAACAATAATCTCTGTCAGCTTAGCTGGTTGACAATGGGTTTAATGTTTTGCATACGTAAAAGCTTGACTACCATCTGAGAGTAAAGGCAATTATCGATGAGCATAGGCAAACCCATGCTACGATCTCTCAAGATTACTACCAAAAAAATGTTTCAATTTTAGCCGTCTCAACGAATCCTTTAATTGGAAAGGAAAATAAAACAACTCACTGAGTTCTTCAGTCGCCAGATCTCAAAAATAAAGAAAAAGGATATCCCCAGCTATGCAACACGCAGGCAGCTGCAGCTCAAGACTCGACATTCGTCGACCAGAAATAGACAAGAGTTCAAAACAAACGCATACACGAATCTTCTCCCAGTTTTTTTTTAGGTAATAAAAACGGATAACAGTGATCAGAGAGCTGAACACGCGCACACAGAATGCAAGCAAGATCAATTGAAAGGTGGGCTTGCCGGCCTCAACGGGCAAGCATGGGCCACCAAACGAACCACAAAGTACCAATCAACTGGAGACAGTAGTTCGCGAATTAAACGATTAAATCCTACTAGTCGACTTCAAGGTTCTCCGGTGCACGCTACATAGAAGGTCCATTTCGGCGTGGAGCATACAAAAGGGAAGAACACCTGCACTCAACAGGAAATTTCTACTTCTCAGCCATCATAGGAATGCAACTCTAGATACCTGCAGAGTAACCAATGTCATCAGTCAAACCAGTTTGAACTAGAATGATGCTATAAGTAATTAAGTACGATGTTTTCGTCCGATACTACTGAACAAACCCCCATTCATGCATTGGAGCACATTGTATGGAACCATCGGATCACTCATCATACTCAGATCGTACAGCAGGCGGCGTACACGTAGTTGTTTCGTTTCAACTACTCATTCAGAAGAAACAACTTTTGTATGACTAGAGTATTCCCATGTTCTCAAGTCTTTGGCTGCATCTGATCACAATATAAGCGGTTGTTCAAATGCATGAGTGAGGGAAATGCTGGACTCCCTAGCTTATGAAACCATTTCAAATGTTCACTGTCGTCATAGACAGTTGAAGGGCTCGTGGAGAATAAAACATGCATCTGTTTGTAGTAGTTTTAAGAAACGTACGAGCTACTCAGGTAGAAAAGGGAGATTAATAAAATTCATGCAGTACAAGCCTCAAGCAAGGGATCTTATACTTCGTGTTGTTAATTATTTCAGTCCAAAATAGATATCTTTCATCTTTAACTGCACTGCATAAAAAGACTATACTTTGACAGCTACTCAGGTCGAAAGCAGTTATTATGATTAATATTGTCATGCCATTTCTTTAATCATGTGAGTAATATAAATTATAAAATGTTAAATATACATAGTGGCCAAAATCAAAGAAATTTAGAACTGCACAGAAACCATGGCAACATGAAGTTTAGACCATACTAAAACTATACTAGAGGCTAAAGCCTTTTTAGGCTGAATTTGACTATATAAGTGTTCCACTTATAGCAAGTTTTATTTGGATGTAACATGATTCACTCCATGGATGTCTGCCATGTAAAGCAAATTACATTTTAATAACCCTGCCCTAGATGAATCGCTAGCAAAACAGCACCAGATCAGGTAGGTGCAGTTCAGCATTCATCAAGCACCATCAGATAAAATTTCTAACGAAACACAAGAAATAATACAGGACACACGCAGAAATCCGACGTCTCGATATCTCCATGGCTGATACATGATGGAGAATAATCAGACGAAAAGCATCAAGAAGATGAACCCAAAGACAAAATGCAAGCAAGATACTCTGAAGGTCGGCTTGCCTCATCGTGCAAGCATAAAGCAAACAAAGCCTCAAAGGTATTAACTGAAGCAATGCATTGTGCCTTCATGTCAGTCGACTATTTGTCTACGGATATTAGATAATACAGGGGAGTAAGGAAATTAAGTGATGACCTCCTACGAAGTCCACATCACAGTTCAACGGTGCATGATACATAAAAGGTCAATTTCTGATCTGAGTGGAGCCCACAAAATGGAAGAACCTTCACCCAACAAGCCATTTCTGTGTGTCAGCCACCAGAATGGAACGATAGATACCTGTGGAGGAATCAATGTTAGTCAGTCATGGAAATATGTACTAAGTTATACGGAGTATCTCACAAATTTTTGAATGACTCAAAACACAAAAAATTAGCTCCACCATCGTGGAAAAGAATATCGAAAGAATCATCTCAGCGTCATTGGAAAAAACAATAGGAGAAAAGTTAATTTGTAGTCGCACAACTTCAACTTATATTGTCAACATATTCTCAAGCCTTTGGCTATATCAGATCTCAGCGGAAGCTAAAAAAACAGTGGTTCAGATATCTCAATTAGAGAGCCTTAGAGGGAAATGCTGAACTGCCTAGATTATGACAAAGACGTAGCTAATAGGCATAATTTGTAGTAACATACAAGCTAGACAGTCAGTGGCAAATCAAAATTGATAAAATTCATGCAGTAGAAGCCTCAAACCTCATGCATCATCTTTTTAATTAATACTCCCTCCGTTCGGAAATAAGTGACGCTGTTTTAGTTCAGGTAAAACTTCCTTCAGTCTGAAATAAATATTTGTTTACTCTGCATAGTATAAAAAATAATACCACTACTCAAATGAAATCAGTGTTTATGATGAATAAATGACTCTAGGCATGTCTACTGTATTACATATCGAATATAAATTATTAAACATTAGCGACCAAAATTGAAGAGATTAACTGTATAAAAACCATAGCAACATGTATCTTGGACCAGATAAAACTTACCCTTTAAAGGTAAGAGGAATTTAATCTTAGCCCCCCACTGATCAAGGCTAAATTGACTGTATAATTGTTGTACTTACAGCAAGTTTTACTGACTTATTCAAAAGGAAAGATTTTATTAGGATGTAGTTGCTCTTTAGTAAATCAAGGGTAGGTATTATGTTAACAGTCAAAGCGATGCAAGACATGCCAATTTTCTTTAACATCGATGTGCCTGTATCATGTATGTATGTACACAATGCACACAATGTTATTCCACATTTTTTTCCTTTTGACAGAAAACTGTAGGGGAGGTCCCTGTTGAGTATAAGGATTATTAGGAAGTATAGGATAGACTAGGATTTGGTCCTGCCTTGTCTTGTACTCCAAGTTGGTCTTTGTACTCCTATATATACGCCCACGAGGCTCAAGCAATACATCACAACTATTCCACCAATCCTCTCTCTCCCTTCTAACATGGTATCTATCGCAAGTCGATAACCCTAGCCGCCGCCGCTTCCGCACCCGCGCGCCGTCCCCGGGGCGGTTGGTCTCCATGACCGCCGACGGGGGCCGCGCCGCCCGTACCTAGGGTTCGTCCGCCGGTCGTGTTGACCGGCTGCCCTAGAGAGTCTGAAAGGACATGCGGTGCCCCCATGTGTGGTTTTGGTAATTGATGACATTCTCTATGGACTAATGGTTGCATTGAGTTATATTTGAAGGATTTGTCCATAGGCATTTCTTGAAGTCCATGTGTTGGTTTCAAGGAGTTTATGTGTTGACCAAGGTGCTATTAAGGAATTATCCAAAGATTGGTCATGTGAGTGTTGAGCTTATTGCAAGCATGTCTTGAAGAAGAAGATTGTGTGATCATTCATGTTTACCTTCAAGACATCATCCAAACGAAGAGAGTTGGAAAGATTCAAGGTTGATCAAGACTAAGTCAAGAGTGAATCAAGTTGATCAACTCACAAAGCGTAGAAGATGTACCGAGAGGGATCAAGTGATCCCATGGTATGGTAAGCATTGTCCATTACGCTTTGTGTACTAACCCATGGTCTTCATGAGAGTTCTTTGTGGGGTTAGGTTGCGGTGTGCAAGTTCAAGTGATGCATCACGAAGAGATCAAGTGCTTGAAGCTTGCCGTCCATTGTGGTGACAATGGACTTGTGAAGATAATGGAAGAGAGGCTCACCCACAGTAGAGTATGGGGGAGCAATCAACTAGTCTTCATCCCGCCAATGCAATCAAGAAAGGTGGTCCAACTTGAGGGAGTCAAGATCGTCATCATCTAGCTCAAGTGGACCATGTGCAAGGCAAAGGTTTGCCCTTGATAGGTTTTCTATTTTACCGGTCTCATGGTAGTTGTGGGAGACGGGTTATAGGATCATTTGCCGTACTATCAAGGGGGGGCTCTCGATGAGTTGCTTGATCGTATCGTTCAGAGAGAGCTCAAACCATTGCATCCTTGCATCATCTTTTTGGTTCTTGTTTGGTTCTTCTCCTTGTGAGATTTGGATCTTATGGTCATTTTTATGACAAGCTCGAGTTCATCGAAAACGGAGTTCTCATGCTCTTCTATGATGTTTTCGATGTTGGAGGGTATGCCGGTTCTTCTCGGTTGGAGGTTTCACTCCTTTGTTTGCTAAGCATACCTCCCCTGCCTCTTCTCTCTATAACCAGCCGCTGTTTTGATGCTACTCGTTGTCTTGTTTCAAACAAGCTTGAGTTTGCTCAATTCGGAGCTCATATGAAGAAGTTATGGCAGTTCTGGTTTTCCTTGGAGTATTCTTTGTTTTCGTGGTTGTGGCTTAAGGTTGGTGCTAGCGGTAGTACCGTGACCCTCAGCGGTAGTACCGCAAAGCTCTAGCCGGTAGTACTGGCCTCTCGAGCGGTAGTACCGCTCAAGCGGTAGTACTGGCCTCTCAACGGTAGTACCGCTTGGGAGTTTCGTAAATACCGCTGCATGTCTGGGCTACTTCCGCCTCGATTCTCGAACGAAGTTTTTCGTGTCGGGTTTTATGCGGCACTAAGGGAGGTAGTAGGAGCGGTAGTACCGCCCTAAGCGGTAGTACCGCTCTTCCCTAATGAGTAATGCCGCTCTGGGGCCAGGGCCTTGACCTCCTCGTCAGTAGCCATGCAGCTGGGTGTGAGCGGTAGTACCGCCCTCGGTATTAGTACCGCCCTAAGCCGTAAATACCGCTCTCTGTCTTGAGGATGTTGATGGGAGTAACGGTTGGTTTTTCCCCCTCCTACAAAAGGGGGTCTTCTTCCCCATTGAACCTTATCCTTTGAGCTCGTGTTCTTCCTCCATTGTTGACCTTCTCCGAGCTTGCTAACTCTCAATCCCTCCATGGATTCTTGCTAGTTTTTGAGGGAAAAGAGAGAGGAGATCTAGATCCACATTTCCACCAATCACTTTCTCCTCTATGTGAGGGAACCCCTTGGATCTAGATCTTGGAGTTCTTGGTGTTCTCCTTCTTGTTCTTCCTCTCTTTTTCCGCCCTAGCATTAGTTGCTTGGTGGGATTTGAGAGAGAAGGACTTGGGCACTCCGTGTGCCCTTGCCATTGCATTTGGTGCATCGGTTTGAGTTCTCCACGGTGATACGTGGAAGTTACAAGTTGAGAAGCTTATTACTCTTGGGTGCTTGGTGCCTTTGAGCTTGTTCCTCTTGGGTGCTTGGGCGCCCTAGGCAGTTGGTGGTGTTCGAGCTCAATCATTGTGGTGCAAAGCTCCGAGCAAGCGTCGGGTCTCCAATTAGGTTGTGGAGATCGCCCGAGCGATTTGTCGGTGCAGTGACCGCCCCAAGGGTTGCCAAAGTGTCACGGGTTCGGTGACCGCCCCAAGGGTTGCCATTTATGCAGGTTCGGTGACCGCCCTCAAGGGTCCCTTAGTGGAATCACGGCATCTTGCATTGTGCGAGGGCGTGAGGAGATTACAGTGGCCCTAGTGGCTTTTGGGGAGCATTGTGCCTCCACACCGCTCCAAACGGAGATTAGCATCCGCAAGGGTGTGAACTTCGGGATACATCGTCGTCTCCGCGTGCCTCGGTTATCTCTTTCCCGAGCCCTTTACTTATGCACTTTACTTTGTGATAGCCATATTGTTTCTTGTCATATATCTTGCTATCACTTAGTTGTTTACCTTGCTTAGCATAAGTTGTTGGTGCACATAGGTGAGCCTAGTTGTTTTAGGTTTTGTGCTTGTCAAATTAACCGCTAGGTTTATTCCGCATTTGTTCAAGCCTAAACCGTAATTATTTTAAAGCGCCTATTCACCCCCCCCCCCTCTAGGCGACATCCACGATCTTTCAGAGTCTTTTCCCCGAACCTTGCTCCGGGGTTTTCTCTCCCGCCGGTCATCTGGATCGCGCGGTTTCTTTTTGGTTTTCCGATCTATTCTTGATCGGTTTGCGTCGCCCACCGCCGCCGTCGACCCCGAGCGCCTCTACTCCGACCCCGGCGCTACTACCAGCCTCTCCTCCAACCCGGCGGCCACGCGCGCCGAGGCGGCCCGTCAGGGCCAGCCGCCGTCTGCCGGTCCGCTTCGTCGCGCGCCGGCCGTCACCACCCTGCTCCGGCCGACACACCATCGCCCGACCCAGCGGCCTCACGCCATGCGACGGTTAATCATAGCTGCCCGCTGCCGCGCCCGCCCGCCCATCGATCCACATCACCGCCTCCGCCGTGTATGCGCACGGCGGCCCGGCGGTAATGCCTCGCCAGCCTCATCCTTAGCTGCGCCAGTTTCGTCGGCTGCCCCTCAACTTCAGCGCCGCTGCTCCGTTGGTCGCCGGGCCTCGCTGCCCGGCGCCGGCGTTGCTTTGCAGCCCGGTGCCGGTCCGACAAGCTCGCTTCGCCACGATGTCCCACGCCGTCCGTCGTCGCCGGCTTCATGTCGGACTCCGCCACCACCACGCCTCCACCGAGCGGCGTCCCCGACCTCACGCGCGATCGGCTTGATCACCCGCTCGCCGCCGCGATCCGCCTCGTCTACGCCAAGGCATGAAAGCCTCGCCCGACGGTTCGCGCGCCTCCCGCAGGTCCCGTGAAGATCGTCCCGAGTTCAGCGCGCTCTCCACCGATCGAGCATCGGGCTGCGCTGCGTCGCCAGCAGCACCGCCCGCCCGTGGTTCTCCTCGTGGCTGCATCGACTTCGTCGCGTCGCCCGCTCGTCGCCCTTCGGTCGTAGTGTCGCGATCGCGGTCCCCACCGCCGCCCGAGGCCGTCCCAGCGGTTGCACCGACTTCGCGAACGCCCGTTATGTCGCCTTCGGGCACATAGCGTCATAGCCCTTGATCCCCGCCGTCGCCCCGACCCGCCTGCCACCGCTGCATCGCCCCTTCGGGCGGTAGCGCCGCGGCCCGCCGTCCACTCTGCCAACACCGCGCGTCGACCTCCGTGGTATCGCCGCGCCCGTCTCCTTGGTCGGAACGCCACCGTCTGCCGGTCTTAAATCACGTTGTCGTGGTTCTTCGCCTACTTCGAGCACCGCCGCCGCACTTCTAACCTAGCCGCCGCCGTCAGGCCGCTGCCGCCGCTCTTCTTTGGCTGCCGCCGCCACTACCTTCGTAGCCGCCGCCGCCGCCTGTCCACCCCCTTCGTCTTCGTCCAAGCACCAGCCCGTCGCCAGCGTCACCGTCATCTACCCCGACCACTTCGTCTACTCCGACCACCGTTGGTGACATCGGCCCCGCGCCGATGGACGCCGCAATTGTCGTCGAGTTCTTCTCTGCTGGCCCCTCCGACTTCTCCGACATGGCGTACAGCTCGTGCAGGTCCCTCGTCTCGCATGCCCGTGCTGGCAACACCGATGCGTGCCTTCATCCACGACGTGTCCCGGGCTGGCAAGCCTGGTCGGTAACCCGTCAACCGTCTTCGTCTACACATGCCCGGTCTTGGCAACACCAGTGCGTGTCTTCGTCCTGATGTGTCCCGGGCTTGGCAAACCCGCGCGGCAGCGTCGTCAACAACATTTTCTTCCGGGCGCACCACTACTTGACACCACTACGCACATGACTAACTCGGCGCTTGCGCCCAGCATGGGCGCTTTCCTCGACACCGGCTACCCGACTCGACATCGACCACACGGCATTCTTCGCACGGCTACCTCGACCACGGCTCCACCACCCACGCTCTCGGCTACATCGACAAACGGCACAAAGGGCTACCGCCTGCTTGAGCAACCTCGTTGGTTTCCACTCCAGTCACGACTCCGCGATGCGTCGACCATTGCGATTGTGGGGTGTGTACGTCGGCTTGCCTTCAGATTCTTCTCCAGTCTCACCGTCTGCGTCGCTACCGTTGTGACTGCGGGGGGATGTTGAGTATAAGGATTATTAGGAAGTATAGGATAGACTAGGATTTTGTCCTGCCTTGTCTTGTACTCCAAGTTGGTCTTTATACTCCTATATATACGCCCACGAGGCTCAAGCAATACATCACAACTATTCTACCAATCCTCTCTCTCCCTTCTAACAGTCCCGATAGTGAAATAAATTATATAAGAAACAGGAACCGTACAAAGGAGCTGAACAAGAATTTCTAGGAGAAAAGAACACTACGGGAGAGAAAAAGTACAGATAGTTACAAAGCAGCTAGGATGAAATGGTAGACAGACTAAGACGTCGATTAGCCTAGTGAATTAAGTTACACGGGGAAGGTCTTAGACTCTCCTTCCATCTGAAAGCCTATAGCAGAAGGTCAATTTTACAAGTGGTTTTCTAGGTATGCATGGCTAATCTAACATTTTATTTAAGATTTCAATGGTCCATTGCTTCAAAATGTGCCACGCTGCAATGAACCTGACATCAAAGAAGAAAGGCATGCGGAAAGTCCAACAAGCTATGCTGAATGCAAAATGGAAGATGCAATCCTTAGTTTCAAGAGCACCATAATAGAGATAGATTCTCCCTCTCCCTCTCCCTCCCCCTCTCCCTCCCCCTCCCCCTCCCCCTCCCCCCCTCTCTCTCTCTCTCTCTCTCTCTCTCTCTCTCTCTCATCCCTTCTATGACCGATACCTTCTAATCCATCGTGAGTACTCTTCCTCATCGTTCAATATAACAACTAGGGCTCCCTACCAGTGAACCCGAGACGCTTCATAGAAAAATTTACATGGTATACAGAGCAGGCTCTTCCCATCACATCTAGCTCATCCACCTCAACCGATCATCATCATCAACCTCCATCGATCATCCCCACCGCAACCATGTCCACCTCCGCTGCTATTCCCTCCACCGGCCTCAACTACAACATATCTGAACCTCTCACCAGGATGAATTATGTCCTCTGGCGAGCTCAAGCCCGATCCCAAATAATGGGCGCTGGCTTGTACGGCTACATCGACAAAACCATAGAGGAGCCTCCGAAGAACATCGTCGCAAAGCATAAAGAGGGCAAGGATCAGGTGCTACCAAACCCTGCATACCCCCCATGGCTGGTTCAGGACCAGCAAATTGCTGCCTACCTCCTTCGGAACCTCTCCAAGGAGGTCCTCGTTCAAGTGGCGTCGCTGGAGATGTCGCATGCGATCTGGACCGCCCTGTCCAACATGTTCACGGCGGTCTCGCTCTCCCGAGTCAACAACCTGCGTACTGCCCTCACCAACGCCCAGAAGGGCACGCAATCTACATCAACCTACTTCGGCTACATGCGGTCTCTCTCCGACGAGCTCGCGGCGGCAGGAAAACTGATCGGGGAATCGGAGCTCATCTCCTTCACTGTATCCGGCCTTGACATGGAATATGAGCCGATCATCTCAGCGCTGGACGTCCGCACCGAGCCCATCACGGTCGACCATCTCTTCTCCCTCGTGGCCACCTTCGATCAGAGGGTTGAGTTGTACCACGGCAATGGCAATGGTGGCTTCAAATCCTTGGCAAACGCCGCTTCCCTCTCCCTCCCCCTCCCCCTCCCCCTCCCCCTCCGCCCCCTCTCCCTCCGCCTCCCCCTCCCCCACCCCCTCCCTCTCCCTCTCTCTCTCTCTCTCTCTCTCTCTCTCTCTCTCTCTCTCATCCCTTCTATGACCGATACCTTCTAATCCATCGTGAGGACTCTTACTCATAGTTCAATATAACAACGAGGGCTCCCATCCAGGGAACCCGAGACGCTGCATAGAAATCTTACATGGTATCTGAGCAGGCTCTTCCCATCACATCTAGCTCATCCACCTCAACCGATCATCATCATCAACCTCCATCGATCATCCCCACATAACCATGTCCACCTCCGCTGCTATTCCCTCCACCGGCCTCAACTTCCACAACATATCAGAGCCTCTCACCAGGATGAATTATGTCCTCTGGCGAGCTCAAGCCCGATCCCAAATAATGGGCGCTGGCTTGTACGGCTACATCGACAAAACCATAGAGGAGCCTCCCAAGAACATCGTCGCAAAGGATAAAGAAGGCAAGGATCAGGTGCTACCAAACCCTGCCTACCCCCCATGGCTGGTTCAGGACCAGCAAATTGCTGCCTACCTCCTTCGGAACCTCTCCAAGGAGGTCCTCGTTCAAGTGGCGTCGCTGGAGATGTCGCATGCGATCTGGACCGCCCTGTCCAACATGTTCGCGGCGGTCTCGCTCTCCCGAGTCAACAACCTGCGTGCTGCCCTCACCAACGCCCAGAAGGGCACGCAATCTGCATCAACCTACTTCGGCTACATGCGGTCTCTCTCCGACGAGCTCGCGGCGGCAGGAAAACCGATCGGGGAGTCGAAGCTCATCTCCTTCACTGTATCCGGCCTTGACATGGAATATCAACCGATCATCTCAGCTGGGCGTCCCACTGAGCCCATCACGGTCGACCATCTCTTCTCCCTCGTGGCCAACCCGATCGAGAGGGTCGAGTTGTACCACGGCAATGGCAATGGTGGCTTCAAATCCTTGGCAACGCCGCTTCCTTGATGCCGCCAGGGGAGGCAGAGGGGCTACCGCAATCGAGAAAGCAACAAAGTGTGGCGGCTCTACGCGGTGGAAGTGGTGGCAGCGGTGGTCAAGCTGGTGAAGCGGCTACCAAGGAGGTGGCGGCGGCGGCGTCTACAACAACAGCGATGGCGGCTACGAGCGGTGGCGGCAGCTATCACGAGAATCATGGTGGTGGCGGCTGTCGGGAAGGTGGCTATCGAGGCGGTGGCAGCGGCTATCACCCTAACAACTCCGGTGGTAACAACAACCGACGCCCTCCTTACAACAACAACAGGGGCCGCAACTTCCAAGGTTATGAAGGCTATGAAGGGAAGTGTCAAATATGTAAGAAAACAAATCATATTGCTAAGGATTGTGATTGGCGCTACGCTGATGACAATTCCCAGAAAAAGAAAGTTGCATTTTGCAGCGATGGGTCATAAGGAGTTCGACACCAATCGGTACATGGACACAAGTGTGACAAACCATATCACTTTGGAGAATTGGAGAAGCTGACCATGCATGACAAATATCGTGGTCATGATCAAATCTACACATGACTAATGGTGCAGGTATGGAGATTAGTCGTATTGGTCATTCAATTATCAAACCCCACATAAAGATCTTGTCTTAAAAGAAATCTTGCATGTTCCTGAGGCTTCCAAAACTCTTCTTTCAGTTCATCGCATTGCCCTTGATAATAATGCTTTTCTAGAATTTCACCCATATTTCTTTTTGATCAAGGACCAGGTCACGAAGAAAGTTCTCCATAGGGATGTCTGTGTTCAAGGGCTATATGCGTTGCTTCCTCAGTACTGCAAGTTTAATAAACAAGTCTATGGTGCCATCAAGCTTTCTACTGAAAGGTGGCACACGATCGCTTAAGTCATCCGTCTTTTGCTACGGTTCATCAAATTCTTAATAGAAATAAACTCCCAGTTGTTGGTGAGAGAAACTTAGAAACTATTTGTGATTCATGTCAAAGAGCAAAAAGTCATCAATTGCCTTATCCTGTTTCCACCACTGTATCTACCAAGCCTTTGCAACTGATTTTTTCTGATGTATGGGGTCCAGCACCCATACATTGGTAGACACTCTTATTATGTGAGTTTCATTGATGATTATAGCAAGTACACCTGGATCTATCTTCTTAAAAAACGTTCCGACGTATTTCAAGTCTTTCATAACTTTCAAGCTCTTGTTGAACGTCAATTTGGTAGTAAGATTCTTTCCATCCAATCAGATTGGGGTGGGGAATATGAGAAGCTGAATTCCTTTTTTCAAAAGATAGGTATTTCTCATCATGTCTCTTGTCCCCATGCTCATCAACAAAACGGTTCTGCAGAACGGAAACATCAACACATTGTCAAAGTAGGCCTAGCTCTCTTAGTTGCGGCCTCCATGCCTCTAAAATTTTGGGACGAAGCTTTTCTTACCGCCATTCATCTTATCAACATGTGGCCTAGTCGCACTATTGCTCATGAAACTCCTTTGAACGTCTTCTCCATGTCACACCTGATTATGCGACTCTTCGCATTTTGGTTGTGCATGTTGGCCCAACCTTCGTCCTACAACACTCGCAAACTTATGTTTCACTCCAAACAATGTGTCTTCCTTGGCTATAGTGCACAACACAAGGGTGTTAAGTGTCTAGATGTTTCCCTTGGTCACGTGTATATTTCTCGTGATGTTGTTTTTAATGAAACTCAGTTTCCTTTGAAAACTACATCCTAATGCCGGTGCTCTTCTTCAGAAGGAGATCCTTCTCCTTCCCTCTCATTTATCCGGTGTTGATTATGTGGGCAATGATGATTGTACTGATCCAACTACGACTAACTCTCCTAACTATTTACCTGAGTTTGTTGCTGCAGAAAAACAATTGGGTGACAATAATGCAGAAACTGGCGAAAACTGTACAGAAAATAATGCATTATGGCGTCCTCCTGTGGTCATGATCGATCCGGTGCAATCTTCCTTGGGATCGGGCCGCCTGACCACAACAGGGCCGACAAGATCCTTCCCGGGATCCTCACCCCGTCAACTGGCTTGCGGCAGCGTGTCGCCTCCACTCCCAGACGAGCCTCCCCACTCAGCATCTGCCACGCGGCCGCCACCTCTTGGCTCAGCCTCTGCGGACGAGCCGCACCAATCGACGCCCGCGCATCCGCCGACAGGGCGGTTTGCGCCTGTCCCGCGCGTGTACACCAGGCGGGTCCCGCGCTCCTCATCACCCCATGGCACGCGGTCTAAGGCTGATCTGCTCTGATCTTCTATGGCATCTCCCTTGAGTTCGCCTACTCGCACACCCGCAGAAGATCCGGTGGGCATCGGGGGCAGTTCCGCCTCGGGATCGCCTGGATCCACTGTCCAGGAGCGGCAGCAGGCAGGATCTTCTGCGGCTGGAACCGAACATGCTGCAGTAATACATCCACGGACACGTCTTCAACGAGGCGTCATTCAACCGGTAAATTACAAGGTTAAATTTGGTTTAGCTGCTTCCACAGGAGAGCCACGTACAGTCCATGATGCACTCGCTGATCCCACATGGAAGAAAGCTATGAATGAAGAATTTCACGCTCTTCACAAGAACAGAACCTGGCACCTAGTTCCTCCTCAACAAGGTAAAAATGTGATTGATTGCAAGTGGGTGTTCAGGATAAAAAGAAGGTCTGACGGTACAATTGATCGTTATAAGGCTAGACTTGTTGCGAAGGGCTTCAAGCAAAGGTATGGCATAGACTATGAGGATACCTTCAGTCCAGTTGTTAAAGCTGCTACTATTCGTCTTGTCCTGTCCATTGTTGTATCCAAAGGATGAAGTCTTAGACAACTAGATGTGCAGAATGCGTTTCTTCATGGCGTTCCGGAAGAGGAAGTGTATATGAAGCACCCTCCTGGGTTTGAAGATGAGAACCAACCATCTCATGTGTGCAGGCTTGATAAATCACTCTATGGATTGAAACAAGCCCCCAAAGCATGGTACTCTCGTTTAAGTACAAAATTGCAGCAACCAAGTTTTGCTCCTTCAAGATCTGACACCTCACTATTCATTTACAATAAGTCCAACACATCCATTTTTGTGCTTATCTATGTTGATGATATAATTGTCACAAGTTGCTCTAATGAAGCAGTGAGAGCTCTTTTGTCAGATTTGAATTCAGAATTTGCTCTCAAGGATTTGGGAGATTTACACTTCTTTCTGGGTATTCAAGTTAAGCAAAACAGTGAAGGTGGTTTGCATCTTTCCCAAGAAAAGTATGCAACTGATCTCCTGAGAAGAGCTGGATTGCAGGGCTGTAAACCTTCATCCACACCATTGTCCAGTTCAGAAAAACTATCTCTCACTGAAGGTGAACTTTTGAGCCAAGAGGATAGCACCAGATACAGAAGTTTGGTAGGTGCACTTCAGTATTTGACCCTTACCAGACCAGACCTCTCTTTTTCATTCAATAAGGTTTGCCAGTTTCTTCATGCACCCACTACTGCCCATTGGACTGCAGCAAAGCGTATACTGAGATATGTGAAAAGCACTTTCAGTGTTGGACTAACCTTCAGCAGGTCCTCATCCACTCTTGTGAGTGCTTTTACTGATTCTGACTGGACAGGCTGTCTGGATGATAGAAGGTCAACGGGACGATTTGCAGTTTTCTTTGGTCCTAATTTGATTTCGTGGTGTGCAAAGAAACAAGCTTCTGATGTCAAGGTCTAATCTTGAAATGAGGAGTATAAAGCATTAGCAAATGCAACAGCAGAAATTATTTGGGTCAAATCTATTCTCAAGGAACTTGGTCTTCGTAGCATTCAAACTCCTTGTCTTTGGTGTGACAATCTTGGTGCTACTTACTTGGCTGCTAATCCTGTCTTTCATGCAAGGAATAAGCACATCGAGATAGATTATCACTTCGTGAGAGAACGAGTTGCTAATAAGGAACTGGACATTCGGTTTGTACATTCCAAGGATCAAGTCGCGGATGGATTCACAAAAGCCTTGGCTACAAAACAATTTGAGGAATTCAAACGTAATATAAACTTGAGGAAAAGTTTAGATTAAGGGAGGGTGTTGAAACGTGATTCACAGGGAGATCTTCAGGCTGCCTTGGGCACTACTTTTAGTTAATAGAGATAGATTATCTCTGTATGTTTATCTCGTATCTATCTCTCTCTCTCTCTCTCCCTCTCTGTTATCCCTTCTATGACCGATACCTTGTAATCCATCGTGAGGACTCTTCCTCATCGTTCAATATAACAACGAGGGCTCCCTTCCAGGGAACCCGAGACGCTGCATAGAAATCTTACAAGGACGTGCAGCTTACATCCATTTGATTTAGGTGGACAACTAGGTCCCTGGACGTTTCAACTAGGTCTTGTACCATAAGCCAGCAAAGGCTTTTTAGCTTGGGAGAACAGCTGCAACTCCATATCCATTTGGGGGTGTTACGGGATGGCGCAGAATCTTTTAGCTCGATGTGTATTGCCATTCCAAACGCATGTCCAGTTGTCTTTGCTGTTGTAATCAAGGTGTGTGCTTTCAAGAAATTGCTCGAGATTGTGAATACCGTTTTATGACTGCTTGGACATAGGCAGGTGGAAGAGATAGATAATGTTATCAAAGACTTTCACCGACCAGAAAGTGATTTTGGCATCAACGCAAAGGACTGCAAAGCACAAGAGCTTCATTTGAACTGTGAGGTAGATAATACGCAGGCCACCTTTGTCCTTCAGTTTGCAAACCATTGCCCAAGCAGCAAGAGATTTCCTGCGGCCCGTGGTTTCAGATTTGCCCCAGAGACAGTGTTGGCGAGCATAAACGATATTTTCTTTTACAGCTTCTAGATGCTGGAGTAAACCCATGTAATGGGTGGAAAGTGCACTTAAGGCAGATTAACATCCTAAATTGCCTCCTTGAGAGAGGAAACTGGAGCATGAGAAAAACAGCACCCAATGTGGTTGATCAGTTGTGAGAAGTCTCAAATGTGAGGACAAGACAGGCTCATGGGCAGCCAAAGACAGGCAAGGGGAAAGGATCATGCCATACAACCAAAGAGCCAGCAAAGGTTTCATGTAGCCCTTTGAGACAGCAAAGCAATCGCTGGGAAGAAAAATGCATGATGAAAATACATGGCTGGAAGCAATGTTGACTTGATTATGAATTAGGGGAGATCAGCCGCAACAATGAAGAGGGGGGGCAGCAACCAGGTGCGACAAAGATTTTGCTCCAGAATCAACTATATTTCAGTTTTTTTTTTTTTTGAAGAACCATGTGCTGTACATGGAGAGCAACCCTAATTTGATAAGAACAAAAGGTAAGAGGGTTTAGAAGAGATGTGCAGGTGCCGTCCTGTTTTTCATGCAAGACTCCAAGCGTGTTGAACCACCTCAATGAAGCCTGGGTACACAACCCAAAAGTTCTTAAGTGGAAGACCTTTGCTTTAGGGGCTTCAGTTTGAATGTGAGCCCAGGTGAATCTAGGTTTACCAATGTTATTAGGGAAGACAGTGGTTTAGACAGCCGAGGTAACGAAAACCTGTGTACTAGAATTTTCGAATTAACTTATTGTTTTGTCAAAAAAGAAAAAAAGAAAATAAGAGTGTAAGGTAATCAATCTGACTTTACATTGTAATCTCATATGTAAAGTTCACTTAAGAACTGAGGGTAATAAAAACTAGTCTGTCCATCCTACAATGTATGTTTAGGTTGCAAAAACCGTCCTACACTGTGGGACGGAGGGAGTATTATTTTTCGAGCAAAGGAGAACAGACTCCAATAAAACAGCCACCAATTCGGGAGGGAATCCACCGCTAATCCCCAATACAGACGCTGGTAGTGCCTCCGGCTACAAGGCCTTAACCAGTCTCGCAGGAACAGGCAAAACATCACAATTCAGGACCCAGCAAACTACAAACACTCTAAACGATACTCCAGAAACAGGCAAAACATCACAGTTCGGGACCCAGCAAAAAACAAACACTCTAAACGATACTCCACAAACAGACATCACCTCGTCGACATGTAGAGCATCACACAATCCAGGACCCAAGACAAATCCTGTGGGAGTAGCAGGAGCCCAGCCTCTCCTGGGAGTAGAAGAACTCATGCGGCACCAGTACCAGGTGATGCAAACTATAACGTAAATATCATAATTAATAAAATTTCATACTAAGTTTTTTTTATATTCAGAATCCTCAAATATTAGTGCATATGCCCGAAATTATAGAGATGCTAGAGTTCACTGGCGGAGCAACGGCTGGACCTCCCCCAACCTTTAGGGTTCTCAATTAGAGAAAATATAGTCTTTGGCCACCCCATACATCTATATTTTTGGAGATCTGGGCTAGCTCTGCCACTGAGTTTATTAGATGTAACCATTAAGATTACTTGTTGTCTACTCCCTCCATTCCTAAATATAAGTCTTTCTAGAGATTTCAACAAATGACTACATACGGAGCAAAATGAGTGAATCTACACTCTAAACTATGTTTACATACATCCGTATGTTGTAGTCCATTTGAAATGTCTAAAAAGACTTATATTTAGGAACGGAGAGAGTATTTCCTTGAGAAGAAGATTATCGTATTTTATTAGATAGGTCATGGAATATGAACTAAACTGTCTACTTCAATATTTCCAGCTCCTTAATAATGA
The DNA here is from genome assembly GCA_021605145.1 of Aegilops bicornis. NCBI lineage: Eukaryota > Viridiplantae > Streptophyta > Magnoliopsida > Poales > Poaceae > Aegilops > Aegilops bicornis. The sequence goes on from CM038674.1 coordinate 331,624, forward strand.
CTTACAAAAAGCTGAGAGGTTCATAGCCAGAGTGACAAACAAACTAAGCTAAAAATATATGTATAAGCAACTCGCCTAAGAGCCTTACATTAGTATAATTGCACAAGAACTACAAGTAAACACTAGGTATTACAAAGCTCCCAAATGAACATCAATGTGAAATGGCAATTGCTATAAAGGAAGCTTTAAGTCAAATGGTCAGGTATTATTGGTTATCAATTACTATGACAGCGTAAAAACCTCACTCTTAATAAATTTCACAGCCACAAAAATATCAAATGCAGTGTAGCAACAGTTAAAAATAACACATACAAATATCCATGGAGCAAGGAAAAGAAAAAATGCTTCACTCAGCTACTACTTGAAGATAAGCTTACCTACTCAATCGAATACATCACAATAGCAATATCCATTTGACCAATCATCTTATGTGTTGTGCAGAAGTTCAGATCCACCATGTCCACCACCAATGCCCGTGCCTACAAGCATATGAGGTCAGGGAGCAACATCATTCAAACAAAAAGTCAAATAGATATGAGGACATCGATGAGATATTTAGATAAAATCACATATGTAATATAGGTAAAACAACCAAGTTAAATACAACATAGGAGTAGATAAACAGAACCCCATCTAGTATCAAATATAGATAGTATTCTCAAAACAGTGTATCCTCACTAGTGTCACTAACTGAAGAATAGGCAAGCTCAGACTATTAGCTGATCAGAAGGGAGACGTTAGATAAAATTATTCTGAAGCCAGTTTCGTGTTATATCATATAGGATAAATAAAATAAATAAAATTCATACTAAGAAATTCTAGATAGAAGTGATCCTGAATATTCAATTTTTTTAAAAGAAATTTAGCCAGAAAAGAACTAATAAAATTTACTTATTGATTAACTCTGGTACTAATGAACTCGCCGCTTGTAACATGACTCTTCTAAAAAAGAGAAACATGAACTGTCTGATAAACACCAAACCAACTAGTTAACTCTGTTTTGGATTTAAGAGTCACCCACTGGCTTCAACTGAGGGACTCAAAATCATGATACAGTAGAATCACCTTGCTACGGAAGCAAAACTGGCTAGCTATCACTAACCAATGTTTTTCTAGATCACATCACATAGAACAAAAAAAAACACTAGAGAACAACATCAATACATGTTGAAAATATCATCAAGCAGCAGATGAAACAAGTGATATGGCACTACTTGAAATTGTTGGCTGAACACAAAACAATGTGAATGACATGAACCAACCAATTAACAAAACATATCTTGATTTTGTTATACCCACATTGCAAACGAATGCTATTACCTGCAGCATAGACACTTTCGAATGCATGATAGCAGCACACGATTTCAGTATCAAAAACTTTCTTCAACTGCAATGACTCAAGCTGTAGCATGAATAGGCTGGTAAGTGTCGACAGGAACACCACATTGTTGTCCTCAGCAAACCCTAGTATCATAAGGACCCCTCCCCACTTCACTGAATTTAGGGAAAGTAGCTTGTCCATTTCAATAGTTCTTCCCATCACCCATGAAGCAACACCATTAGAATCAATATTCCTCTTCCATAATTGTGCGGTGCATCTTGACAGAGAAAGGAAACCAAACCCCCCATCATCTGCTCGCATAACGGTGAAGTGGGAATTGCCCCTAGCATAGATGTCCACTGGCACATGTATCACACTTAAGCTCTGCCTATCCAAATCAAACTCGAGGATGTCAGCAGTACAGCCAGCAAGTAACCAGTAAAGCGAATCCCCAACTAGGACACCAGGAGATCCCATATTGATCATAGGGGGAAATTGGATCATAGAAGTCGAAGCCTTGGGTGAAATCGGTGTTGACATGAGATTACCCCATGTGCCTGTCTCGGACGAGTACACACGGGCGATCGCTCGTGTACGTTGTTGTTTGCTTGTTTCTGTGCCTACCAAGACCACCTGGAAGTGGTGGCCGTCTCCGGCAGCCCGAAGCACCGCCCCGTGGATCGGGGTAACCCATGTGTCGAGGCCCGGGGGGAAGGCAAGCGTGTGCTGGTCCCTGGTGACGGGATCCCAGACCAGGATCCGGTTCCGTGATGCGTGGAAGATGAGCGCGACGCCGTGGCGGCATCCTAGGAGCAGGAAACGGGCGTCTCTGCCGTCGTCGAGCTGCAGGGAGAAGCGGTCGTACGGGAAACGATTGGGGGGCTCCATTGTAGGTATGAAGTGGAGGTCGTCGAACAAACCGAGGAGAGGAGGGTTGCGGCGGTGGTGGAGGCGGAAGCGGCGGGAGAAGCCGGGGTCGGAGACGAGGCCGAGCCAGCTCTTGCAGACGAGGGAGGCGCGGGGGATGGATGACGGCTCCGGGGGGGAGGCGCAGGAGGATCTCGGAGAGGAGGTTGCCGTCCTCCAGCGGCGGCGCCGCCGGCGAGCGGGGGTGGCGGCGGCTACTCATCTCACTGTGCGGAATGTGAAGTGGAATCTCGCTGACACTGCCAGAGAGGGTGAGAGGCTGAGAGCCCATAACTAGACATAATTTGAGCCCACCATCTGCAAGGAAAAGGCCCATAATAACTGATGTGTTGCAAAGAATGAAGCCCATGGCGATAACTAATGAATTCCTGAGCAGTGAGCACATCAACGTAAAAAATACTTTACTAAAAATGGTAAAAATTACTGGCATACGCATGACTGTATGACCCCTAAAAAACGCATGACTGTATGGTTTTTCTTTCTGCCGTTATTCCAGGAAAAAACCACAATAAATTTTCAGCTACTTCGAATGGTGGCTCCGACGAATACACATTTACATTTATGCCGCCATCCCCACCTTTAGCATATCCTACAATCTCAGGGATGGAAACGGATCGGATGCGGATCGGGTAGTGCTCTTGCCACTTCTATTTTCATATTTTCGAAACGAATCCGAATCCGAATACGGATGTTATCGGATATGGATGCGGCTCAGATATTATTCGAATACGGATACGTATCAGATATTTTATTGATTCGGAACGGATACAAATAATATCAACATATTGCTTAAGTAAATTAGTCGATAGCTATGTGACCTGAAAAAATCAACTTGTGACATACAATAAGTCAATGATAAATAGGTTTATGAATAAATACTATTGTAATGCATAATAATTTATAAGTTTAATCATATAAAGTAAAATTTGACCCCTTATTTGGCTTTTATGTTGGATAATTGAAATACTGGGTCTAGAATTTTGAAAATTACCTCCCAAAGTCTTATTCGGATACGGATATATCCACTTCCATATCCATATTTGTGTCAAAATCTCCTATCATATTTTATTTTTTATTTGTTTAATAAATTCGGATACGGATAATTTCCATTTCCTTTTTGGTTCGGATGCGGATGTTTCGGATACTGAATAGGCATTTTCTCTAATCTGTAATATCGGATATTTCGGATTATCCGCTACCACTTTCCACCCTCTAGGTACCCTCTCTCAATCTCTGAATTCGTGGAAAGTAACTTGTTTAGTTCAAGTTCTTCACAGCGCCCATGAAATAACACCATCAGCATCAATCTTCCTCTTCCATAACTGGGCACTAAATTTTGAAGCCCACCACCATCTGCCCGCATAACCCAGAAGTGGCAATTGCCATCAGCATTCCAGTTCACTGGCACAGGTATCACAACTACTCTCTGCCTACCCTCAAATTCAAGGATGGCAGGCTCGCCACGGAAAAGTTTCCAGTAAAGTAAATCCCCACCTCATATCGATCGCAACAGGCATTAGGGTCACATTACTAGAAGCCCTGGCTGGAAGTGGTGTAGTGATAAGATTACCCCACATGCCGGCCTCTAACGAGTAAACACAGATGAGAGCTCATCTAAGTTGTTTGCCGTCGTTGTCTGCCACTACCAAGACCACCTGGAAGTGGTCATCCTTTGGACTGGCAGTGCGAAGCACCGCCCCATTGATCAAGGGATTCAGGGACGCCTTCCGACACATGGGAAATCCCGGGGCAAGGGCAATGCAGTGATGGTCGCCGGTGAAGGGGTCCCACACCAGGACTTAGTTTCGTGATACGTGGAAGACGAGTACAAGGCCGTGGCGGCATCCAAGGAGTTTGAAATGTTCGCCGACCTCATCATTGCGGAGCCGCAAGGAGAAGCGACAACGCGAGACACGGTTGGGGCTGGGGGGGGGGGGGTCCATTGTGGGTTTGAAGTGGAAGCCGTCGCAAAAATGATGAGGGAAGGGTTGCCGCGGTGGTGGAGGCGGAAGCGACGAAAGAAGCCGGTGTCGGAGACGAGGTGGAGCCAGCGGTTGCGGACGAGGGAGGTGCAAGGAGGGTGGAGGGCTCTGGGAGGAGGGGGAGGAGGATCAAGGAGACACTAGTAGAAAAAGGGTCAAACGTGAAGCACATAAGTGCCGGTTTGTAGTAGAGCCGGAACAAATGTATACATTAGTGCCGGTTCCAACGGCTAGCCGGGCCGCTCTCTTTAGTCACGGTTCGTGGCTAACCTTTAGCACTGGTTCGTGCCACGAACCGGTACTAATGAGGGTGGTGGCAGGATGTTGTCGATCTGGGCCCCTCCAGCACCTTTAGTACCGGGTTCGTGCCACGAACCGGTACTATAGGTCCTCCTGCATATAAACCCTTCTGTCCAGCTCGCCTGTTCTTCCCTCTTTCCCTTTCCTCTCCTCTCTGTTCTTCCTCTTCTCCCCTCGAGCTCATCACACATTTTGCCCAAAATTTGTCAAGATTTGAAGGCCCCCATCCATTCAAGTGATCACAAAGGTTAGCAACTTTGTCCTTTTATCTCTCATTGCTAGATTAGCTCTTGCAATGCTTTATATAGTTATTAATTTGTGAGTTTAGTAATTTGGGAGGAAATATATATATGTGCTAGTATTTGATTTATATGCAATTTGAGGTCAAAATAACACTTAGTTTGCATATGTAGGTGTGGTTTACTTAGTGCCTTCTAAATCTCTGTCGTAACCACTGCCGATCGCTCAAGACCGTCTCTGTCGCCGGCACCACCTTGTGGTGAGCCTCTTGTTCATGAAATTTTATATAAAAATTGATGTTTGTGTGATTTGGATATATAGTTACTCGTATAATAATTATCTTACCCGTCGTTGTTTGTTATACATAGTGCCATGGTTTTGATATCCGTCCCCGTCGGCCCCCGTCCTTGTTATGATTCGGATGTGGTATATTCTCTTTTAAAACTATTTGTTGCATTTCGTGTTTATGACAAATTATGCCCATCAAGTTGACATAGATATTTTTATCTAGGAGGTATGTGAACCGGAAATTCCAACCGACCCTATTGTCAAGAGGTTAAATTTAGTTGAAAGAGAAAGCGAGTACTTGAAAGAAAAATTGAAAAGAATTGAGGGGAGAAGATGGAATTGGAGTTGCATGTTGCGGATGTAAATGCCGATGATCACAAGATCAAGATGGAGAAAATGCGCTTGAAGATTAGAAAGATTAGAAAATATGCCATCGATAGTGAGGCTTAGTATCATTATGCTGTTGGATCAATTGTTACCTTAGTTGCGATCTTGATCGCATTTGTTGTTGCATTTAAATGCTTTAGCTAGAGAGTTATTTGTTTGTTGCATTTAAGTGTTGTATGAACTTTATGTATGAACTTGTATTAATTTGGTCTATTCGATTGTTGTGTAATGAAGATGAGCCGCAATGGATGTCACGATGACCGATGCTCTCCCAGTTCATTGAGGGCGTGCATACTTTCTCGCTATGCTGAGAGGCAAACAAACGGGCGGATGGTTTTATGCCTTGTCCATGTCTTGGCTGTAAGAATGGTCGCAATTACTCTACGCCAAGAACCATTCACGTCCACTGTTTGAGTCGGTTTCATGCCCCACTATAATGTTTGGACCAAGCACGGAGAAAGAGGGGTTATGATGGAAGACAATGAAGAAGAAGAGGACGACGACAGCTATCCCGCCATGGGTTCCCTGAATACGATGATACAACAATGGGGAAGAAGCTGAGCCGTAATGCGGGAAGAAGCTGGGCCGGCAATGCGGGAAGAAGCTGAAGAAGAGGCATCGATGAGCCCGTTGATGATCTATGTCGGGCCATTGCCGATGCAAAGAGAAAGCTGCAAGTGATTTGGAGAAGAAGAAGATGCAGCGCATGTTAGAGGATCACAAAAATTGTTGTACCCGAATTGCGTAGGTGACAAGAAAAAGCTGGGCACCACACAGGAATTGCTGCAATGGAAGGCAGAGAATGGTGTATCTGACAAGGGATTTGGAAAGTTGCTGGTAATGATAAAGGATATGCTTCCAAAGGACAACGAATTGCCCGAGAGTACGTACGAAGCAAAGAAGGCTGTCGCCGCCTCTAGGGTTAGAGGTGCGTAAGATACATGCATGCCCTAATGATTGCATCCTCTACCGCGGTGAGTACGAGGATTTGAACGCTTGCCGGTATGTGGTGCATTGCGCTATAAGATCACCGCGATGAGCATGGTGATGTCGAGGGCGAGCGCCCAGAAGAAGATTCCTGCCAAGGTGATGTGGTATTCTCCTATAATACCACGGTTGAAACGCTTTGTTCCAAAATAAAGAGCATGCCAAGGCGATCGCGATGGCACGAAGAAGACCGTAAGAAAGACGGAAAGTTGAGAGTACCAAATGACGGGTCGCAAAGGAGAAAAATCGAAAGAAAGTACACGGAAGGAGTTTGCAGATGACGCAAGGAGCGTATGGTTTGGTCTAAGCGCAGATGGCATTAATCCTTTTGGGGAGTAGAGCAGCAACCATAGCACCCGGCCCGTGACTCTATGTTTGTATAACCTTCCTCCTTGGTTGTGCATGAAGCGGAAGTTCATTATGATGCGGTGCTCATCCAAGGCCCTAAGCAACCCGGCAACGACATTGATGTGTACCTAAGGCCATTAGTTGAAGAACTCTTACAACTGTGGAATGGAACAGGTGTACGTGCTGGATGAGCACATGGGGAAGAATTTGACCTAAAGGCGTTGCTGTTCATGACCATCAATGATTGGCCTGCTCTCGGTAACCTTTCGTGATGCAGACAAACAAGGGATAGCGGCGGATGCACGACCGCCTTTGGATGATACCGACAAAGATATATATTTGAATAGTTGTATGAAGAATGTGTACCTGGGACATCGTCGATTTCTTCCGAGCAGGCATCCCGTAAGAAAGAAAGGCAAGCATTTCAAAGATGAGGCGGATCACCAGACGAAGCATCGCCCCCGTATTGGAGCGGATGTACATGATATGGTCAAGGATTTGAAGGTGATATTTGGAAAGGGTCTGGCGGACAACCTGTTCCAAAGGACGCCGACGAACGCGCACTCCATGTGGAAGAAGAAATCTATATTTTGGGACCTGCCATATTGGAAAGACCTAGAGGTCCGCTCCGCAATTGACGTGATGCACGTGACGAAGAATCTTTGCGTGACCCTGCTTGGCTTCTTGGGCGTGTATGGGAAGACAAAAGATACACCTGAGGCACGGGAGGACCAGCAACGTATGCACGGAGAAGACGGCATACATCGTGGTCATGCAAGCTACGCTCTTACCAAAGAAGAGAAGGAAATCTTCTTTGAATGCCTCCTCAAGATTAAGGTACCGTCGGCTTCTCATCGAATATAAAGGGAATAATAAACATGGCAGAGAAAAGTTCCGTAACCTAAAGTCTCATGACTGCCACGTGATTATAGCGAATCGCTTCCGGTTGCATTGAGGGGGCTTCTACCGAAAGCGCTCGATTAGCCATTGTGAAGCTATGTGCATTTCTCAATGCAATCTCTCAAAAGGTAATCGATCCAGAAATCATACCAAGGTTACGTAATGATTTGGTGCAATGTCTTGTCGATTTGAGTTGGTGGTCCCACCATCCTTCTTCAACATCATGACGCATGTCCTAGTTCACCTATGCGAAGAGATTAACGTTTTGGGTCCTGTATTTCTACACAATATGTTCCCCTTTGAGAGGTTCATGGGAGTCTTAAAGAAATATGTTCATAACCGTGCTAGGCGGAAGGAAGCATCTCCAAGGGCCATCAAAATGAGGAGGTCATTGAGTTTTGTATTGACTTTATTCCTGACCTTAAGCCGATTGGTGTTCCTGAATCGCGACATAAGGGCAGACTGGATGGAAAAGGCACGCTAGGAGGGGAACAAGACGGACATTCTCTCACCGAATACCACACTACGCTTCTACAAAATTCCGCCTTGGTGGCTCCAGATATGGATGAACACAAGAATTTGCTACGCTCCAAACACCCGTGAGCGGTCGATGACTGGATTACACATGAACAAACCAGGAGTTTCGCCCGGTTGGTTGCAACACGTACCATGCATGACACCTCTATTGAAGATGACCTGTACTTGTTGTCCCAGTTACCATCTTCGAATATAATGACTTTCAAAGGGTACGAGATAAATGGTAATACATTTTACACGATCGCCCAAGATAAGAAGAGCACCAACCAAAACAATGGTGTCCGCTTTGATGTAGAAACCAAGACGGGAAAGGAAACATATTATGGTTATATACAGGACATATGGGAACTTGACTATCGACGTGGTTTAAAGGTCCCTTGTTTCGGTGCAAATGGGTCAATATGACACGAGGCGGGAGTAACGGAAGACCATTGATGCGGAATGACAACAGTGGATCTCAACAATCTTATGCGTATGCAGCAGACCATTCGTTCTAGCCAATGATGTGGCACAGGTTTTCTATGTGAAGGACATGTCTACCAAGCCAAGAAAAAGAAAAGATAAGGAAGCGAATGCATCGTCACGATGAGCCAAAGCGGCACATAGTTCTTTTTCTCTCGAAGATAAACATCGTGGGAGTGGATGACAAGACAGACAAGTCGGAAGATTATGAAAAGTTTGATGAAATTTCTCCATTCACAGTGAATATTGACCCGAGCATCCTGCTAAATGATGAAGATTTTCCATGGTTACGGCGCAAAGGGACACCTTGAAGAAAAAGTTTCACACCCAAAGATCTGGGATGTGATCGGCTTCACTATCATCACTTTCTTACATGTTTCACACCCGAGAGGAATCTCTGTAATAGTTAGGGTAGTTATGTGTTTTGGCATTTGAAAGCGAAAGAAATTTTATGTGCAAACAAATTCTTTCATGCCTTTACTGATTTTTAAAGTTAAATTATTCACAAACTAGTGATTCACACTAATTTCAAATAATTCAAAATTTAAACTATTCAAATTTGAAAACTACGGGCACTAACAGAAAGTTTGTAATTTTTGTACCTAAAGCAAAAATATTCACAAAGAAACTCTAAATACAGCAAAAAAACAACTCAAAAATAAATGAAACAAAAATAGTGTACAGGTAGGCCCAGTAGGCTCATAGGGCAGAACAGAACAGGTAGGCCCAGTAGGCCTCCTTAGAAGAGGAGCTCGAGAGAGCTACCGCACTGGGGCTTATAAACCAGTGCGGTAGCCCCTCGACTAGCGAGGTGGGACTAAACTTGCCGCATCAAGATCAAGATTAGTCAAGACTTCTTTAGTACCGGGTGGTGGCACAAACCGGTACTAAAGGGGGCCTTTAGTACCTATTTGTGCCACCACCCGGTACTAAAAGGGGTCGCTTCGCTGCTTGGGCTGGCCAAAACAGACCTTTAGTACGGTTGGTGGCTCCAACCGGTACTAAAGGTGCCTTCTATATACAACACTTCAAAAAATTCATTCTCCCTCTGTTTCTTCCTCTGTTTCCCCATTGAACCGCTTCGCCCGATCGATCGACGCCGTCACCGACCCGTCGCCATCGCCGCTTCCGTCGCCGTCGCCGCTGTCGCCATCGCCGCGTCCCGTCGCCGTCTGCCGCCGCCGTCCCGTCGCCGCCCTCGTCTCGTCGCCGCCGGCCCGTCCCGTCGCGCCCGTCCTGCGTCGCCGCCCAGCGTCACGCCACGCCTGACCATCGCTGCCCCGTCGCCTCGCCGTCGCCGTCGCCCGCTGTGAGCTCTCCCCTCTAACCCCTCTCCCTCGCCTGGCGGCCACCATGGCGCCCGCCCTCCCGAGCCCATACACACACACAAGCATGATGAACACACACACATACACGTATATATGTATGAATGCATGTATATATTAGTATATACGTATTTTGTATGTTTAATTAGTTTAGATTTTTTAGATTATAGTTTTTCACTAGTATATATGTATGAATGCATGTTAGATGGATATAATTAGTGTTTAATTAGTATGGAATTTTTTATATAATGTTGTTTTTCTGTTTTTTAATGGATGTATAGAAATTGTTTTTCTGTTTTTAGTGTTAGATGCTTAATTAGTATGAAATAGTATATAGATTTTTGAAATAGTAGAAATGTTAGAAATTTTAGTTATCAAAATCCAATCATTAAAAAATATTATTTTTTGCGGGCATATAGCTAGTATTTGTTCTCGGCGATGCCCGGCCCGCATCTCGCCGTCGACCCGTCATGACGACGCCCAGCCGCCCATGTCCGGATCTGGGCTCATGGCTGGCACTGGGAGGTGCTGCACTGGAGGCGCGCGCTTGATGAGGAACCCGGCCCCGGGTCCCGTCGTCGACCCCGATCTCGTTTGGTGGCGTTAGCGTGGGCCAGTTTCGGTGCTTGGAGGGACCCGGCCCACGGAGGAGGTACGTCGCCGTGTCGGGGAGGAGGACGAGCACGTCCATCGCTACATGGTTGCGTTAGAGGGCGGCAGGTTCTCCAATACTGGCATATCTTGAGGATCTCACTTCAGCTATGATCTGTGAGGGTTCCTTCTCTTTGGGTGTCCACCGCTCACATGACGCAGGAACCATGAAAGTGTCCTAGATTCTTCTGTAGTATTCGATCTTTAATTAGCTAGCCGGTGATGTACTATTCAATATTATATATTATTCGAGAGGCGATGTATTCTAGATTGTATCTATTATTCTAGACGAACTATTCGAGATTATATCTATTATTCGAGACGATGTAATTTGAATACTAAATTGTTTTATATTTCTTTTGAATTAGTTAAATAAAAGCTATGGCGGAACAATACCGGCGAGAGAGGAGAACAGACCATGTTCGATATGATCTGTGAGCGGATGATAATCGTAATGAAGAAGATTATGACGGCTCTGAATTTCTAAACAACACCGGAGAGGGTGATATGATATTCGATCGCTGACGACCGAATTGATGAAGTCATGAACTACGATTATGGCGATGACGAAGAACATGTTGATCCTGAAACAACAAACACCGCCGAGGTATATATATTTATATAAGCAGGTTTCTGGTGATCATCACATGTTTTAAAATGACTTGAATATATATTAACGAATCGATCTTTGTTCTTTCAGCCATCCGGGTCGAGCAAATCTTCAGGTAAAAGGACGAAACGAGGCCCGAACAAAAAGTTGAAGGAGGGCGTAAAGTACAATATCGGCGATCAGGACCTAATGGCGAACCATTAGCGCCTAAGAAGATTGGGGACAAGTTCATTCGTCAGTGCGGAGTTCTTGTGAAGGACCAACTCCCGATCTCCCTTCAAGAATGGAGAGAGCGAGCAAAAGACAAAGGACAAAAAGGCAACGAGGACACTGCTCCACGTCCAGATGTTACTTTTGTCGACAAGAATCAAAAAGATCTGCTTTGGGATACTCTCATGGAACATTTCACCCTACCAGATCATTTCACGAAGCGAGATGTGCAGAAAGTCAAGGACGCTGCTCTTAGGAAGATGGCGGTTGCATTCAAGAACCACAAGAATCGTGAATGGGACAAGTACGTCAAGGAGGAAGGAAGACTCCAAGATTCGAGGGAACACTAGAGAACCAACGTGCTCATTGGGACGATTTCGTGAAATTCAAGGATTCAGAATTAGCTAAGAACGGTCGAGAATAAACAAGAAGAATGCGAAAAAAGGATAAGTTCCATAAGTCGGGGCGGTGGCTATCTTGGTGGCAATGCCTAAGTGGGATAAGTCCGAGAAAGAGATGGAGGATGCAGGTGTCACTCCGGATACTAGAGCTGGCCCCCCAGGTGCAGGACTTGGTTCTATGCGCATGGGGGGGAGTTGGACCTGAAGACAGGCAAAGTTTCGACGAAGGCATGTCTGAACGGAGCCGACGATGCGATACTTGTTGCAATAGAAGAGGCACGATCGGGGGTGTTCCAGCCCAACAGAGAGAACGACGAGCTTACGCGTGCCCAGGGAAATCCTGAACACCCGGGACGAACACGAGGCAAGGGCGTTATTCCGTGGTATAAGGGGTTTTCGGACTGGAACACCGACTACAGAAGCCGTGCGAGAAGGAAGATTGCGGAGGAGAAGAAGAGGAAGATGGAGGAGGAGCAGAGGAAGCTGGACTATGAACGCCTTCAAGGCCTAGAAGCAAGTCAAGCGGAATTGGCAGTCAAATTCCAGCGGCGTGAGAGCAGATCGACTCACTTAGCCAGCAAAGGGGTCTCAGCAATTGCAGCAGCTAGCGGATGATCCAGCATTGGGTAGCACCGCCCCATCCATGCAGAGAAGCGGTGTGGGTTCCGCCCAGACGACGCAATGCTGGGTAGATACCGTGGATGACATCACGGAGAACACTAGTCATGCGAGCTACACGTCAAAATGAAGAACATATCCATGAAGGTGGCGGACGGCGTTGCTTTTCCGATTACCCCAAAGCAACCTACCATTGCATCCCGATTCGAGAGGGCTATACTCGTGTCATGGTTGACGAGGTGGTGCAGCCATATTCGGGGCTAGAGCTTGACATTCCTCGAGGTGAGGACGAGCGCTCGGAGACGCCAACCATCGTATCATCCTATGGAAAAAGGATTGCATCATCTTTCGAAAGCCACCGACACCGCGTCATCCGAATCCTTGTCGAAGTCCGCCACCGAGTCAGCAGTCTCCCGCTCCTGCAAGTCCACCAAGTCCGGCAAAGTGTCAGGCCACTCCTCCTCCAAGTCCGCAAAGTGTCGGGCCACTCCTCCTCCTCCAAGTCCGCCACAGCGTCAGACGTCCACTCCTCCTCCAAGTCCGGCACAACCTCAGGCCACTCCTCCTCCAAGTCCGGACAGCTTGCCAGTGACCCTCCTCCTCGTCCAACTCAGCCCGTCGGCCGGCGTCTCCGCCGCCTCGGCAATTGGCAGAAGAGACACCCCGCAGCTATGGTGCGTGGCAATGCAGTCGAGGTAGTACAGGGAAGTACAAAGGAGGCAAGCGATATAAATATGGTCCAAGCCTCACGCCTCTTCCGCAGAGGTCTTATGACAGGTCCGAGGAGGAAATCGCAGCCATATCGAAGTCCGAGGTGGAAGCCCATTTTGCACCTAAACCGCCACCGCCGCCAAGGGAGAAAGTGCACGAGGAAGCGATTGACCACTTCATTCGTATGGCTCAACCACCAGCTCCCAAGCTCGCTTGACACGGACTATGAGCGCCACATCGGGAAGTTAAATCGAGCACGTCTACGTAAGGAGGCGAAGCTCGGGATCGAGCAAACAATAAGCAGCTGTCAAAAATGCGGAAAACCATTCCCAATTTGGGAGAACAGTAGCGTAATCGATCCCTCGCTTGTTGTGCCAACAACACGTGATAATCTGTGGCCCCAATATTATTGTGGGCAAACAGTTTACGTTCTGACGTGGGCAATGTGGTAATAACGGAGGACCATATAATGCAGGTGAAGTTCTCAAAATCACTGTTGGACAACTCCTCGAGATCGAGCCCATGCCTGTGCTTAGAGAGGATGAAATAAAACGGAAATATGTCCGGGGCCAACCTTTGGTCGAGCAGGACAAGGTCAAGAACCTCCCAAGCGAGAATGTATGAATTGCATCAATGGTACATGAACATTACCAAGATTTCGATCGATTGTCCCTCATGGTGAATGTCAAGGAGGAGCATTACTTCCATGAGAAAGCTGTGTCCGTTGAGTATTCTCGAACTGTTTCAGTTATACAATCAAGACGCACTCGACAAATCTATCGCCGGTTGCTATTATACGTAAGTGATTTCTTTTCTGTAATTTAAGTCTCAAGCTAGCTGTCTGATCCTTTTGATCAATCATTACCTGTAATTATCCTCACTATATTCTTTTACGTGGAATTATATGCGGGATGAAGATATATGAAATGAGAAAAGGTGGACCAGCTTTGGCATTGGGTTCATTGACCCAAACACCGTTAATGAATACACATGGAAACTAAATCCACGTTATCAAAAGGACGAGAGGACAACATGCTAGAGTTCTTGAAGCGCCTCAAATACAATGAAGATATACTATTTCCTTACAACTTCCAAAGTGAGTCACACTGTCTTGTACTACAAATTCTCTGTTTTTGCCTACTAGCTAGCTACATGTTTTTGCTTTACATATGCCCGCTTAATTAAGACATGCAAACGTGTGTGCATGCAGATTTCAACGGGTCTTGTGTATCATTAAAGTTGACGCCGAACAGTTGGAAATAATCGGACTCACTACTCAAAGAAAAACTGACTATAACATCTTGTTTGGGATAGTCAGCAGGTAATTTCAATCATTATTAACTATATATCTCGGCCTATTTAGTTCGTCATTTTTCATGATATGAACTATTTAATAACCCCTTTATTCATTTTCTTTGCCGGCGGGCAGGGCTTGGGCAAGGTTCATCAGCGTGACCCTAGGAGAATGGAAACAAAAGCTTAAATGGTTTCGACCCAAGGTAAGTAATTATAGTACTAGCTAGCTAGCTAGCTGCCATCTCTTTAATTATCATGCTTGATTAATTATTATCTGATCAAATTCCATTCTCGTAAAGGCCCTGAAGCGGTAGCGAGGACTGATCTGTGTGCATTCTGCGTTTGCGAGAACATTCGCATGATGGCGTCCGAAAGGAGCAGATCTCAAAGACAGGAATGGGTACGCTTGTCAAAACACTATTCACAATTTTTACACCATTATCGATATCTAGTCACACAACTAATACACATGCATATTGATCTCCTTCTTAACAGTTCCGCGAGAGGTGCGGAGAAGCTCCTAGAAAGCGAGCGCCAGAGAAGCACTTCAAGAGGAAATAAGCGGGATTTTTGCTCGACCAGGTCATAAATCGAAGGGAGAATACTATTACCCGCTACCGCCCCTATCGTGCTCGAAGGCACCAATTAGGCTAATGCCACTGGCTCAGAGAAGGCAACATGCATATGTAGGAGAAATTGTATATAGCTATACATGTGTGTATGTGTGAATTAATTAATATGATGGTTTGTGAGACATTGATGATATATATATATATGCATGATTGGTTCTACTAGAAATTCTATTTACATATATATATATATATATATATATATATATATATATATATATATATATATATATATATGCATAATAACGTGTACAATGTGTAGTATCGTAAAATACCAGCAAGCGAAAAAGAATTAAATTGATAACACAAATTTAATTGAAAATAAAAAATAAAACAAAAACCCACAAACATTTATTACGGTTGGTGTTACCAACCGGTACTAAAGGGCTCCGGCCCCGAGCTGCCTCGTGCCACGTGGTTGGCCTTTAGCACCGTTCGTCTTTGAACCGGTACTAAAGGGGGGGGGGGCTTTAGTGACCACACTTTAGTGCCGGTTGTGGAACCGGCACTAAAGGGCCTTACGAACCGTTGCTATTGCCCGGTTCTGCACTAGTGAGAGGAGGTTGTTGGGGAATGTAGCATGCAATTTCAAAAAAATTCCTACGCTCACGCAAGATCTATCTAGGAGATGCATAGCAACGAGAGGGGGAGAGTGTGTCCACGTACCCTTGTAGACCGAAAGTGGAAGCATTAGATTAACGCGGTTGATGTAGTCGACCGTCTTCACGATCCAACCGATCCAAGTACCGAACGTACGACACCTCCATGTTTAGCACACGTTCAGCTCAATGACGTCCCTTGAACTCTTGATCCAGTAGAGGGTCGAGGGAGAGTTCCATCAGCACGACGGCGTGGTGACGGTGTTGGTGATGTGATCCATGCTATGACTGGAGGAGTAAACTGTGGAGGGGGGGGGGGCACCGCACACGGCTGAGAGAACAATTGATGTGCCTTTGGGGTTCCCCCCGCCCCCGTATATAAAGGAGGGGAGGAGGAGGCCATGGCCGTGAGGGCGCGCCATGGGGAGTCCTACTTGGACTCCTAGTCCAAGTAGGATTCGCCGCCCCGTCCCTTTCCTTTCTCCATCGGAGGGAAAAGGAAGGAGAGGGAGAGGGAAAGGGGGGCACCGCCCCCTCCCCTTAGTCCAATTCGGACTGCCAGAGGGGCGGCCACCCTTCACTAGTAGAAAAACACCTATTAGTCCTGGTTCGTAGGGCCTTTAGTCAGTTCATGAACCGGGACTAATGGGTCGTTACAAATACCTCCACCCATTAGTCCGGTTCAAACACGAATCGGGACAGATGTCTCCACGTGGCCGGTCCGGCCGAGCCCGGTCGAGGCCTTTGGTCCCGGTTGGTGGCACCAACCGAGACCAAAAGTCCATGTTTTTTAGAAAAGTGGCTGCTTTAGGGGTTTTGGGGGTTATTTTTAGGTTGTTATTAGCTAGCTAATAGAGAGAAGTGTCCTCTCTTATATCTTCGTCCTTGGTTTATCAACGCTGCTGCTATGTTCATTTCACCCGCTGATATAACATGCTCATGCATGCTCGCATCATACATCATCATATATAATAACAAGTCCTACTAATCATGCATCATCATACAACTTCTACTCGTTATTAATAATAAGTCATACGATCATCATCCTCATAGTCATCGAACCCAACCCTACATAATTGTTCTAAGCACATGATCATCGATGTCGAGTAGGACCTAATTAAACACCCTTAAGGTAAAATAGCATAAAACAATATAGACCCTGACTCTCCATTATGAAGAATGGAGATCATCATCTCCAATTCTTGCGCTTCGCTTCCTTTTTTCTTCCAAGAAGCTCCTTACGACTGTCCATACATTTTTTCCATTCTTTGATTGTCATGTCTCCACTTCTTTTAGAAATCGGTATGGACAGCTTGAGATTCAGAGGATGACCTGGATATATGTTCAAAACATGAAGGCTGCCATTCTCATACATCAAATGAGGCACACAATCCTCTGGGATTCTCTGTTGAAAAACATAGTAATAACTTCGTAGTTAGCAATGATGTACTAGTTTTAGAAGTATGCAAAAAGATGCACGGATGTCGTAATAGTAAAAAATATTACCAAGGTATCTCCATGGTAGTTACCGTAGTTCAACACGTGCACTAGTGGCACGTATTGACTATAATGTTGAGGAGTTCGATTGTAGACATTGTAATTCTCAAGATCAGTACAAAATGCGATCAGATGATTTTCTCCTTATAAGTTAATTCGAGACCATCGGTGTAGTGGGTTTTGTCTACCATCTTCCGCACATTCTTTGAACAATCAAAATAAGCTGTCAATGGAAATAAGCTGTCAACTATTTTGAAATAAACAATATAAATTACTTAATAACTATGTTAAGCTCACATGGGGGAAGAATTGGAGGTGTATCCACAAGGACCCAAATCGAAGGTCTCTCTTCCTCGATTGTAGGATCACCAAGATCCATGGTGACAAGCATACCCTCATCAAGACCATACATCTTGCAATGTGCTTCCCAATTTTTGCAACCAAAATGGGTTACACTCTGAGCATTGTATAGCTTTACTTGAAAATCCACACCATGATGGGTACTTAGGATAATTTTTTGGTTTCAAAACTTTCATGGTCTTCAAAACCCATCCTCTCCAAGATATAGCGTCTTGCAAAGCATGGGATAAGCTAGTCGAATTGGAAAAGATGAAAAATATTGTCATGATTAAAATAGTTGAAGTCATGATTAATTACGAAAAAACTATTGTCGCTGCTAAGGCATCAGTATGAACATCGAATCTCTCGTCGAGCTTAATGCTGAAGCGCCGATCTTCGTCCAGCTCAATGAACCTGTCATGAGATACCTCGGTCGCCGTGGCACCAAGACTTCGGCGGTTTTCGTCGTCCGAGTACGACATTTCCGGCCTATATTCATAATTCAAATGAAGGAGAACTTATCCAATATGAGCATTCAATAAGCAAAACCAAATCATAAAAATAAGCAAAACCAAATCATAAAATAAAGTAGTATTCAAATTAGCATGCATTCAATAATTATAGGAAAAAGTACATCATCTCTTGGTGTTCGTACATCGTCGAATATTATCACTAGTATAGCATCAGTAATACAACTAGAACCGTAGCGCCTGACGGGTATCGACGAGGCGGTGGACACTCAAAGATAAGGAACCATCACAGGATCATAGCTCCAGTGAGATCCCTGAAGAAACTGCCGGTATTGTCGAACTTGCCCTCCAATGCAACCATGTAGCGACGGACGTGCTTCGTCCTCCTCGCCGACACGCGACGTACCACCTCCGGTGTCCAGGAAGCCTCGGCACCGTCACAGCCCACGCGACCGCCACCAAACAAGGATCAGGTCAACAATGGGCTGCCTCCTCACCAACCCACGTCCCCGGAAGGTAGCACCTCCCAATACCAGCCAAGTGGAGCCCAGTCCCGAACATGGCCTGATCAAGCAAGCCTCCACCACGAAGTCTTCAGCGAGGATGCGGGATAGGCATCGCCGACGTCGACGCGGGAACTACTTTTATATATAGTTAAATAAAGTAGTTTTATTAATTAAATCAACTATCTAGTTAAAGTACTATACTAAGCATTTACTATAAATAAATAAAGTAGTACTGACTATAAATAAATAAAGTAGCACTTACTATAAATAAATAAATAAAGTAGCACTTACTACAAACTACTTCTATATATAGTTAAATAAAGTAGTTTTATTAATTAAATCAACTATCTAGTTCAACTATACTAAGCACTTATTACTATAAATAAATAAAAGTAGTACTTACTAAAAACAAAGTAGCACTTAATATATAGTACTTACTAAAAATAAACTAGTATTTTTCTAACTAACTCATATTTTTCTAACTAACTATATTACCAAAAAAATCTAAATAAAATAGTAATTATATTTTTCTAACTAGCTAGTTCAATTATAGTACTTTACTAACACAATCTAAATATCACCAAACATACTATGAACAAATTAATAGAAAAAAATCTATTAACTAAACACTTACTAATTCAACTAAGCACTTACTAATTCAACTAATTAAGCACTTATTAATTTTCTTACTAATTTAACTAAGCACTTACTAATTAGGTCTAACATTAATATATCTAATTCATCTACAATAAAAAATATAAAAACTAACTCATCTAATTATCATTAATTAATATCTAGCTAATTCATCTAACATTTGACATTAATATCTAATTTTTCTATCTAATTTATCTAACATTTAACATTAATCTAACATTCTTATCTAGGTAATTCATCTAATTTGACATGCATTAATCTAATTCATTTAGCTAGCTAAAACTTTGACCTTAATCTAAAAACAGAAAGCGGAAATACGGGCGGGCGACGACGGCCGGGCGGCGTATGAAGCGGCGACGTGACGGGCGGAGGCGCGAGACAGCGATGACGGGACGCCGACGACGGACGGGTGTCGAGGGCAGCGATGGCGCGTGGCGGGCGGCGATGGGCGACAGCGCAGGACGGGCGGCAGCGGGACGAAGCGGGGCGACGACGGGACGGCGGCGACGGCGTCCGGGCGGGAGGGGCGGCGGCGGCCGGGCGGGTCGGACAGCGGCGTGGCGTCGGGAGATCGAGGAGGAGGAGATCGAATCGGGATGCGGTTCTGAAATTTTCCTTATATAGCAAAGTCTTTGGTCCAGGTTCGTGGCTCCAACGGGACCAATGCACTTTAGTCCCGGTTGGTAGCACCAACCGGGACCAAAGGCGTTTTTTCAGCAGCCCAAAGGGCGGAAAGCAGAGCTTTGGTCGGTTGGTGCCACTAACCGGGACTAAAGTGAGCATTGGTCCCGTTGGAGCCACGAATCCGACCAATGGCCGTTGTCGGCACGGTGCGGTACGTAAAGTTTAGTCCCACCTCGCTAGCTGAGAGGGGCGCTGAGTGGTTTATAAGCCCCACCGCCGCTCCCTCTCGAGCTCCTCTCCACCGCAGCTTACGGGCCTACTTACTACTGCTTTGCACGATGGTCCTAATGGGCCACCAAGGCTGAATCCTGGCCCATGGTGGGTTTCTAGTCGTATCCAGGCCATGGGGGCCCAGTAGGAGGCACTTTTTTCTTTACTTATTTATTTTATGCAGCTGTTTTTTAGTCCCACCTGCATGGCGAGAGGCACTCGCACTGTTTATAAGCCCCGAGTGCAGAGACGATGAAGAAGAGGCTCAATGCTCACCAAGCGTTGGTTCGCTTCAAGCCTTGAGGAATAGGGTAGACTGCACGGAGCTATGTGCGGTGCAGTTTACACTATTCGAACGGCTTGAAGCGTAATTAACTAGCATTGCGCCTCTTTTATTTTTAATGACTTATTACCACACAGAAATAAATAGAAAAAATAAATATAGCAGAAAAGAAAAAAACTATATAAAAACTACTCAGAAATAAATAGAAGAAAAAATAGTTGTGATTAACTTTACTAAAAAATGAGCATAGATGCTTATTTTTAATGACTTTACAACTCAGAAATAAAAAGAAAAAAAAATAAATATAGCACAAAAGAAAAAACTATATAAAAAACTATTCAGAAATAAATAGAAGAAAAAATAGTTGTGATTAACTTTACTAAAAAATGAGCATAGATGCTTATTTTTAATGACTTATTACAATTCAAAAATAAATAGAAAAAAAAAGTTGTGATTAACTTTACTAAAAAATGAGCATAGATGCTTATTTTAATGACTTATTACAACTCAGAAATAAAAAGAAAAAAATAAATATAGCAGAAAAGAAAAATAACTATATAAAAAACTACTCAGAAATGAGCATAGATGCGCTTATAGAGAAAATTCAACCTAAATTCATAATAAATTTCTACTAACCCGGAGAAATTCAGTATGAATTTACGTTAAATTCTCGTATAAGGGCATCTATTTTCATTTTGAGAGGAGCTCAACATGGCAGAGAGGAGGGGCTTATAAACAGGTCTGGTCCCTTGGTTGGCGAGGTGGGACTAAACTCGTCATAACGAGGACCAACCCTTTAGTCCTGGTTGGTGCCATCAACCGGTACTAATGGTCACCCTTTGGTCCGGTTTCAGGCCACCAACCGGGACCAATGTTGGTGGGCCAGGGAGGCGAAATAATGGTCCCGGTTCGTCCACCAACCGGGACCAATATGTCCAGACGAACCAGTACCAATGGCCCACGTGGTCTGTGGCCCTCGGGCTCATTTAACCGGTCCAATGCTCCCATTGGTCCCGGTTCGGATTGAACCGGACTAATGGGCTGGACCGGCCTAGACCATTGGCCCTTTTCTACTAGTGCTTGCGGCCCTCCTCTCTCTTCACTAAGGCCCACTATGGCCCAATATTTCCCCCGGGGGGTTCCGGTAACCCCTCGGTACTCCGGTAAAATACCCGAATCACTCAGAATCATTCTGATATCCGAATACAACCTTACAATATATGAATATTTACCTCTCGACCATTTCGAGACTCCTCATCATGTCCGTGATCTCATCTGGGAATCCGAACAAACTTCGGTCACCAAAACACACAACTCATAATACAAATCGTCATCGAACGTTAAGCGTGTGGACCCTACAGGTTCGAGAACTATGTAGACATGACCGAGACACATCTCCGGTCAATAACCAATAGCGGAACCTAGATGCTCATATTGGCTCCTACATATTCTACGAAGATCTTAATTGGTCAAACCGCATAACAACGTACGTCATTCCCTTTGTCATTGGTATGTTACTTGCCCGAGATTCGATCGTCGGTATCATCATACCTAGTCTAATTTCGTTACCGGCAAGTCTCTTTACTCGTTTTGTAATGCATCATCCAGTAACTAAATCATTAGTCACATTGCTTGCAGGGCTTATAGTGATGTGCATTACCGAGAGGGCCCAGAGATACCTCTTCGATACACGGAGTGACAAATCCTAATCTTAACAATCGTTATGCTAAGCCAACGGATGGGTCTTGTCCATCATATGATTCTCCTAATGATGTGATCCCGTTCATCAAATGACAACACATGTCCATGGTCAGGAAACTTAACCATCTTTGATGAATGAGCTAGCACTACTAGGGAAAACCTTATACACAACAGCTTACCAGTAGCGTGGGGTAATGGGTCTAACGTCCCGGCGCTACTACAAAGTGGTTCTCGTCGTGCCTTCAGAATAAGCCATAGTAGTAGTGTGGGGGTATAAAAACCGCGGTACTACTAAGTTGATAGTAATAACATGGATATGCAACCCTGCACTGCTATTATAAATAAATAGGATCAGCTGGTCAAACCACTTAATAGTAACGTGTGATCCTAAAACCGCGCTACCACCGTGAAATTAGTGGTAGCGCGGTTCACCGGCATGCGCTACAAGTAAGCGCACCACACCTCCTCTCTCCCTTATCCCCCTCTCTCTCGTCACGTTCTCTCTCCCTCCCCTACCTTCCTCGACTCTGATCCAGATCCAGGGCCATGATGCGCCCTCTTCCCCATCGCCGCCCGCCACCATCCCCACACTTTCTCTCCCTTGGCCATGGATCCATCTCTTCCATGGCCGCCTCCCACACCGTCTCCTCCTTCCCCCATCTCATCACTAGGGAAGACAAGGCAAGCGGGAGGGAAATCGACCGTGTAGATCAGATCTATCCGCCACGAAATCGGCGAAGATGGCCCAGTGGATGGAGCGGACCTGCAAATCGTCAAGCCAAGGTAGTCTTCCTTGATTTTCTTGACCATCTTGGATTACCTTTCCTGATTTCCTTGATTCCTCACACATAAGGCAGCATGGCTCCATCCTTGTTCTCTTCTCCACAGGGGTCACGCACAGGGCACCACCTACAAGTGAAGAGAAGACCACCTCTCCTTCGGGTCTGCTTCTTCCTACTATTCAAGGTCCGTCTCTCCCTCTCATACTCTGCCTGAATTAATGACGTTAGGTGTCACAACCAAACTGAAACTTTTTATCTTCAGAGAGGAGAAAACTGAATCTTTAATTAGGTTAGCTTGCACCTGGTGCTGCTATATTATTTCTCTTGTTCTTGTGTGTGACAATATCACTCTAGTAAGTATGATTTCCTGCACATTCTGATTATTCACCATTCTCATCTAGGAGTAATATGTTAAGCAAACACATGGCTGCACGACACTATGCTATAAGCCGTTCATTTCCATCTCGAAGACTCCAAGTGATGGCTCTGCAGTTAGATGTATTTAGTAGTTTGGCTAATGTGGTCTCATACCTGAATTATGCATCATGTCTACTTCCCTTTTGTAATCAACATAGTTGGGTTCAAGATTTCACAGACCTGAATTGTCACCAAAAAGCACCTATCAATTACATGTAGTAGCTTAGGAAAATCCTCTTAAAAGTTGTTGAGGTTCAGCGTTAGTCTGATGTCGCTGGATTACCATGTGACTGCAGTTACTGTACACGTTTTAATTATGTTGCTAATCTTTTTCATAATATTTCTCAAAGCAACTTGATGGAACCTGAACCTTCATGACTGCAGGGACCACTGTTATTATTGGTGGACTTGATGTGGCGATGTTAGGAGCTCGTTGCAATGTTGTCATTGTCATGGTTCTCAATTTAGCTGCTACTCCTCTTGAGCTAAGATAAACACACACTCAACATTAAAAATAGTGAATCAAATTCCATTTTGTGGATTCATTTATAAGAGTAGTTGATGGTTCCGTGTCAAGCTTTATATCTAGTAATAGTTATAAATTTATCTATAAGAATAGTTGATGGTTCTAGCAGCGGGTGGTCGGAGGCAGCAGCGGCGGCGGCGGTAGGGGAGGAGGAGGCCGGGTGGGAGGTTCGGCCAAGTGGGATGGTCGTGCAGGCCAGGAACAGGGGGGCTGACGGCACCGCCATGGGGGTGTTTCCCATGCCGCCATCGTCGCCGCGTGCATTCTCTTGCTGCCCTCGAATTGATGTCCTACAACTGCAATCAATAAGCAGTTAGCATCATCTAGGTGTTTTGATCATGTGTGCCTGGTTATTGTTTCAGTCAGTGTGCCACGCACCGGACAAGCAGGTCAAGAGCAGGGTCCACTTCAAGGTATGTACCAACACTCTTCTACCTGGCGCGACAATAGCTTTTTCAGTTTGTCCAACACCATACCCTACACTGCTGTCAACAGAGACTACTCCTTGGGGATAAAGGGTATACAAAATTCATCTATTCATCAACAATGTCTCGGTAGTTACTTGCCGCTGCTGCTAAAAAACTTAATGTGTGTTTAGCTTTCAGTTTTTACTTCTACTTCAAAGAGAGGAAGATCGTAATAAAACATTGGCTGATCTTTAACCATTATTCTTAGAGTAAACCAGAGCAGTATTCGATGATATATTGTGAGTCACTCGAAATGTATACTGTTTTTTTCTTCAGGATATGGATGACTATCTGAAGGGATGCAGGTTTCTTCCGAAACTTAACAACGAGATACTAGGTGAAAGAAATGCTCCCTAGAAGGAAAAGTTGAGCAGCCTAGAGAATTTAGTACTTATCAGGGTAAGGTTGAGAAAGCCTGAAATCTCATTTTGATCCATATTCAAAGATTACATGGTAGCATGTATACTTGAAGTTGGCATGGAATATCAAAATTCAAAATAGACTTAGCCTATTCCATGTTTTGAAAAGCAGTGGGAATCGATTTTTGGAAGTCCTTGGTTGTCCATTTACCTATCCATGCAACAATAAATGTTGAACAAAATGTTAACTTTCAAATATTTCAAGCATATGTAGCTCAAATACACAAGTATTAATTTCTTGTATGCACCAAAACAACAAGATTGCATGAACACATATAGCTAGGGTATGCATTTAGTAGGTGTCTTTCTGTTCCAAAGATTCATAATAGATTAAAAGAGACTGATAAATGAAGAAAATACCATACTGGGTCTGCACAAGGATGCGAACTAACACATTTTCACTTTCTCGACGTGGGCGTAGGGTGATGTCTACTACACAACCTTCTTCTTGTAGAGTTGTTGGGCCTCCAAGTGCCTTGTGGGCAGCCCGGGACTCTCCTGGCCCAACTCTTTTACCGGGGGCTTCTTTTGGTCCAGAAAAAAACATCAAAAATTGGCACGTCAATTGGACTCCGTTTGGTATTCCTTTTCGTGAGAACTCAAAAACAAGGAAAAAAAGCGGCCTTTGGGCTCTAGGTTAATAGGTTAGTCTCAAAAATCATTAAAATATCATATAAATGCATATAAAACATCTAAGATGGATAATATAATAGCATGAATACTTCATAAATTATAGATACCTTGGAGACGTATCATAGGGGTGATCGACGCGGACTACCGAGACCCGGTGGGCATCGTGCTCTTCAACCACTCGGAGACGGACTTCGCCATGAAGCCCGGCGACCGCGTCACACAGATGATTGTCCAGGTGATTGTGACGCCGGAGGTCGCCGAGGTGGAGGCATTGACGCCACCGTTCGGAGGTCGTCGAGGTGGAGGACCTCGACACCACTGTTTGGAGGTTGCCGAGGTGAAGGACCTCGATGCCTTGGTAGATTTTCTGTATCATATCATGAGGACAACTGTCACATTGTGCCAATATATGTGTAGCCTTGACAGGTGTCAAGTGTTGTTACCATTGATGATTTGAGTTACAATTAATGTTCTTCACAATACGCTCCAAAATCCTATCTGAGTGTTGGATTTGAGTTGCTTGCCTAGACTATTTTCTGTACTGCAGCATTTTATGTTTTTATTTTTTTAATCCCTAATTAGTTACTAGTAGCGTGGGAAAAAATGTATGCTACTAGTATTTAGATTACACTACTGCAGGATGCTGTTAACGTGACACTACGATCAGAGACCCTTCGACGAAACTATGCGCGATGACATAATCGCAAACAATGGTGTAAAAAAACCGTCAAAAAGGTGTAAAACGTTTCCGATGGAGAATGCATCAAACACGGTTCAGATTTTAGTTGCGTGTGTGATGCAGGGCATACGGTTCAATTCAATCAACCGTTTGCGATGAGGAGGAACAAAAGAAATAGGAAGACAGATGAAGGTGTGTGGGATGTACAGCATACAGTTCACTTGGACGAACTGTTTGTGATTAGGCAACACAAAAGAAACGGTCATCCAGATCAAGGTGTGTGCAATGTACAGCATATGGTTCACTCGGATGAACTGTTTGCGTTGAGACATGGGAACAGAAACGGTTCAACTTAACAAGATATGTGTGATACGCGGCAAACAGGTCTGTAATCAGAAAAGTGTGCAAAGACCGATAATAACATAGACGATTGCTTCTAATAAGACGTATGTGATATGCCGTGTCTACACAACATCTATTGGCCATTGGGGGACGGGCGATCATCCAGATACACCATAAGGATGCGAAGAGGCATCCTATATCAGCAAGGACTAGCTGTTCCACTAGTAGCTCATGTAAGAGAACTCTCAAGTTAAGTGTGCTTAGGCTGGAGCAGCCATCAGATGGGTGACTCGATGGGAAGTTCTGTTGATGTTAAATTAGCTGATAGGATGGGTCGTATTTGTCAAATTAAATGACTGATACGACTCATCCCATGAGTTAATTTAACCTCGAGGTCCTTGTTTTTTTAACACATGTTAAAGAAGGTCTATGCATTACTTTTTGACAATGTACGATACGTGGCATACAGTTGATCCATCCGACCTGTTTGTGATGGAGTAAGTCGTGTGTGTTGTGGGCAAACGCTTGCTAGTATTCAACCGTTTGCGATTGATGAATTCATCACCGAGGGGTTCCCTAGTGTGGTCCGTGTTCATCTGATGATGGTCTACTTCTTGTGCTAGCTCGATATTCCTTCTATGCTAAGTTTTGGCGTTTTATGAACACGCCACTGTTTCCCGCCATTTTCTCACCTGTTTCCACCCACCCAGCGATATTGCGCATAAACCTAGGCGGCATGCATCGCACGGAGGTGACAAGCGCAGCCTGTAGCACATCCACTTTTTCCAAGCATGCCAACCCACCAAAGCGCCGCCTCTGCCATCAACCTCGTCGACGAGGAAAACGAGGAGGCGCCCCGGCCCGTCGAGGCCGAGGCACTCCCCAGCAACGCGATGGACAACACCGTGATGCGCGTCATTGCCAGGGTTGAGTAGACCTTTGGCGCATGGCGCTTGAGCGCCGCGGATCAAGATAGGCATGTCAGCGCCGACAGGCTGAAGCTCGCAGCACAACATGATCGATGGCGCGCCGTAGAGCAAGCTAGGCGCGTCCGCGCCGATAAGTTGCGGCTAGCCGCACGGCGAGACCGTTGTAGTGCCGCAGAGCGAGAGGCGCGGCACGCCGCATAGCAACAGCGGATCCATCGGCGCTTGTCTGCTATCGACACGGCGTCGCAACTGGGTACACGTCCCGTTAGTACCCCCATTCCTCGCCAGGAGTGGGCAGAGGCCCTCAGCATCATACTTGCACCAGAAGCCAGCCACGCCGTACTTGCACCGGATGCCCGCCGCGCTGTTCGCATGGGTGCCGCCGTTCGCCTTATCCGCGGCCTGCTGGATGCCAACGCGCTGGTCCGTAGGCTTGACCGCCTCCTTGGCCCAGGTGTCCACCTGGGCGCAGTAGAGGAACATGGACGTCGTATCCTCGAGCTGGTGATCTCTGATGAAATAGCCAAGTTGGAGCTCGAGATCGTGCTCCAGATGTACTGCGAGTGTGTCGACCGCTTGGACGAATGCCTGCACGAGTTCAAACAGAGCCAAGAGCTACTGTAGGCAAGTGCTGCTGGTCATGGTCTCATGGACGCGTTTTATTTTGTTTAGTCGTTTCGACGTGGATAGCTATGTATTCACAGCCATCATAGTATTGCTCTATTTATTCCTCTGTTTCAATGTGTGTACTCTGTTTTTCATTCTTATATGTTCTGTTTCAATATGTGTATATACGCTTTTCATTCTGTATATGTGGATGATAATAGCAAGATTCAAATTAGTAGGAGGATCTAGAAGAGGAGGTTGTCGTCCTCCAGTGGCGGGGGTGGCGGGGGGCGGCGACGGCGACATCTCGTCCTACTCACAGCTCACGGCCGACGCCACAGTATGTACTGGAGTGACCAAAAGTGACATATGCAGTATCCGCGAGTGAGATTGTAGCCCCAGCCTCAGTTTTCCTTTCGGTGGGAGGAAGCTCACGATAAAGTGAGGGAAGAAAGCCCACTATGTCTTGCCGTTAGTTTTCCCAGGGTCGTATAAAAGATGTGCATTTTCCTCAAAAAAAAGGTGTGTATTTGTTTTAGAAAATAATGTGCATTTTTTGAGACAAAGTGTGCATTTTTAAATATTATAAAATTTACCATCGTCTAACTATTGTTTTGGGTGTATTTTTTGGAAGCATGTTTTCTTTTAGTCTACTTGTATGGATGGCAAAAATGGCATTATAAAAAATCACAAAATTCAAGTTCACCATCACAAGCATGATTTGTTCCATCCAAAATTATTCATTTCAAGTTTTTGGAAACATGTACTATATGGGAAAACATTTTTGAGGTTTTATCATCCATGTTATATAGTTCATTCAACAAAATTGTTCATCTCGATCACAAGAATTGTTCTCATCCCCTATGAGAAAGTGCATGCTCAGACACGCGTCAACGGACACGACGACAATCGTCGGTTGACTCTGCACCAAACTTGACTCCTGACATTGTGGCAATGTTGTGGAGGCAACCTCTTCTGTGGTATCTGCACGACACATTCTTTGTTGTCCTTGCATCTTCATCCCCTCATCAACTAGTTCATTTCCCATCTCTCACTAAACGAATCAAATCTTCCCTATGGCTCTTCTTAGATCTCGGCTCTACCACCTCCGCCGCAAGCTCAGCTCTCCCACGCAACCACATCTGGCTCGGCCGCGAATCTTTGCGCCACACGCGCCACCTCTGCTGCCAGGTGGGGTCACAGTTGTTGCTGTCATGATCTTTCTCTTTCTCTATTTCCTACCCTCTAGCACACACATGTACGTGACAAGGGTGCATGGCATGCTCTGCACTATGGTTCGACACACCGGCGAGGCTCCGGAGCCGGCAAGCCACATCGGGGGCTGGCTCGCCTGAACCCGACATGGCCGGAGGCACAACGGGTCCATGTCTTCCTCTTCCCACCCGCATCTCCTCCAATCTTCGTCACGGTTGTGCCCCTCGCCAATTACGTCGTCACCTTAGCTTCTCCCTCTTCTCACACGGGGGGTCACAAGGAATAAGGTCTGCACAACATACCAAATATTTCCCCCGGGGGTTCCGGTAATCCCTTGGTACTTTGGTAAAATAACCGAATCACTCGGAATCATTCCGGTGTTCAAATACAACCTTTCAATATATGAATCTTTACCTCTAGACCATTTCGAGACTCCTCATCATGTCCGTGATCTCATAGGGGAATCCGAACAAACTTCGGTCACCAAAACACACAACTCATAATACAAATCGTCATCGAACGTTAAGCGTGCGGACCCTACGGGTTCGAGAACTATGTAGACATGACCGAGACACATCACCGATCAATAACCAATAGCGGAACCTGGATGCTCATATTGGCTCCTAGATTTTTATTGGTCAAACCGCATAAGAACATACGTCATTCCCTTTGTCATTGGTATGTTACTTGCCCGAGATCTGATCGTCGGTATCATCATACCTAGTTCAATCTCGTTACCGGCAAGTCCCTTTACTCGTTTTGTAATGCATCATCCCGTAACTAAATCATTAGTCACATTGCTTGCAGGGCTTATAGTGATGTGCATTACCGAGAGGGCCCAGAGATACCTCTCCGATACTCGGAGTGACAAATCCTAATCTTGATCTATGTCAACCCAACAAACATCTTCCGAGACACCTGTAGAGCATTTTTATAATCACCCAGTTATGTTGTGACATTTGATAGCACACAAGGTGTTCCTCCGGTATTTGGGAGTTGCATAATCTCATAGTCAAAGCAATATGTATAAGTCATGAAGAAAGCAATAACAATAAAACTTAACAATCATTATGCTAAGCCAATGGATGGGTCTTGTCCATCATATCATTCTCCTAATGATGTGATCCCTTTCATCAAATGACAAAACATGTCCATGGTCAGGAAACTTAACCATCTTTGATGAATGAGCTAGCACTACTAGGGAAAACCTTATACACAGCAGCTTACCAGTAGCATGGGGTAATGGGTCTAACGTCCCAGCGCTACTACTAAGTGGTTCTCATCATGCCTTCAGGATAAGCCATAGTAGTAGCATGGGGTATAAAAACTGCACAACTACTAAGTTGGTAGTAGTAGCGCGCATATGCAACCCCGCGCTGTTACTATAAATAAACAGGATCAGCTGGCCAGAGCAGTTAATAGTAGCGTGGGATCCTAAGACCGCGCTACCACTGTGAACTTACTGGTAGCGCGGTTCACCGGCATGCGCTACAACTAAGCGCACCACACCTCCTCTCTCCCTTATCCCCCTCTCTCTCGTCAGGTTCTCTCTCCCTGTCCTACCTCCCTCGACTCTGATCCAGATCCTGGGCCATGGTGCGCCCTCTTCCCCATCGCCGCCCGCCACCATCCCCACATTTTCTCTCACTTGGCCATGGATCCATCTCTTCCATGGCCGCCTCCCACACCGTCTCCTCCTTCCCCCATCTCATCACTAGGGAAGACAAGGCAAGCGGGAGGGAAATCGACCGTCTAGGTTAGATCTATCCGCCGCGACATCGGCGGAGATGGCCCAGTGGATGGAGCGGACCCGCAAATCGTCAAGCAAAGGTAGTCTTCCTTGATTTCCTTGACCATCTTGGATTACCTTTCCTGATTTCCTTGATCCCTCACACATAGGGTAGGAGGACTCCATCCTTGTTCTCTTCTCCACAGGGGTCACGCACAGGGCACCACCTACAAGTGAAGAGAAGACCACCTCTCCTTCGGGTCTGCTTCTTCCTACTCTTCAAGGTCCCTCTCTCCCTCTCATACTCTGCCTGAATTAATGACGTTAGGTGTCACAACCAAACTGAAACTTTTTGTCTTCAGAGAGGAGAAAATTGAATCTTTAATTAGGTTAGGTTGCACTTGCTGCTGCTATTTTATTTCTCTTGTTCTTGTGTATGACAAGATCGCTCTAGTAAGTATGATTTCCTGCACATTCTGATTATTCACCATTCTCATGTAGGAGTAATATGTTAAGCAAACACACGGCTGCATGGCACTATGCTATAAGCCGTTCATTCCCATCTCGAAGACTCCAAGTGATGGCTCTGCAGTTAGATGTATTTAGTAGTTTGGCTAATGTGGTCTCATACC
Organism: Aegilops bicornis; assembly: GCA_021605145.1. Lineage (NCBI taxonomy): Eukaryota > Viridiplantae > Streptophyta > Magnoliopsida > Poales > Poaceae > Aegilops > Aegilops bicornis. The sequence continues at coordinate 363,073 of CM038674.1, forward strand.
TGAATTGTGTGTCCTGTCTACTTGCCCTTTTGTAATCAACATAGTTGGGTTCAAGATTTCACATACCTGAATTGTCACCAAAAAGCACCTATTAATTACATGTAGTAGCTTAGGAAAATCCTCTTAAAAGTTGATGAGGTTCAGCGTTAGTCTGATGGAGCTGGTTTATCATGTGACTGCAGTTGTTGTACACGTTTTAATTATGTTGCTAGTCTTTTTCATAATATTTCTAAAAGCAACTAGATGTAACCTGAACCTTCATGATTGCAGGGACCACTGTTATTATTGGTGGACTTTATGTGGCGATGTTAAGAGCTTGTTGCAATGTTGTCACTGTCATGGTTCTCAATTTAGCTGCGACTCCTCTTGAGCTAAGATAAATACACACTCAGCATTAAAAATAGTAAATCAAATTCCATTTTCTGGATTCATTTATAAGAGTAGTTGATGGTTCTGTGTCAAGCTTTATATCTAGTAATAGTTATAAATGTATTTACAAGAATAGTTGATGGTTCTAGCAGCTGGTGGTCTGAGGCAGCCGCGGCGGCAGCAGGGGAGGAGGAGAGGGCCGGGTGGGAGGTTCGGCCAAGTGGGATGGTCGTGCAGGCCAGGAACAGGGGGGATGACGGCGCCGCCACGGGGGTGTTTCCCATGCCGCCATCGTCGCCGCGTGTGTTCTCTTGCTGCCCTCGAAGTGATGTCCTGCAACTGCAATCAATAAGCAGTAAGCATCATCTAGGTGTTTTGCTCATGTGTGCCTGGTCTTGTTATTGTTTCAGTCAGTGTGCCACGCGCCGGACAAGCAGGTCAAGAGTAGGGCCCACTTCAAGGTATGTACCAACACTCTTCTACCTGGCACGGCAATAGCTTTTTCAGTCTGTCCAACACCATACCCTATACCACTGTCAACAAAGACTACTCCTTGGGGATGAAGGGTATCCAAAATTCATCTCTTCACCAGCAATGTCTCGGTAGTTACTTGCCGCTGCTGCTAAAAAACTTAATGTGTGTTTAGCTTTCAGTTTTTACTTCTACTTCAAAGAGTGGAAGATCGTAAGAAAACATTGGTTAATCTTTAACAATTATTCTTAGAGTAAACCAGAGCAGTATTCGATGATATATTGTGAGTCATTGAAAATGTATACTGTTTTTTTCTTCAGGATATGGATGACTATCTGAAGGGATGCAGGTTTCTTCCCAAACTTAACAACGAGATAATAGGTGAAAGCAATGCTCCCTAGAAGGAAAGGTTGAGCAGCCTAGAGAATTTAGTATTGATCAGGGTAAGGTTGACAAAGCCTGAAATCTCATTTTGATCCATGTTCAAAGATTACATGGTAGCATGTATACTTGAAGTTGGCATGGAATATCAAAATTCAAAATAGACTTAGACTATTCCATGTTTTGAAAAGTAGTGGGAATCGATTTTTGGATGTCCTTGGTTGTCCATTTCCCAATCCATGCAACAATAAATGTTGAACAAAATGTTAACTTTCAAATATTTCAAGCATATATAGGTTAAATACACAAGTATTAATTTCTTGTGTGCACCAAAACAACAAGATAGCATGAACACGTATAGCTAGGGTATGCATTTAGTAGGTGTCTTTCTGTTCCGAAGATTCATAATAGATTAAAAGAGACTGATAAATGAAGAAAATACCATACTGGGTCTGCACAAGGACGCGAACTTAACACATTTTCACTATCCCAACATGGGCGTAGGGGTGATCGACGCGGACTACCGAGACCCGGTGGGCATTATGCTCTTCAACCAGTCGGAGACGGACTTCGCTATGAAGCCCGGCGACCGCGTCAACAGATGATTGTCCAGGTGATTGCGACGCCGGAGGTCGCCTAGGTGGAGGCATTGACGCCACCGGTCGGAGGTCGTCGAGGTGGAGGACCTCGACACCACTCAGACGGAGGTTGCCGAGGTGAAGGACCTCGACGCCTTGGTAGATTTTCTCTCAGATCATATCATGAGGACAACTGTCACATCGTGCCAATATATGTGTAGCCTTGACAGGTGTCAAGTGTTGTTACCATTGATGATTTGAGTTGCAATTAATGTTCATCACAATACGCTTCAAAATCCTATCTGAGTGTTGGATTCGAGTTGCTTGCCTAGAATATTTTCTATACTACAGCATTTTATGTTTTTATTTTTTAATCCCTAATTAGTTACTTGTAGGGTGGGAAAGAACTGTACGCTACTAGTATTTAGGATACACTACTGCAGGATGCTGCTAACATGACACTACGATCAGAGACCCTTCGACGAAACTGTGCGCAATGCCATAATCGCAAATGCTGGTGTAAAAAGACCATCAAAAAAGATGCAAAACGTTTGTGGTGGAGAATGCATCAAACACGGTTCAGATTTTAGTTGCGTGTGCGATGCAGGGCATACGGTTCAATTCAATCAACCGCTTATGGCGATGAGGAGGAACAAAAGAAATGGGAAGATGATGAAGGTGTAAAGGATGTACAACATACGTTTCACTCGGACGAACTGTTTGTGATTAGGCAACACAAAAGAAACGGTCAGCCACATCAAGGTGTGTGTGATGTACACCATACGGTTCACTCGGATGAACTGTTTGTGTTAAGACATGGGAACAGAAACGGTTCAACTTAACAAGATGTGTGTGATACGCGGCAAACATGTCTGTAATCAGAAATGTGTGCGAAGACCGATAATAACACAGACGATTGCTTCTAATAAGATGTATGTGATATGTTGTGTCTACACAACATCTATTGGCCATTGGGGGACAGGCGGTCATCCAGATTGTCAGGACCCCGATTCTAAGTCACACCGATCTAGCCTGTAACACCTCATATCACTTTGCGGCCTCACGCACGGTATTCCCACGGGTGTCGCCTTACCATGGCTCCGGAACTGCTTAAGCCTTTTGGCTCACATATATGATAGTGTCGCTAGCATCCATATGATGAAGAACCCGGGCCGACATGACTAGTCGTGAACCCAAAGTGGCACTAACTTATGGGGACATGCATACATGAATCAACACCGAGCATGTCGGTCAAGAAATGCGGCGAATCCGGGTCAGAGTAATCGGGCTAACAGGACTCCGGGAACCCGGGCTGTAGCAGGCTAGGCAGGACTCCGGATGTCACCGCGTGACATTTCCCCGAAGGGACAGACATAGGAACGAAGTGAATCACATGCCGGCCAGTCTAAGTGTTCCGGAGCAGTAGTGCTGGGCTAGCAGGACTCCGGTAAACCGGTATGGCGGACTACCATGGCTCGGTGGAAGCACTAGACTACATTTCCCATAAGAGAGGCTACCATGGATAGAAAACTAGGTTGTCGGATCCCACACATAGCAATACACGTTACACGTACGCATAACATGCAAGTATGTGCTGTACAACATGGCATCACAACATAACGCAAACTCATATAGATAAAGGCCCAGAAGAGCCACATAGCATTAAATACAAACATGGGTCACATGACCCATCATTCTGAGCATACAAGCAACGGAAGCATTACATGTCCGAGTATTGCATAACTACAAAAAGAAAAAGGCTGAGAAGCCTGACTATCTACAAGACCCTCCCAAGGGTACAAGATCGTAGCTGAGGTAACAAGCTACTCGTCGAAGTCCAAGCGGAACTACTAGTAAGACCAAAATCTCCGCTGCAAAAACATAAATAAAGCAACGTGAGTACAAAGGTACTCAGCAAGACTTACATCAGATCCTATCATACATGCATTTGTATCAAGAAGGTAATATGGGGTTTAGTTACTGACAAGCCAGCTTTGACTCAGTGGCTATCCTGTTCTACGAGTATGAGAAACTTCTTTAAGGTGAAGCAGCGCACATGAGTCCACTAATCACCACATCAATACACTACTATGGGTTCATTCCCATCTCCATACGAGAAGGCCATCCATAGCACTCACACTTGTCTTGAGCATTTTAGAGTATCCACTTCAAGTTGTCTATGTACCACGTAAGCATCCAAGAAGTCCATAACCGCGGACCCGGCTATTCGAATAGATCATGTTAACCCTGCAGGGGTGTACTTCTTCTAGCCTAGGTTTATCGCCTATTCGGATTCCATCCGCAAGGAGATCCGACCGGGGTGTCGCTCACGGCCCCAAACGATGTGTACAGGGTTCCCGAGCCCACCATCCGGGTGCCACTCGGTACACCAGGCCACGTGTGCCTAGTCTGTCCCAAGCCTGCGCCGGGTGCCACTTGGTAGAAAAATAGCACTACCTACAAACACCAGAAACTATTTGCGACTCCTGGACAGAGATCAAGTTGGTTAATAAGTCGAGAGGGGCACTAAGCATTCCATCGTGTGGTAGTAGCTAGTCATTGGACAACATACACATAACTCAGTGCTTAAGGACGGTTCCAGTGAGACAACCCACCATGTACTCCTACATGGCCTCTCACCGCTACCTTTACCAAATCGTGTTCACACACTTCACTCTCAAAGATCGTAACATATCGTAACACTCCAATTCATTCCCAATGAATCAGACCTGACACAACTCTAAGCAATAGCAGTATAGCATGGTAGGAACACAACATGGCTCAATCAACTCCTACACATGCTAGTGGGTTTCAACTATTTACTGTGGCAATGACAGGTCATGCAGAGGAATGGGTTCAACTACCGCAGCACAAAGTAGCAGATGAATCGTTGTTGTCCTAATGCAATAACTGAGAGCAGGAGCGAGAGAGTAGGGTTGTATCGGAACGAACAAGGGGGTTCGCTTGCCTGGTAGATCAATAGAGGGGTCACTGCTCCTCAGACAGGTACTCTGGAACACTCTCCGGAGCAGGACCTATCGAGAAAGAACGGTGTCGGCAATCAAAACGCAAGCATATGCAACAATATGATGTATGAACATGGCATGAAGATGTGATGTAGTTTGAGCTAATGCAACTAGCATTCATTTGGTTGAAGTCCATTTGAACCAAAGATTCAAATGCAACTCCAAAATAAGCTCTTATAAATGCCATTCATGTGTTTTCACCTATACAGCAGGTATAACTTGGTTTGTCATGCATGAAACAGGTACAGATGGATAGATTGCATTTTTCTTATGATTTTTCATATATAAATTATTTCAATCTGAGCTACGGTTGAATTTATATGAATTTTTGAAGTTTTGGCTATTTTCTGGAATTTCTGAATTATTTTAAATCCAGAAAGTCAACATCACACAAGACCAACGTCATAGCAGGTCAACGGAGCTGACCAGGTCAAACCCGATGTAGGGGGTCCACACGCCAATGACCGTTAGTTAACAGGGGTTATTATACTAATCTAATTAAAGGATTAGGGCGCCAGGCCCACCGCCGCCGTGGATTAGTTAAACGATGATTAGCCTTAAGCTAATCACCGGCAGGCCGGCCCGCACGCCGTCAGCCGGCTAGGGTCGTCGGCAGCGACCTCTGGACGCGGCGGCGTCCACACTGCAGGGCACGGGGGCGGCGGCTGGGAGCACCGGGGCGTAGCCCGTGCTTGTCCGCATCCAGGGGAGCTGACAGGAGGAGCTGGGGAGGCCGGAGCTCGCCGGAGCGAGGCTCACGGCGGCGGCCGGAGCTCGGCTCGAGCGGTGCAAGGCTACAGAGCGCGGGGAGGCAGGGGAGAAGGGGGAATCGACGGCGGGGCTCACAGCGAATCCAACGGCGGGGTCGGCGAGCTAGGGGAAGGCTTGGTGCAGCCGGAACGGCGATGGCGATCTCCGATGCTGGAGGTTGAAGACGACAGCGATGGCGGCTCCACAAGGCTTCCCCGCGTCGTGTGGCTCGACGGAGAGGTAGACGGAGACGTGGCGGAGCTTGCAGACACGGAGAGAGGGCGAGGGGGAGGCGGTGGCTATGGCTACGGCGTGCGGCGGCGACGGCAGCGCTCGGGGCGGGGGAGGGCGAGAGAGAGGAGGGGAGGCCACTGGAGAGAGGGAGAGCGGTCGGGCGGCGCGTGGCGCCACGCTGGGCATCCAAACGATTTAGGGAGAAGCAGGAGGTGGCGGGGACGTGGCCCCGGCCGGACGCTGGTCACACACGCCAAGTGCCAATCCTTCCTCTGGCCCGCCAGAGGACGACGGTTGGCGGTTGGGCTGCTGGCCCATTGGCTGGGCGGGCGAGGCGCCAGATGGCTGTAGGCAAGCGCTGTGTAAGATTTTTCTATTTTTGTTTCTTTTCTATTTGTCTGACATTTGTTTGGTTTAATAAAAACTAAACCATTTTATTTTCTTATGCCAATTTTTTTAGGGGCTAGTGGAATTATTACAGAGCTCCTCAATAACTGACATACTTTTTGGACAATATTTTGTATATATAACAATACATATCCAAAGCAAATAATTAATGCATTAATTCCAAATGCCCAAAATAAATATCTATGAGCTCCTAATAATATTGGATTGATTTTTATCTCTGTCCAATATTTTCAGAGGGCAACATGAACATTTTCTTGGAGCCTTTTGGAGCACTTTTTATTTGGGTCATTTTCAGAAATAATTATGAGGGTTTCACAAATCCCCATTTCAAATTTAAATGGAATTTAAACATGATGCACAAATGGCTAGCTAGCCTTGAGCATACCAGAACTAGGGATGGGACACAGATACGCCATAAGGATGCGAAGAGGCATCCTATATCAGCAAGGACTAGTTGTTCCACCAGTAGCTCATGTAAGAGAACTCTCAAGTTAAGTGTGCTCATGTTGGAAATATGCCCTAGAGGCAATAATAAAAGGATATTATTATATTTCCTTGTTCATGATAATTGTCTTTTATTCATGCTATAATTGTATTATCCGGAAATCGTAATACACGTGTGAATACATAGACCACAACATGTCCCTAGTGAGCCTCTAGTTGACTAGCTCGTTGATCAACAGATAGTCATGGTTTCCTGACTATGGACATTGGATGTCATTGATAACGGGATCACATCATTAGGAGAATTATGTGATGGACAAGACCCAATCCTAAGCATAGCACAAGATCGTGTAGTTCGTTTTGCTAGAGCTTTTCAAATGTCAAGTATCTTTTCCTTAGACCATGAGATCGTGTAACTCCCGGACACCGTAGGAGTGCTTTGGGTGTACCAAACGTCACAACGTGAACTGGGTGACTATAAAGGTATACTACGGGTATCTCCGAAAGTGTCTATTGGGTTGACACGGATCGAGATCGGATTTGTCACTCCGCATGACGGAGAGGTATCTCTGGGCCCACTCGGTAATGCATCATCATAATGAGCTCAAAGTGACCAAGTGTCTGGTCACGGGATCATGCATTACGCACTGAGTAAAGTGACTTGCCGTAACGTAGATTGAACGAGGTATTGGGATACCGACGATCGAATCTTGGGCAAGTAACACACCGATTGACAAAGGGAATTGTATACGGGGTTTCTTGAATCCTCGACATCGTGGTTCATCCGATGAGATCATCGAGGAGCATGTGGGAGCCAACATGGGTATCCAGATCCCGCTGTTGGTTATTGACCGGAGAGCCGTCTCGGTCATGTCTACATGTCTCCCGAACCCGTAGGGTCTACACACTTAAGGTTCGGTGATGCTAGGGTTATTAGGAAGACTTGTATGTGATTACCGAATGTTGTTCGGAGTCCCGGATAAGATCCCGGACATCACGAGGAGTTCCGGAATGGTCAGGAGGTGAAGATTTATATATGGGAAGTTGTCATACGGTCACCGGAAAGGTTCGGGGGCATATCGGTATTGTACCGGGGCCACCGGAGGGGTTCCGAGGGTCCACCGGGAGGGGCCACCTCTCGGGAGGGCCTCATGGGCAGAGGTGGGCAGGAACCAGCCTCGAGGGCTGGGCGCATCCCCCCTTGGGCCCCATGCGCCTAGGGTTGGGAAACCCTAGTGGGGCGCCCCTTGCTTGGGGGCAAGCCTCCCTTGGCCGCCGCCCCTCTAGATCTCATCTAGAGGGTGCCGCCCTTCCCCTTCCCCTATAAATAGAGGGGCGAGGGGAGGGCTGCACACAACATCCAAGGCGCAGCCCCTCCCCTCCCCAACACCTCTCCTCCTCCGTTAAGAGCTTGGCGAAGCCCTGCCGGAGTACTGCCTCTCCACCACCACCACGCCGTCGTGCTGCTGCTGGAGCTCTCTTCCTCAACCTCTCCCTCCACCTTGCTGGATCAAGGCGCGGGAGACGTCTCCGCTCCGTACGTGTGTTGAACGCGGAGGTGCCGTCCGTTCGGCGCTAGGATCTTCGGTGATTTGGATCACGACTAGTACGACTCCCTCAACCCCGTTCTCTTGAACGCTTCCGCTCGCGATCTACAAGGATAGATGCACTCCTCTCTCTCGTTGCTAGATGAACTCATAGATAGATCTTGGTGAAACCGTAGAAATTTTTTATTTTCTACAATGTTCTCCAACAGCTCAGGCTGGAGCAGCCATCAGATGGGTGACTGGATGGGAATTTCTGTTGATGTTAAATTAACTGATAGGATGGGTCGTATTTGTCAAATTAAATGACTGATACGACTCATCACATGAGTTAATTTAACCTCGAGGTCCTTGTTGTTTTTATTTTTTAACACATGATAAAGAAGGTCTACTGCATTACTTTTTGACAATGTACGGTATGTGGCATACATTTGATCCATCCGACCTGTTTGTGATGGAAATAAGCCGTGTGTGTTGTGGGCAAACGCTTGCTAGTATTCAACCGTTTGCAATTGATGAATTCATCACCGACGGGTTCCCTAGTGTGGACTGTGTTCATCTGATCATCATCTACTTCTTGTGCTAGCTCGATTTTCCTTCTATGCTAAATTTCCATTAATTGATGGCGTTTTATGAACACGCCACAGTTTCCCGCCATTTCCTCACCTGTTTCCCGCCACCCAACGATATTGCACATAAACCTAGGCGGCATGCGACACACGGAGGCGACAAGTGCAGCCTGTAGCACATCCACCTTTTCCAAGCATGCCAACCCACTAAAGCGCCGCCTCTGCCATCAACCTCGTCGACGAGGAAAACGAGTAGGCGCCGGCGGCCTGCCGAGGCCGAGGCGCTCCCGGCAACGCGATGGACAACGCCGTGATGCGGCGCTCATCGCCAGGGCTGAGCAGACCTTTGGCGCATGGCGCTTGAGCGCCACGGATCAAGATAGGCATGTCAGCGCCGACAGGCTGCAGCTCGCCGCACAACATGATTGATGGCGCGCCGCAGAGCAAGCTAGGCGCGTCTGCGCCGATAAGTTGCGGCTTGCCGCAAGGCGAGATCGTTGTAGCACCACAGAGCAAGAGGCGCGGCGCGCCGCACAGCAAGAGCGGATCCATCGGCGCTTGTCTGCCGTTGACACGGTGTCGCAGCTAGGTACACGTCCCGTCAGTACCCCTATTCCTCGCCAGGAGTGGGCAGAGGTCCTTAGCGTCGTACTTGCACCAGAGGCCGGCCGCGCCATACTTGCACCGGATGCCCGCCGCGCCGTTCTCATGGGTGCCGCCGTTCGCCTTGTCCGCGGCCCGCTGGATGCCAATGCGCTGGTCCGTAGGCTCGACCGCCTCCTTGGCCCAGGTGTCCACCTGGGCGCAGTAGAGGAACATGGCCGTCGTATCCTCGAGCTGGTGATCTCCGATGAAATAGCCAACTTGGAGCTCGAGATCGCGCTCCAGATATACCGCGAGCGTGTCGAACGCTTGGATGAACGCCTGCACGAGTTCAGGCAGAGCCAAGAGTTACTGTAGGCAAGGGCTGCTGGTCATGGTCTCATGGACGCGTTTTATTTTGTTGAGTCGTTTCAACGTGGATAGCTATGTATTCACAATCATCATAGTATTGCTCTGTTTATTCCTCTGTTTCAATGTGTGTACTCTGTTTTCCATTCTTATATGTTCTGTTTCAATGTGTGTGTATACGCTTTTTATTCTGTATATGTGGATGATAACAGCTAGATTCAAATTAGTATACAAAAACTGATAAGGGAAGGGTTGCCGCGGTGGTGGAGGCGGAAGCGACGAAAGAAGCCGGTGTCGGAGACGAGGTGGAGCCAACGGTTGCAGACGAGGGAGGCGCCGGGAGGGAGGAGGGCTCTCGGGGAGGGGGAGGAGGATCTAGGAGAGGAGGTTGTCATCCTCCAGCGGCTGGGGTGGCGGGGGCGGCGATGGCGACATCTCGCCCTACTCACAGCTCATGGCTGATGCCACAGTTTGTACTGGAGTGACCAAAAGTGACACATGCAGTATCCGCGAGTGAGATTGTAGCCCCATGGTCTAAGAGGAAGCTCACGATAAAGTGAGAGAAGAAAGCCCACTATGTCGCTGCCGTTAGTTTTCCCAGGGTCGTATAAAAGATGTGCATTTTCCTTAAAAAAAGGTGTGTATTTGTTTTAAAAAAGAATGTGCATTTTTTAGACAAAGTGTGCATTTTTAAATATTATAAAATTTACCATCGTCTAACTATTGTTTTGGGTGTATTTTTTGGAAGCATGTTTTCTTTTAGTCTACTTGTATGGATGGCAAAAATGGCATTATAAAAACTCACAAAATTCAAGTTCACCATCACAAGCATGATTTGTTCCATCCAAAATTATTCATTTTAAGTTTTTGGAGGGAAAACATTTTTTAGGTTTTATCATCCATGTTAAAATATTAGTTCATTCAACAAAATTGTTCATCTCGATCACAAGAATTGTTCACATCCCCTATGAGAAAGCGCTCAGCTTGGCGTCCAGCGGACACGACGACAATCGTCGGTTGACTCTGCACCAAACTTGACGCCTGACATTGTGGCAATGTTGTGGAGGCAACCTCTTTTGTGGTATCTGCGCGACACATTCTTTGTTGTCCATGTATCTTCATCCCCTCATCAACTAGTTCATTTCCCATCTCTCACTAAATGAATCAAATCTTCCTGAAGCCTCTTCTTAGATCTCGGCTCTACCACCTCCGCCGCAAGCTCAACTCTCCTGCGCAACCACATCTGGCTCGGCCGCGAATCTTTGCGCCGCATGCGCCACCGCTGCCGCCAGGTGGGGTCACAGTTGTTGCTGTCGTGATGTTTCTCTTTCTCTATTTCCTACCCTCTAGCGCACACATGTACGTGACAAGGGTGCATGGCATGCTGTGCACTATGGTTCGACACACCGGCGAGGCTCCGGCGCCGGGAAGCCACATCGGGGGCTGGCTCGCCTGAACCCGATATAACCGGAGGCACAACGGGTCCATGTCTTCCTCCTCCCACCCGCATCTCCTCCAATCTTAAATGCGGTCGTGCCCCTCGCCAATTACGTCGTCACCTTAGCTTCTCCCTCTTCCCACACAGGGGGTCACAAGGAATAAGTGAAGGAAATATGCCCTAGAGGCAATAATAAAGTTATTATTTATTTCCTTATATCATGATAAATGTTTATTATTCATGCTAGAATTGTATTAACCGGAAACATAATACATGTGTGAATACATAGACAAACAGAGTGTCACTAGTATGCCTCTACTTGACTAGCTCGTTAATCGAAGATGGTTATGTTTCCTAACCATAGACATGTGTTGTCGTTTGATTAACGGGATCACATCATTAGGAGAATGATGTGATTGACTTGACCCATTCCGTTAGCGTAGCACTTGATCGTTTAGTATGTTGCTATTGCTTTCTTCATGACTTATACATGTTCCTATGACTATGAGATTATGCAACTCCCGTGTACCGGAGGAACACTTTGTGTGCTACCAAACGTCACAACGTAACTGGGTGATTATAAAGATGCTCTACAGGTGTCTCCGAAGGTACTTGTTGGGTTGGCATATTTCGAGATTAGGATTTGTCACTCCGATTGTCGGAGAGGTATCTCTGGGCCCACTCGGTAATGCACATCACTTAAGCCTTGCAAGCATTGCAACTAATGAGTTAGTTGCGGGATGATGTATTACGGAACGAGTACAGAGACTTGCCGGTAACGAGATTGAACTAGGTATTGAGATACCGACGATCGAATCTCGGGCAAGTAACATACCGATGACAAAGGGAACAACATATGTTGTTATGCGGTTTGACCGATAAAGATCTTCGTAGAATATGTGGGAGCCAATATGAGCATCCAGATTCCGCTATTGGTTATTGACCGGAGATGTTTCTCGGTCATGTCTACATAGTTCTCGAACCCGTAGGGTCCGCATGCAACAAAGTTCGATGGCGGTTATATTATGAGTTTATGAGTTTTTATGTACCGAAGGAGTTAGGAGTTCCGGATGAGATCGGGGACATGACGAGGAGTCTCGAAATGGTCGAGACGTAAAGATCAATATATTGGACGACTATATTCGGACTTCGGAAAGGTTCCGAGTGATTCGGGTATTTTTCGGAGTACCGGAGAGTTCTGACGGAGTTCGCCGGGAGTATATGGGCCTTATTGGGCCATATGGGAATAAAGGATAGAGGCTGAGGAAGGAGGCCTGCGCCCTCCTCTGGTCCGAATTGGACAAGGGGTGCAGCCCCTTTTCCTTCTCCTCTCCTCCTCTTTCCTTCTCTCCTACTCCAACAAGGAAAGGAGGAGTCCTACTCCAGGTGGGAGTAGGACTCCCCCCTTGGCGCGCCCTCCTCCTAGGCCGGCCGCCTCCCCCCTTGCTCCTTTATATACGGGGGCATAGGGGCACCTCTAGACACAACAATTGATCCTTGAGATCTATTAGCCGTGTGCGGTGCCCCCCTCCACCATATTCCACCTCGATAATATTGTAGCGGTGCTTAGGCGAAGCCCTGCGTCGGTAAAACATCATCATCGTCACCACGCCATCGTGCTGACGAAACTCTCCCTCAACACTCGGCTGGATCGGAGTTCGAGGGACGTCATCGGGCTGAACGTGTGCTGAACTCGGAGGTGCCGTATGCTCGGGTACTTGATCGGTCGGATCGTGAAGACATACGACTACACCAACCGCGTTGTGCTAATGCTTCCGCTTTCGGTCTACGAGGGTACGTGGACACACTCTCCCCTCTCGTTGCTATGCATCACCATGATCTTGAGTGTGCGTAGGAAATTTCTTGAAATTGCCACGTTCCCCTACAGTGGCATCTGAGCCTGGTTTTATGCGTAGATGTCATATCACTAGTGCAGAACCGGCCTTTAGTGCGGTTCAGAATGACCTTTAGTGTCGGTTTGGCAACCGGCACTAAAGAGTGGGGACTAAAGGTCCCCCCCTTTAGTACCGGTTCTTCACGAATCGGCGCTAAAGTGTCACCACGTGGCACGAGCCGAATGCGTGTAGGACGTAGATTTTAGTACTGCTGGTAACACCAACCGCATAAAATGTTTGGGGGGGTTGGCTTTATTTTCCATTTAATTCTTTTTTGTTTGCTGGTATTTCACGATACTACAAATTGTACACGTTATGCATATATATAAATAGATTTTCTCGTACGTAGAACCGCATATGTATATATATAATATATATATCATCGAATGTCTCATAACCAACACCACTAACTATTCACACATACACATGTATATACATATACAATTTCTCCTACATGTTGCCTTGGTGCCTTCGGAGCACGATGACAAGTGGTTCATGGGGGCGGTAGCAGGTAATAGTATTCTCCTTTGGGATCTATGACCTGGTGAGAGCAAAAATCCGGCTATTTCCTCTTGAAGTGCTAGTATGCGGTCCGGTAGGAGCTTATCCCGCACCTCTCTCCGAATCATAAGAAGGAGATCAATATGCATGTGTATTAGTTCTGTGACAAGATATCGATAATGGTGTGAATAGTGTTACGAAACAAACGGCAGTCCACATCTTTGAGATCTGCTCTTTTCGGACGCCATCATGCGAATGTTCTCGCAAACGTAGAATGCACACATATCATTCTCCGATGCCTGCTTCAGGGCCTTTACGAGAATGGAATTGAATCAGATAATAATTAATCAAGCATGATAATTAATTAATGGTATTGAAACAAGATTCAAAGAGATGGTAGCTAGCTAGTACTACTTAATTACTTACCTTTGGTCGATGTCAAAACAACTTTTTTGGCCATTTGCCTGGAGTCACCTTGATGAACTTTACCCAAGCCCTGCCTGCCGACAAAGAAAATTAATAAAGGGGTTATTAAATAGTTCATATCAGGAAATGACGAACTAATAATAGGGCGAGATATAGTTAATAATGATTGAAATTACCTGTTGACTATCCCCTTCATGATGGTGTAGCCTTTATCTTTTTAAGTAGTGAGTCCAGTACTTCAACTGTTGCTTTGTCAACTTTAATGACTAACAAGATCCAGTGGTAACTGCATGCTTATTAATGCTTTGCATGTCTTAATTAAGCGGGCATGTGCATAAAATTAATCAACTATCGTAAACCGTATACACTTAATTATTAACATCTAGCTAGCTAGTAAGTAAAAACATAATTTGTATTAACTTACAGGAAGTTGTAAGGAAGTAGTATATCTTCATTGGTATTGAGGCGCTTCAAGAACTCTAGCATGCTTTCCTCTACACTTGCTTGAGAAGTTGGAAGATTTCATGTGTACTCATTAATGGTATTTGGGTCAATGAACCCAATGCCATAGCGTCCATTTTTTTCATTTCATACATCTTCATCCCGCATATAATACCACGTAAAAGAATATATAGTGAGGATAATTACATGTAATGATTGATCAAAAATTACGAAAAGAAATCGCTAGGACAATTAATAGCAATCGGCGATAGATTTGTCGAAAAGGCGTCTTGATTGTATAACTGAAATAGTTACGAATACTCAACGACAGAGATTTCTCATGGCAGTAATGCTCCTTCTTGACATTCACCATGAGGGACTCTCGATTGAAATCTTGGTAATGTTCATGTACCATTGATGCAATTCATACATTCTCGTTGGGAGGTTCTTGACCTTATGCAGCTCGACCAAAGGTTGGCCCCGGACATATTTCCGCTTTTATTTCCTCCTCTCTAAGCGGAGACATGGGCTCAATTCGAGGAGTTGTCCAATGAGATCTTGAGCATTTTAGTCTGCATTATATGCTCCTCCGTTATTACCACATCGCCTGGCTGGGGAACTTTAACGGTTTGCCCACAATAATATTGGGCGCGCGTCCTCCTCTCATGTGTTGTTGGCACAACAAGCGGGGGGATCGATTGCGCCGCCTATTCTCCAAGCTGGGGAACAGTTTTCCCGCATTTTTTGCCCGCTGCTTGTTGGCTCGAGCTCGAGCTCGCTTCCTTCTTTAGTCGTTCTCGATGTAGTTTCCTAATTTGGTGCTCATAGTCCGAGTCAACAGGCTTGGGAGCCAGTTCTCTAGCCATACGAATGAAGTGGTCAATCGTTTTCTCAGGCACTTTCTCCTTTGGCGGCGGTGCTGGTTTCGGTCCAAAATGGGCGTCCATTTCGGCCTGCACTATGGCTGCGTTTTGCTCCTCAGTCATGTCGTAAGGCCTCTGAGGAAGAGGAGCGAGGCTTGGACCATATTTATATGACTTGTCTCCGCCTGTACTTCTTGAACTACCTCGACTCGTACCACTACACACCATAGTTGCGGCGTGTCTCTTCTGCGATTGCTGAGACGGCGGAGACGGCTGACGTGGCTGAGTTCGAGCAGGAGAAGTGGCCTGATGATGTGCCGGACTTGAAGCACGAGGTGTGGCTCGACACGGTGCGGACTTGAAACCGGAGAAGTGGCATGACATCGTGCGGACTTCAAACCGGAGGAGTCAGCTCCGCTGCTCGGGGACTTGGAGGAGGTGGCGGACTTCGAGGAGGAGTCGGCTCACGCGTTCGTGGACTTGGAGGAGCGGGAGTCTGCTGACTCGGTGGCGGACTTCGAGGAGGAGTCGGCAGACGACGCGGTGTCGGTGGACTTTGAAATATGATGCAATCCTTTCTCCATAGGATGATACGATGTATGGCCTCTCCCAGTGTGCGCTCGTCTCACCTCCAGGAATGTCAAGCTGTAGCCCCGAATATGGGTCCACCACTTTATCAACCAAGACACGAGCATAGTCCTCTGGAATCGGGATGCAATGGAAGGTTGCTTCGGGGATAATTATAAAAGCAACGCCGTCCGCCACCTTCATGGATATGTTCTTCATTTTGGAGTGTAGCTCACAGTTAGTGTTCTCTATGATGTCATCCATTGAGGGGTATGTATCCAAAGAAGTGTCGCCTGGGCAGAACCAACCCTGCTTCTCGGCATGGATGGGGCGGTGCTATCCAATGCTGGGCGATCATCCGCTTGCTGCCGCCGCTCTTTGAGACCCCCTTTCCTGGCTAAGTGAGTCGATCTGCTGCTGCTGCTGCTGGAATTTGAGTGCCAAGTCTGCGTGCCTTGCTTCTAGGCCTTGAAGGCGTTCTGCGTCCTGCTTCCTCTGCTCCTCCTCCAGCTTCCTCTTCTTCTCCTCCTCCATCTTCTTTCTTGCACGGGTCCTGTAGTCCTCGTTCCATTCTGAAAAGCCCTCATACTGTGGAATAACGCCCTTGCCTCGTGTTCTTCCCGGGTGTTCAGATTTCCTGTGGTGCGCAGAAGGCCGTTCTCTCTCATTGGGCGTGAACACCCCCCCTTCGAGCTTCTTCTATTGCGTCAATTATCTTTTGTTCGGCTCCTTTTAGACTTTCCTTCTTCAAAACTAGGCCTGTCTTCGGGTCCAACGCCCCCCATGCGCATAGAACCAAGTTCTACACCTGGGGGGCCAGCTCTTAGTAACCGGAGTGACCCCTGCATCCTCCATCTCTTGCTCAGACTTATCCCACTTAGGCATTCCCACCGCGTAGCCACCTGGACCCAGCCTATGGAATGCATCTTTTATGCGGCATTTGCCTTGTTTTTTATCGACCGTTCCTTAGATAATTCTGAATCCTTGAAGGTCACGAAAATCGTCCCCAAAGTTGTTCTCTTTGCTTCTCCAAAGTGTTCCCGTGAATTCTGAGTCTTCCTTTCTGCAGCGATGTAGTTGGCCAATAAAGTTTAGTTGTGGGTGTTGAATGCAATTGCCATCTTCTTAAGAGAAGCGCCCTTGACTTTCTCCACATCTGCTTCAGTGAAATGATCTGGTATGGTGAAATGTTCCATCAGAGATTCCCAAAGGACTTTTTTGGCTCTGTCGTCAACCCAAGTAACACCTGGAAGTTTAGTCTTTGGCTCTTTCCATTCTTGAATGGAGATCGGGAGTTTGTCCTTCACAAGAACTCCTTGACCGACGAGTCCACTTGTTCGCAATGTTCTTAGGCGTGTGGGTTCGCCACTAGGTTTGATGGATTAGATGTTGTACTTTACACCATCCTTCAACAATTTGCCCGGTCTCGCTTTGTCCTGCTATGCGTAGAAGAAGATTTGCTCGATCCGGAGGCTGAAAGAAGAAAGATCGTTTAGATTAATATATCTTCAATAAAAAACATGTGATGATCACCATGATGCATGCTTATATAAATATACCTCGCCGGTAGTCTTTGTTATTTGAAGATCAGCATTGTCTGTGTCATCACAAATATTGTCTGTGTCATCATAATCATAATCATAGTTCATGACTTCATCAGCTCGGCCGTCGAGATCGAATATCTTTTCATCACCCTCTCGGTATTTTTTCAGATATTGGGAGCCGTCATCTGCTTCATTCGGATCATCTAGCCTGTGAGGCTGCGTATGATGTCGAACAATTCTCTCTACGGTATTGTCCGCCATAGCTTTTACTTAACTAATATAGAAGAAATATAAAACAATTTAGTATTCAAATTACAATGCATGGATGCAATAAATAAGGAAAAACTGAATCATATATATAGTAAATAATCGTCTCGATTAATATATAATCTCGAATACATCATCGTCTTAATATATATAATCTCGAATACATCGTCTTGAATATTATATATCGAATAGATCACTGGCTAGGTACCTAATAAAGATCGAGTACTATAGAAGAATCTAGGCCACTCGCGGTTCACGGGCGGCAGGCGGTGGACACCCAAAGAGAAGGCAACCGTCACAGTGGATCATATCTCCGGTCATCTACCCAAAGAACCTGCCAAGTATTGAGAACCCGACGTCCACCATAGCAGCCATGTAGCGATGGGCGTGCTAATCCTCCTCCTCGACACGGCGACGCACCACCTCGGCGGCGCCGCCCCTCCTCGCACCGAATGTGGCCCACGTGACGCCACCAAAAGGACATCGAGGTCGACGACGGGACCCGAGGCCGGTTCCTCACCAAGCGGCGCGCCCCTCGAGTAGCACCTCCCGGTGCAGCCAAGCGGAGCCCAGGTCCGACATGGGTCCTTCCAAGCGTGACATCGTCGCGAACGGGTCGACAGTGAGGATGCGGGCCGGGCATATCATCGAGAACAAATACTATATGCCCGCAAAAAGTAACATTTTTTAAATGATTGGATTGTGATAACTAAAATTCTATATATATGCAAATTCTAACAATTTGACATTAATCTAATTCATCTAACTAAAAAACAGAATAATCTCTATAACTAAAAAACAGAAAAAATTATAACATTTCTATATAACTAACATTTCTAATATTTCTATAACTAAAAAACAGAATAACTTCTAACATTTCTATAACTAAAAAACAGAAAAATTTATAACAAACATACTAATGTGTGTGTGTGTGTGTGTAGTGTGTGTGTGTGTGGACATGGCGGCCGGAAGCTCACGGCAGGCGGCGACGACGGGCGGGCGGCAATTGTGGTGACGGGACGGGCGGCGACGACAGGCCGGGCGACGAAAGGGCGACGGGCGCGAAGGACGGGACGGCCGGGCGGCGATGTCGACGGGGCAGCGATGAGGCGAGGGGCGGGACGGGGTGGCGACAGCGTTGATCGGGCAGGGCGGTAGCGACAGAGGAAGAAGCAGAGGGAAACTCAAGTTTT
Source organism: Aegilops bicornis (assembly GCA_021605145.1). Taxonomy (NCBI): domain Eukaryota; kingdom Viridiplantae; phylum Streptophyta; class Magnoliopsida; order Poales; family Poaceae; genus Aegilops; species Aegilops bicornis. The sequence goes on from CM038674.1 coordinate 381,933, forward strand.
CAAGCTGTTGTATATATAGGATGGACCTTTAGTACCGGTTGGTGCCACCAACCGTACTAAAGGTCTGCTTTCGAGCCAAGCAAGACTTAGTACCGGGTGGTGGCACCAACCGGTACTAAAGACCCCTCTTTAGTACTAGTTGTAGCCACCACCCGGTACTAAAGGGGGCTGCCTTGATCTTGATGCGGCAAGTTTAGTCCCACCTCGCTAGTCGAGGGGCTACCGTGACCGGTTTATAAGCCCGATCGGTAGCTCTCTCGAGCTCCTCTCCTAAGGAGGCCTCACTGGGCCTACCTGTTGCAATACGCCCTATGAGCCTACCGGGTCCTACCTGCTCTGTTTCCCGCCTGGCTCTCTTGAGCCTTTGCGGGCCTGCATCCTGGCCCAATAAAATATTGTGTTTCTAGTCGTATGCAGGCCGCTTTGGCCCAGGTGACAGGCTTTTTTATTTTCTTAAATTTTTTTGCTTTATTTATTTTTGTTTCATTTATTTTTGAGTTGTTTTTTTGCTGTATTTAGAGTTTCTTTGTGAATATTTTTGCTTTAGGTACAAAAAATTACAAAATTTCTGTTAGTGCCGGTAGTTTTCAAATTTGAATAGTTTAAATTTTGAATTATTTGAAATTTGTGTGAATCACTAGTTTGTGAATAACTTAACTTTGAAAAAAGATTTTCAGTGATTCTTTTCTCTTATGTTTAATATTAGTGTGTTTTATCATTATATTCAATTTGGTAATGCTTAGGTTATTTAAAAAAATGAAATGCCTTTGTAACAGATGAGTTTTCGTCGGAAACCCTGATACTTCGAAAAAGATTGTCCATTTTGTACACGAAGTGCATCCAGTGTTTGCCGTAACCCTCTCTACTTTTTGCACATGCTATGTGGGTGAAATTATGATACCATGCCAACTTTCAACCTTTTCTGAGTTCATTTGAAATGCTTTTCAATTTCAGGGTCATTTAGCTGGAAAAAAAATCAGTAAATGCATGAAAGAATTTGTTTGCACATAAAATTTCTTCGCGTTTCAAATGCCAAACACATCACTACCCTAACTATTGCAGAGATTCCCTCCACAGGTGCGAAACACGAAGAAAGTGATGATAGTGAAGCCGATCACATCCTGCATTTTTGGGTGTGAAACTTTTTCTTCCAGCGTGTGTCCCTTTGCCGTAGTAGCTATGGAAAATGTTCATCATTTAACCGGATGCTCGGGTCAATATTCACTATGAATGGAGCAATTTCATCAAATTTTTCATAATCTTCGACATGTACATCTTGTCATCCACTCCCACGATGTTTCTTTTTCCCGAAGAAGAACTATGTGGCACTTTGGCTCGTCGTATGATCCATTCGCTTCCTTATCTTTTCTTTTTCTCGGCCTGGTAGACATGTCTTTCACATAAAAAACCTTCGCCACATCATTGGCTAGGACGAATGGTTCCTCTCCATATGCAAGATTGTTGAGATCCACTATTATCATTCCGTACTGCGGGTCTTCCGTTACCCCGCCTCGTGTCATATTGACCCATTTGCACCGAAACAAAGGGACCTTCAAATCACCTCCATAGTTAAGTTCCCATATGTCCTCTATGTAACCATAATATGTTTCCTTTCCCGTGTTGGTTGTTGCATCAAAGCTGACACCATTGTTTTGGTTGGTGCTCTTCTTATCTTGGGCGATCGTGTAAAATGTATTCCCATTTATCTGGTACCCTTTGAAAGTCATTATATTCGAAGATGGTAACTAGGACAACGAGTACAGTTCATTTTGAATATCGCCATCATTCATGGCACGTTTCTGCAACCAACCGGCGAAAGTCCTCGTTTGTTCACGTGTAATCCAGTCGTCAGACTTCTCCGGGTGTTTGGAGTGTAGAAAATTCTTGTGTTCCTCCATATACGGAGCCAGCAAGGCGGAATTCTATAGAACTGTGTAGTGTGCTTCAGTGAGAGAATGCCCATCCATACATATTATTTGATCCTCCTAGCGTGCCTTTTTCCATCGATCCCGCCCTTATGGCGCGATTCTGGAACACCAATCGGCTTAAGGTCAGGAATAAAGTCAATACAAAACTCAATGACCACCTCATTTTCATGGCCCTTCGAGATGCTTCCTTCTGGCCTAGCACGGTTATGAACATATTTCTTCAAGACTCCCATGAACCTCTCAAAGGGGAACATATTGTGTAGAAATATAGGACCCAAAACGTTAATCTCTTCGCAAGGGTGAACTAGGACGTGTGTCATGATGTTGAAGAAGGATGGTGGGAACACCAACTCAAACCGACAAGACATTGCACCAAATCATTACGTAACCTTGGTATGATTTCAGGATCGATTACCTTTTGAGAGATAGCATTGAGGAATGCACATAGCTTCACAATGGCTAATCGAACGCGTTTTCGGTGAGAAGCCCCTCAATGCAACCGGAAGCAGTTGCGTCATAATCACGTGGCAGTCTATGAGACTTTAGGTTCTGGAACTTTTTCTCTGCCATATTTATTATTCCCTTTATATCCGATGAGAAGCCGACGGTACCTTCTTCATGTTGAGCAGGCATTCAAAGAAGATTTCCTTCTCTTCTTTGGTAAGAGCGTAGCTGGCTCGACCACGATGTATGCCGTCTTTTCCGTTATACGTTGCTGGTCCTCCGTGCCTCTGGTGTATCTTTTGTCTTCCCATACACGCCCAAGAAGCCAAGCAGGTCACGCAAAAGATTCTTAAATCACGTGCATCACGTCGATTAAGTGAGCGGACCTCTAGGTATTTCCAATATGGCAGGTCCCAAAATATAGATTTCTTCTTCCACATGGTGCTTGGCGTCCGTCGGCGTCGCCGGAACAGGTTGTCCGCCAGACCCTTTCCAAAGATTACCTTCAAATCCTTGACCATATCATGTACATCAGCACCAAAGACGGTGGCGAGGCTTCGTCTGGTGATCCGCCTCACCTTTGAAATGCTTGCCTTTCTTTCTTACGGGATGCCTGCTTTCCGGAAGAAATCGGCGATGTCCTGTGTACACATTCTTCCTACAACTCTCCAAATATATATTGTCGGTATCATCCAAACAAGATGCGTGCATCCGCGGTATCCCTTGTTTGTCCGTCTCCGAAGGTTACTGAGAGCAGGCCAATCATTGATGGTCACGAACAGCAACGCCTTTAGGTCAAATTCTTCCTGTCCGTGCTCATCCCACGCACGTACACATGTTCCACTCCAAAGTTGTAATAGTTCTTCAACTATTGGCCTTAGGTACACATCAATGTCGTTGCCGGGTTGCCTAGGGCCTTGGATGAGCACTGGCATCATAATGAACTTCCGCTTCATGCACAACCAAGGAGGAAGGTTATACAAACATAGAGTCACGGTGCCAGGTGCTATGGTTGCTGCTTTCTGCTCCCCAAAAGGATTAATGCCATCTGCGCTTAGACCAAACCATACGTTCCTTGGGTCACTTGCAAACTCCTCCTCGTGATTTCTCTCGATTTTCTCCACATGAACCGTCGTGGTACTCTCAACTTTCCGTCTTTCTTACGGTCTTCTCCATGCCACCGCATCGCCTTCACATGCTCTTTGTTTTGGAACAAATGTTTCAACCGTGGTATTATAGTTGCATACCACATCACCTTGCAGGAATCTTCTTCCTGGGGCGCTCGCCCTCGACATCACCAGGGTCATCGCGACTGATCATATAATGCAATGCACCGCATACCGGGCAAGCGTTCAAATCCTCGTACTCACCGCGATAGAGGATGCAGTCATTAGGGCATGCATGTATCTTCTGCACCTCTAACCCTAGAGGGCAGGCAGCCTTCTTTGCTTCATACGTACTCTCGGGCATTTCGTTGTCCTTTGGAAGCATATTCTTTATCATCACCAACAACTTTCCAAATCCCTTGTCAGATACACCATTCTCTGCCTTCCATTGCAGCAATTCCAGTGTGGTGCCCAACTTTTTTTGTCAGCTTCACAATTCGGGTACAACAATTTCTTGTGATCCTCTAACATGCGCTGCAACCGTCCTCTCCGGATCACTTGCGCAGTTTCTCTTTGCATTGGCAATGGCCTGACCTAGATCATCGGGCTGGCTCATCTGATGCCTCTTCTTGACTTCTTCCCGCATTGCCGGCTCAGCTTCTTCCCCCATTGTTGTATCATCGTATTCGTGAGAACCCATGGCCAGGATAGATGTCATCGTCCTCTTCTTCTTCAGTGTCTTCCATCATAACCCCTCTTTCTCCGTGCTTGGTCCAAACATTATAGTGGGGCATGAAACCGGACTCAAATAGGTGGACGTGAATGGTTCTTGACGTAGAGTAATCGTGGACCATTCTTACAGCCAGCACATGGACAAGGCATAAAACCATCCGCGCTTTTGTTTGCCTCAGCCGCAAGCGTAAAAGTATGCACACCATTAATGAACTCGAGAGCATCGGTCATCATACATCCATTGTCGGCTCATCTTCATTACACAACACCGAATAGACCAAATTAATACAAGTTCATATATAAAGTTCATACATAAAGTTCATATACAACACTTAATTAAATGCAACATACAAATAACTCTCTAGCTAAAGAATTTAAATGCAACAACAAATGCGATCAAGATCGCAACTAAGGTAACAATTGATCCAACAAAGATAATGATACCAAGCCACACTATCAATGGCATATTTTCTAGTCTTTCTAATCTTCAACCGCATTTTCTCCATCTTGATCTTGTGATCATCGGCGACATCGGCAACATGCAACTCCAATTCCATCTTCTCCCCTCAATTCTTTTCAATTTTTCTTTCAAATACTCGCTTTCTCTTTCAACTAAATTTAACCTCTCGACAATAGGGTCGGTTGGAATTTCTGGTTCACATACCTCCTAGATAAAAATATCTATGTCAACTTGATGGTCATAATTGTTCATAAACACGAAATGCAACAACTAGTTTTAAAAGAGAATATACCACATCCGAATCATAACAAGGACGAGGGCCGACGGGAACGGATATCAAAACCATGGCACTATGTATAACAAACAACGTACGGGTAAGATAATTATACGAGTAACTATATATCAAAATCACACAAACATATATTTGGTAATGTAAAACATTCATGAACAAGAGCCTCACCACAAGGTGGTGCCGGCAACGAGATCAGTCTTGAAGCGACCGGCAGTGAATTCTGACGGAGATTTAGAAGGCACTAAGTAAACCACACCAACATATGCAAACTAAGTGTTATTTTTGACCTCCAATTGCATGTAAATCAAATACTAGCACATATAATTCCTCCCAAATTACTAAACTAACAAATTAATCACTATACAAAGCATTACAAGAGCTAATCTTGCAATGAGAGATGAAAGGACAAAGTTGCTAACCTTTGTGATCATTTGAATGGATGGGGGCCTTCAAATCTTGACAAATTTTGGGAAAAATTTGTGATGAGCTCGAGGAAGAGAGGGGAAGAACAGAGGAAGTGAGGGGAAAGTGGAAGAACAGAGCGAGCTCGGGTGGACGAAGGGTTTATGTACGACGACCTTTAGTACCGGTTCGTGCCACGAACCGGTACTAAAGGTGCTGGAGGGGCCCTAGAGTGACAACATCCTGCCACCACTCTCTTTAGTACCGGTTCGTGGCACGAACTGGTGCTAAAGGTTCGTCACGAATCGGTACTAATGAGAGCGACCGGCTAGCCGTTGGAACCGGCACTAATGGACACATTCGTGCCGGCTCAAAATCAAACCGGCACTATTGTGTCTCAGATTTGCCCCTTTTTCTACTAGTGTATGCACGAGTAGAACACAAGTTAGTTGTGGGCGATATAAGTCATACTGCTTACCAGCATGTCATACTTTGGTTCGGCTGTATTGTTGGATGAAGCGGCCGGACCGTCATTATTACGCGTCACGCTACGGCGAGACTGGTCTTACCGCCGTGCTATGCACACAGTGACTAGCGGGTGTCAGTTTCTCCAACTTTAGTTGAACTGAAAAGTGTACGCTCGGTCCTTGCGAAGGTTAAAACAACACGAACTTGACAAACTATCGTTGTGATTTTGATGTGTAGGTAAGAACGGTTCTGCTAAGCCCGTAGCAGCCACGTAAAACTTGTAACAACAAAGTAGAGGACGTCTAACTTGTTTTTGCAGGGCATGTTGTGATGTGATATGGTCAAGACGTGATGAGATATAAGTTGTTGTAGGAGATGATCATGTTTTGTTGAAGTTATCGGCAACCGGCAAAATCCTTATGGCTGTCTCTCTATTGCATAAGATGCAAGCGCCAAATAATTGCTTTACTTTATCGCTATGCGATAGCAATAGTTGCAAGAGCAATTGTTGGCGAGACAACCATGTGACGACACATTGATATAGATCAAGATGATGGAGATCATGGTGTCATGCCGGTGACGATGGAGATCATGACGATGCTTTGGAGATGGAGATCAAAGGCACAAGGTGATGATGGCCATATCATGTCACATATTTTGATTGCATGTGATGTTTATCTTTTATACATCTTATTTTGCTTAGTTCCCGGTAGCTTTATAAGATGATCTCTCACTAAATTATCAAGGTATAAGTGTTCTCCTGACTATGCACCATTCACGCGAAAGTTCTTCGTCTTTGAGACACCACGTGATGATCGGGTGTGATAGGCTCTACGTTCAAATACAACGGGTGCAAAACAGTTGCACACGCGGAATACTCAGGTTAAACTTGACGAGCCTAGCATATAACAGATATGGCCTCGGAACACGGAGACCGAAAGGTCGAGCGTGAATCATATTGTAAAACAGTAAAATGAAGCTACCTACGCCCTCTCTCAGCGTTTTGGCACAATTAACCGTCTGATTACGCTTACGGGCGGACCAGATCAATTCATAGGGCTGCTGCTCCGCAGATCCATCTGGACGACTTCACGTGAATCGGGCTAACAGGCGCTATGGGCCGCCCCCGAACGGCCCGACATTTATTTACTAGGCCGGGGCTGCGTTGGACCAGCTGCTCAAAAAACCTATGCACATGCTTGTCTCAAAAAAAAACCTACGCACAGGCGGCGACGGATGGCGACGGAGCTCGACTTTCTCTCCCACAATGGCGGCTGGTAGCGTGCATCTCCTATGGACCGTGGCGGTGCGGAGGACACCTAGAAATTGATTAGCAGGTTACGGATCCCAACTCGCAGCCGGAATAGAGCCGCATCATTGGTGCCAGAACCTGAAGCGGTGATCTCCCTTGCAATGCCTTTATACTCTTCCTGCCCCGGCTCATGAATGTGAAAGCAGTATTTGGAACCATGTGTCCACTTTTTGTGTGATTCGGCTTCATGATATTTGTCAATCCTCGCACGCACCAGCCCTATTTGTAGGAGATTAAAGTATTTTACCATGGATTGAATCTGACAGAGTATAAATATTCAAATATATACATCTTAGTGGTAAGCAAAATTTCAGTTGGTAGATGATCTTATTAGTTACATTACAGTATTACCTGCACAATCATCTGATGTCATGTATTGCGAGTTATCGTCTCGTTTTTTAAGGACACTTCATGGTCAGTTGATGATTAACCAAATCCCAATCATTTACTCCCGGTGATGGTGGATATGTAGTAATAGTACATCTGTAGTTACACGGTTAAGTGACATGTATTTGTGAAGATTTGGTAATTTTAGAACTCCTTTGCTGTTAAAAAAAGTGAACCATAGATATCTACTTTTGGTCGTATGGTCCTAATTTGACTCAGCTCATTCTTCCGATTACATGGTGTTTCATAGTATTGGATTGCTTAGCTGATTCCAAAAAAGCACCATTCTTTTCCTTCAAATTCAGTTTACTAATCAAACTTTTGTTTAAGAAAATTGTTTATGCACGGTGAAATGGCCTTCTGTGTGAAGTCAGATACAATTCATCGCATGTCGTTGTTGTTGTTTGTACACACTTCATTTCTTCTATGCACATGGCATATCTACAGGAAAGACAAAAAATAATTAAATGTTAATTAGCTGTTTCGAGGATACACTTGATTAAAGGCCATTTTCAAAAAACTTGCCCATTAGTGCTACTTGATTCACGAAGAATCAATGGGGAGATCGTGAAGCTTCATATATGAATTGTGTACCTGTTAATATTTGTATTGAGCTTCATATATGAATTTACTTGAAAATATATGTTGTTTTTAATATATATTGTAGACATGTATTGTGGTAATAGATAGTCAAAGTGGTGCATAACTACGAAGTCTTGAATATGTAGTTCTTGTTTCATACTTCATGCAAACAAGTGGCTCTGGGACAAACTATCTTTGGTAAGAGAAAGGAATGACATTTACAAGATAAACATGAGGTAATTAGCAAGAAATTGCAATTCATATTCTTTTGGATGCCATCTCAGTTTCCTTTTATAGGTTAGCTTTCCTACTTTTCTTTCATACAATATTTTCGCTTTTATTTTCTAAATGTATACTAAGATATATGTTCTTCTTTCATAGATTCCAGAAAAAGTAAATGGCATGGCAAATGCCATGTTCTACATTGTTTTGACATAGTTCTACTAGCAAACCACCCATTATTGACTGTTTAGGGACGAGCGCGGCAACGCGCGCCATCATGTTCTAGTAGTAGATATGATCAACATAGTGATGTTCACCGTTGAAACTACTCCATCTCACGTGATGATCGGACATGGTTTAGTTGATATGGATCACGTGATCACTTAGAGGATTGGAGGGATGTCTATCTAAGTGGGAGTTCTTAAGTAATATGATTAACTGAACTTTAATTTATCATGAACTTAGTCCTGGTAGTATTAGCATATCTATGTTGTAGATCAATAGCCCGCGTTGTTGCTCCCTGTTTATATTTCGAATAGCCAAATCATCATTAAGCTCGGAGATTCTATCAATTAAAATATTGGTAGGCACTTTTTTTCTAAGATTTTCATTGAAAGCAACATAGTTGATAGATTGAAAATGCATTATTTCTTCTTGATAAAAAATGATAGATTCTATGGGAGGACAGCCAGCGTCTACCCTATAATGCACAAAGATTTCTTTGGCTTCTTTTATTATAAATCTGAATTCATGAGCCAAAAAGATAGTAGCTGCACGCTTAACACAGGAGTGTTCAATATTAGAAAATTCTAGGAAAATTCTTTGTATAGAAGGGTGCATATGCATAAATTGCCTTTCAAGTTCAATGATGAGCATGACAATAGCGTCCGCAAGACTACTAGTTCTATGGAGAATAGAACCACCCATAGAGGGTAAAGCACCAGCACAAGTAAAGAAATCTTGAATAACTCATTTTCCAATAATATTACCACTACAGATTCGAAATCTTTTTGTGTGATAGGTAGGGGATTCTTCAGCAGGAGCTTCAGAATTTTCCATATTATTATCGCCCATATTGGCGATAATTTCCCCAATTTGAGACATAGCGACAAACAAGCAAATTAACACACGAGCAAACAAGCGGACGAGAAAAAAGACAAAGGTAAAAAAAGGAGGAGGACATTGGGAAAGAGAGGGCGAATAAAACGGCAAGGGTGAAGTGGGGGAGAGGAAAACGAGAGGCAAATGGCAAATAATGTAATGCGAGAGATAGGGATTGTGATGGATACTTGGTATGTTGACTTTTGCGTAGACTCCCCGGCAACGGCGCCAGAAATCCTTCTTGCTACGTCTTGAGCTTGCTTTGGTTTTCCCCGAAGAGGAGAGGATGATGCAGCACAGTAGCGTAAGTATTTCCCTCAGTTTTTGAGAACCAAGGTATCAATCCAGTAGGAGGCCACGAACAAGTCCCTCGTACCTGCACAAAACGATAGCTACTCGCAACCAACATGATTAGGGGTTGTCAATCCCTTCACGGTCACTTACGAGAGTGAGATCTGATAGAGATAATATTTTTGGTATTTTTGGTATAAAGATGCAAAGTGAAAAGTAAAGGCAAAGTAAAAACAAAGAAAGCATAAAAGTGATGGAGATTGATATGATGAGAATAGACCCGGGGGCCATTGGTTTCACTAGTGGCTTATCTCAAGAGCATAAGTATTCTACGATGGGTGAACAAATTACTGTTGAGCAATTGATGAATTGAGCATAGTTATGAGGTTATCTAGGTATGATCATGTATATAGGCATCACGTCCGTGACAAGTAGACCTAAACGATTACGCATCTACTACTATTACTCCACTCATCGACCGCTATCCAAAGATGCATCTAGATTATTAAGTTAAAACGGAGTAATGCCTTAAGCAAGATGACATGATGTAGAGGAATAAATTCATGCAATATGATAAATACCCCATCTGGTTATCCTTCATGGCAACAATACAATACGTGCCTTGCAACCCTTTACATCCTTTGGGTAAGGACACCGCAAGATTGAACCCAAAGCCTTTGCACTTCTCCCATTGCAAGAACTACCAATCTAGTTGGCCAAACCAAACAGATAATTCGAAGAGACTTGAATCATACATAAAAGAATTCAGAGAAGATTCAAATATTATTCATAGATAAGCTGGATTATAAACCCACAATTCATCGGTCTCAACAAACACACCGCAAAAAAAAAGATTACATCGAATAGATCTCCACGAGAGAGGGGGAGAACATTGTATTGAGATCCAAAAAGAGAGAAGAAGTCATCTAGCTACTAGCTATGGACCCGAAGGTCTGAAGTAAATTGCTCACACTTCATCGGAGAGGCTATGGTGTTGATGTAGAAGCCCTCCATGGTGGATTCCCCCTCCGGTGGAGCTCCGGAATAGGCCCAAAGATGGGATCTCGTGGATACAGGAAATTACGACGGTGGAATTAGGTTTTTGGCTCCTGTTCTGATCGTTTGGGGGTACGTATGTATATATAGGAGGAAGGAGTACGCCGGTGGAGCTTCGAGGGGCCCACGAGGCAGGGGGCGCGCCCTAGGGGGGCGCGCCCACCCTCGCGGACCGCCTCTCCGTTCCTTGGCGAGGGGTCCAAGTCTCCTGGATCACGTTCGGTGAGTAAATCACGTTTCCGAAGGTTTCATTCCGTTTGGACTCCGTTTGATATTTTGTTTCTTCAAAATACTGAAAAAGGCAAAAAACAACAATTCTGGGCTGGGCCTCCGGTTAATTGTCGGAGTAATTGGACACGGATACCCCGAAGACGGCAAGACGATATTTCAAGACATCGGGGCTAGCAAAGCCCCTCAGTCCGATCAAGAACGACAGACGGCAAACCGGTCAGCAACCAGCCGGCTGCCGACTGCATCCCGAAGCGACATCGACGAGACACCGACGAGAACGATCGTACCCGAGCACTATTCACGTGTCATCTCAGCGATCATGTATAGTGTCACTTGTCCCCTAGCACTATTTATGAAGTGACCTAGGAGACAAGGATGACATGCACCATGCCTTACCCATGCCCACTACCTAGCTTAGGAAGTAAGCTAGCCATGCCTATATAAAGGCACACATCCATCCATCCAGGGGATGGACACCCACGGCCACATTCATTTGGCCACAAGGCCACTCACGGCCACAAGCCATGGCCATACATGGCCACTAAAGCCGGCCATACGCATGCATATACTAGATTAGATGCACTTGGCATCGATCCTGATACAGCTCCAGGAGCACTTTGTACTGCCCGATGTACACCCCATATAGATACACTCAGACATGCAGCAGTAGTAGTATTATCTCTTCGAAGCTGGGTAAACCACCGCGTGCTACTCGCATACCCGCTCCCGGTCCTATCAGCAGCAGTCTTACCCTCGCACTCAGCCCTTATGACATCTGTCGACTCGCAAGCCCCCCATGAGAACACCACGACAGTTGGCGCCCACCGTGGGGTGGTACTACTATTATGCTACCACGCTGCTGCTGGTTTCGCTGTCCGGGCGGGACCATCTTCGTCTTCCCTGCCGCGGCGTCGCGCCGTCTCTCCAGTAGCGCTCGGGGGCTCGACTTCGAACCGCCCCCCGAGCGGCCGTGCGGAACGGCGCGCCCTCGTCGTCGGCCTCGCCCTCTTCGTCACCATCGTTGCGACGCCGGCTATCCGTCCGTCAGCAGCGCCTTGCTGCTGGGCCTCGATCGACCGTGGCCATCCACGCGCCCGCCATGCGTTTGCTTCCCCAGCGTTGTGCCTTGCTTTGGCCGACACGCGGCGCCGCTACTCCCTACTCCATCTTTGCAAGCTAGCTAAATGCTAGTCAACTATGGTCAAACCATTCATAGACTACCCATACAGAACCCAGATGCAAAGCCAGATATTGGCGGGATACTAACCAGATAATCCCCATACGCATATCGCCCAGGCAATGGCGTGGTTTTTTGGCTGGCATCTACGCCGCACTACTCCTCCTAGCCGCTCGGCTTGTTCAAGACTTTTCTCCTGCCTGCGCATGTTGCCGCCGGTCCTCATCGTCGACCCGCCAGGGCAGCCGTACCGCTCTCCTCTGGCTGCTTCGACCTGCGCGCCTCCCGCAGCTCCTGCGCAAAGGCGCCTGGCCGTCAGATGCTCCTCGGTATCGCGCGACCAGCGCAGCTCCGCCGACTTCCGTCGCCGGACACGCCGGCTGGAGCTCCGTGCTGCTCGCATCCTGCATCGGCTCTAACATGCGGCTTCGACCCACAGGGCGCAGCTTCACAGACGCTGCCCAGCCAGCCGGCTCGCACCACCGCCCCACGCCTGCTCCGGCCTCCTCATCCCGCGCCAACCTGCATCACCGCATTGTTCGGTTGCTCGTCTGCCCGGCTCCGCATGCGCCGAGTGCTCGCTGCCCCGCCTTCGCCCGCCCGGGTCAATCTGGCCTACGCGCGCTGCTCCAAAGACTGGCCGCTTCGTCAGATAAGGCTCGGCTCAGCGCCAGTGCTCCACCTCGCGCGTCGACCCGCCGTTCGCCGCCTCCAACTTCGCCGCTAGCTTGGTCCGCCTCGGCAGCAGCCACCCCAGCCGACTCCGCGACTGCTCCCGACGCCGCCATCCGCCTGGCGGGTCCGGCCTCCTCTACCATCCGGCCTCCAAGACGCCGCTGGCCGAAGTCGCCGCCTCGCCTGCTTTGCCCCAGCTCCGCCTCGCGTCAGCTGGGCCCCGCACCCGGATGCCGACTCCCGGCCTCCTGCAGCCGGGTCAGGCGCCATCGCTTGTTCCGCCCTTAGCGGCTGGACTGCCTGCGCCCATGTGCGAGGCCGGCTGTTCGCGCCTGCGTCCGCGCGCCGGGCCTCCTCCAGCGCCGTCTCCGCTCCCGGCCGCTCCACGCCTCCAGCGCCGGCCGGCTCCACACGCCGGGTCCGGCCTCTTGCGCCGCCCGTGGCTTCGGCCTCCCCCGAGAGACTCCTCCGTCCGCCTGGTCGCTGTGGGTCGGCCTCCGCCTCCTCGTCCGCCTGTGAGCCTCCTCCCGCGACACTCCTCTGGATCGAGGCCTCCTCCGCCTCAAGTGGCTCCCTGCCATGGCTGCTGTCGTGCTGCTGAGCAGGCCATCATTGCACGCCGCTCCCCTGCCGACTTGGCTCCGCTCGCGCGCCGGCCAGGCCGGCTCTGCGCCGCTCACGGATCCCGCCCGGCGTCGCCCACTCCTGGCCGCCTCCGACTCACTGACCGGCTCCCACGCGCTATTGGCGGGTCGCAGCTCCTCGGCCGGTGTCCGGCCAAAGATCCGGCCCTCAGCTGGCCGGCTAAGCATGCTCTTCTCAGCACCGGCGCCTCAGGCCAGCTCCGCTTTGCTCACCGCCCGCCCGCCGCCTCCGCCCGTCTTGCACCAGCTCCACGCGCTCTGCGCCGCCTTCGCGTCACTTTGTCGGCCGCCTTTGGCCAGCATCGGCTCGCCTACCCCTCCAGCCGCCTGCTTCGGCCGGCTGCTCCATGCAGAGATAAAGAAAGCAAGAAAGGGCCGAGTGCCCAATCCGGCTGAGAAAAGTCAACAGCCGGCTGCTAGCCCAAAAAAAAAGATGCCGGCTGAATATGGGTCCAGCTGCAAAAAAGAAAAGAAAAGAAAGAGCATCGCGTCCGGCTGAGAAAGTGGCCAGGTGCAGAGAAAAAAGAAACGTGCCCGTCCGGCTACCAGCAGCCGGCGGACGAAGAGGAAAGAGAAGGAAAAAGATTGTTGCCAGGTGGAGAAAAGTCAGGCCGGATGCCCACCTGACTGCTCGTGCACAAGAAGCGTCCGGTCCGTCGATACCGCAAAAGAGAAGAAGACAGTAGTCGCTGGAGATCCGCCCGGTATTCGGCAATCGGCCCGAATCTCGGAGCTACACCAGCGTGTCAGTTGTGACGCCGCCTCATGAAGAAGAAGACAAAGTAGTCGCTGGAGATCCGCCCGACCGCTTAGTAGTCGGCCCAATCTCGGGGCTACACCCAGTAAGTCTTGTTGTGGCGCCAAGGCGAAGACAAAGTAATGTCGCTGGAGATCCGGCCCGATCGCTCAGCGATCGGCCGAATCTCGGGTTACACCAGCAGTCTTGTGACGCGCCGAGATAGAAGACAAAGTAGTTGCCGGGAGATCCGGCCCGACTGCTCAGCAGTCAGCCCGAATCTCGGGGGCTACACCCAGCCGGTGCGCTGGCGCGCCCCCGTGAAGATTGCAGACAAGTGAAGAGTTTTGTCCGATTGCCAGCAGCCGGCAGAAGAGAAAAAAGAAGAAAAAGGGAGTTGCAAGACGCCTGGCCGCCTGGCCGGTCGAGCCTGGCCGGCCGGGACCCTCCTCGAGCACCCGAGGGCTCGAAGGCTACCAGCCAGGTGCCGGCGCGACTCCGAGCGCCGAGCCACGCTGGGCTGTCTTCAAACTCCGCCTCGGCTACACGAAAATCAATGTGAGCTCCTCACCCGCATATTTTTGCATCACGCAAGCACGGATAACCCCGAGCGATGCTCGGGGGCTATCTCCGCACTTTATTACAGTTGCATCACTGTTCGCCCCGGCGCCAGCCAGAGTTGGCCCAGAGGCTGGCCGCTTGGCCTGAGACGTTTGTTCCCGCAGACGGCTTAGTAGCGTGCGCAGTATCAAAGGCTCACTCTTAGTCACAGACCGCAGAGTGGTTGTCCGGCTAGCAAGGGTGAACGCTGGAGGCCACCCACGCGAAAAATGTCCGGGAAGAAAAACGGTTCGGGTGACCCGGCCGTTTCCTTTATGAGTATCTCCTCGGTTAAGTCTGCTCCCAGACTCTGAGTATTGTACACTCCGCTTCACGGCCCACTCTCTGCCACAGACCGCAGCCGGCGAGCGAGAGCACAAGCCAAAAAGCAGAGGGAACATGAAAAAGATTAAGGGGGCTCGGACGAAACCGAGTCGGCACCCTCCGCATAAAACTTGCGATGCTAAAAGCAAACATTTGATATATCTGTGTGGACTAACTTTGTCTTTTCATGATCATTTCCATGAACACTCGCCAAAAAACCTCCGCCCAACTTTGCCAAGTTGCCCGGAGGCTTGGGGGCTACTGTCGGAGTAATTGGACACGGATACCCCGAAGACGGCAAGACGATATTTCAAGACATCGGGGCTAGCAAAGCCCCTCAGTCCGACTGCCCGGCCGCTTCTGCCGGCTCTCCGTCCGACTGCTCTGCCCGGCTGCTTGCCGATCGAACCAGCCGGCCGCCGGTGCAGTTAACCAACCGGCCAGCCGATCGCAGCCCAAGCGACATCGACGAGACATCGACAAGATGATCATACCCGAGCACTATTCACGTGTCATCTCAGCCATCATGTATAGTGTCACTTGTCCCCTGGCACTATTTATGAAGTGACCCAGGGGACAAGGATGACATGCACCATGCCTTACCCATGCCCACTACCTAGCTTTTGAAGTAAGCTAGCCATGCCTATATAAGGGGGCACATCCATCCATCCAGGGGATGGACACCCACGACCACATTCATTTGGCCACAAGGCCACTCACGGCCACAAGCAATGGCCATACATGGCCACTAGAGCCAGCCATACGCATGCATATACCAGATCAGATGCCCTTGGCATTGATCCCAGATACAGCTTCAGGAGCACTTTGTACTGCACGATGTACACCCTAGATAGATACACTCAGACATGCAGCAGTAGGTGTATTATCTCTTCGGAGAGCTCTGAAGCTGGGTAAACCACCGCGTGCTACTCGCATACCCGCTCCCAGTCCTATCAGCAGCAGTCTTACCCTCACACTAAGCCCTTATGGCATCTGTTGACTCGCAAGCCCCCCGTGAGAACACCACGACATTAATAGGTTAGTCCCAAAAGTAATATAAAAGTGGAAAATAAAGCCCATTATAGTCCAAAACAATAGATAACATAGCGTGGAGCAATCAAAAATTATAGATACGTTGGAGACGTATCAGGCATCCCCAAGCTTAATTCCTGCTCGTCCTCGAGTAGGTAAATGATAAAAAGAGAATTTTTGATGCGAAGTGATACTTTAGCATAATTTCAATGTAAATCTTCTTAATCATGGTATGAATATTCAGATCCGAAAGATTCAAGACAAAAGTTCATATTTACATAAAAATAATAATACTTCAAGCATACTAATCAAAGTAATCATGTCTTCTCAAAATAGCATGGCAAAAGAAAGTTCATCCCTACGAAATCATATAGTTAGGATGCTTCATTTTCGTCACACAAAGATGTTCCCAACTTCTATACCCCCGATGACAAGCCAAGCAATTGTTTCATACTTAAATAATCTCAAACTTTTTCAACCTTCACGCAATACATGAGCGTGAGCCATGGATATAACACTATGGGTGAAATAGAATATGATGATGGGGATTGTGTGGAGAAGACGAAAAAGGAGAAAGTCTCACATTGACGAGGATATATAATTAACGGGCTATGGAGATGCCCATCAATTGATGTCAACATGAGGAGTAGGGATTTCCATGCAACGGATGCACTAGAGCTATGAATGCTCAACAAAAGAAAACTAGTGGGTGTACATCCAACTTGCTTGCTCATGAAGACCTAGGGCAATTTTGAGGAAGCCCATCGTAGGATTATACAAGCCAAGTTCTATAATGAAAAATTCCCACTAGTATAAAAAGACAACTTATGAGACTCACTATATGAAGAACAAGGTGCTACTTTGAAGCACAATATACGAGACTCACTACATGAAGAACAAGGTGCTACTTTGAAGCACAATATATGAGACTTACTACATGAAGAACAAGGTGCTACTTTGAAGCACAAGTGTGGAAAAAGGGATAGTAGCATTGCCCTTTTTTTTGGGCCTTTCTTTTTTTCTTTTTTTGGCTTTTCTCTTTTTTTTGGGCAATGCTCTAATAATGATGATCATCACACTTCTATTGATTACAACATAAGTATTACAACTCGAAACTAGAACAAGGTATGACTCTATATGAATGCCTCCGTGATGTACCGAGATGGTGCAATGAATCAAGAGTGACATGTATGAAAAATCATGCATGGTGGCTTTGCCACAAATACGATGTCAACCACATGATCATGCAATGGCAATATGACAAAAGTAAAGTGTGTCACGAAGATGATGAACGGAACGGGGAAAAGTTGCATGGCAATATATCTCGGAATGGCTATGGAAATGCCATAATAGGTAGGTATGGTGGCTGTTTTGAGGAAGATATAAGGAGGTTTATGTGTGATAGAGCGTATCATATCACGGGGTTTGGATGCACCGAAGTTTGCACCAACTCTCAAGGTGAGAAAGGGCAATGCACCTGCATCGAAGAGGCTAGCAAAGGTGGAAAGGTAAAAGTGCGTATAATCCATGGACTCAACATTAGTCAAAAGAACTCATATACTTATTGCAAAAATTTAGAAGTCATCAAAAATCAAGTACTACGTGCATGCTCCTAGGGGGATAGATTGGTAGGAAAAGACTATCGCTCGTCCCCGACCGCCACTCATAAGGATGCACAAGCCAGGTACACTTCATGTTTTAAATTTGTTACACAACTTTAACCATACGTGCATGCTACGGGATTTGCAAACTTCAACACAAGCATTTCACAAATTCACAACTACTCAACTAGCACGACTTTGATATTATCACCTCCATATCTCAAAAAAATTATCAAGCATCAAACTTATCTTAGTATTCAACTCACTCAAAAGAAAGTTTCACATATCTTGAATACCAAGTATGTTAATATTAAGCAAATTACCATGCTATTAACGACTCTCAAAATAATCTAAGTGAAGCATGAGAGATCAAGTTTCTTTAAAACAAATCCACCACCGTGCTCTAAAAGATCTAAGTGAAGCACTAGAGCAAAAATTATCACGCTCAAAGATATAAGTGAAGCACTATGAGCAAACTATCAAGCTCAAAAAATATAAGTGAAGCACATAGAGTATTCTATCAAATTCCAATTCATGTATGGCTCTCTCAAAAGGTGTGTACAGCAAGGATAATTGTGGTAAACTAACAAGCAAAGATGCAAATAATACAAGACGCTCCAAGCAAAACACTTATCATGTGGTGAATAAAAATATAGCTCCAAGTAAATTACCGATGGAAGTGGACGAAAGAGGCGATGCCTTCGGGGGCATCCCAAAGCTTTGACTTTTTGGTGTCCTTAGATTATCTTGGGGGTGCCATGGGCATACCCAAGCTTAGGCTCTTGCCACTCCTTGTTCCATAATCCATCAAAAGAATTCACCCAAAACTTGAAAACTTCACAACACAAAACTCAATAGAAATCTCGTGAGCTCCGTTAGAGAAAGAAAACAAAAGACTACTTTAAGGTACTGTAATGAACTCATTATTTATTTATATTGGTGTTAAACCTACTGTATTCCAACTTCTCTATGGATTATAAGATATTTTAATAGCCATAGATTCATCAAAATAAGCAAACAACACACGCAAAACAGAATCTGTCAAAAACAGAACAGTCTGTAGTAATCTGTAACTAACGCAAACTTCTGGAACTCAAAAAATTCTACCAAAATTAGAAGACCTGGAAAATTTGTTTATTGATCATCAGCAATTGGAATCAGTATTCTATCACGTTCTGGTGATTTTTAATAATTCGGGCACTGAGCGCAAAGTTTCTGGAAATTACAGCAAGATCAAATAACTATCATCCAAGAAGATCAATAGGTTTAACTTGGCACAAACACTAATTAAAAGATAAAACCACATCTAAACAGAGGCTAGATGGATTATTTATTCCTAAACATAAGCAAAGACAAAAAACTAAAAATAAAATTGGGTTGCCTCCCAACAAGCGCTATCGTTTAACGCCCCTAGCTAGGCATAAAAGCAAGGATAGATCTAGGATGTGCCGTGGTAATAAGATAGATCGGTGAAACTCATTTCATATTCTCTACGTTCGGCAGCAAGTTTTCTTTGAGGCAAGCAAAAGTAATCAAAAGGGCTAAATTTAATAGGAGTCAATTTTAGGAGGTATAGGTTCCTCTTTCGGCCCTTCATATTGCACAATTAGTTCATCGTTATAAGCATTCTTTTGACAGAACTTTGTGAGCCTATACTCGAGAGAGCATCCAAGCTCATTATTTCGAATAGCCAAATCATCATCAAGCTCGGAGATTCTATCAATTAAAATATTGGTAGGCACTTTTTTTCTATGATTTTCATTGAAAGCAACATAGTCGATAGATTGAAAACGCATTATTTCTTCTTGATCAAAAATGATAGATTCTATGGGAGGACGGCCAGCGTCTACCCTATAATGCACAAATATTTCTTTAGCTTCTTTTATTATAAATCTGAATTCATGAGCCAAAAAGATAGTAGCGGCACGCTTAACAGAGGAGTGTTCAATATTAGAAAATTCTAGGAAAATTCTTTGTATAGAAGGGTGCATATGCATAGATTGCCTTTCAAGTTCAACGATGAGCATGGCAATAGCGTCCGCAAGACTACTAGTTATATGGAGAATAGAACCACCCATAGAGGGTAAAGCACCAGCACAAGTAAAGAAATCTTGAATAACTCCTTTTCCAATAATATTACCACTACCGATGTGAAATCTTTTTGTGATAGGTAGGGATTCTTCAGCAGGAGCTTCAGAATTTTCCATATTATTATCGCCCATATTGGCGATAATTTCCCCAATTTCAGACATAGCGACAAGCAAGCAAATTAACACACGAGCAAACAAGCGGACGAGAAAAAAGGCAAAGGGAAAAAAAGGAGGAGGATATTGGGAAAGAGAGGGCGAATAAAACGGCAAGGGTGAAGTGGGGGAGAGGAAAACGAGAGGCAAATGGCAAATAATGTAATGCGAGAGATAGGGATTGTGATGGGTACTTGGTATGTTGACTTTTATGTAGACTCTCCAAAGAAGCGGCGCCAGAAATCCTTCTTGCTACGTCTTGAGCTTGCGTTGGTTTTCCCCGAAGAGGAGAGGATGATGCAGCACAACAGCGTAAGTATTTCCCTCAGTTTTTGAGGACCAAGGTATCAATCCAATAGGAGGCCACGCACAAGTCCCTCTTAACTGCACAAACCGATAGCTACTCGCATCCATAGCGATTAGGGTTTGTCTATCCCTTCACGGTCACTTTACGTGAGTGAGATCTGATAGAGATAATATTTTTGGTATTTTTGGTATAAAGATGCAAAGTGAAAAGTAAAGGCAAAGTAAAAACAAAGCAAGTATAAAAGTGATGGAGATTGATATCATGAGAATAGACCCGGGGGCCATAGGTTTCACTAGTGGCTTCTCTTAAGAGCATAAGTATTCTACGGTGGGTGAACAAATTACTGTTGAGCAATTGACAGAATTGAGCATAGATATGAGGTTATCTAGGTATGATCATGTATATAGGCATCACGTACGTGACAAGTAGACCGAAACGATTCTGCATCTACTACTATTACTCCACTCATCGACCGCTATCCAGCATGCATCTAGAGTATTAAGTTAAAACAGAGTAACACCTTAAGCAAGATGACATGATGTAGAGGAATAAATTCATGCAATATGATAAATACCCCATCTTGTTATCCTCGATGGGAACAATACAATACGTGCCTTGCAAC
Organism: Aegilops bicornis; assembly: GCA_021605145.1. NCBI lineage: Eukaryota > Viridiplantae > Streptophyta > Magnoliopsida > Poales > Poaceae > Aegilops > Aegilops bicornis. Next base: position 402,908 of record CM038674.1, read on the forward strand.
CCTTTACATCCTGGTTAAGGACACCGCAAGATTGAACCCAAAGCACTGCACTTCTCCCATTGCAAGAACTACCAATCTAGTTGGCCAAACCAAACAGATAATTCGAAGAGACCTGCAAAGATAACTCAATCATACATAAAAGAATTCAGAGAAGATTCAGATATTATTCATAGATAAGCTGGATCATAAACCCACAATTCGTCGGTCTCAACAAACACACCGCAAAAAAGAAGATTACATCGAATAGATCTCCACGAGAGAGGGGGAGAACATTGTATTGAGATCCAAAAAGAGAGAAGAAGCCATCTAGCTACTAGCTATGGACCCGAAGGTCTGAAGTAAACTACTCATACTTCATCGGAGGGGCTATGGTGTTGATGTAGAAGCCCTCCGTGGTGGATGCCCCCTCCGGCGGCGCTCCGGAACAGGCCCCAAGACGGGATCTCATGGATACAGGAAGTTACGGCGGTGGAATTAGGTTTTTGGCTCCTGTTCTGATCGTTTGTGGGTACGTAGGTATATATAGGAGGAAGGAGTACATCGGTGGAGCTTGAGGCCCACGAGGCGTGGCGCGCCTAGGGGGCGCCCCACCTCGTGACCGCCTCTCTGGTTCCTTGGCGTGAGGTCCAAGTCTCTGGATCACGTTCAGTGAGAAAATCACGTTTCGGAGGTTTCATTCCGTTTGGACTCCATTTGATATTCTATTTCTTTGAAATAATCAAAAGGCAAAAACAGCAATTTCGGGCTGGGCCTCCGTTAATAGGTTAGTCCCAAAAGTAATATAAAAGTGGAAAATAAAGCCCATTATAGTCCAAAACAATAGATAAAGTAGCATGGAGCAATAAAAATTATAGATACGTTGGAGACGTATCAACTTTGCCTGAAGAATTATGTCCTTGATGCACCGCTAGATGACAGACCTATTGCAGGAGCAGATGCAGACGTTATGAACGTTTGGCTAGCTCAATATGATGACTACTTGATAGTTTAGTGCGCCATGCTTAACGGCTTAGAATCGGGACTTCAAAGACGTTTTGAATGTCATGGACCATATGAGATGTTCCAGGAGTTGAAGTTAATATTTCAAGCAAATATCCGAGTTGAGAGATATGAAGTCTCCAACAAGTTCTATAGCTAAAAAGATGGAGGAGAATAGCTCAAGCAATGAGCATGTGCTCAGATAGTTTGGGTACTACAATCACTTGAATCAAGTGGGAGTTAATCTTCCCGATAAGATAGTGATTGACAGAGTTCTCTAGTCACTATCACCAAGTTACTAGAACTTCGTGATGAACTATAATATGCAAGGGATAACGAAAACGATTCCCAAGCTCTTCGTGATGCTGAAATCGACGAAGGTAGAAATCAAGAAAAACATCAAGTGTTGATGGTTGACAAGACCACTAGTTTCAAGAAAAGGGCAAAGGGAAGAAGGGGAACTTCAAGAAGAATGGCAAGCGAGTTGCTGCTCAAGTGGAGAAGCCCAAGTCTGGACCTAAGCCTGAGACTGAGTGCTTCTACTGCAAAGGAACTAAATCCTTTGGAAGCGGAACTTCCCAAGTATTTGGCGGATAAGAAGGATGGCAAAGTGAACAAAGGTATATTTGATATACATGTTATTGATGTGTACTTTACTAGTGTTTATAGCAACCCCTCAGTATTTGATATCAGTTGCTAAGATTAGTAACTCGAAACGGGAGTTGCAGAAAAAACAGGTACTAGTTAAGGGTGAAGTGACGATGTGTGTTGGAAGTGGTTCCAAGATTGATATGATCATCATCGCAGACTCCTATACTTTCAGGATTAGTATTGAACCTAAATAAGTGTTATTTGGTGTTTATGCGTTGAGCATGAATATGATTTGATCACGTTTATTGCAATATGGTTATTCATTTAAGTTAGAGAACAATTGTTGTTCTGCTTACATGAATAAAACCTTCTATGGTCATACACACCAACGAAAATGGTTTGTTGGATCTCGATCGTAGTGATACACATATTCATAATATTGAAGCCAAAAGATGCAAAGTTAATAATGATAGTGCAACTTATTTGTGGCACCGCTGTTTAGGTCATATTGGTGTAAAGCGCATGAAGAGACTCCATGCTGATGGGATTTTGGAATCACTTGATTATGAATCACTTGATGCTTGCGAACCATGCCTTATGGGCAAGATGACTAAAACTCCGTTCTCCGGAACAATGGAGCGAGCAACAGATTTGTTGGAAATAATACATACTGATGTATGCAGTCCGATGAGTGTTGATGCTCGCGGCAGGTATCATTATTTTCTGACCTTCACAAATGATTTGAGCAGATATGGGTATATCTACTTGATGAAACACAAGTCTGAAACATTTGAAAAAGTTCAAAGAAGGTCAGAGTGAAGTGGAGAATCATCGTAACAAGAAAATAAAAGTTCCTATGATATGATCGCGGAGGTAAAATATTGGAGTTACAAGTTTGGCCTTCAGTTAAAACAATGTGAAATAGTTTCACTACTCACGCCACCTGGAACAACATAGTGTAATGGTGTGTCCGAACATCATAACTGCACTTTATTAGATATGGTGCGATCTATGATGTCTCTTACCGATTTACCACTATCATTTTGGGATTATGCATTAGAGACAGCTGCATTCATGTTAAATAGGGCACCATCTAAATCTGCTAAGATTTACACCCATATGAACTATGGTTTAGCAATAAACCTAAGCTGTCGTTTCTTAAAGTTTCGAGTTGCGATGCTTATGTGAAAAAGTTTCATCCTGATAAGCTCGAACCCAAATCAGAGAAATGCGTCTTCATAGGATACCCAAAGGAGACTGTTAGGTACACCTTCTATCACAGATCCGAAGGCAAATTTGTTGCTAAAAATGGATCCTTTCTATAAAAGGAGTTTCTCTCGAAAGAAGTGAGTGGGAGGAAAGTGGAACTTGATAAGGTAATTGTTCCTTCTCCCGAATTGGAATATAGTTCATCACAGAAATCAGTTCCAGTGATGTCTACACCAACAAGAGAGGAAGTTAATGATGATGATCATGAAACTTCGGATCAAGTTACTACAGAACTTCATAGATCAACCAAAGCACGATCCGCACCAGAGTAGTACGGTAATCCTGTTCTGGGGGTCATGTTACTTGACCATGACGAACCTATGAACTATGAAGAAGCGATGGTGAGCCCAGGTTCCGTGAAATGGCTTGAGGCCATGAAATCTGAGATGAGATCCATGTATGAGAACAAAGTATGGACTTTGATTGACTTGCCAAATGATCGGCGAGCCATTGAGATTAAATGGATCTTCAAGAGGAAGACGGAAGCTGATAGTAGTGTTACTATCTACAAAGCTAGAATTGTTGCAAAAGGTTTTCGACAAGTTCAAGGTGTTGACTACGATGAGAGTTTCTCACTCGTATCTATGCTTAAGTCTGTCCGAATCATGTTAGCAATTGCCGCATTTTATGAAATCTGGCAAATGGATAAACAAAACTGCATTCCTTAATGGATTTATTAAAGAAGAGTTGTGTATGATGCAACCAGAAGGTTTCCTCAATCCTAAAGGTGCTAACAAAATATGCAAGCTCCAACGATCCATCTATGGACTGGTGCAAGCATCTCGGAGTTGGAATATACGCTTTGATGAGTTGATCAAAGCATATAGTTTTATCTGAGACTTACGGTGAAGCTTTGTATTTACAAGAAAGTGAGTGGGAGCACTACAACCTTCTGATAAGTATATGTGAATGACATATTGTTGATCGGAAATAATGTAGAATTTTCCGAAAAGCATAAAGGAGTATTTGAAAGGAGTTTTTCAAAGAAAGACCTCGGTGGAGCTGCTTACATATTGAGCATCAAGATCTATAGAGATAGATCAAGACGCTTGATAAGTTGTTTAATGAGTACATACCTTGACAAGATTTTGAAGTAGTTCAAAATGGAACAGTCAAAGAAAGAGTTCTTGCCTGTGTTACAAGGCGTGAGATTGAGTAAGACTCAAAACCCGACCACGGCAGAAGATAGAAAGAGAATGAAAGTCATTCCTATGCCTCAGCCATAGGTTCTATACAGTATGCCATGTTGTGTACCAGATCTATTGCATACCCTACCACTAAGTTTGGCAAGGGAGTGCAATAGTGATCTAGGAGTAGATCAATGGACATCGATCAAAATTATCCTTAGTGGAATAAGGATATGTTTCTCGATTATGGAAGTGACAAAAGGTTCGTCGTAAAGGGTTACATCAATGCAAGTTTTGACACTAATCTAGATGACTCTATGTCTCGATCTAGATACATATTGAAAGTGGGAGCAATTAGCTAGAGTAGCTCCATGCAGAGCATTGTAGACATAGAAATTTGCAAAATACTTACGGATCTGAATGTGACGGGCCCGTTAACTAAAATTATCTCACAAGCAAAACATGATCACACCTTAGTACTCTTTGGGTGTTAATCACATAGCGACGTGAACTAGATTACTGACTCTAGTAAACCCTTTGGGTGTTGGTCACATGTCGATTTGAACTATGGGTGTTAACCACATAAAGATGTGAACTATTGATGTTAAATCACATGGCGATGTGAACTAGATTATTGACTCTAGTGCAAGTAAGAGACCGAAGGAAATACGCCCTAGAGGCAATAACAAAGTTATTATTTATTTATTCATGCTAGAATTGAATTAACCGAAAACATAATACATGTGTGAATACATAGACAAACAGAGTGTCACTAGTATGCCTCTACTTGACTAGCTCGTTAATCGAAGATGGTTATGTTTCCTAACCATAGACATGAGTTGTCATTTGATTAATCTAGATCACATCATTAGGAGAATGATGTGATTGACTTGACCCTTTCCGTTAGCTTAGCACTTGATTGTTTAGTATGTTGCTATTGCTTTCTTCATGACTTATACATGTTCCTATGACTATGAGATTATGCAACTCCTGCTTACCGGAGGAACACTTTGTGTGCTACCAAACGTCACAACGTAACTGGGTGATTATAAAGGTGCTCTACAGGTGTCTCCGAAGGTACTTGTTGGGTTGGCGTATTTCGAGATTAGGATTTGTCACCCGATTGTCGGAGAGGTATCTCTGGGCCCACTCGGTAATGCACATCACTTAAGCCTTGCCAGCATTGCAACTAATGAGTTAGTTATGGGATGATGTATTACGGAACGAGTAAAGAGACTTGCCGGTAACGAGATTGAACTAGGTATTGAGATACCGACGATCGAATCTCGGGCAAGTAACATACCGATGACAAAGGGAACAACGTATGTTGTTATGCGGTTTGACCGATAAAGATCTTCAGAGAATATGTGGGAGCCAATATGAGCATCCAGGTTCCGCTATTGGTTATTGACCGGAGATGTGTCTCGGTTATGTCTACATAGTTCTCGAACCCTTAGGGTCCGCACGCTTAAAGTTCGATGACAGTTATATTATGAGTTTACGAGTTTTGATGAACCGAAGGAGTTCGGAGTCCCGGATGAGATCGGGACATGACGAGGAGTCTCGAAATGGTCAAGACGTAAAGATCGATATATTGGACGACTATATTCGGAGTTCGGAAAAGTTCCGAGTGATTCGGGTATTTTTCGAAGTACCGGAGAGTTACGGGAATTCGCCGGGGAGTATATGGGCCTTATTGGGCCATACAGGAATAAAGGTGAGAGGCCAAAAGGAAGGAGGCCTGCGCCACCCCTCTGGTCCGAATTGGACAAGGGGTGCAGCCCCCTTTTCCTTCTCCCTCTCCTCCTCTTTCCTTCTCTCCTACTCCAACAAGGAAAGGAGGAGTCCTACTCCAGCCCCTTGGCGCGCCCTCCTCCTAGACCGGCCGCCTCCCCCGTTGCTCCTTTATATACGGGGGCAGGGGGGCACCTCTAGACACAATAATTGATCCTTGAGATCTATTAGCCGTGTGCAGTGCCCCCCTCCACCATATTCCACCTTGATAATATCGTAGCGGTGCTTAGGCGAAGCCCTGCTCGGTAAAACATCATCATCGTCACCACGCTGTCGTGCTGACGAAACTCTCCCTCAACACTCGGCTGGATCGGAGTTGAGGGACGTCATCGGGCTGAACATGTGCTGAACTCGGAGGTGATGTGCGTTCGGTACTTGATCGGTCGGATCGTGAAGACATATGACTACATCAACCGCGTTGTGCTAACACTTCTGATTTCAGTCTACGAGGGTACGTGGACACACTCTCCCCTCTTGTTGCTATGCATCACCATGATCTTGCGTGTGTATAGGAATTTTTTTGAAATTGCTACGTTCCCCAACAATAAGGTCTGCACAACATACAAAATATTTCCCCTGGTACGAATCATGCCCCAGTGAGGTATGCCCGATCTTCCTTTTTTGTAGTTGTTTCGACCAAACCAGATGTGGATTTATGTATGTGCGAGGGGTCGATTCAGGCGGGGCTCTCGGTGGATCCGATGAGGGGAGCTCGGGCTGGTGAGTGATCCTCCATTTTCATGGGGAAGCTGGGTTTGTTTGTGCTTTGCGTTTTAGGGGGACGTGGAGGACAAATGCTAAAGTTTGCCATCTTTTTATCTTTGTTTTTTTGTTAAATTTTATCTAAAAACACGACAAAGTATTGAAAATGTTTTGTGCTAGTGCATGGCAATCTTAAGCAGAAATGTTTTCTAAAAGATGATTTTTTTTTTGGAAAAATGTTTGTAATGGTCATATGGCAAATTCAGAAGAAAAAAAGTGTTCCCTAATACATGGATTTTAAAAAAAATGGTCACATGGAAAATTTAGAAGAAGAAGAAAAAATCTAAACCAGGGAAAAGTTTATGATGTTTCCACTTGTCACATGGCAAATTTATAAAAATAAATTATAAATGATGGCAAACAAAAGAATTGAAATGGTTACATGGCTAGTTTATAAATGTTGTTCTTAAGAAAATGGAAATAATATTGGAAATATGTAATGGTCACATGGAAATTTAGGCTTTTTAGTTACTTAAAAAAATAATTATGAAATTTTTAATTTGTCTAAATCATGATAACTACATAAATCTTGAAAAACCATGGAAACATGGCAACTTCAGTAAAAAATATATTCTACACATCATGAACTATACATGTAAAAGTATATGAAAAATATGAAGACAAAATAATATGGAAAATCCTAGAAAAACAATCAAGTATAAACATGGAAATTTAAGGGGAAAATATTTTCTAAAAACATGGCAAAATTAGAAAAATGTTTATATTGTTCATATGGCAAATTTACATTTTGTTGTTCCATAAATGATGACAAAAAAATGTGTAGTGTTCACATTGCATCTTTTAAAACTTTTGTCCATATGACATTACAAATTTATTATCTATATCATTGCAACTCCCCCCCTTTTTTCTTTACATCATGGTAACTTTTCTTTGTTTTGTGTATGATTTTTTCTTGCACCAGGCACATGGCAACAAAATTTTACTCTCTATATCATGAAAAAACACATTTTTTTGCATTATTCACATGGAAATGTTACTATTTTTTTTGTTTTCTAAGATCATGGCAATTTGTAGACATTTGGTAATGGTCACATGAAAACTTCAGAGAATTTCGTTCCCTACAATCATGGCATGTTTTAGAAATGTTTTTACTGGTCACATAACAACTTCAACTTCTAAACAAATTGTACTACTCACACAACAATCTTTACAAAATCTATAATGTTCACATGGCGACTTTAGAAAATTCAGTGATAAGATGACAACTTTTAAACATTCAAGATACACATTAAAAATTTAGAAAAAATGTTCGCTAAATCATGACAACTCTAATTAGTTGTTCTCTATGTATGCCAGGACAACTCAATCATTAGATAGGTGGTAAATCTAGATAGTGGACTCTGTGGTGTGGAGCCCACCAAGGCCATCACAATGGACTTGGGGCATGAATCCCACTCTCACATACCCCTTCGCCCCTTGGACCACAAATATCCCCCCAGCTCGGTTTTTGGTAAGCTAAGAGTGGAACTCCAACCATGCAAATTAGCTGTTTTAACCACCCCCCCCCCCCCCCCCGAGATTACTCCATCATGGATATGAATATCTCCTCTTGAGGAGATGACTCCATAGGCCATGATCTGCACTTGTGGGGAAGATTCCTCAAGGAATCCAAGACCCATATCTCTTAGAGATCTGGAAGAACTACCTTTTGTATCTTACTTCCCTTTGTTGTTGTTGAATGCTCGAGGTCCATCCCTTTGGCTTGCGATTTGAGGTTACTTGGAGTGGATCTTGTCCAATTAGTGTTCCTCTTGTGTGTTTCCCCCTTGTGTTCTTCGTGTTCTTTGCGATTTCGCCCAAATACACCTCCAATTCGTGAAGATCACGCAAACTAGGGCTTGGCCCTACATCACCATGGCAACTCTAACTAGTTTTCTGCCTTTTCTATTTTGTGTAGATTTTTGTTTTGCTTTATTCATGCCAGTTTTATGCCTAACACCATAGCAATTATTCTTGCACTGCAGTTTTGTGTCAGACACACACGACCGTCTTTTCTCTGTTTATGAGATGTGTTTTCAAAGCTTTTGTGGCAATTTTAAAGGTAATTGACCATGACAACTTTTTTTAAATGTTTGTACACCCAACTTTCTACGATATCTATTTTCAAAGTTTTCTTCATTTTTTATTACATATGTCTAAACACGTCGGTGTGTTGTTGACAACTGGCTGATTTTTGTGGTAGTTTTGTTAAATAGGCAATGGCAACTTTTGTACAACATTTATATATTTTCTTCTGGGTCTGTCTATATCACATCTAGATGTGAGATAATATCTCACATCTAAGATGATGTCATTCTTTTTTGTTAATTGTCCAGCCAAGCTACTGTTTATTTTTTGCTTTTTTTTATTCGGCTCAGTTTCTGGAAGAAGAAACGCAAAGAACGTCCAGCCAACCTGCTGTTTTATTGTTTGTTTGCTTTTTTTTATCCGGCTCAGTTTCTGAAAAAAAAGGAAACAAGGGCGCACGTACCAGTTGTTGAATTTCCTACCTCCTACTCTTAAACACTCACTTATAGCCGCTAGAACCAAGGGCTGTTCTTGCATAATGATAAACACAAACACTTAATAACTCAGTTAATTAGCGTCAGATCTGGTCACTAGCTCCCTGAAAAAATCTAGTTGCTAGCTACCGGTAAAAAAACTGATCGCTAGCTTTTTCCGGAAAAAACTGCTCGCTAGTCCAAACGTCGATTTGTTAGCTTTTGCGTCTGATCGTTATACATTTACAAGTACATCTCTCATTGCTAGCTTGTAGGCTACCAATGTTTTTTTCTTTTTGTCTTTTGGTTTTTGCGTTTTTCACTCTTATTATTTTATAATTAAATTTCTGTAAGGAACAAAGTTGGGTCAAAACATATTTCAAAAAACATGTTCATGAATTTAGATATTTTTTAAAATTATAAAAAATGTTAGCAAATACCAAAAAAATTCTAATATATGATGAACAATCCTTTAATATATGATGATCATTTTCTGAATACACACAATTTTTTTTTTGCAATATACAGTGAACATTCTTTTTTGATACATGATGAAATTTATTATATACGATGAACTAAAAGCGAACTTTTTCATATACATTGTTCTAAAAGCAAACAAGAGAAAACAAAAAAGAAAGACAAACCCAAATAGAAAAAATAGATAAATAAGAAGAGAACAAATAATGAGCACATTTTGATTTGTTCTAAAAAATAGATAAGCACGAACAATTTTAGAAGAATGAACAAATTTACATATTTCAAACATTTATTGAAACTTGTGAATTTATGAAAAAAGAGAAAAGAATCATAGGAAATGAGATCAATTTTTTAAAATAGAAAAAATAAAAGTAGAGAAAAACCAATGAATAAAATGATAAATAAAAAAACATGGAGAAAACAGAACAAAAAATGTATCCTAGCTACTAGGGCGGGCTCTTCTGCAGTTTGTTCACTAACGAGGGTGGACATGCAGCTAGGACAAAAAAAGGTCGGACCCCTACTAGAAGTCGAGGGTGGACTCTCAATTGGGAAGGAAAAAGGTCAGGCCCTAGTTGCGAGTCGAGTTTGAACTTGCAACTGGGACCAAAAAGGTTGCCATACTTGCGAGTCGAGGGGTGGAGTTGCAACTAGGAAAAGAAAAGGTCGAGTCCCAGTTGCGAGTCGACGGTAGAATTGCAACTGGGAAAAAAGATCGGGTCCCAGTTGCGAATCGAGGGTGCATTCGCAATTGGGACTTAAAAAGGTCGGGCCCCACTTGTGAGCCGAGGGTGGACTTACAACTCAGACAAAAAAGGTTGGCCCCAGTTGCGAGTCGAAGGTGGACTTGCAACTTGGACAAAAAAAAGGTTGAGCCCTAGTTGCGAATAAAGGGTGGACTTACAATTCAGACACAAAAGGTTGGACCCTAGTTGCGAGTCGAGGGTGGACTTGCAACTCGGACAAAAAAGGTTATGCCCTAGTTGCGAGTAAAGAGTGAACTTGCAACTCAGACAAAAAAGGTTGGTCCCCAGTTGCGAGTCGAGGGTGGTCATGCAACTTGCGAAAAAAAGTCTACCCCATTTTGTGTCGAGAGTGAATTTGTAACTAGGACAAAAATGATTGAGGCCTAGTTAAGAATCGAGGGTGGACTTTCAACTGGGACAAAAAAGGCCGGAGCCTGGCCGCAAGTCAAGGGCAGACTTACAATTAGGACCATAAGTGTCGAGACCGGTTGTGAGTCGAGAGTGGAATTGCGACAGGAAAAAAAAGGTCAGCCTCAGCTATGCACTCGAGAGTGGACTTGGAAATCGGGCAAAAAAGGTCGGACCCCGATTGCGAGTTGAGAGTGGACTTGCAACTAAGAAAAAAGTCATGTCCTAGTTACAAGTCGAGGGGGGGGGGGGGGTTGCAACTGGGACAAAAAAGTTCGAGCCCCAATTGCGAGTCGAGGGTGCACTTGTAATTAGAAAAAAGCCGGACCCCAGTTGCGAGTCGATGATGGACTTGCAACTAGAAAAAAAAGACTAGGTCCCAGTTGCGAGACTAGAGCGGACTTGCAACTCCGACAAAAAATTTTGGGCTCCAGTTGCGAGTCGAGGACGTACTTGCAACTGGGACAAAACAATGTCAGGCATCAGTTGTGAGTCGAGGACCGACAAAAGCGAAGCCAAACAGGCCTAGACAACAACATGATATCTAATAAACAAAAAGCAACAAACGAGGCGGAAGGTAGAGAGAGCGCTTGCATGGAAATTACAGGAAATAAAATAAATGGTGAATTTATTTATTTATTGAAAATTATGAATTTAAAAAGACCAAAAAGAGAAAATAGAAAAACAAAAGTTGAAAAACAAATGAGGAAAAAAACAAGGGAAAACAAAACAAAAATCTTATAGCAAAGAGTTATCCTACAATAATGCACTTAGATTTGAGGTATTATTTCACATCTAGATGTGAGACAGCAAACCCGAAAAACAGAACATAGGCTCCAGTAGTGAGTTGGGGTGGGCTTGCGACTCGGACTACTACGTGCCCAGTTGCGAGTCGAGGGATGGACTTGCAACTGGGACAACTATGAAACTACGAGACAAGCTACAAGTCAAGGGTTGACTTGCAACTGAGATGAAACAAACTATGGTCCTAGTTGCGAGTCAAGGATGGACTTGCAACTGGGATTAAAACGAGAGGAAAACCAATGAAAGAAAAAAAATGATAAAATATAAAAATAAAAAATCATAAAGAAAAAAAAAAGAAAAATAGAAAAAGTATCCTAGCTACTTGGGCCGGCTCATCTGCGGTTTTTTCGCTGTCGAGGGGTGGACTTGCAACTGGGACAAAAAAAGATCGGACCCCTAGTGGCGAGTCGAGGGTGGATTGGCAACTGGGACAAAAAAGGTTGGGCCCCAGTTGCGAGTCGAGGGTGGACTTGCAACTGGGACAATAAAAGGTCGAGCCCGAGTTACGAGTCGATGGTGGACTTGCAGCTATAAAAAAGGTCAATTACCCCCGAGAACGTCAATTCCACAACCCAACCCAGCCACGCCTAGTTGCATTAGCATTGAAGGCGTTAAATGTAGTGGGGGACAAGACCAGTAATTGCGAATTGAGGGTGAGATGAAACAAACTATGAGCCCAGTTGCGAGTCAAAGGTGGACTTGTAACTTGGATGAAAAACAATAGACATGGCTAGCTGCGAGTCAAGGGCGCGCTTGCAACTGAGAGAACTATGAGTTGAGTTGCGACTCGAGGATGCACATAAAACTGGGACAACTACAAACTACGAGCCCAATTGCGAGTCAATGGTCGACTTGCAACTAGGATAAGACAAACTACAATCCAGTTGCGAGTCAAAGATGGACTTGCAACTGGGATGAAAGACCAAATACAAGCCCAGTTGCACGTCAAGGGTGGGCTTGCAACCGGGAAAAAAGAAACTATGGGCCTAGTTGCGAGTCGAGGTAGGACTTGTAAATAGGATAACAAAAACTACGAGCTCAGTTGTGACTCACGGGTGGACTTGCAACTGAGATGAAAAACATAACACATGCCGAGTTGCGAGTCGAGGGTGGACTTGCAACTAGGACAACAAAAAAATATGGGCCCATTCGCAAGTTGGGGGTGGACTTGCAAGTAGGACAACAACAAAACAGTGATCCCAGTTGCGAGTTGAGGATGGACTTGAAATTAAGACAACTACAAAACAACGAGCCAATTGCGAGCCAAGGGTAGACTTGCAACTGGGATGAAAAAGAAAAACATGTCTAGTTGCAAGTTGAGGGTGGGCTTGCAAATGGGAGAAATATAAACCCGATTGCGAATGGAAGACGGACTTGCAACTAGGACAACTACGAAACTACAAGCCCAATTGCAAGTCAATTGTCGACTTTAGTTGGGATGAAAGACGAAACACGTGCCCAGTTACGAGTCAAAAATGGGCTTGTAGGGGTGGACTTGCATGTCAGGGGTGGGCTTGCAACTGGGACAAAAGTGGTCGAGTCCCCAGTTACGTGTTGAGGGTGGAGTTACAACTGGGACAAAAATGGGCCAGGCCAAGTTGCGTATGAACGGTGCACTCACAAAAAAATCGGGCTTCTTACATATTAGGGTTAGACTTGCCAAAAAAAGGTTGTTGTCTGTCATTGTAGTGTTTAAAAGCAGATCCATCCTCGGGTTACCTCTGCTCCAAAGACAAAGAGGAATGAGAGAGAGAGAGAGAGAGAGAGAGAGAGAGATGAGAAGAACTGATGAGCCAGCGGTCAGCTCATCTCTTCGACTTATACAAACAACTTGTCTTTTCAACTACAACACAGAAAAAGCAAACCACAAAGAATGTCCCAACAAAAAAATGTACGGTGTGCCGAGCCGCAAAATGGACAATGGGCGAGTGACACCGGATGCACAGGACTAGACAGCCCCGATAAAAAAATTGCACGAAATTAATAGCGACGGGTCAAATGGACTGGAACTTAGATGAAACATCGTTGAAACTCATCTATATGAGTTTTAGCATTCGATACATGATTTACTTACATGAACACAAAAATCGAAACAAAAAAAAACATGCATCAACGATTGTACGGTATATACACCCACAAAGGAGATGCATGCACACAACATATGACATATATGCATTCATAGCATTGCAGTGGGAGAAAAAACAAAAAAATAAAGAAAAGATAAAATGCCTCAGTAAATGCAAAGGATGTAGCGAACGGAGACAGTTTAGAAAATAGACAAAAAAAGAAAGAAAAAACAGACAAAGACAGCCCACGCTGCCACACACATGGGCCAGCCCAAGCTGCCACGATGCACGCTTCAGCTGCGCGAGCACAGCACGCTCCAGCTCGAACGAGGACAACCGCGAGATTAGCATATGCGTGAACTTTTGGGACAAAACAAATCAATGAGAGACTTTAAAGAAAAAAATCAAGGATGAGGGAGTTAGATGTGAGATAATATCTCACATCTAGATGTGAAATAGCAAACCCATTTTCTTCTCTATGTTGCAAACCATGAATTATATGAGTGACAAATAGTTGTGATTACTAATCACAAATTAAAATTGTGTGTTAAATCCCGTGATATGAATTCTGTAGATTGATGGTCGTCCTTTTCTTCTTTTTAATGGCAACCTTTGCTCATGCAAATTCAAATAGGCCATTTCGTATTATGAAAATAAAAACATCCCACTATATATCACATGGCAACTTTTTTCATGACACCTCGCAAATTTATACTTTTAGCAATGCCAACATGTTTATATATCCTATATATATACTTTATCCCCACTACCTTGAATTCTCTCAACATGCAAGCCTTACACCTCACAAAGTATGTCATGTCATCCAATAACATTGTTTTTCAGCCCATGCAAAACATATGTCATTACTTCTAATTCTCTCAACATGCAAGCCTCCCACCAAGTGTGCCACATAACCATCCACTACAATTATTTTTCAGCTCATGCAAACCATATCGAGATGTTTATTTTTTGTTAGAGCATCTCCAATAGAAAATGCAAATTTGGAGATGTAAAACAAGAGACGTACATCTCCAAATAGTGCATCTCCAATAGAAGATGCAAATTTGGAGATGTAAAACAAGAGATGTAAAAATTTACATCTCCAAAAAGTGCTTTTTGCATCTCAAAAAAGGGCCAACTCCAACAAATGATACAAAACGGATATGTAAAACAGCAGCTCCAACAGAAGATGCAAACTAGAGATGCAAAACCGGCCGCCGGCCGTGCGGGCGCTGTACATCGGATAGTTCTTTAATTTTTTTTACTTTCCAAAGACTGTGAAATGCCCTAATTTAATTGTTGCAACTGTACATGCATACTCTTTTCACATACAATGCAAGTACAAACTATTTCTACATTAAAAATATTATCTTTTTAGTTTACATATTTTCCTTCATGCGTAATTCGGTTGTAATTAATCTTTATATATTCCCACAAATGTAGGCGTTGGGTGGGGTTTCGGTGTCTGAAATTGGAGCTATGTAACATAGTAGATTCTTTAGATCCATCCAGGGGACAATTGGAGGCATGGAGCAGCGATGCAGGGAGGAAGGAGACCACTCTTTTCTTGGTGAGGAAGAAGGTTGTGAGAGGTGGGTTAATGGCACGAGGGGCCGGGGGAACGTCACGCTCCATGTTAGCATCCAAAACAAAGCCTACATGAGGAGCACAACACGTCTCAACTGTCTTGTCAGTAGTTTATCATGAATCTTCAAGCAAAACAAAGTACAAAGTACTGACAACACTGTTAGCAACCAGGCTCACCAAAATAGTAATCAGAGATAATTCAGACGCTGCGCATCACCAAGCCTCATCACAAGCATACCATAATCTCATAAGGAAGTATGTAAGCAACTGAAGGGAACAACCAACAGATCACATGCGTCGATCAAGGAGAGCACCGACGATAATGACCTGAAGATCCCACTGTATAGGCAACTGCTACCACAGCTTGTGCGCATGACTGTAACAGATCTGGAGCCAATTTGCACTAGAGAAAGGGCTCCGCGGAGCTGGGGAATTCGGCCTGGCTCCGCCCATGAAATGCACAAAGCGTGGAGCCGGAGCAGTTTCAAACAATCCCTTACTACTCAGTTTGGAGGTTTGGAGCTAGTCGACCATATGATTAGAATGTCAAGCGGGCAAGCGGCTAACGTCAACTAGTACAAAATGCTGTTTGCTTCATCATATCATTGTGTAAATGTTTGTCAATCTCACAGTAAAGGGTGCTGCCTATCCATGCTGAGACTTACCTATCCCTGTCTGGATCACATTAACAAAGTGCAAGGCTAGAATCCATCTTATCTCTTCAGATCAGAAGCTAACTTTTATCATGGAAAAGGAAAGTAGCACCAGGAAGGAAGGCCAGTTCAACATTCAACACTCAGTAGCTAGAATCCCGTAAAAGTTAAACATGATTGATCAATTAATTCCTAATCCATTATGAATAAGCAATTTTCCGCGTCTCTGGTACCTGCGAAGCAATCAATGCCATCAGTCAAACAAATTTCTTCTACTCATCCAGAAAAAAACTAAGTTGCATATCATCATTTTTGTATGACTTGAATAGTAGATGTTAGCCTCACTACTTTGGAAACCGTACAACAACAAGTAAATACCACCATTAGAGGGAAATGCTGACTTGTCTAGCTTATCAAATTATACAAATATTCATTGTTATCATGGTTCCACTTTCTCAGGGAAACAGTTAGTGACCACATTATAAATTTCCTATCTAGAGAAAGGGGTCCAGTGGTAGCCAAGATCCTCAACCTATTGGCCAAGCCAGAAAGATTAATTAACCCGTGGGGGTTAGCCGAAACAGATACCCCTATGTTATTGAATGTTCTCTGGACAATAGCAGCTTTGACTTCATGATCATTGGTTGAAGAGACCTGCCATTCGGGAAGAAACGAACAAGATTTCTTCTGTAGGCTCTAGTCTGTAGTGGCCAGCCCGTAAAAGAATTTTGGGTTTTCATCTCCGAAGTGGACCCATCTGATAGTGCATCTATTATTCCAGTACAGCTGCTTGTAGTGGAGGAGCATGTTAAGGTGGTTTCTAATGATTAGCTTCAAGTTCCTTTCTACAATGGACATAGGCCTTTATTCTTCAAGTCAATCGATAAGGTCAACGACTAAGTTCCAATTCGCCATCAACAACGCGAGGCAGGAAAGATTTCTTCTCCCGAGTTTAAATGCTCTTATAATATTTTTCTAAAATTTAGAAGAGACATGTCACCGCCGTTTATGTTTTGCATGGGAGACTCCAAGCTTGTTGTAACACCTATATGAAGTTCTCAGAGCGGAAGATCTTTGCTTTACAGACTTCAGTGTGAGCGGAAAGAGCACAAGGGATGAATCCAAGGCAAATCCTGAAAGAGGATCAACAATGGTATTATGGTAGACTCTGGTCCAGGAAGCTAAGGTGAAAACCCTTATGTACTGGTATTTCGGTTTTATCAATTGTTTTTGGGAAAACCGAAAATACTGAACCTTCACGTAGAATAGGCAGGGATATAAACCGTGTTCATTTTAATATAAACCTTGTCAATGGAAATGTTCTCTATGGCCACTTGGAGTAATATGGAAAGAGAGGAACAACAAATGTCTTTGAAGGATCATTCCAACTCGCCTGCCTGGCTGATTAGATTGAAGGATCGATGATTTTTCCATGCTCGGTCATATGACTAAGGAATATCTAGGGCCTTTCATGTCCTCCTTTGTACAGTCCCCTGTTGTATCTGACTCCCCCTATTTCTGGTTTGCTACAATTAATCTAAGTAACGGAAAGCCAATAGTTTCAAAATAAAATAAAATAGGCTAATCAATCCTCAGTTCTCACTTTGCATTCAAATTTCAAATCTCATACGAGGTAAGATGAATGCGGACCCTTAGATCATAGAATCGACGGTCCATAACTGCTAGACATCTAAAACCCAGGAGGCTAATGGCTGATTACTTATGTGAGTTAGAGTAACAGATAATGACATGCTGCAAACATAATTAAGCAAACTTCCTAAAGGAATAAGATTGTGCAATAACGCAAGCTCTGGTTATGATATGATCCCAAATATGAACAACAATGTGAAATGACAACTGCTATAAGCAGCCAGTGTTCATGAACGATGTCTGAAGCCAAATGCTCCAATATTGTTGGTTATGAATTACTAGAGTAGAGGGTCCGCAGCGAGAAAAATATCAAATGCCATTTAGCAACCAGCAAAAGGTAAAACAGAAAAAAAATCTACCAAGGACAGGAAAGAGAAAATATTTCATTCTGCTACCACGTAAAGATAAGCATACCTGCTCAATTAATACATCTCGATGGCATATCTATCAGCACAATCATCTTAATTATGTATCGTGCAAAAGTTGAGCTCCAACATGTCCACCACCTATGCCCATGCCTACAAGCATATGAAGTCAGAGAACCAACAAGATTCCAACAAGAAGTCAAATAGATAAGATGGGGCCTCAGTGACATATTTGGATAAACTCTGTGACAAACTCGAATATATGATTTGAGGAAAACAGCCTGTATAAATTTTGTAGATGTACACACAGGTTTGATACAACATTAAGAGTCTACCACTCCCTCGGGTCGGTTTTAAGGTAGACGGTGGGGTATATGGGGTTTTCAATTCTGGTAAGAGCCAACGAACGCAAGCACTTTGCTGGGAAATAAATCTGCTAACTTTCCTTGGTGATGGCCCGATTAGCTCGTTGAATGTTCGGATTCTATATCAGCTAATGCTGAAAACTCAGCCCGTTTCTATCACACGCACTTGCATGTACACTGACTCTTTGCTGCAGTTCACTCCGGCATGGCAGACGCGTGCCAAACCGGAGAGTTACCGACGCTAATCTTACATGCACTGGCTGCTGATCTAAACAGCTGACAGGGCGAAATTTGATAGCTAAACATGCGTTTTAGATTTAGAGATGGCGCTATGATTCTAAATTTCCTTTCCTCACTGGTTGTAAGTTTAGGGAGCTTCTTCATTATTCAGTTTTAGAGTATCAGATAAAGAGGATATTCTCAAAACAGTATATCCTCACGAGAGTCATAAAAATGAAGAATATGTACAGTCAGACTTAGCTGATCAGAAGGGGGACATTACCTAAATTATTCTTAAGCTCACTTAAAGCAGACAATATAAATTATACCCGTACCAATAAATTCAGCAATACAAGTGATCAAGACTATTCACATCTTTAAATAAATTTAGCCAACAAAATATGAAATCAACTTGATCTGTGAATTTTCTCTGGCACAAATGGACTCGGCTCTTGCTGCAAGACTAGTTTAAAAGTGGTAAAAAATAATAATTATTTCGATAATATCAACCGAAGCCATTACTGTGAAATTAAGATTATTATCAAGGTCAGCGGTAATAAAAGATCTCTTACGGCAAAACTGGCTATACAATGTTTTTCTGTATCATAGACATCACGCAGAACGCTAATACACAGACATCAAAGAAAAATACACTACAAAACAACATCGCTACATGTTGAAGAGATATCAAGCAAAAAAAAAAATAACAAGTAATTTGAGTGTAAGTTTACCACTAGAGAATGTGAAACACAATCTATGGACCAAATTATCAAGTAATAACTTGGTTTAGGTATGCTATTACCTGCATTGTAGACACTTTCAAATGCATGATAAGGAGACAGCTCGTGGAATTCAGAAAGTTTCTTAAACTTCGATGACTCAAGCTGGATCATAAAGAGACCGTCATAATAAGTATCCAGGAGTAGTACATTATTGTACTCAGCAAACCCTAGTATCCCTACGAGATCCTTATAATTCACCGGGAGTAGCTTGTCAAGTTCATAAGTTTTTGTCAGCACCCATGAAGCAACACCGTCACAATCTGTCTTCATGCTCCGTAATTGGATGCTGTTGCCTGACATAAAGAGGAAACCAAGCCCACCACCATCTGCGCACAAAACCAAGTTATTCAACTGGATGATCATATGCACCGGCAGTGGCCTAGGTATCACAGCTAGTCTCTGCCTATTCAAATCAAACTTGAGGATCCTTGACGAAGCCCCGATAAGCAACCAGTAAAGCGAATTTCCAACCAGCACAGCAGGTTTTGAGTAAATATCCAGCCAGTCAGAACTCAAGGATGGAAGCAATGTTGTGATGGGATCACCCCACACGCCGGTGTCCGACAAGTAAACCCAGGCGAGTATTCGCCCATTTCCTCTGTCCTTGTCTGCCGCTACCAAGACTACCTGGAATTGGACTAATCCGGCACCGCGAAGCACCGCCCCGCTGGTCAACGAGATCTTGTCCGCATCAAACGCGGCTGGAACAGCAACGCGGTGCTGGTCGCCGGCGACGGGGTCCCACACAACCAGGACCGGGTGCGTCGTACTGCATCTGTCGAAAATGAGTACGAGACCATGGCGACATCCAACGATCCAGTGGTCGTCCTCTTCGCGGTCGAGCGGCAAGGAGAGGCGGCCGTACGGGAGACGATTAGGGGCCTCCATGTTAGGTACGAAGTCGTCCTCGTTGAAAAACCCGAGGAGGGGAGGGTTGTGGCGGTGGTGCAGGCGGAAGCGGCGGAAGAAGCCGGTGTCGGAGACGAGGCTGCGCCAACGCTTGCAGACGAGGGAGGCGCGCGGGAGGGAGGAAGGTTGCGGGGGGAGGCGGAGGAGGATCTCGGTGAGGAGGTCGTCGTCCTCCAGCGGCGGCGCCGCCGCCGGCGACATCTCTCCCTCACGGCTCATGCGGGATGCGTTAGGGTCGAAGCGGCCGCCGCAATGAGGGAATAGGAGTCACGCTGCGTAGAGGGGATTGAAGTACAAAACTCGCTTTCCATGGTTAGAAAAAGCCCACGAGGGAGCTAAAGTGGCAGAAGGCCCACTAGGGAACCAAAGTGGCAGAAGGCCCACTATGCTGTGTGTGGCCTTTAGTTTTTTTCTGTCCGTATTTCGCTTATTTCTGTTATATACAATGTATATATACGTATATACACATATATTCGTTGATTTTTTTTGCATGGATATATTCGTTGATTACTCTCACACAAGAGGGAAAAATATATATTCTACGTTCAAGGAGAACATGCAGAAACCAGCCAGCGTTGTTTGCCCCATGGTTGTCTTTTGCCATTTGGGAAAACCTGTTATTCTGTTATGCCCTCGCTAGAATTTTGGCCCTCCTTTGATTACAATTCTGGATACAAGAGGACGGATTGGGGAAGAAGGAAAGGAAAGTTCAGCAAGTGCTAATTCTCGACCCCCTTCCTGCCTGTGCTCCACCTACTTAATTCCTCCTTGTCAGCCGGGTCGCCGCCTCATTGGACTTGTTGGGGCCCGCCAGGCTCGATCGATGGCGATCAAGGCCTCTTGAGGCCTTGGGCCTTCTCCTGGCTGGGCCACCACATGACATTCCCCACCCCTTGCGGCGCGGCTTGACCCCAAGCCGGGTGAGTAGAAAACTGTTGATGCAGAACAAAGGCTTCCTCCCAGGTATCCTGATCTTCACTTCGACCCGCCCAGCGCACCTTGAGGCGAGGTTTCAACTTGTCACCGCACTGGAAGAGCTGCTTTTGCACCACTGCCTCAGGATGGAGAAGACACAACGATCTCGGAGCGACCATGGAGGCGTCAGGCTCGCTGGTCATCTTGGGCTGCACTTGTTTCTTCATCTGCGAAACATGAAGCAAGTTATTGATTCAGGATCTGGCTGGCTAATCTAGATTGTATGCCACAGCGCCCACACGACCAAGATCGTGTGCGGTCCAAGTACTTCAGCACCGTTTCGATTGCGAGCAGCCAACGAGGTTTGCGTAAGGCTGCACTTTGAGAAAACCCGATCCCCACTTGAAACGCGCTCACGCCGCGATGTTTGTCCGCTCGCTTTCTTCATGCGCTGTTGAGCTTTACGGAGGTGTTGTCGGAGGAGTTACGTCATGGATTCTCTTTCTTCGATCAGCCCCGCAGGTCTCCACCGGTGGTCGGAGCAGTAATGCCAAACGGACGAGGCTGATACCCGTACAGAGCTTCAAACGGAGTAATGCCAGCCGCCGTGTGGTATGTGGTGTTATACCAATGTTCGGCGAGAGCCAGCCATTTCGCCCACCTGGCTGGAGCATCGTGCGTAGAGCAGCGAAGAAATGCCTCGAGACATTGATTCAATCTCTCTGTCTGGCCATCTGTCTCCGGGTGACGTGCCGAGCTCATATTCAGAAGAGTGTCTGAGAGCCGGAATAACTCTTGCCAAAACAAGCTAGTAAACACGGGGTCACGGTCAGAGATGATGCGAGCAGGCATACCATGAAGTCAATAGACATGGTCAAAGAACAACTGAGCCACTTGCAATGCCGTGTACGGGTGCTTGAGCGGCAAAAAATGTGCAAACTTGGTGAATTTGTCGATCACGACCAGAATCACTTCATAACCTTGAGAAGACGGTAGCCCTTCAATTTAAATCCCAACCGATGGTATGCCAAGGATGGGGAGGAATCTCATGTGGGTGAAGCAGCCCTAGCTTGCGGCGGTGTTGTTCGGGCCTTCGTCACGATGATATCACAACTCTGAACATATTCAGCGACTGACAATTTGAGCCATGGCCATGCAAAAAGCTTCTTGACACGCTGATATGTTGCTAGGACCCCAGAGTGCCCTCCCAGCGCGCTTGCATGTAATGACTGCAGAAAATGTTGTTGTGCCAACAGGTTCTGACCCACCCATATGCGGCCCTTGTATCGGATCACTCCCGCTTCGAGAGAGTAACCTTGAGTATTCGGAGAGGTGACAACCAGTTGTTGCAGTAAAGAATCGCTTGGATTCAGGATCCTCATTGTACCCATCCACCAGGGTCTCGAGCCAGGAGGGCACCGCTGCCGAAATCGCCAGCAAGGGTGCCCCATGCTCACGGCGCGATAAAGCATCAGCCGCCGTGTTAGCAATCCCTTTTTTATATTGGATAGTGTAGTCAAGTCCCATGAGCTTAACAAAAGCTTTGTGTTGGATCGATTTAATTGTTGCTTTCGATCCAAGTGCAACAGGGCTTGTTGATCGGTGCGGATCACAAAATGCTGGTGTTGTAGGTAAGGTCTCCACTTGTTGACCGCCATGAGGATCGCCAGGCATTCTTTTTCATAGGTACTTACACTACTAGGGAAAACCCTGTACACAGAACTTTAGCAGTAGCGTGGGTCAAAAAAGAACGCTGGTGCTAACTAGCGAGCGCTACGAGGTAACCGCTGGCAGATAAAGATCTAGCAAGAGCGCCTTTGCTGTACACACGTTACTACTAAAATTCCCACGGCTTAGCCCATAAGCTACACATAGTAGTAGCGATCTATGACGAACTGCGCTACCGCTACGCTGTTTGTAGCAGCGTGTTTTAATATAAACTCGTTGCTGCTAAAGGTTATAAAATTAAATGGAAAGAAAATGGAAAGGTAATTGAAAATGAAAGAAATAGAATAAGGTGAAAGGAAACAAATAAAATGTGAACAAAACTAAATGAAAAAGGGAAAAAAGAGAAAGGAGTAGCGATGGCGTGTATCGTGAATGCGCTGTAAGCTAAGGTAGCAGGCGCTTTCTCGGAACGCGCATCTTGCTATACGACTTAACCACGGGCGGGTTCGTCCTTCCCACGCCCACTTTCCCCAAATCCAACTCTCTCAACTCTCGTCGCCGCCGTGGCCGTCGGCCGTGCGCCTCTCCGCACCCTCACGCCGCCCGACCCCCGACCTCAACGCCGCTTCGCCTCGACCTCAACGCAGCCCGGACGCCGCCCGACCTCAGATTCAACGCCGCCCCGCCTCGACCTCAACGCCGCCTCGGACGCCGGCCTGACCCGACCTCGGCCGCCTGCCTCCCTCGTCATGAGGCACCCGAGGTGAGCACGCCCGCTCCTCCCTCTCCCTACCTCCGCCTAGGGTTTCTTTATATTTTAGTTGCATATTAAGTTTATTTTTATTTATAGTAAGTTTATTTTAGTTGCATATTAAGAACTAGGTACTAATTAGGTATTAGAATATTTTTATTTATAGTAAGTTTATTTTTAGTAAGAACTAGTTGAATTAATAGAACTAGTTAGTAAGAACTTGTTGCTATTTTTTAGTTAAAGCAATTTTTCCCGTCTCGACGTAGACGATGCCTATCCCGTGATCATCGCTGCCGAGTCGGCGGAGGACGACACCTGCTTGACCAGATCGGCCATGTCCGGACTGGCTCCGCTGGGTGGTACTGGAGGCGCTACCTACCGGGGGCGCAGGTTGGTGAGGAGCCAGCTGTCGCTGACCCGAACCTTCTTTGGTGGCGGTCGCGTGGGCGATGGCGATCCAGAGGCTTGAGGACTCCATGAGGTGGTGCGTCACCGTGTCGATGAGGAGGACGCGCACGTCCGTCGCTACTTGTTTGCGTTGGAGCACAGGTCGTTTCTCCAATACCGGCAGGTTCTCGAGGATCTCACCGGAGCTATGATCCCGTGATGGTTCCTTCTCTGTAGGTGTCCACCGCCCACGCCGATACCCGTCGTGGTGCTAGGGTTTTAGTTGTATTAGTGATGTTATATGTATGACACTATTCGTGATGTATTAGTGATAATATTCGACGATGTAGGGACGCATGAGATGATTTACTTTTTGCTTATTGAATGCATGCTAATTTGAGTCCTATAAGATATTTTGAAATGTATATCTTGTGTTGCTCAATATCCAAGTGGCCGGTCATGTTTGCATGTTACACCTCCGAGTGGCCTATGTTTTGCGGAGTGTTGATTCATTTCGTTCGGCAAATTTCAGGCGCTCGATATGTCCTATTTTAGCAAAGGTCATGCCGGATTTTTCCGTGAATCTTGGCATGACTTGTGCCAGAATATATAGGAAATATCGAGTGCCCCGGATTTGTGTGTTGAGTATCTTGGTAGTTGTCTTCGATCGATTTTCAATTAATGTTTTAACTATGAACATAGGAAATGTCTGACGACGAAAAGGATTTCGGTATTTGCAAATATCGCGAAAGGCTGCTCGTATGACGGAATCTTCCTAGATGATGATAGGCGCTTCAGCATCAAGCTGGACGAGAACTTCGAAGTGGATACAGTAAGTCATAACGACAAGTCTTTTTTCGTAGCTAAGCATGACATCTGCTTCATTTGCTTGAACTTATATTTTTTTTTACTATTCTACTAGTGTATCCCCTACAGATTACTTTAGTGCATTCAAGATTAGCGACGGATGCTTAATAGTGCAAGACTGGACCAAATATGTGTTTGGGGGAGCGCAGAGAAGTACTAGGAGGCAGCAAACAGAGGCGCTTTCCACGATTAGGAGACAGGTTCATCTGCATGCTCCAACTTGATCAAGGAGGAGAGCTACACATGTTTTATGTTGTTTTACCTAAGAGAGAGCTGCAGGAGTGATTAGCTAGCTAGAAATGAGTTTCAGGATGGTGATGTGCTACACTATTACTATGATGATAAAATAGCTAGTGTTGGTGGTAATGACTATGATGATTATTATTAGCTAGTGTTAGTGGTGATTAAATAAATACTGTTGGTGGTAATGACCGTGATGATGATAAAATATCTTGTCTTTGGCGGATTAGATTCAAGTGGAGGCAACATGTGGTGCACATCGAAAGTACTACTAGTCCAAACTAGATCAAGTTTGGATTAGTAGTATACTTTTGACATGCACCACAAATTGCCTCCACTTCAACCTAATCCACCTTCATTTGACACAATCGTTATGGACATAATGATGTAAACCTCATAACTAGTATTGTACCAATATTTGTATGATGGTAGCATAAATACAATAAAAATAAAAATATAAAAAAAGTACTAGTAGCGATGGGCAGAAAACACGCTGCAAGTAGTTACCTTAGCAGAAGCGCAGAACGAACAAACGCTGCAGCTATTTGTCCTAGCAGATGGCGCTGGCTGGCACGCTACCGCTGCTAAACAATAGCTGCAGCGCCTTATTAGTAGCGCCTATACCGGCCATCGATACATCTAAAACCCGCTGCTGCTAGCCTTTTCCCTAGTAGTGTTAAGGCTTGGTTCTTTGGACAAAGTGCTTTGCTGAGATATGCCACCGGGTGCCCTTGTTGCATCAGGACTGCCCCCACTCCATCGTTGCATGCATCTGTCTCTGGGACAAATCACGACGGAAATCTAGCACCGCCGTAATCGGGGCTTGAATCATGGCTGTTTTCGAAGTTGGAAGGCTTGATTTGTCACTGGTGTCCACTGAAATATTGTCCCCTTCTTGAGAAAATTGGTCAGAGGCTTGCCGATGACCCCGTAGTGCTGAATAAATCTTCGGTAGTACCCGGTAAGCCCCAAGAAACACCGCAGAGCGCGTACGGTGGTTGGTACCGGCCACTGCTGGACAACTGCTACTTTCGCTGGATCGGTGGACACTCCTGCCGCACTGATCACATGACCGAGATATTCAGTTTGAGGCTTGGCAAATTTGCACTTGGACTGTTTAAGCACCATGTGGTTGTCGCACACGAGCTGCAAAACGGTCCTCAGCTTTGCAATGTGTTCCTGGAGTGTCCTACTGAACACCAAGATATCGTCCATGAACACGACTACACCTTCACGAAACACCGGCGCTAGAGCCGTATTCATCACACCTTGAAATGTTGCAGGAGCTTCTGACAAGCCAAAGGGAACTACCAGGAACTCGTATAGCCCATGGTGCGTCCAAAAAGCTGTTTTGACTTCATCCCTCCGCCACTCGAACTCGATGATAACCCGCCAACAAATCCAATTTGGTGAACCAAGTTGCTCCCCGCAAGCTCGTCAAGCAATTCTTCTACAATAGGCATTGGGTGCTTATTTTTGATGGTGATGTTGTTTAGTTGCCGGTAGTCCACACAAAATCGCCACGATCCATCTTTCTTGCGAACTAGTAGAACGGGTGATGCAAAAGGACTGGAGCTAGGACGAATTATGCCTTTGTGCAACATCTCTTTGACCTGCCTCTGTATTTCATCCTTTTGCTGGGGGGTGTAGCGATACGGGCGAACGCTGACCGGTTGAGCACCCGGAATGAGGGGAATTTTATGATCACCCAAACGCCGGGGTGGCAGGGTGGATGGCTCCGCGAACACATCCTTGTACTCTTGCAGGACCGTGGCTACCTCTGGAGGAAGTGGGTCAGGGGTTGGAACAGTATCAGCCACGGAGCATAATTCTTTCTCTTGGTGCACGCGCTTGATCTGCACTGCTTGCTGAATTGCCCCTCGGCGCAGCAGCCCTTTCAATTTGCCTGCCGAGACGGGTTTAAGATGCTGGATTGTGTCCTGAATGCCTCGCAAGGAGATGCGGCGCCCTTCGTGAGTGAACTTCATCCACTTTTGTGCCAATGAACCCACATAGGGCTGTGCTGCTCGAGCCAATCCGCGCCAATGATGATATCGTAACAGCCGAGGGGAAGCACTTTCATGTCTTGGCAGAAGGTATGGCCTTGAGTCCACCATGAGAGCTGGTTCACCATTTGAGAGCTCATCAATGTCTCTCCTCCTGCAATTACATATGAGGCTGGCTTCGTTTGTTGCACTGGAAGTTGTAACTCGTCGACTATCGCTGCATCCACAAACGAGCAATTGGCACCAGAGTCCACCAAAATGAGCACCTCTCGGCTACCAATGCGACCATGGAGACGCATGGTGCGTCGCTTGACTTGCGGGGTTGAGCCACTGTCCCCGGCCAAAAGCATTACCTCCTCATCTGAGCTGGAATCTGATAGATGCTGAGGATCGGGAGGATCATCTAACTGCAAAATCTCCAGCAACTCTTCCATGACATGAATGGGCACTTTGTCAGGACATTTGTGGCCGCGTGCCCACGGATCACCACAAGTGAAACAGAGATTCTTCGACTTGCGGTAGGCACGCAATACTTCCAGCTTTTCAGACCACTTTCGCGAGTCTTCTGAAGCAGAAACCCCTTGTTTCTTCTCTGCCGATGATTTGCTGTAAGAGCGCGAGCCTTGCTTCACAGCTGACAGAGATTTGTCATGTTCCACCTCGACTTCCTGCAACAAGGCCAAAAAACTAGCAGTATCCACACTTTCAGGACGGTGTAAAACAATAGTAGAACGAATGTCAGGACTGAGCCCTGCAATGTAACGCTCTACAAAGAGCACCTCATGTGTATGTGGATCAGCTAACAAAATCTGATGCCGAAGAGTGTCAAATTTGGTAGTGTAGTCAGCTACAGACCCTATCTGACTCAATAACAACAATTGACGCATATAGAACTGATGCTTATCCTTGCCCCATTTTTCTGCTACTGCTACAGCAATTCATCCCAATGCTGGAAGTGTTTGCGTTTTTGGGCCATTTTGAGCCAAAGTGCATCGTTACCGACCACATTCAGAGAGGCGAATTTAACTTTCATATGGTCAGAGACCTCATAAATGTCAAAATACAGCTCGCAATTGTCGAGCCATACTTGATAGTCCTCCCCATCAAACTTGGGGAAGTCCATCTTCGGTGTACTACCGAAGGAGGAGCGACCCGACTGTGCCGGTCGACGGTCACCATGGACAGACTCTGAATCGAACCCCGTGCGGGTGTTTGGGAACATACCATGAGCCGGAGGCAGCTGAGGGAATCGATGATCCCCAAAAACTGGCCCCCGTGGAGTTGGATGTACGCCGTGCCCTTGGGGCCGATCCGTGCCCGCCGTGCGCACCTCCACCGTAGGAGGCGGCGCCGAAGAGGAGGCCGGATCTGGAGGTATCGTGGGACGCGGTGAAGAAGACTCCAGCGCTCGGAGGCGAGCGGACGCGTCCTCGGAATGGAGCTGTAGAAGCGACGCCGAGGAATTGAGGGTGCGGGTCGTCTCTTCCATCGTTCGCATCCAGGCTGTGATGCCCTTGAGCTGCTCCCCAATCTCGCTGCTTGGTGGCGGTCTCCAAGTTGTGCTGCTCGATTGACCCCATCGCTGCCGAGAGCTGCGCCTGAACAACCGTGGGCGGTCGACGCTTGGGCGCCAGATCGACGCCCGGATCGGGCGTTCCTGCCGAAGGATGGGGATTACGGCGGCGGAGCGAATCCACCACCAACCGCGATCGGACTGACGGATCGAGCCGGAACCGGGGAGGATCGATGACAACTGATACCAATTGTTATGCCCTCGCTAGGATTTTGGCCCTCCTTTGATTACAATTCTGGATACAAGAGGAAGGATTGGGGAAGAAGGAAAGGGAAGTTCAGCAAGTGCTAATTCTCGACCCCCTTCCTGCCTGTGCTCCACCTACTTAATTCCCCTCCTTGCTGCTGGTCGCCGTCTGCTGGACTTGTTGGGCCCGCCAGGCTCGATCGAGCTGGCGACTGCGTCTTGAGGCCTTGGGCCTTCTCCCCGGGCTGGGCTACCACATGACATATTCTGAACCCGCATCTCCCTTCTTCTCCCCTTCCCTGAAACCCTGAACCTGCTGCCCTCTTTCTTCTCTGCATTCTATACCCTGTCGTCCACTTGAACTCTGTATCCTGTGTAGATAGAAATACCAATCGGGTGGGCGTGTATGCTGGTTCTTAACACTTTAGTTGTAACAGACCGTCTGTCTAAATGATAATTAGCAAAAAAAGATGGTAATTAGCAGATTTTGCAAATGGCACATGCACATGCCAAGCGTCTTGGCCGTAGTTTCTTCCATGAGATGATTCATCATGGAAAAAAAATTGAGATCATCACATCTCAGTTGTCCTCTCAGCAGGTTATTACGAGTCCTCGAACGAAGCAATATACAAAGTATACAATAGGGAAAAAATCATCAGTACTGCTAAAAACACTGGTCAGCAACAAGGCGCACTGAAACAGTGACTAAGACAATACAGAGGCTGCCCAAGTGCCCATCACCAAGCCTTATCTAAGGGAGGCAGTAAGCAACTGAATGGAAGAACAAATTACGGATCACGCCGACAAAGGAGAAAGAAATGGTTTGACAAAATAATATAGCACGAAGTAGATCGATATTAGCTTCATTTGTATGTGATTGAGAGACGTCCTCCTGATTCCTGAAGCAGTATTCCTTCGTTGTTGTGACTATGTTGTCCCAACTGACGTAAACGGAACAACCATTTGCTACTCCATTTCTTGCGTTAATCAGAGAGACATTTGCACATACCAATCCAGTGACGGAGCCCTAAGCATCTCCAACAGCCCTCCAACGCGCGGCACGCTAAAAAATAGTTTGCACCACGCTTATCACCTGGTTTGGTGTGGCAGACAGCGCTGGCTCAAGCAGCCACGGTAAAATGCAGCGTGTAGCTCCAGCAGCGCGCAAAAATGCAGCACGCGCGAGCAGCCGACGCATGCCATATGTTGTATTTTGAACACAAAACGAATTTTAAACATCACAAAACAAAGACAATGTCATAATTTAAATCACACAAACAAGTTGATGACTAAAAATGGCAAATTGCGGAGCGAGCAGCCGTCCACCGCCTTATTCTTCTTCGCGGATGTCTTGCCCTTCTTCGGCCGCGCCATATTTGGGAGCTTCAAGAGGAGGGCAAGTGGCTTCACGGCGGACGCCACTCGCCGCCGAGGTCATCCGCGGCGGCATGAAGAGGCCGCACATGATGTCGGTGCTCGGACGAGCTCCGGCAGAGGCCAAGCCAAAGCTCCCTGCGCTAGGGTTTGCGGCGGGGGCGGCGGCGGCGGTGGAGGGGCCGCAGCTATAGGAAGGGGTGAGGGGGGTGCCAGCGCGAAAGCGCCCATAGGGTCAATTCGCTGGCGGCGGCGCTGCAAGGGGTGAAGGTGGCCTTGGCGGAGAGAGTGCGCGCGAGTGCTTTCGAGTGTGCAGCGCGAAGCAGGCGCACTAAATACACAGCGCCATGATGGCGATTCGGACCAAGCCTCCCTAACTCTCTATATGCAAGGCTGCTTATTGGCGATCCGCTGGAGCCCATCTACCGATTGTGCGCGCGCTAAAAAAAGCAAATTGCGGAGCGGCGCTTATTTAGCGCGGCTATTGAAGATGCTCTAAGAAACATGTGGTTGCTCCAGGTGTAGATGCACCCGGATGAACACTAAATTCTAAAAAATACAAAAAAAGTAATCCACTGTTGCTAGTGAAGGAGGGAGAAAAAAACGTCTTGAAATAAATCTTTGACGACAGAGGATAAAACTGCAATGGTAGTAGATTAAAAATATGAAGAAGCTTACCATTGAATGATGGATCCATGGTAACAACCTCCTACGACCCCGGACGGGAAGGACCAGAAGACGTCATCTCCCCACCAACCGCCGCGGGTTCAATGGTTGGGGGCATCACGGCCACATGCAGCATTTCGGACGCATTCCCAGTAGCCTTGACTTGCTCCTGGAGTGCTTGCTCATCCTCACGCGGACAAAGGATATGGGACCGGCTCTCACCCGTGCTAAGAACATTACCTATTGCCAAGGAGATCAAGAACGAGAGAAACAAATTGGTCGACATAAGAAGGGAGAGGAGACAAGGGGTTTTGCATACCAGTCGGCGTGCCAGCCTGGCACCAGGCACTAGTAAAAAAGTGGGCTTTGGTTCAGGCCGGGTCAGCCCATTAGTTCGAGTTCGATCAACCGGGACCCATGGAGCATCGGTCCCGATTGGAGTTGAGCCTAGGGTGCCGGCCGCCACATGGGCCATTGGTCCCTGCTCGTTCTGGACCTTTTGGTCCCGAGTGGAGACGACCAATGGGCCCTGGCTCTGGCCCCACCACCATTGAGTCGGTTGGTGGCTTGAACTGGGACAACAGTTGCCCTTTAGTCCCGGTTCGTGCCACCAACCGGACCATTGAGGTGCCTATATATACCCATCGCTCATGAGCAAGAGCACTCCAGTGTTCTGTTTTTCTCTGGCCGGCGAGGGGAGGGCTTTGTGGTGCTCTAGCTCACCTCCTATGCACATGAGGTGTTCGATGAAATGCCCGAGCCACATTAGTTAAGCTTTCTCCTCTCGAAGCACGACCTCCGAACTCTATTTTTCCCGAGATCTGTCTAGGTTTATATTAGCGGCCCGTCACGCCCTGTCCCCGTCTTCACTGTCGTCGATCGTCCGCGCCGATCTCGTCACCGGCACCACCGCGGTGAGCCTCTTGTTCTTATCTTCTTTCTGAAAGAAAAAATTCTTGCTTTAGATAGATACTTGTCTAATTTTCTTACTATTTTATTGCTTGTTATTATATAGTGCGATGGTTTTGGTATCCGCCCCTGTTGGCCCTTGCCCTGTCTATGATTCGGATGTGGTATATATTATCTTTATAACTATTAGTTCATTTATTGTTTATGAAAATTATGCCGATCAACGTGACATAGATTTTATTTATCTAGGAGGTATGTGAAGCGGAAATTCCAACCGACCCTATTGTTGAGAGGTTAAATTTAGTTGAAGAAGAAAACAATTTCTTGAAGAAAAAAATAAAAAAATTGCGGAGGAGAAGATGATATTGGAGTTGCATGTTGTGGATGTCGTCGATGATCACAAGATCAAGATGGATGCAATGCGCTTGATGATTAGAAAGATTAGAAAATATGCCATTCATACCGAGGCTTGGTATCATTATGCCGTTGGATCAATTGTTACCTTGGTTGCGATTATGATCGCATTTGTTTTCGCATTGAAATGCTTTACATAGTTTCAATATATGGTTTAATTAATTTAGATGCTCTGGAGAGCTTTATGTTGTTAGATGAGAACTACGTATGTACTTTGGTTTTAATGTGATGATGAACTTCTATTAATTTGGTCACTTAATTATCTATTCATGATGTTACGTAATGGTTTTGACACACTTAATTATATATAATGCACGCAGATGAACCGGCAATGGATGTACGGTGATGTATACACACCTCCGAGTACATTAAGGGCGTGCATGATTTTCTCGAAGTGGCTGAGGCAAACAAGCAGAATGGTTTTATGTGTTGTCCATGCCCTAAATGTGGGAATACGAAGTCTTAATCTGACAGGAAAATCCTTCACACCCACCTGCTTTACAATGGTTTCATGCCACACTATAATGCTTGGACGAGGCATGGAGAAATAGGGGTTATGATGGAAGACGACGAAGAAGAAGAGGATGATGACAACTATGTGCCCCCTGAATACGGTGACGCTGCAACGGGGGAAGCTCTTTGAAGATCAAGAGGAACCGGATGATGTGCCCAATGATCTCAAGAACGGGGAAGCTTTGAAGATCAAGAGGAACCAGACGATGTGCCCGATGATGATGATCTCCGCCTGGTCATTGTTGAAGGAAATATGCCCTAGAGGCAATAATAAAGTTATTATTTATTTCTTTATATCATGATAAATATTTATTATTCATGCTAGAATTGTATTAACCGGAAACATAATACATGTGTGAATACATAGACAAACAGATTGTCACTAGTATGCCTCTACTTGACTAGCTTTCGTTGATCAAAGATGGTTATGTTTCCTAGCCATAGACATGAGTTGTCATTTGATTAACGGGATCACATCATTAGGAGAATGATGTGATTGACTTGACCCATTCCGTTAGCTTAGCACTTGATCGCTTAGTATGTTGCTATTACTTTCTTCATGACTTATACATGTTCCTATGACTATGAGATTATGCAACTCCTGCTTACGGGAGGAACACTTTGTGTGCTACCAAACATCACGACATAACTGGGTGATTATAAAGGTGCTCTACAGGTGTCTCCGAAGGTACTTGTTGGGTTGGCGTATTTTGAGATTAGGATTTGTCACTCCGATTGTCGGAGAGGTATCTCTAGGCCCACTCGGTAATGCACATCACTATAAGCCTTGCAAGCATTGCAACTAATGAGTTAGTTGCGGGATGATGTATTACGGAACGAGTAACGGGACTTACCAGTAACGAGATTTAACTAAGTATTGAGATACCGACGATCGAATCTCGTGCAAGTAACATACCGATGACAAAGGGAACAATGTATGTTGTTATGCGGTCCGGTCGATAAAGATCTTCGTAGAATATGTGGGAGCCAATATGAGCATCCAGGTTCCGCTATTGGTTATTGACCGGAGACGTGTCTCGGTCATGTCTACATAGTTCTCGAACCCGTAGGGTCCGCAATCTTAAACGTTACGTTGAAAGTTATATTATGAGTTTATATGTTTTGATGTACCAAGGTTGTTCGGAGTCCCGGATGTGATATCGGAAGATTGATATATTGGAAGCCTATGTTTGGATATCGGAAGTGTTCCGGGTGAAATCGGGATTTTACCGGAGTACCGGGAGGTTACCGGAACCCCCCGGGAGGTAAATGGGCCTTAGTGGGCCTTTACGGAGAAGAGGAGAGGCGGCCAGGGTTGGGCCGCGCGCCCCTCCCCCGAGTCCGAATAGGACAAGGAGAGAGGCGCCCGCCCCCTTCTTTCTCTCCCTCCTCTTTCCCTCCCGAATCCTATTCCAACTAGGAAGGGGGAGTCCTACTCCGGTGGGAGTAGGACTCCTCTGGCGCCTCCCTTGGCCGGCCGCACCCTTGTCCTTTATATACGGGGCGGAGGGCACCTCTAGACACAACAATTGATCGTTTGATCTTTTAGCCGTGCAAAGCGGTGCCCCCTCCACCATAGTCCACCTCGATACATCAGAGCGGTGCTTAGGCGAAGCCCTGCGTCGGTAGAACATCATCATCGTCACCACGGCGTCGTGCTGACAAAACTCTCCCTCAACACTCGGCTGGATCGGTGTTCGAGGGACGTCATCGGGCTGAACGTGTGCTGAACTCGGAGGTGCCGTACGTTCGGTACTTGATCGGTTGTGCTAACGCTTCCGCTTTCGGTCGACGAGGGTACGTGGACAACACTCTCCCCTCTCGTTGCTAAGCGTCACCATGATCTTGCGTGTGCGTAGGAAAATTTTGAAATTACTACGTTCCCCAACAATTGTCGATGCAAGGACGCAATGCGAAAGTCAAAATGAGAAGCTGAAGTTCGATCGCATGTTAGAGGATCACAAAAAGGGTTGTACCCCAATTGCGAATATGGCAACACAAAGCTCGGTACCGTACTGGAATTGCTGCAGTGGAAGGCAAAGAATGCTGTGCCTGACAAAGGATTTGAGAAGCTACTGAAAATATTGAAGAAGAAGCTTCCAAAGGATAATGAATTGCCCGACAGTACATACGCAGCAAAGAAGTTCGTATGCCCTCTAGGTTTGGAGGTGCAGAAGATACATGCATGCTCTAATGACTGCATCCTCTACCGCAGTGCATACAAGGATCTGAACGCATGCCCGGTATGCGGTGCATTACGGTATAAGATCAGACGAGATGACCCTGGTGATGTTGACGGCGAGCCCCCCAGGAAGAGGGTTCCTGCGAAGGTGATGTGGTATGCTCCTATAATACCACGGTTGAAACGTCTGTTCAGAAACGGAGAGCATGCCAAGTTGATGCGATGGCATAGTGAGGACCGTAAGAAAGACAGGAAGTTGAGAGCACCACGACGGGTCGCAGTGGAGAAAAATCGAGAGAAAGTACTGGATGAGTTTGCAAGTGACCCAAGGAACGTATGGTTTGCTTTAAGCGCAGATGGCATTAATCCTTTCGGGGAGCAGAGCAACAATCACAGCACCTGGCCCGTGACTCTATGTATGTATAACCTTCCTCCTTGGATGTGCATGAAGCGAAAGTTCATTATGATGCCAGTTCTCATCCAAGATCCTAAGCAACCCTGCAACGACATTGATGTGTACCTAGGGCCATTAGTTGAAGAACTTTTACAGGTGTGGAATGGAAACGGTGTACGTACGTGGGATGAGCACAAAGAGGAGGAATTTTACCTAAAGGCGTTGCGGTTCGTGACCATCAACGATTGGCCCGCTCTCAGTAACCTTTCAGGACAGACAAAAAAGGGATACCACGCATTCATGCACTGTTTAGATGACACTGAAAGTATATACCTGGACTAATGCAGGAAGAATGTGTACACAGGCCATATCGATTTCTTCCGACCAACCATCAATGTCGAAAGAAAGGCAAGCATTTCAAAGGCGAGGCAGATCACGGAAGAAGCCCGCCAAGACGCTGGAGGACCTGCAACGCTTGCGAAAAAAGACGGCATGCCTCAAGCGATATGAAGGTCCTGCCAGCTACGCTCTTACGAAAGAAGAGAAAGAAATCTTCTTTGAATGCCTGCTCGGTATGAAGGTCCCGTGGCTTCTCGTCGAATATAAAGGGAATAATAAATATGCCGTAGAAAAAGTTCGAACCTAAAGTCTCATGACTGCCACGTGATTATGACGCAACTGCTTCCGGTTGCATTGAGGGGCTTCTACCGAAAGCGTCCGATTAGCCATTGTGAAGCTATGTGCATTCCTCAATGCAATATCTCGGAAAGCGATCGATCCAGAAATCGCACCAAGGCTAAGGGGCTGATGTGGTGCAATGTCTTGTCGGGCCGAGCTGGTGTTCCCACCATCCTTCTTCAATATCATGACGCACATCCTAGTTCATCTAGTCGACGAGATTGTCATTACGGGGCCCGTATTTCTACACAATATGTTCCCTTTGAGAGGTTCATGGGAGTCCTAAAGAAATATGTTCAGAATCGCGCTAGGCCAGAAGGAAGCATCTCCATGGGCCATCAAACAAAGGATGTCATTGGGTTTTGTGTTGACTTCATTCCTGTCCTTAAGAAGATAGGTCTCCCTAAATCACGCTATGAGGGGAGACTGACTGGAAAAGACACGCTTGGAGGAGACTCAATAATATGCAGGGACGGATATTCTTGGTCTCAAGCACACTACATAGTTCTATAGAACTCTACCTTGGTGACCCCGTATGTCGATGAACACAAGAACAGTCTGCGCTCCAAACACCCGGAGCAGTGCGGCGACTGGATTACATGTGAACACATCAGGACTTTCAGCACTTGGTTGGAAACACGTCTCAGAGGTGACAAGACTGTTTGTGATGAGCTGTACTTGTTGTCCAGGGGACCATCTTTGACTGTATTTTTTACAAAGGATACGAGATAAATGGGAATACATTTTACACGATTGAACAAGATCAAAAGAGCACCAACCAAAACAGCGGTGTCCGCTTTGATGCAGCAACCAAGAGGGGAAAGGACACATATTATGGTTACATAGTGGACATATGGGAACTTGACTACGGACATGATTTTAAGGTCCCTTTGTTTAAGTGCAAATGGGTCAATCTGTCAGGAGGCGGGGTACAGGTAGACCCACAGTACAGAATGACAACAGTGGATCTGAAATTTTTTGGATACACTGACGAACCATTCGTCCTAGCCAATGATGTGGAAGTATGTGAAGGACATGTCTACCAAACCGAGAAAAAGAAAAGATAAGGAAGCGAATACATCATACGATGAGCCAAAGCGCCACATAGTTCTTTCAGGAAAAAGGGACATTGTGGGAGTGGAGGGCAAGACAGACATGTCTGAACATTATGAAAAGTTTCATGAAATTCCTCCCTTCAAAGTCAAGGCTGACACAAGCATCCTGATAAACGATGAAGATTATCCATGGTTACAGCGCAATAAGCAAATGACACAAGCGAAGAAAAAGTTAAGACTTTCTCCCGCAACTATTATGATGATACCATGCCAACTTTGTAACAGACGAGTATGATACCATTGTCCATTTTGTACATGCACATGCTATGTGGGTGAAATTATGATACCATGCCAACTTTCAACTTTTTCAGAGTTCATTTGAAATGCTTTAATGTCTTATGGTTCGGCCCTCGTAATACCATTAATCCCGGTTCGCTCCTTGTCAACTATGTTCTCACCAAGAACGCTCAAGAGGGCAGCCACGTGGGCCATTGGTCCCGGTTCGTCTGGACCTTTTGGTCCCGGTTCCATGCACGAACCGGGACCAATGTGCCTCGCCCCTGGCCCATGACCATTAGTTCCGGTTTGTGCCACGAACCGGGACTAAAGGGTTGGTCCTCGTTGCGGTCACAGTTTAGTCCCACCTCGCCAACTGAAGGGCGCTCACACGGGTTTATAAGCCCCTCCCTCTCTGCCTTGTTGAGCTCCTCTCAAAGTGAAAATAGATGCCCTTATAAAGGGAATTTGACCTAAATTCTTCTCTGAAATTCATAGAAATTTATTATAAATTTAGGTTGAATTTTCTCTATAGGCGCATCTATGCTCATTTTTTTAGTAAAGTTAATCACAAACTTGTGATTTACACAAATTTCAAAGAATTTAAATTTTAACTATTCAAATTTGAAAACTAATGGCACTAACAAAAAGTTTATAATTTTTGTAAAACTAATGGCACTAACAGAAAAGTTTATAATTTTTGTGACCTAAAAGAAAAATAATTAAAATAAACTTTAATAAAATAAATAAAAAAGCAACAATAAGTATTTTGTTGTAAGTAGAAACAAAATAAAATAAATAAAGCAACAAAGAAAACAAAAAAACAAAATAATTTTTCTAAAACTAATGGCACTAATAGAAAGTTTATAATTTTGCTGACTTAAAAGCAAAAGGAATTAAAAAATAAAGCAAAAAACAGAAGAAAACAAATAATGCAAAAAACAAAACAAAAAAACTGTAATTTTAACTATTCAAATTTGAAAACTAATGGCACTAATAGAAGGTTTATAATTTTTGTGACCTAAAAGAAAAATAATTAAAAATAAACTTTAATAAAATAAATAAAAATAGCAACAATAAGTATTCTGTTGTAAGTATAAACAAAATAAAATAAATAAATCAACAAAGAGAAAAAACAAAAAGAGTGCCACCTACTGGGCCCCCATGGCCTAAATACGACTAGAAACCCTACCATGGGCCAGGAGTCAGGCCCGCAGGAGGCCCAGTAGGCCAACAGGCAGACAGGGTACGGTTAGGCCTGAAAGCCTACAATTGAGAGGAGCTCGAGAGGGTGGGCGCAGTAGCGCTTATAAACCACTCTCGAGCTCTCTCAGCTAGCGAGGTGGTACTAAACTTTGACGCGAGGCAGCGCAGGTTTTGGTCCCGGTTGGTGCCACCAACCGGACTAAAGGGGATGATTAGACAGGTTGGCATCAATCAATGCCACCCTTTAGTCCGGTTGGTGGCACCATCCGGACTAAAGGTAACATTGGTCCCGGTTGATGCCACGAACCGGGACCAAAGCCTTTTCTATATAACCAAACACTTAGGAAATTTCCCCCACCCACCATTCTTCTCTCGAACGCCGCCAGGCTGCTGCTGCTCCTCGACGCCGGCCCCTGCCCCGACGCCGCCGTGCCGCCGAGCCGCCCGAGGTCGCGATCGCCCGTGCTCGCCTCGACGCTGTCAGCCGCTTGCCGCCTCGACGCTGTCACGCCAGCCCGCCCGTTGTTGCCGCCGCCTGCCCTTCGCCTCTTTGTCGTCGCCCCTGTCCCGTCGCCGTTCGCCCGTAAACGCGCCTCCGCCTCTGGCCACCGTCCTCGCCACCGAACCCGCGCCCCTGCCCCTCCTCACCTTGGTCCGGCCGGCGCCCCTCCCTTGTCCTTGTTTTTTTTCATATATTATATGCTTGTTTTTTTTCAGATTATATATAGATATGTATATACGTGAGTATATGTATTGTGTATATATGATATACACTTTCTTTTCAGATTTTTTGTTCATATATATGATGGTTTGTATTTTGCTTGTTTATAAAAATGTATATATGTTTGTATGTTCTCTGTGTATATATGTTCATATATTCAAAAGTTAGATTTATATATTTAAAAAAAGGATTATCTATATATATTCTCTGATTTAGTACATTTTAGGTTAGTTTGATTTTTAGAAAAGTTTTATATATTTAGGAGAGGAAAAAGGG
Source organism: Aegilops bicornis (assembly GCA_021605145.1). NCBI lineage: Eukaryota > Viridiplantae > Streptophyta > Magnoliopsida > Poales > Poaceae > Aegilops > Aegilops bicornis. The sequence continues at coordinate 442,218 of CM038674.1, forward strand.
AAATAAGAAGAGGAAAAAGGAAAATAAGAAGAGGAAAAAGAAGAAGAAGAGGAGAGGAAGAAAAGGAAGAGGAGATGAAGAAAAGGAACAGGAGAAGAAGAAAGGAATAGAGGAGAAGAAGAAAAAATAGAATATTTTCTATTTTTTCTTCTTCTCCTCTATTCCTTTCTTCTTCTCCTCTTTTTTTTCTTCTTTTTTTCTTCGATCTTCTCCTCTATTCCTTTCTTTTTCTCCTCTTTTTATTTCTTCTTCGTTTTCCTATTTTTATCGGTCTGCTGTCGTTGATATACGCCTCCCGATAACTTCAACACGAGGGGGGGTCGATATACCCCCTCCCCGATAATATTATTTTCCCATGTACGTATGTCGTCGTTGTCGATATTACCCTCCCGGATAACTTCGACATGAGGTGCGGTCGATATATATACCCCCTCGATTGTGGATAACTTATATCGCGGAGCACCCTCGACCTCTCGCCGACCAAAACGCCGAGGACACCCAAACCCTAGAAAAAAAAGATGTCGGTCTCCTACCCCCTCCCGCCGCGCCCCGACCCGACAAACTCTCTCGAGGCCACCCCAAACCCATGAAGCAGTGTCGAGGCCACCCCAAACCCGAGAGAAGCGACATCGAGGCCACTAATTAATATGATTCCTTCATCGTGATTAGCTAGCTAGTTCTACGTTTGCCACTAATATATCCATCTGTCATGTTTGAATAATTATTGCCAGGTTGTAAATATTTGTAGAAACTATGGACACCCCCCGAGACGAAGCAACAGAAGCAGTGTAGGGGGACATAATCACACAAGGAAGTGATGCCGTCTTCTCATTTCTGAACGACACCGATGGTCTGGAAGGACAGGGTGAAGAAGCAGGCTATGATTATGATGGATCCTTTGACCCAATGTCGGTGCAAGAAGGAGACCGTGAGGACGGCTCCGGTGACCCAATAATGATTGCAAGAAGGAGACCGTGATGACGGCTCGGTGACCGAACCGAGTCCGCCAGGTATATATATTAGTTAAGCCTGTGCTAACAAGCTAATTGATGCATTCATTGTTTTGGTATGTACACATATTAATTAACTCGTCTTTCTTCTTTTTTCTAGCCCTCCGGATCGAGCACAACTTCGGTAAAGAGACGAGGCCCGAAGAAAAAGTTGCGCTCGGATGAAAGGTTTGAGATCACAGAAATCACGCTCGACGGCCAACCGATTGAACCCATCCGGACAAAAGATGCATTTTCTGCTCAGTGCGGGGTTCTTGTTAGGGACAAGATCCCGGTCAGCATCCACCAATGGTATAAGCCTAAGAACGAAGACCCTGAGGTGTCTTATGTCAATGATATGCAGAAAGATGATCTTTGGATTGAGCTGAAGTCAAATTTCACCCTACCGCCAGAGGAGGATCCGGAGAAGTCAGTTAAAGAGCAATTAAGCAAGTCTTTTGCTCTTAAGAAGATGGCAGACCTATTCAGGAGGTGGAAGAATGAGCTGAAAAAGTTTGTCGACAAAGAAGAGACACCAGAATTCATCGGCAAATATGAGAAGATCAGAGATCACTGGCCCGCATTTGTGGCCCACAAGACATCGGAAAAGAGTAAGAAGATGTCGGCGACAAACAAGAAAAATGCTGCGAAGAAGAAGCTACACCATCGCACGGGTGGGGTGGCTACCTCAAAGCCCGGCCTAAGTGGGCCAAGGCTGAGAATGATCTCGCTTGATAAAGGGATCGAACCAGAGACAATGAATCGGCTGCATCGTTGTCGGACTTGGTTCTTGAGGCTGGCGGAACCTTGGACCGTATGCGTGGAAGTGCCTTTGGATGGACGAGCAACTGAAAATACCAGTCAAGAGGCTTCAACACTATATCGATGCAACGCAGCAAGGGACGTTCGTTCCAGACAGAGAGAACGACGAGCTCACAATGGCCCTCGGGAATCCTGAGCACCCTGGATGGACACGAGGCATGTCAGGCTCCGTTCTGTGGAAGGCTGGTTTTCCGGACGCAGGCGGTTACAAATGCCAGGAGAGGAGGAAGAAAGTGCAGCAGACCGAAACTGCAGGCGCTGCACGCAAGGGTACAAGCGATAGAGGAACAAGAAGCAAATCGCAGCAAACGAACTGCCGAAGCTTCCCCCGAAGCTACCCCGCCATCTCAGCGGGGAAGCAGCGTGGCTTCCACCGAGCTGCTTCAGCCGGAGCATGTCTTGACAACTCTTGCTACTACCCCTTGGATGATATCACAGAATCTCAAAATTGCCACCTTATGACGCAATGGCAGAACTTAAAAGTCAAGGCGGCTGTCGGCTCTGTTCGACCTTCTGAACCCAGCGCAACTTTTCACTTCGTCCGATTCCAGAAGGATATGCTAGGGTGACGGTGGGCCGAAATAATGGAGGGATTTGAGGACCTCCAGCTTGACCACCCTACCGTGAAGGGAGACTCGGCTGGGTTCTCGCTATGAAGACTCCATGCCTATGGCGGAAGGAGTTCATCAACCTTCCGAACTGGACGCCTCCGCCTCCTCCTCCTCCTCCGGTGAGTCAGGGCACTCCGCCTCCTCCACCGCCTCCTCCTCCGGCGAGTGACGATCAGGGCACTCAGCCTCCTTCTCCGGCGCGTGGCGGCACTCCGCCTCCTTCTCCGCCTGCCCCGACGCGCCCGAGAAGCCAGCAGCCTCCTCCTTCTCCGCCCGGCAAAGAAGGGCGGAAGAGACCGCCGCCCGCCCGGCTGCTCCGTAGTGTAGTCCTTCTGCCTCCTCGTAAGCAAGCACGAAAGAAGACAGCCGCGGTCGCTCCGTGCGCTCAAGGCGTCTAGCAGTACAGCCAGGCGGCGGAGGCAATACAGATATGGTCCACCTCTCAAGCCTCTAGAGAAGTTATCAGACGAGATGACCGTGGAGGAAAACAAGAAGATCGTGCGGATCAAGTGAAGGACTTCTTTGAAGGGTTGAAAGCGTAGAGACATCCACCTCGGAGGAGAAGGTAGATCCGGTGAAAGCAAAGCGCACTATCGATGCCCGAGGAAACCACCAAAGTCTCCACTGAAAACCAACTATGAGCGCATCTTGAAAAGGCATATCTCAAGCCGGAGCGATCGGGAAGTACTGTCAGTGATCAAAGTTTAAAAGAACGAGCAGCTGGGAAAAAAATTGCCCAGCTCGGCGAACAAGCAAAGCAATCGTGCCCCCCGCTCAATGTGTCTAGCGACATCGTCGCTAATGCTCCGGGGACGGTGCCCGGTTATAGCAATCTTGGAGATTACCTGCCTGACGATGTAAATTTTGATTTCTTGGAGGTGGTCGAACACAGATACGAGTACGGGAAGCCTCTCGTCAAAGATGAAAAATCTCTAACAACGATGATGCGAAGATTCCATAATTGGTACGTGAAAACCTGCAGAGAGTCTGGGGGGACGAATACTTTGTATCTAAGAATTAAAGAGGAGCACGACCTCGTTATACTGATCTGTTGCCTGTTCCATTTGAGGAGTTCTTCGAGTTCTTCAATCAAAAGGCCCTCAATGAATTAACGGTCTTTTGCTACTGTCTGTAAGTACTTTTTCTGTCATTAAGTCTCTATATATAGCTCAGCTCTTTCATTGCATGTATTTATCATTAATTATCCTCACTATATTATGCAGATTGAAGTTCGTCGAGTGCAGAAAACAAGAAATGTATGATATTGGGTTCATTAACACAAATATCATAAATGAATTTCTGGTTACAAAGGACGCCGAAGAGGCCGAGGCCTACTTGCTACACTCGTTGATCAAAAATCAAAACAAAGATTTAATACTCTTTCCTTACAACTTCGAGTGAGTGTTACTTTGTCATGTGCATATTAGGTTTCCCTTATTACTCGGCGAGGTTATAGTAATGTAATTGATGAGTTATGCATGCGTGCGTAGCTTCCACTATGTTCTTCTGGAGATTAAGCTTGAGCGGGGACTAGTAACCGTCTTAGACTCGAGACGGAAAGATCCCGAAACGTATGCGGACATGACTAAAATGCTCAACAAGTAAGTTCAATCGATCTGTTGGAAATATGCCCTAGAGGCAATAATAAAAGGATTATTATTATATTTCCTTGTTCATGATAATTTTCTTTTATTCATGCTATAATTGTATTATCCGGAAATCGTAATACACGTGTGAATACATAGACTACAACATGTCCCTAGTGAGCCTCTAGTTGACTAGCTCGTTGATCAATAGATAGTCATGGTTTCCTGACTATGGACATTGGATGTCATTGATAACGGGATCACATCATTAGGAGAATGATGTGATGGACAAGACCCAATCCTAAGCATAGCACAAGATCGTGTAGTTCGTTGCTAGAGCTTTTCCAATGTCAAGTATCCTTTCCTTAGACCATGAGATCGTGTAACTCCCGGATACCGTAGGAGTGCTTTGGGTGTACCAAACGTCACAACGTAACTGGGTGAGTATAAAGGTATACTATGGGTATCTCCGAAATTATGCATTGGGTTGACACGGATCGAGACTGGGATTTGTCACTCCGTATGACGGAGAGTTATCTTTGGGCCTATTCTGTAATGCATCATCATATGGAGCTCTAAGTGACTAATTGTTTGGTCACGGGATCATGCATTACTGATGCAGTAAAGTGACTTGCCGTAACGAGATTGAACGAGGTATTGGGATACCGACGATCGAATCTCGTGCAAGTAACGCATCGATCGACAAAGGGAATTGTATACGGGTTGCTTGAATCCTCGACATCGTGGGTTCATTCGATGAGATCATCGTGGAACATGTGGAAGCCAACATGGGTATCCAGATCCCGCTGTTGGTTATTGGTCGGAGAGCTGTCTCGGTCATGTCTGCATGATTCCCGAACCCGTAGGGTCTACACACTTAAGGTTCGGTGGACGCTTAGGGTTATTAGGAAGACTTGCATGTGATTACCGAATGTTGTTGAGTCCCGAGATAAGATCCCGGACGTCACGAGGAGTTCCGGAATGGTCCGGAGGTGAAGATTTGTATATGGGAAGTTGTCACACGGTCACCGGAAAGTTTCGGGGCATATCGGTATTGTACCGGGCCACCGGAGGGGTTCTGGGGTCCACCGAGGGGCCACCTCTCCTGAGGGCCTCATGGGCCGAGGTGGGCAGGGAACCAGCCTGGAGGGCTGGGCGCATCCCCCTGGGCCCATGCGCCTAGGGTCGGGGGGGGGTGGGGAAACCCCTGGTGGGCGCCTGCTTGGGGGGCAAGCCCTCCTTGTCACGCCCCCCTCTAGATCTCATCTAGAGGGGCCGACCCCTTCCCTTCCCCTATAAATAGAGGGGTGAGGGAGGGCTGCCCACAACATCCAAGGCGCAGCCCTCCCTCCCAACACCTCTCCTCCTCCGCGTGAGCTTGGCGAAGCCTGCCGGAGAACTGCCACTCCATCACCACCACGCCCGTCGTCTGCTGTTGGAGCCGACCTTACACGCACGCTTACGTGAGACAGGTTCCACCGGTCGACATGCACTAGTTGCATAAGGTGGCTAGCGGGTGTCTGTCTCTCCCACTTTAGTTGGAGCGGATTCGATGAAAAGGGTCCTTATGAAGGGTAAATAGAAGTTGACAAATCACTTTGTGGCTTTTTTGTAGGTAAAAAACGTTCTTGCTAGAACCGTATTGCAGCCACGTAAAAGATGCAACAAAAATTAGAGGACGTCTAACTTTTTTTGCAGCAATTGCCTTGTGATGTGATATGGCCAAAAGTTGTGATGAATGATGAATGATATATTGTGATGTATGAGATCATGTTCTTGTAATAGGAATCACGACTTGCATGTCGATGAGTATGACAACCGGCAGGAGCCAAAGAAGTTGTCTTAATTATTGTATGACCTGTGTGTCATTGATTCAACGCCATGTAATTACTTTACTTTATTGCTAAACCGTTAGCTATAGTAGTAGAAGTAATAGTTGGCGTAGCAACTTCATGGAGACACGATGATGGAGATCATGATGATGGAGATCATGGTGTCATGCGGTGACAAGATGATCATGGAGCCCCAAGATGGAGATCAAAGGAGCTATATGATATTGGGCATATCATGTCACTACTATTTAATTGCATGTGATGTTTATTATGTTTATGCATCTTGTTTACTTAGAACGACGGTAGTAAATAAGATGATCCCTCATAATAATTTCAAGAAGGTGTTCCCCCTAACTGTGCGCCGTTGCTAAAGTTCGTCGTTTCGAAGCACCACGTGATGATCGAGTGTGATGGATTCCTACGTTCACATACAATGGGTATAAGACAGTTTTACACATGCAAAGCACTTAGGGTAACTTGACGAGCCTAGCATGTACAGACATGGCCTCGGAACACAGAGACCGAAAGGTCGAACATGAGTCGTATGGAAGATACGATCAACATGGAGATGTTCACCGATGATGACTAGTCCGTCTCACGTGATGATCGGACATGGCCTAGTCGACTCGGATCATGTAACACTTAGATGACTAGAGGGATGTCAAATCTGAGTGGGAGTTCATTAAATAATTTGATTAGATGAACTTAATTATCATGAACTTAGTCTAAAATCTTTGCAAAAATGTCTTGTAGATCAAATGGCCAACGCTCATGTCAACGTGAACTTCAACGCGTTCCTAGAGAAAACCAAGCTGAAAGATGATGGCAGCAACTATTCGGACTGGGTCCGGAACATGAGGATCATCCTCATAGCTGCCAATAAAGCATATGTCCTAGAAGGACCGCTAGGTGAAGCACCCATCCCAGAGAACCAAGACGTTATGAATTCTTGGCGATCACGTCGATGATTACTCCCTCATTCAGTGTGGCATGCTTTACAGCTTAGAACCTGGGGCTCCAAAAGCGTTTGGAGCAACACGGAGCATATGAGATGTTCGAGGAGCTGAAAATGGTTTTCCAAGCTCATGCCCGGGTTGAGAGATAAGAAGTCTCCGACAAGTTCTATAGTTGTAAGATGGAGGAAAATAGTTCACAAGTGAGCACATACTCAAAATGTCCGGGTTGCACAACCGCCTGTCCAGCTGGACATTAACCTCCCGGACGAGGCGGTCATTGACAGAATCATTGATCGCTCCCACCGAGCTACTAGAGCTTTGTGATGAACTACAATATGCGGGGACGGTGAAAACTATTCTGAAGTATGTTCAATGCTTTGAAGTCACAGAGGTAGAAATCAAGAAAGAACATCAAGTGTTGATGGTCAATAAAACCACTAAGTTCAAGAAGGGCAAGGGTAAGAAGAACTTCAAGAAGGACGGCAAGGATGTTGCAGCGCCCGGTAAGCCGATTGCCGGGAAGATGTCAAAGAATGGACCCAAGCACGAGACCGAGTGCTTTTATTGCAAAGGGAAGGGTCACCGAAGCGGAACTGCCCCAAATACTTAGCGGACAAGAAGGCCGGCAACACTAAAGGTATATGTGATATACATGTAATCGATGTACCTTACCGTACTCATAGTAACTCCTAGGTATTTGATACCGTGCCGTTGCTCATATTTGTAACTCACAAAGACGAGCTGCGGAATAAGCGGAGATGGCGAAGGGCAGGGTGACGATGCGCGTCGGGAATGGTTCCAAGGTCGATGTGATCGCCGTCGGCATGCTACCTCTACATTTACCTACGGGATTAGTTTTAAACCTCAATAATTGTTATTTAGTGCCAAGTTTGAGCATGAACATTGTATCAGGATCTCGTTTAATACGAGATGGCTACTCATTTAAATCCGAGAATAATGGTTGTTCTATTTATATGAGAGATATGTTTTATGGTCATGCTCCGATGGTCAATGGTTTATTCTTAATGAATCTCGAACGTCATGTTACACATATTCATAGTGTGCATACCAAAAGATGTAAAGTTGATAACGATAGTCCCACATACTTGTGTCACTGCCGCCTTGGTCACATTGGTGTCAAGCGCATGAAGAAGCTCCATGCTGATGGACTTTTAGAGTCTCTGGATTATGAATCATTTGACACATGCGAACCATGCCTCATGGGAAAAATGACCAAGACTCCGCTTCTCGGAACAATGGAGCGAGCAACCAACTTATTGGAAATCATGCATACCGATGTGTGCGGTCCAATGAGCGTTGAGGCTCATGGAGGATATCGTTATGTTCTCACTCTCACCGACGACTTAAGTAGATATGGGTATGTCTACTTGATGAAACACAAGTCTGAGACCTTTGAAAAGTTCAAGGAATTTCAGAATGAGGTAGAGAATCAACGTGACCGAAAAATAAAGTTCTTACGATCAGATCGTGGAGGAGAATATTTAAGTCATGAATTTGGTACACACTTAAGGAAATGTGGAATCATTTCACAACTCACGCCGCCGAACACCTCAATAGAACGGTGTGTCCGAACGTCGTAATCGCACTCTATTGGATATGGTGCGATCTATGATGTCTCTTACAGATTTACCGCTATCATTTTGGGGATACGGTCTAGAGACAGCTACATTCACTTTAAATAGGGCACCGTCTAAATCCGTTGAGACGACACCGTATGAATTATGGTTTGGGAAGAAACCTAAGCTGTCGTTTCTAAAAGTTTGGGGATGCGATGCTTATGTCAAGAAACTTCAACATGAAAAGCTCGAACCCAAGTCGGAAAATGCGTCTTCATAGGATACCCTAAGGAAACCATTGGGTATACCTTCTACCTTAGATCCGAAGGCAAGATCTTTGTTGCCAAGAACGGATCCTTTCTGGAAAAAGAGTTTCTCTCGAAAGGAGTATGTGGGAGGAAAGTAGAACTCGATGAAGTACTACCTCTTGAACCGGAAAGTAGTGCAGCTCAGGAAAATGTTCCTGTGGTGCCTACACCGACTGGAGTGGAAATTAATGATGATGATCAAGGTACTTGGATCAAGTTGCTACTGAACTTCAGAGGGTCCACAAGGACACGTTCCACACCAGAGTGGTATGGCAACCTTGTCATGGAAATCATGTTGTTAGACAACGGTGAACCTTCGAACTATGAAGAAGCGATGGCGGGTCCAGATTCCATCAAATGGCTTGAAGCCATGCAATCCGAGATAGGATCCATGTATGAAAACAAAGTATGGACTTCGACAGACTTGCCCGATGATCGGCGAGCGATAGAAAACAAATGGATCTTTAAGAAGAAGACGGATGCGGATGGTAATGTTACCATCTATAAAGCTCGACTTGTCGCTAAGGGTTATCGGCAAGTTCAAGGGGTTGACTACGATGAGACTTTCTCTCCCGTAGCAAAGCTGAAGTCCGTCTGAATCATGTTAGCAATTTCCGCATACTATGATTATGAGATATGGCAAATGGACGTCAAAACGTCATTCCTTAACGGCTACCTTAAGGAAGAACTGTATATGATGCAGCCGGAAGGTTTTGTCGACCCTAAGAATGCTCACAAGGTATGCAAGCTCCAATGATCCATTTATGGGCTGGTGCAAGCATCTCGGAGTTGAAACATTCGCTTTGATGAGATGATCAAAGTGTTTGGGTTTATGCAGAGTTATGGAGAAGCCTGCGTTTACATAAGAAAGTGAGTGGGAGCTCAGTAGCATTTCTCATATTATATGTAGATGACATACTTTGATGGGAAATGATATAGAACTTTTGGACAGCATTAAGGCATACTTGAATAAGAGCTTTTCAATGAAGGACCTTGGAGAAGCTGCTTATCTATTAGGCATCAAGATCTATAGAGATAGATCGAGACGCCTCATAGGTCTTTCACAAAGCACATACCTTGATAAGATATTGAAGAAGTTCAATATGGATCAGTCTAAGAAGGGGTTCTTGCCTGTCTGCAAGGTGTGAAATTGAGCTCGGCTCAATGTCCCACCACTTAGGAAGATATAGAAGAGATGAGTGTCATCCCCTATGCCTCAGCCATAGGGTCTATTATGTATGCCATGCTGTGTACGGACCTGATGTAAACCTTGCCGTAAGTTTGGTAGGAAGGTACCAAAGTAATCCCGACAAGGAACACTGGACAGCGGTCAAGAATATCCTGAATTACCTGAAAAGGACTAAGGACATGTTTCTCGTTTATGGAGGTGACGAAGAGCTCATCGTAAAGGGTTACGTCGATGCTAGCTTCGACACAGATCTGGATGACTCTAAGTCACAAACCGGATACGTGTATATGTTGAATGTGTTGGGGAACGTAGCAGAAATTCAAAATTTTCCTACGTGTCACCAAGATCTATCTATGGAGAAACCAGCAACGAGGGGAAGGAGAGTGCATCTGCATACCCTTGTAGATTACTAAGCGGAAGCATTCATGAGAACGGGGTTGAAGGAGTCAGACTGTCGTGATCCAAATCACCGGAGATCCTAGTGCCGAACGGACGGCACCTCCGCTTCAACACACGACAGCCCGGTGACGCCTCCCACACCTTGATCTAGCAAGGAGAGAGGAGAGGTTGAGGAAGACTCCATCCAGCAGCAGCACAACGGGCGTGGTGGTGGTGGAGCGTGGCAATCCAGCAGGCTTCCGCCAAGCACCACGGGAGAGGAGGAGGAGGAGAGGTAGGGCTGCACCAAGAGGAGAAGTTCTCATGTGTAGGGCAGCCCCAAAACCTCAAGTATATATAGGGGGAAGGGCTGCGCCCCTTTAGGGTTTCCCACCCCAAGGGTGCGGCCAGCCCTAGATCCCATCTAGGGGCGGCCAAGGGGAGGAGTGCCTCCCAAGTCAAGTGGAGGCCTCCCCTTTAGGGTTTTCCTTCCCATGCGCATGGGCCTTGGGGGGCTGGTGCCCCTGGCCCATTAAGGCTAGGGCGCCCCTCACAGCCCATGCTACTGTATTGGACGTGGTGGAACAATTTCGGACCTCCGGACCCCTCAGGAATCCTCCGAACCTTCCGGAAGCTTTAGCATACCTAACTACGATCTTTGTGCTAGGCTTAGGATTGTCTTGTCCATCACATCATTCTACTAATGATGTGATCCCGTTATCAATGACATCCAATGTCCATGGTTAGGAAATCATAACCATCTATTGATCAACGAGCTAGTCAATAGAGGCTTACTAGGGACATGGTGTTGTCTATGTATCCACACATGTATCTGAGTTTCCTATCAATACAATTATAGCATGGATAATAAACGATTATCATGAACAAGGAAATATAATAATAACTAATTTATTATTGCCTCTAGGCATATTTCCAACAGTCTCCCACTTGCACTAGAGTCAATAATCTAGTTCACATCGCCATGTGATTAACACTCACAGGTCACATCGCCATGTGACCAACATTCAAAGAGTTTACTAGTGTCACTAAACTAGTTCACATCATCATGTGATTAAGACTCAATGAGTTTTCAGGTTTGATCATGTTTTGCTTGTGAGAGAGGTTTTTAGTCAACGGGTCTGAACCTTTCAGATCCGTGTGTGCTTTGCAAATTTCTAGGTCACATTGTAAACGCTGCTTCCACGCTCCACTTGGATCTATTCCAAATGGTTGCTCCACTATACGTATCCGGTTTTCTACTCAGAGTCACTCGGATAAGTGTTAAAGCTTGCATCGACGTAACCCCTTACGCCGAACTCTTTATTACCTCCATAATCGAGAAACATGTCCTTATTTACTCCAAGGACAATCATTGACCGCTGTCCAATGATCCATTCCTGGATCATTCTTGTACCCCTTGACTGACTCATGGCAAGGCACACTTCTGGTGCGGTACACAACATAGCATACTATAGAGCCTATGTCTGAAGCATAGGGGACGACCTTCGTCCTTTCTCTCTTTTCTGCCGTGGTCGAGCTTTAACTCTTAACTTCATACCTTACATCTCGAGGCAAGAACTCCTTCTTTGATCGATCCATCTTGAACACCTTCAAGATCATGTCAAGGTATGTGCTCATTTGAAAGTATTATTAAGCATTTTGATCTATCCTTATAGATCTCGATGCTCAATGTTCAAGTAGCTTAATCCAGGTTTTCTATTGAAAAACATCTTTCAAATAACCCTATATGCTTTCAGAAATTCTACATCATTTCTGATCATCAATATGTCAACAACATATACTCATCAGAAATTCTATAGTGCTCCCACTCACTTCTTTGGAAATACAAGTTTCTCATAAACTTTGTATAAACCCAAAATCTTTGATCATCCTATCAAAGTGCATATTCCAACTCCGAGATGCTTACTCCAATCCTTAGAAGGATTGCTGGAGCTAGCATACCTTTTAGCATCCTTAGGATTGACAAAACTTTTCTGATTGTATCACATACAACCTTTCCTTACTAAAACTGGTAAGGAAACTCGTTTTGACATCCATCTGCCAGATTTCATAAATGCAGCTTGTGCTAACATGATTCCGACGGACTTTAAGCATCGCTACGGATGAGAAAATCTCATCGTAGTCAACTCCTTGAACTTGTGAAAAACTCTTCGCCACAAGTCTAGCTTCATAGACGGTGACATTACCGTCCTTGTCCGTCCTTTTCTTAAAGATCCATTTATCTCAATGGCTCGCCGATCATCGGGCAAGTCCACCAAAGTCCATGCTTTGTTCTGATACATGGATCCTATCTCGGATTTCATGGCTTCTAACCATTTGTTGGAATTTGGGCCCACCATTGCTTCTCCATAGCTCGTGAGGTTCATTGTTGTCTAGCAACATGACCTTCAAGACAGGATTGCGTACCACTCAAGTAGTAGTACGCATCCTTGTCACCCTACGAGGTACGTCGGTGACTTGATCCAAACTTCATGATCAATATCATAAGCTTCTACTTCAATTGGTGTAGGTGCCACGAACAACTTCCGTGCCTGCTACACACTAGTTGAAGTGATGGTTCAATAACCTCATCAAGTCTCCACCATCCTCCCACTCAACTTTTCGAGACGAACTTTTCCTCGAGAAAGGACCCGATTCAAGAAACAATCCCTATTGCTTCCGGATCTGAATTAGAGGTATACCCAACTGTTTTGGGTGTCCTATGAAGATGCATTTGTCCACTTTGGGTTCGAGCTTATCAACCTAAAACTTTTTCCACATAAGCTGCCGCAGCCCCAAACTTTTAAGAAACGACAACTTAGGTTTCTCCAAACGGTGTCGTCTCAACGGAATTACGTGGTGCCCCATTAAAGTGAGTGCGGTTGTCTCTAATTCCTAACCCATGAACGATAGTGGTAATTCGATAAGAGATATCATGGTACGCACCATATCCAATAGAGTGCAACTATGATGTTCGGACACACCATCACACTATGGTGTTCCAAAGGTATTAATTGTGAAACAATTTGCACAATGTCTTAATTGTGTGCCAAAATCAGAACTTTCAGATATTCATCTCTATGATCATATCATAGACATTCTATCCTCTTGTCACGAAGATCTTAATCTTTACTCTGAAATTACTTGAACCATTCAATAATTCAGACTTGTGTTTCATCAAGTAAATATACTCAACATCTACTCGAATCATCTGTGGAAGTAAGAACATAACGATATTCATCGCATGCCTCAAAGACTCATTGACTGCACATATCAAAATGTGTTACTTCCAACAAGTTGCTATCTTGTTCCATCTTCTTTGAAACCGAGGCTTTTGGTCATCTTGCCCATGTGGTATGTTTTGCATATCTCAAGTGATTCAAAATCAAGTGAGTCCAAACGATCCATCTGCATGGAGTTTCTTCATGCGTACACACCAATAGACATGGTTCGCATGTCTCAAATTTTTCAAACGAGTGAGTCCAAAGATCCATCAACATGCAGCTTCTTCATGCGTTTTACACCAATATGACTTACATGGCAAGCCACAAGTAAGTGGTACTATCATTACTATCTTATACTTTTGGCATGAAAATGTGTATCACTACGATCGAGATTCAATAAACCATTTATTTAGGTGCAAGACCATCGAAGGTATTATTCAAATAAATAGAGTAACCATTATTCTCCTAAAATGAATAAATCAGTATTAGTATAGACATAATCCAATCATGTCTATGCTCAATGCAAACACCAAATGATAATTATTCTGGTTTAATACTAATCTTGATGGTAGAGGGAGCGCATGCGATGTTTGATCACATCAAAATTGGAAACACTTCCAACACATATCGTCAGCTCTCCTTTAGCTAGTCTCCGCTTATTCCGTAGCCTTTTATTTCGAAAGTTACTAACACTTAGCAACCGAACCGGTATCTAATACCACTGGTGCTACTAGGAGTACTAGTAAAATACACAATAACTTAATGTATATCCAATATACTTCTATCGACCTTGCCAGCCTTCTTATCTACCAAGTATCTAGGGTAATTCTGCTCCGATGGCTGTTCCCTTATTGCGTAAGCACTTAGTCTCGGGCTTGGGTTCAACCTTGGGTTTCTTCACTAGAGCAGCAGCTGATTTGCCGTTTCATGAATTATCCCTTCTTGCCCTTGCCCTTCTTGAAACTAGTGGTTTCACCAACCATCAACAATTGATGCTCCTTCTTGATTTCTACTTTCGCGGTGTCAAACATCGTGAATACCTCAAGGATCATCATATCTATCCACGATATGTTATAGTTCATCACGAAGCTCTAGCAGCTTGGTGGCAATGACTTTGGAGAAACATCACTATCTCATCCGGAAGATCAACTCCACCTTTCGATTCAAGTGATTGTTGCACTCGAGACAATCTGAGCACAAGCTCATGATTGAGCTTTTCTCCCTTAGTTTGCAGGCTATGAAAATCGTCGGAGGTCTTATACCTCTTGGCGTGAGCACGAGCACGAAATCCCAATTTCAGCCCTCAAACATCTCATATGTTCATGACGCTTTCAAAACGCCTTTGGTGCCTCAACTCTAAACCGCTTAACTGAACTATCACGTAGTTATCAAAAGCGTGTATGTCCGATGTTCGCAACATCCACAAACAACGTTTGGGGTTCAAAGACACCGAGCGGTGCATTAAGGACATAAGCTTTCTACTATCCGCATAATTGCTACTTTCAACTTTCAACTATATTTTCTCTAGGAACATATCTAAACAGTGGAACTAAAGCGCCGAGCTTCGACATAATTTGCAAAAGGTCTTTTGACTATGTTCAAGATAATTAAGTTCATCTTATGAACTCCCACTCGAATAGACATCCCTCCGGTCATCTAAGTGATTACATGATCCGAGTCAACTAGGCCGTGTCCGATCATCACGTGAGACGGACTAGTATCATTGGTGAACATCTTCATGTTGATCGTATCTACTATACGACTCATGCTCGACCTTTCGGTCTACGTGTTCCGAGGCCATGTGCGTACATGCTAGGCTGCGTCAAGTTAACCCTAAGTGTTTGGCGTGTGTAAATCTGTCTTACACCCGTTGTATGTGAACGTAAGAATCCATCACACCCGATCATCACGTGGTGCTTAGAAGTGACGAACTTTAGCAACGGTGCACAGCTTAGGGGAGAACACTTCTTGAAATTGTTGTAAGGGATCATCTTATTTACTACCGTCGTTCTAAGTAAACAAGATGCATAAACATAATAAACATCACATGCAATTATATAGTAGTGACATGATATGGCCAATATCATATAGCTCCATTGATCTCCATCTTGAGGCTCCATGATCATCATCGTCACCGCATGACACCATGATCTCCATCATCATGATCTCCATCATCGTGTCTTCATGAAGTTGTCTCGCCAACTATTACTTCTACTACTATGGCTACCGGTTAGCAATAAAGTAAAGTAATTACATGGCGTTGTTCTTGACACTTGGTCATACAATAAATAAAGACAACTCCTATGGCTCGCCGTTGTCATACTCATCGACATGCAAGTCGTGAATCCTATTACAAGAACATGATCAATCTCATACATCACATATCATTCATCACATTCTTCTTGGCCATACCACATCACATAGCATACCCTGCAAAAACAAGTTAGACGTCCTCTAATTGTTGTTTGCATGTTTCTGATAGCTGCTATGGGTTTCTAGCAAGAACGTTTCTTACCTACGCAAAAACCACAACGTGATATGCCAATTGTTATTTACCCTTCATAAGGACCCTGTTCATCGAATCCGTTCCGACTAAAGTGGGAGAGACTGGCACCCGCTAGCCAACTTATGCACCAAGTGCATGTCAGTCGGTGGAACACATCTCACGAAGAGTACGTAAGGTCGGTCTGGGCCGCTTCATCCCACAATACCGTCGAAACAAGATTGGACTAGTAACGGTAAGCATATTGAACAACATCAACGCCCACAACTACTTTGTGTTCTACTCGTGCAAAGAATCAACGCATAATAGACCTAGCTCATGATGCCACTTTGTTGGGGAACGTAGCAGAAATTCAAAATTTTCCTACGTGTCACCAAGATCTATCTATGGAGAAGCTAGCAACGAGGGAAGGAGAGTGCATCTACATACCCTTGTAGATCGCTAAGCGGAAGCGTTCATGAGAATGGGGTTGAAGGAGTCGTATTGCCGTGATCCAAATCACGGAGATCCTAGTGCCGAACGGACGGCACCTCCGCTGCTCAACACACGTGACAGCTCGGTGACATCTCCCACGCCTTGATCCAGCAAGGAGAGAGGGAGAGGTTGAGGAAGACTCCATCCAGCAGCAAAGACAACGGCGTGGTGGTGGTGGAGGCGTGGCAATCCAGCGGGCTTCACGCCAAGCACCACGGGAGAGGAGGAGGAGGAGAGGTAGGGCTGCACCAAGAGGAGAAGTTCTCATGTGTAGGGCAGCCCCAAAACCTCAAGTATATATAGGGGGGAAGGGGGCTGCGCCCCCTTTAGGGTTTCCCACCCCAAGGGGTGCGGCCAGCCCTAGATCCCATCTAGGGGGGGCGGCCAAGGGGGGAGTGCCTCCCAAGTCAAGTGGAGGCCTCCCCTTTAGGGTTTTCCTTCCCATGCGCATGGGCCTTGGGGGCTGGTGCCCCTGGCCCATTAAGGCTAGGGCGCCCCCCTACAGCCCATGCTACTGTATTGGACGTGGTGGAACAATTTCCGGACCTCCGGACCCCTCCGGAATCCTCCGGAACCTTCTGGAAGCTTTAGCATACGAACTACGATCTTTGTGCTAGGCTTAGGATTGGTTCTTGTCCATCACATCATTCTACTAATGATGTGATCCCGTTATCAATGACATCCAATGTCCATGGTTAGGAAATCGTAACCATCTATTGATCAACGAGCTAGTCAATAGAGGCTTACTAGGGACATGGTGTTGTCTATGTATCCACACATGTATCTGAGTTTCCTATCAATACAATTATAGCATGGATAATAAACGATTATCATGAACAAGGAAATATAATAATAACTAATTTATTATTGCCTCTAGGGCATATTTCCAACAGTCTCCCACTTGCACTAGAGTCAATAATCTAGTTCACATCGCCATGTGATTAACACTCACAGGTCACATCGCCATGTGACCAACATTCAAAGAGTTTACTAGTGTCACTAAACTAGTTCACATCATCATGTGATTAAGACTCAATGAGTTTTCAGGTTTGATCATGTTTTGCTTGTGAGAGAGGTTTTTTAGTCAACGGGTCCGAACCTTTCAGGATCCGTGTGTGCTTTTGCAAATTTCTAGGTCACATTGTAAACGCTTGCTTCCACGCTCCACTTGGATCTATTCCAAATGGTTGCTCCACTATACGTATCCGGTTTCTACTCGAGAGTCACTCGGATAAGTGTTAAAGCTTGCATCGACGTAACCCCTTACGCGAACTCTTTATTACCTCCATAATCGAGAAACATGTCCTTATTTACTCCAAGGACAATCATTGATCATTGTCCAATGATCCATTCTGGATCATTCTTGTACCCTTGGTGACTCATGGCAAGGCACACTTCCGATGCGGTACACGGCATAGCATACTATAGAGCCTATGTGCGGAAGCATAGGGACGACCTTCGTCCTTTCTCTCTTTTCTGCCGTGGTCGAGCTTTAACTCTTAACTTCATACCTTACATCTCAGGCAAGAACTCCTTCTTTGGATCGATCCATCTTGAACACCTTCAAGATCATGTCAAGGTATGTGCTCATTTGAAAGTATTATTAAGCATTTTGATCTATCCTTATAGATCTCGATGCTCAATGTTCAAGTAGCTTAATCCAGGTTTTCTATTGAAAACATCTTTCAAATAACCCTATATGCTTTCAGAAATTCTACATCATTTACGATCATCAATATGTCAACAACATATACTCATCAGAAATTCTATAGTGCTCCCACTCACTTCTTTGGAAATACAAGTTTCTCATAAACTTTGTATAAACCCAAAATCTTTGATCATCCTATCAAAGTGCATATTCCTACTCCGAGATGCTTACTCCAATCCTTAGAAGGATTGCTGGAGCTAGCATACCTTTTAGCATCCTTAGGATTGACAAAACTTTTACGATTGTATCACGCATAACCTTTCCTTACGAAAACCGGTAAGGAAACTCGTTTTGACATCCATACGCCAGATTTCATAAATGCAGCTTGTGCTAACATGATTCCGACGGACTTTAAGCATCGCTACGGATGAGAAAATCTCATCGTAGTCAACTCCTTGAACTTGTGAAAACTCTTCGCCATACAAGTCTAGCTTCATAGACGGTGACATTACCGTCCTTGTCCGTCCTTTTCTTAAAGATCCATTTATCTCAATGGCTCGCCGATCATCGGGCAAGTCCATCAAAGTCCATGCTTTGTTCTGATACATGGATCCTATCTCGGATTTCATGGCTTCTAACCATTTGTTGGAATTTGGGCCCACCATTGCTTCTCCATAGCTCAGAGGTTCATTGTTGTCTAGCAACATGACCTTCAAGATGTGATTATGCACCACTCAAGTAGTAATGCATCCTTGTCACCCCACGAGGTACGTCGGTGACTTGATCCAAAACTTCATGATCAATATCATAAGCTTCTACTTCAATTGGTGTAGGTGCCACGGGAACAACTTCCTGTGCTCGCTACACACTAGTTGAAGTGATGGTTCAATAACCTCATCAAGTCTCCACCATCCTCCCACTCAACTTTTCGAGACGAACTTTTCCTCGAGAAAGGACCCGATTCAAGAAACAATCCCTATTGCTTCCGGATCTGAATTAGGAGGTATACCCAACTGTTTTGGGTGTCCTATGAAGATGCATTTTGTCCACTTTGGGTTCGAGCTTATCAACCTGAAACTTTTCCACATAAGCGTCATGACCCCAAACTTTTAAGAAACGACAACTTAGGTTTCTCCAAGCGGTGTCGTCTCAACGGAATTAAGTGGTGCCCCTTTATAGTGAGTGCGGTTGTCTCTAATTCCTAACCCTTGAACGATAGTGGTAATTCGTTAAGAGATATCATGGTACGCACCATATCCAATCGAGTGCAACTATGATGTTCTGGACACACCATCACACTATGGTGTTCCAGGCGGTATTAATTGTGAAACAATTTGCACAATGTCTTAATTGTGTGCCAAAACTCGTAACTCAGATATTCATCTCTATGATCATATCATAGACATTCTATCCTCTTGTCACAAAGATCTTAAACTTTACTCTGAAATTACTTGAACCATTCAATAATTCAGACTTGTGTTTCATCAAGTAAATATACTCAACATCTACTCGAATCATCTCGTGAAGTAAGAACATAACGATATTCATTGCATGCCTCAAAGACTCATTGGATCGCACATATCAAAATGTGTTACTTCCAACAAGTTGCTATCTTGTTCCATCTTCTTTGAAACCGAGGCTTTTCGGTCATCTTGCCCATGTGGTATGTTTTGCATATCTCAAGTGATTCAAAATCAAGTGAGTCCAAGCGATCCATCTCAAGATGGAGTTTCTTCATGCGTACACACCAATAGACATGGTTCGCATGTCTCAAATTTTTCAAAACGAGTGAGTCCAAAGATCCATCAACATGCAGCTTCTTCATGCTTTTACACCAATATGACTTACATGGCGATTGCCACAAGTAAGTGGTACTATCATTACTATCTTATACTTTTGGCATGAAAATGTATCACTACGATCGAGATTCAATAAACCATTTATTTAGGTGCAAGACCATCAAGGTATTATTCAAATAAATAGAGTAACCATTATTCTCCTTAAATGAATAATCAGTATTAGATAGACATAATCCAATCATGTCTATGCTCAACGCAAACACCAAATGATAATTATTCTGGTTTAATACTAATCTTGATGGTAGAGGGAGGCGTGCGATGTTTGATCACATCAAAATTGGAAACACTTCCAACACATATCGTCAGCTCTCCTTTAGCTAGTCTCCGTTTATTCCGTAGCCTTTTATTTCGAAAGTTACTAACACTTAGCAACCGAACCGGTATCTAATACCTGGTGCTACTAGGAGTACTAGTAAAATACACAATAACTTAATGTATATCCAATATACTTCTATCGACCTTGCCAGCCTTCTTATCTACCAAGTATCTAGGGTAATTCTGCTCCGATGGCTGTTCCCCTTATTGCGTAAGCACTTAGTCTCGGGCTTGGGTTCAACCTGGGTTTCTTCACTAGAGCAGCAGCTGATTTGCCGTTTCATGAATTATCCCTTCTTGCCCTTGCCCTTCTTGAAACTAGTGGTTTCACCAACCATCAACAATTGATGCTCCTTCTTGATTTCTACTTTCGGCGGTGTCAAACATCGTGAATACCTCAAGGATCATCATATCTATCCACGATATGTTATAGTTCATCACGAAGCTCTAGCAGCTTGGTGGCAATGACTTTGGAGAAACATCACTATCTCATCTGGAAGATCAACTCCCACTCGATTCAAGTGATTGTTGCACTCAGACAATCTGAGCACAAGCTCATGATTGAGCTTTTCTCCCTTAGTTTGCAGGCTATGAAAATCGTCGGAGGTCTTATACCTCTTGACGTGGGCACGAGCCTGAAATCCCAATTTCAGCCCTCGAAACATCTCATATGTTCATGACGCTTCAAAAACGCCTTTGGTGCCTCAACTCTAAACCGCTTAACCGAACTATCACGTAGTTATCAAAGCGTGTATGTCCGATGTTACGCAACATCCACAAACGACGTTTGGGGTTCAAGACACCGTGGCGGTGCATTAAGGACATAAGCTTTCTACTATCCGCATAATTGCTACTTTCAACTTTCAACTATAATTTCTCTAGGAACATATCTAAACAGTGGAACTAAAGCGCGAGCTTCGACATAATTTGCAAAAGGTCTTTTGACTATGTTCAAGATAATTAAGTTCATCTTATGAACTCCCACTCAGATAGACATCCTCACGGTCATCTAAGTGATTACATGATCCGAGTCAACTAGGCCGTGTCCGATCATCACGTGAGACGGACTAGTATCATCGGTGAACATCTTCATGTTGATCGATCTACTATACGACTCATGCTCGACCTTTCGGTCTCACGTGTTCCGAGGCCATGTATACATGCTAGGCTCGTCAAGTTAACCCTAAGTGTTTCGCGTGTAAATCTGTCTTACACCCGTTGTATGTGAACGTAAGAATCCATCACACCCGATCATCACGTGGTGCTTAGAAGTGACGAACTTTAGCAACGGTGCACAGTTAGGATAGAACACTTCTTGAAATTGTTGTAAGGGATCATCTTATTTACTACCGTCGTTCTAAGTAAACAAGATGCATAAACATAATAAACATCACATGCAATTATATAGTAGTGACATGATATGGCCAATATCATATAGCTCCATTGATCTCCATCTTGGGCTCCATGATCATCATCGTCACCGGCATGACACCATGATCTCCATCATCATGATCTCCATCATCGTGTCTTCATGAAGTTGTCTCGCCAACTATTACTTCTACTACTATGGCTACGGTTAGCAATAAAGTAAAGTAATTACATGGCGTTGTTTAATGACACGCAGGTCATACAATAAATAAAGACAACTCCTATGGCTCCTGTGGTTGTCATACTCATCGACATGCAAGTCGTGAATCCTATTACAAGAACATGATCAATCTCATACATCACATATCATTCATCACATTCTTCTTGGCCATATCACATCACATAGCATACCCTGCAAAAACAAGTTAGACGTCCTCTAATTGTTGTTTGCATGTTTTACGTGGCTGCTATGGGTTTCTAGCAAGAACGCTTTCTTACCTACACCAAACCACAACGTGATATGCCAATTGCTATTTACCCTTCATAAGGACCCTTTTCGCCGAATCTGTTCCGACTAAAGTGGGAGAGGCTGGCACCCGCTAGCCAACTTATGCACCAAGTGCATGTCGGTTAGTGGAACACATCTCACGTAAAATGCGTGTAAAAGGTCGATGCAGGCGCTTCATCCCACAATACCGTCGAAACAAGATTGGACTAGTAACGGTAAGCATATTGAACAACATCAACGCCCACAACTACTTTGTGTTCTACTCGTGCAAAGAATCAGCATAATAGACCTAGCTCATGATGCCACTTTGTTGGGGAACGTGGCGAAATTCAAAATTTTCCTACGTGTCACCAAGATCTATCTATGGAGAAACTAGCAACGAGGGAAGGAGAGTGCATCTACATACCCTTGTAGATCGCTAAGCGGAAGCGTTCATGAGAATGGGGTTGAAGGAGTCGTACTCGTCGTGATCCAAATCACCGGAGATCCTAGTGCCGAACGGACGGCACCTCCGCTGTTCAACACACGTACAGCCCGGTGGCGTCTCCCACGCCTTGATCCAGCAAGGAGAGAGGGAGAGGTTGAGGAAGACTCCATCCAGCAGCAGCACAACGGCGTGGTGGTGGTGGAGGAGCATGGCAATCCAAAGAGGCTTCGCCAAGCACCACGGGAGAGGAGGAGGAGGAGAGGTAGGGGCTGCACCAAGAGGAGAAGTTCTCATGTGTAGGGCAGCCCCAAAACCTCAAGTATATATAGGGGGAAGGGGCTGCGCCCCTTTAGGGTTTCCCACCCCAAGGGGTGCAGCCAGCCCTAGATCCCATCTAGGGGGGGCGGCCAAGGAGGGAGGAGTGCCTCCCAAGTCAAGTGGAGGCCTCCCCCTTTAGGGTTTTCCCCTTCCCATGCGCATGGGCCTTGGGGGGGCTGGTGCCCCTGGCCCATTAAGGCTAGGGCGCCCCCTACAGCCCATGCTACTGTATTGGACGTGGTGGAACAATTTCCGGACCTCCGGACCCCTCCGGAATCCTCCGGAACCTTCACAGAGCTTCCCGGTACAATACCGAAAAAACCCGAACTTTTTCCGGAACCCGAACAACAACTTTCCATATATAAATCTTTACCTCCGGACCATTCCGGAACTCCTCGTGACGTCCGGATCTCATCCGAGACTCCGAACAACATTCGGTAACCACATACAAACTTCCTTTATGACCCTAGCGTCGCCAGACCTTAAGTGTGTAGACCCTACGGGTTCGGAGACATGCGAGACATGACCAAGACGTTCTCCGGTCAATAACCAACAGCGGGATCTGGATACCCATGTTGGCTCCCACATGTTACACGATGATCTCATCGGATGAACAACGATGTCAAGGACTCAATCGATCCCGTATACAATTCCCTTTGTCTAACGGTATTGTACTTGCCCGAGATTCGATCGTCGGTATACCGATACCTTGTTCAATCTCGTTCTTGGCAAGTCTCTTTACTCGTTCGTAACACATCATCCCGTGATCAACCCCTTGGTCACATTGTGCACATTATGATGATGTCCTATCGAGTGGGCTCAGAGATACCTCTCCGTTTACACGGAGTGACAAATCCGATCTCGATTAGTGCCAACCCAACAAACACTTTCGGAGATACCTGTAGTGCACCTTTATAGCCACCCGATTCGTTGTGGACGCTTTGGTACACCAAAGCATTCCCACGGTATCCGGAGTTGCACAATCTCATGGTCTAAGGAAAAGATACTTGACATTAGAAAAGCTTTAGCATATGAACTACGATCTTTGTGCTAGGCTTAGGATTGGGTCTTGTCCATCACATCATTCTACTAATGATGTGATCCGTTATCAATGACATCCAATGTCCATGGTTAGGAAACCGTAACCATCTATTGATCAACGAGCTAGTCAATAGAGGCTTACTAGGGACATGGTGTTGTCTATGTATCCACACATGTATCTGAGTTTCCTATCAATACAATTATAGCATGGATAATAAACAATTATCATGAACAAGGAAATATAATAATAACTAATTTATTATTGCCTCTAGGGCATATTTCCAACAGAATGGTGGAGCAGTAAGCTGGTGCAGCTGCAAGTAGAGCGTTGTGGCGGGATCTACATGTGAAGCGGAGTACATGGCAGCCTCGGAGGTAGCGCATGAAGCAATTCGGGTGAAGGAGTTCATCAACGACCTAGGAGTCATACCCAATGTGTCGGGGCGATCAAACTCTTACGTGACAACATTGGAGCTATTGCACTTGCCAAGGAGCCCAGGTTTCACAAGAATACCAGGCACATCAAGCGTCGCTTCAACTCCATTCGTGAAAATGTTCAAGATGGAGACATAGAAATTTGCAAAGTGCATACGGATCTGAATGTCTCCGATCCGTTGACTAAACCATTTCCGCGAGCAAAACATGATAACCACGTAACTCCATGGGTGTTCGATTCATCACAATGTAACTAGATTATTGACTGTAGTGCAAGTGGGAATTTGTTGGAAATATGCCCTAGAGGCAATAATAAAGGATTATTATGATATTTCCTTGTTCATGATAATTGTCTTTTATTCATGCTATAATTGTATTATCCGGAAATCGTAATACACGTATGAATACATAGACTACAACATGTCCCTAGTGAGCCTCTAGTTGACTAGCTCGTTGATCAATAGATAGTCATGGTTTCCTGACTATGGACATTGGATGTCATTGATAAGGGATCACATCATTAGGAGAATGATGTGATGGACAAGACCCAATCCTAAGCATAGCACAAGATCGTGTAGTTCGTTTGCTAGAGCTTTTCCAATGTCAAGTATCCTTTCCTTAGACCATGAGATCGTGTAACTCCCGGATACCGTAGGAGTGCTTTGGGTGTACCAAACATCACAACGTAACTGGGTGACTATAAAGGTATACTACGGGTATCTTCGAAATTGTCTGTTGGGTTGACACGGATCGAGACTGGGATTTGTCAATCCGTATGACGGAGAGGTATCTCTGGGCCCACTCGGTAATGCATCATCATATTGAGCTCAAAGTGACCAAGTGTTTGGTCACGGGATCATGCATTACTGATGACGAGTAAAGTGACTTGCGATAACGAGATTGAGCGAGGTATTGGGATACCGACGATCGAATCTCGGGCAAGTAACTTACCGATTGACAAAGGGAATTGTATACGGGGTTGCTTGAATCCTCGACATCGTGGTTCATCCGATGAGATCATCGTGGAACATGTGGGAGCTAACATGGGTATCCAGATCCCGCTGTTGGTTATTGGCCGGTGAGCTGTTTCGGTCATGTCTGCATGATTCCCGAACCCGTAAGGTCTACACACTTAAGGTTCGGTGACGCTAGGGTTATTACGAAGACTTGAATGTGATTACCGAATGTTGTTCGGAGTCCCGGATAAGATCCCGGACATCACGAGGAGTTCCGGAATGGTCCGGAGGTGAAGATTTATATATGGGAAGTTGTCATCTGGTCACCGAAAGTTTCGGGGCATATTGGTATTGTACAGGGCCACGAGGAGGGTACCGGGGGTCCACGGGGAGGGGCCACCTCTCTCGGCGGGCCTCATGGGCCGTGGTGGGCAGGGAACCAGCCTGGAGGGCTGGGCGCATCCCCATTGGTCCCATGCGCCTAGGGGTTGGAAACCCTAGTGGGGCGCCCCCTTGGGGGCAAGCCCCTCCCTTAACCGCCGCCCCACTAGATCTCATCTAGAGGGGGCCGACCCCCTTCCCCCTTCCCCAATAAATATAGGGGCGCGGGGAGGGCGGCAAACAACAGCCAAGGCGCAGCCCTCCCTCCCAACACCTCTCCTCCTCCACGTGAGCTTGGCGAAGCCCTGCCGGAGAACTGCCACTCCATCACCACCACGCTGTCGTGCTGCTGTTGGAGCCTTCTTCCTCAACCTCTCCCTCCTCCTTGCTGGATCAAGGTGCGGGAGACGTCATCCGCTCCGTACGTGTGTTGAACGCGGAGGTGCTGTCCGTTCGGCACCTGGTCATCGGTGATTTGGATCACGACGAGTACGACTCCCTCAACCCCGTTCTCTCGAACGCTTCCGCTCGCGATCTACAAAGGTATGTAGATGCACTCCTATCACTCGTTGCTAGATGAACTCATAGATGGAACTTGGTGAAACCGTAGGAAATTTTGTTGTTTTCTGCAACGTTCCCCAACAGTCGCATCATGAGCTAGGTCTATGCGTAGTTCTCTTTGCACGAGTAGAACACAATTTGTTGTGGGCGTAGATGTTGTCAACTTTCTTGCCGCTCCTAGTCTTATTTTGCTTCAACGGTATTGTGGGATGAAGCGGTCCGGACTGACCTTACACGTACGCTTACGTGAGACAGGTTCCACCGACTGACATGTACTAGTTGCATAAGGTGGCTAGCGGGTGTCTGTCCCTCCCACTTTAGTTGGAGCGGATTCGATGAAAAGGGACCTTATGAAGGGTAAATAGAAGTTGACAAATCACGTTGTGGCTTTTTCGTAGGTAAGAAAACGTTCTAGCTAGAACCCTATTGCAGCCACGTAAAAGATGCACCAGCAATTAGAGGACATCTAACTTGTTTTTGCAGCAATTGCCTTGTGATGTGATATGGCCAAAAGTTGTGATGAATGATGAATGATATATTGTGATGTATGAGATCATGTTCTTGTAAAAGGAATCACGACTTGCATGTCGATGAGTATGACAACCGGCAGGAGCCATAGGGGTTTTCTTAATTATTGTATGACCTGCGTGTCATTGATTCAACGCCATGTAATTACTTTACTTTATTGCTAAACCGTTAGCTATAGTAGTAGAAGTAATAGTTGGCGAGCAACTTCATGGAGACACGATGATGGAGATCATGATGATGGAGATCATGGTGCCATGCCGGTGACAAGATGATCATGGAGCCCCAAGATGGAGATCAAAGGAGCTATATGATATTGGCCATATCATGTCACTACAATTTAATTGCATGTGATGTTTATTATGTTTATGCATCTTGTTTACTTAGAACGAAGGTAGTAAATAAGATGATCCCTCATAATAATTTCAAAAGGTGTTCCCCTAGCATGCGCCGTTGCTAAAGTTAAATCGTTTGAGCACCACGTGATGATCGAGTGTGATGGATTCTCGTTCACATACAACGGGTGTAAGACAGTTTCACACATGCAAAACACTTAGGTTAACTTGACGAGCCTAGCATGTACAGACATGGCCTCGGAACACATAGACCGAAAGGTCGAACATGAGTCGTATGGAAGATACGATCAACATGGAGATGTTCACCGATGATGACTAGTCCGTCTCACGTGATGATCGGACACGGCCTAGTCGACTCGGATCATGTAACACTTAGATGACTAGAGGGATGTCAAATCTGGTGGGGAGTTCATTAAATAATTTGATTAGATGAACTTAATTATCATGAACTTAGTCTAAAATCTTTGCAAAAATGTCTTGTAGATCAAATGGCCAACGCTCATGTCAACATGAACTTCAACGTGTTCCTAGAGAAAACCAAGCTAAAAGATGATGGCAGCAACTATTCGGACTGGGTCCGGAACCTGAGGATCATCCTCATAGCAGACAAGAAAGCATATGTCCTAGAAGGACCGCTAGGTGAAGCACCCATCCCAGAGAACCAAGACGTTATGAACGC
This sequence comes from Aegilops bicornis, assembly GCA_021605145.1. NCBI lineage: Eukaryota > Viridiplantae > Streptophyta > Magnoliopsida > Poales > Poaceae > Aegilops > Aegilops bicornis. The sequence goes on from CM038674.1 coordinate 470,044, forward strand.
TTGGCAGTCACGTGCTGATGATTACTCCCTCATTCGGTGTGGCATGCTTTACAGCTTAGAACCGAGGCTCCAAAAGCGTTTTGAGCAACACGGAGCATATGAGATGTTCGAAGAGCTGAAAATGGTTTTCCAAGCTCATGCCCGAGTCGAGAGATATGAAGTCTCCGACAAGTTCTATAGTTGTAAGATGGAGGAAAATAGTTCTGTCAGTGAGCACATACTCAAAATGTCTGGGTTGCACAACCGCCTGTCGGTGGACATTAACCTCCCGGACTAGGCGGTTATTGACAGAATCCTTGATCGCTCCCACCGAGCTACAAGAGCTTTGTGATGAACTACAATATGCAGGGACGGTGAAAACTATTCCTAAAGTATTTTCAATGCTGAAGTCGTGAGAGGTAGAAATCAAGAAAAGAACATCAAGTGTTGATGGTCAATAAAACCACTAAGTTCAAGAAGGGCAAGGGTAAGAAGAACTTCAGGGAAGGACGGCAAGGATGTTGCAGCGCCCGTAAGCCCGATTGCCGGGAAGAAGTCAAAGAATGGACCCAAGCCTGAGACTGAGTGCTTTTATTGCAAAGGGAAGGGTCCTTTGGGCGAAACTGCCCCAAATACTTAGCGGACAAGAAGGCGGCAACACTAAAGGTATATGTGATATACATGTAATCGATGTGTACCTTACGAGTACTCGTAGTAACTCCTGGTATTTGATACGGTGCCGTTGCTCATATTTGTAACTCACAGCAGGAGCTGCGGAATAAGCGGAGACGGCGAAGGGCGAGGTGAGGATGCGTCGGGAATGGATCCAAGGTCGATGTGATCGCCGTCGGCACGCTACCTCTACATTTACCTCACGGGATTAACTTTAAACCTCAATAATTGTTATTTAGTGCCAAGTTTGAGCATGAACATTGTATAGGATCTCGTTTAATCTGAGATGGCTACTCATTTAAATCCGAGAATAATGGTTGTTCTATTTATATGAGAGATATGTTTTATGGTCATGCTCGATGGTCAATAGTTTATTCTTAATGAATCTCGAGCGTGATGTTACACATATTCATAGTGTGAATACCAAAAGATGTAGAGTTGATAACGATAGTCCCACATACTTGTGTCACTTGCCGCCTTGGTCACATTGATGTCAAGCGCATGAAGAAGCTCCATGCTGATGGACTTTAGAGTCTCTCGATTATGAATCATTTGACACATGCGAACCATGCCTCATGGGCAAAATGACCAAGACTCCGTTCTCCGGAACAATGGAGCGAGCAACCAACTTATTGGAAATCATGCATCTTGATGTGTGCGGTCCAATGAGCGTTGAGGCTCATGGAGGATATCGTTATGTTCTCACTCTCGCGGCGACTTAAGTAGATATGGTTATGTCTACTTGATGAAACACAAGTCTGAGACCTTTGAAAAGTTCAAGGAATTTCAGAATGAGGTAGAGAATCAACGTGACCGAAAAATAAAGTTCTTCTGATCAGATCGTGGAGGGAATATTTAAGTCATGAATTTGGTACACACTTAAGGAAATGTGGAATCGTTTCACAACTCACGCTACCGAACACCTCAGCGTAACGGTGTGTCCGAACGTCGTAATCGCACTCTATTGGATATGGTGCGATCTATGATGTCTCTTACTGATTTACCGCTATCATTTTGGGGATACGCTCTAGAGACAGCTACATTCACTTTAAATAGGGCACCGTCTAAATCCGTTGAGGGGACACCGTATGAACTATGGTTTGGGAAGAAACCTAAGCTGTCGTTTCTAAAAGTTTGGGGATGCGATGCTTATGTCAAGAAACTTCAGCCTGAAAAGCTCGAACCCAAGTCAGAAAAATGCGTCTTCATAGGATACCCTTAGGAAACCATTGGGTATACCTTCTACCTTAGATCCGAAGGCAAGATCTTTGTTGCCAAGAACGGATCCTTTACGGAAAAGAGTTTCTCTCGAAAGGAGTAAGTGGGAGGAAAGTAGAACTTCGATGAAGTACTACCTCTTGAACCGGAAAGTAGTGCAGCTCGGAAAATGTTCTGTGGTGCCTACACCGATCGGAGAGGAAATTAACGATGATGATCAAGGTACTTGGATCGAAGTTGCTACTGAACCGTAGGTCCACAAGGACACGTTCCACACCAGAGTGGTATGGCAACCCTGTCACCGGAAATCATGTTGGTAGACAACGGTGAACCTTGAACTATGAAGAAGCGATGGCGGGCCCAGATTCCAACAAATGGCTTGAAGCCATGCAATCCGAGATAGGATCCATGTATGAAAACAAAGTATGGACTTTGACAGACTTGCCGATGATCGTGAGCGATAGAAAACAAATGGATCTTTAAGAAGATGATGGACGCGGATGGTAATGTTACCATGTATAAAGCTCGACTTGTCGCTAAGGGTTATCGGCAAGTTCAAGGGGTTGACTACGATGAGACTTTCTCTCCCGTAGCAAAGCTGAAGTCCGTCTGAATCATGTTAGCAATTTCCGCATACTATGATTATGAGATATGGCAAATGGACGTCAAAACGGCATTCCTTAACGGCTACCTTAAGGAAGAACTGTATATGATGCAGCCGGAAGGTTTTGTCGACCCTAAGAATGCTAACAAGGTATGCAAGCTCCAGCGATCCATTTATGGGCTGGTGCAAACATCTCGGAGTTGAAACATTCGCTTTGATGAGATGATCAAAGCGTTTGGGTTTATGCAGACTTATGGAGAGGCCTGCGTTTACAAGAAAGTGAGTGGGAGCTCAGTAGCATTTCTCATATTATATGTAGATGACATACTTTTGATGGGAAATGATATAGAACTTTTGGACAGCATTAAGGCCTACTTGAATAAGAGTTTTTCAATGAAGGACCTTGGAGAAGCTGCTTATCTATTAGGCATCAAGATCTATAGAGATAGATCGAGACGCCTCATAGGTATTTCACAAAGCACATACCTTGATAAGATATTGAAGAAGTTCAATATGGATCAGTCTAAGAAGGGGTTCTTGCCTATGCTGCAAGGTGTGAAATTGATCTCGGCTCAATGTCCGACCACGACAGAAAATATAGAAGAGATGAGTGTCATCCCCTATGCCTCAGCCATAGGGTCTATTATGTATGCCATGGTGTGTACCAGACCTGATGTAAACCTTGCCGTAAGTTTGGTAGGAAGGTACCAAAGTAATCCCGACAAGGAACACCGGACAGCGGTCAAGAATATCCTGAAGTACACGAAAAGGACTAAGGACATGTTTCGTTTATGGAGGTGACGAAGAGCTCATCGTAGAATGGTTACGTCGACGCTTAGCTTCGACACAGATCTAGATGACTCTAAGTCACAAACCGGATACGTGTATATGTTGAATGGTGGAAGCGATGAAGCTGGTGCAGCTGCAAGTAGAGCGTCGTGGCGGGATCTACATGTGAAGCGGAGTACATGGCAGCCTCGGAGGCAGCGCATGAAGCAATTCGGGTGAAGGAGTTCATCACCGACCTAGGAGTCATACCCAATGTGTCGGGGCCGATCAAACTCTTCTGTGACAACACTGGAGCTATTGCACTTGCCAAGGAGCCAGGTTTCACAAGAATACCAGGCACATCAAGCGTCGCTTCAACTCGATTCGTGAAAATGTTCAAGATGGAGACATAGAAATTTGCAAAGTGCATACGGATCTGAATGTCGCAGATCCGTTGACTAAACCTCTTCCGCGAGCAAAACATGATCAACACCAGAACTCCATGGGTGTTCGATTCATCACAATGTAACTAGATTATTGACTCTAGTGCAAGTGGGAGACTATTGGAAATATGCCCTAGAGGCAATAATAAAAGGATTATTATTATATTTCCTTGTTCATGATAATTGTATTTTATTCATGCTATAATTGTATTATCCGGAAATCGTAATACACGTGTGAATACATAGACTACAACATGTCCCTAGTGAGCCTCTAGTTGACTAGCTCGTTGATCAATAGATAGTCATGGTTTCATGACTATGGACATTGGATGTCATTGATAACGGGATCACATCATTAGGAGAATGATGTGATGGAAAAGACCCAATCCTAAGCATAGCACAAGATCGTGTAGTTCGTTTGCTAGAGCTTTTCCAATGTCAAGTATCCTTTCCTTAGACCATGAGATCGTGTAACTCCCGGATACCGTAGGAGTGCTTTGGGTGTACCAAACGTCACAACGTAACTGGGTGACTATAAAGGTATACTACGGGTATCTCCGAAATTGTCTGTTGGGTTGACATGGATCGAGGACGGAGAGGTATCTCTGGGCCCACTCGGTAATGCATCATCATATTGAGCTCAAAGTGACCAAGTGTTCGGTCACAGGATCATGCATTACGGATTTAGTAAAGTGACTTGCGATAGCGAGATTGAACGAGGTATTGGGATACCGACGATCGAATCTCGGGCAAGTAACTTATCGATTGACAAAGGGAATTGTATACGGGGTTGCTTGAATCCTCGACATCGTGGTTCATCCGATGAGATCATCGTGGAACATGTGGGAGCCAACATGGGTATCCAGATCCCGCTGTTGGTTATTGGCCGGAGAGCTGTCTCGGTCATGTCTGCATGATTCCCGAACCCGTAGCTTCTACACACTTAAGGTTCGGTGACACTAGGGTTATTAGGAAGACTTGAATGTGATTACCGAATGTTGTTCGGAGTCCCGGATAAGATCCCGGATGTCACGAGGAGTTCCGGAATGGTTCGGAGGTGAAGATTTATATATGGGAAGTTGTCATACGGTCACCGGAAAGTTTCGGGGGCATATTCGTATTGTACCGGGGCCACCGGAGGGGTACCGGGGTCCACCGGAGGGCCACCTCTCTCGGAGGGCCTCATGGGCCGTAGTGGGCAGGGAACCAGCCCTCGGAGGGCTGGGCGATCCCCTTGGGCCCATGCGCCTAGGGGTTGGGGGAAACCCAGTGAGGGCGCCTCTGCTTGGGGGCAAGCCCTCCCTTGGCCGCCGCCTCTAGATCTCATCTAGAGGGGGCCGGCCCCCTTCCCCTATAAATAGAGGGGAGAGGGGAGGGCTGCACACAACATTCAAGGCGCAGCCCCTCCCCTCCCCAACAGTTCTCCTCCTCCGCGTGAGCTTGGCGAAGCCCTGCCGGAGAACTGCCACTCCATCACCACCACGCCGTCGTGCTGCTGTTGGAGCCTTCTTCCTCAACCTCTCCCTCCTCCTTGCTGGATCAAGGTGCGGGAGACATCATCCGCTCCGTACGTGTGTTGAACGCGGAGGTGCTGTCCGTTCGACACTTGGTCATCGGTGATTTGGATCACGACGAGTGCGACTCCCTCAACCCCGTTCTCTTGAACGCTTCCGCTCACGATCTACAAAGGTATGTAGATGCACTCCTATCACTCGTTGCTAGATGAACTCATAGATGGATCTTGGTGAAACCGTAGGAAATTTTTTTGTTTTCTGCAACGTTCCCCAATAGTGGCATCATGAGCTAGGTCTATGCGTAGTTCTCTTTGCACCAGTAGAACACAATTTGTTGTGGGCGTAGATGTTGTCAACTTTCTTGCCGCTACTAGTCTTATTTTGCTTCAGCGGTATTTTGGGATGAAGCGGTCCGGACTGACCTTACACGTACGCTTACGTGAGACAGGTTCCACCGACTGACATGCACTAGTTGCATAAGGTGGCTAGCGGGTGTCTGTCTCTCCCACTTTAGTTGGAGCGGATTCGATGAAAAGGGTCCTTATGAAGGGTAAATAGAAGTTGACAAATCACGTTGTGGCTTTTTCAGAGGTAAGAAAGCGTTCTTGCTAGAAACCTATTGCAGCTATCGTAAAAGATGCAACAACAATTAGAGGACGTCTAACTTGTTTTTGCAGCAATTGCCTTGTGATGTGATATGGCCAAAAGTTGTGATGAATGATGAATGATATATTGTGATGTATGAGGTCATGTTCTTGTAAAAGGAATCACGACTTGCATGTCGATGAGTATGACAACCGGCAGGAGCCATAGGAGTTTTCTTAATTATTGTATGACCTCGTGTCATTGATTCAACGCCATGTAATTACTTTACTTTATTGCTAAACCGTTAGCTATAGTAGTAGAAGTAATAGTTGGCGAGCAACTTCATGGAGACACAATGATGGAGATCATGGTGTCATGCCGGTGACAAGATGATCATGGAGCCCCAAGATGGAGATCAAAGGAGCTATATGATATTGGCCCTATCATGTCACTACTATTTAATTGCATGTGATGTTTATTATGTTTATGCATCTTGTTTACTTAGAACGACGGTAGTAAATAAGATGATCCCTCATAATAATTTCAAGAAGGTGTTCCCCCTAATCATGCGCCGTTGCTAAAGTTAAATGCTTCAAGCACCACGTGATGATCGAGTGTGATGGATTCCTACGTTCACATACAACGGGTGTAAGACAGTTTTACACATGCAAAACACATAGGTTAACTTGACGAGCCTAGCATGTACAGACATGGCCTCGGAACACAGAGACCGAAAGGTCGAACATGAGTCGTATGGAAGATACGATCAACATGGAGATGTTCACCGATGATGACTAGTCCGTCTCACGTGATGATCGGACATGGCCTAGTCGACTCGGATCATGTAACACTTAGATGACTAGAGGGATGTCAAATCTGAGTGGGAGTTCATTAAATAATTTGATTAGATGAACTTAATTATCATGAACTTAGTCTAAAATCTTTGCAAAAATGTCTTGTAGATCAAATGGCCAACGCTCATGTCAACATGAACTTCAACGCGTTCCTAGAGAAAACCAAGCTGAAAGATGATGGCAGAAACTATTCGGACTGGGTCCGGAACCTGAGGATCATCCTCATAGCTGCCAAGAAAGCATATGTCCTCGAAGGACCGCTAGGTGAAGCACCCATCCCAGGGACCCAAGACGTTATGAACGCTTGGCAGTCACGTGCTGATGATTACTCCCTCGTTCAGTGCGGCATGCTTTACAGCTTAGAACCGGGCTCCAAAAGCGTTTTGAGCAACACGGAGCATATGAGATGTTCGAGGAGCTGAAAATGGTTTTCCAAGCTCATGCCCGGTCGAGAGATATGAAGTCTCCGACAAGTTCTATAGCTGTAAGATGGAGGAAAGTAGTTACGTCGGTGAGCACATACTCAAAATATGGGTTGCACAACCGCTTTGTCCCAGCTGGACATTAACCTCCCGGACGAGGCGGTCATTGACAGAATCCTTGATCGCTCCCACCGAGCTACAAGAGCTTTGTGATGAACTACAATATGCGGGATGGTAAAACTATTCCTGAAGTATTTTCAATGCTGAAGTCGCAGAGGTAGAAATCAAGAAAGAACATCAAGTGTTGATGGTCAATAAAACCACTAAGTTCAAGAAGGGCAAGGGTAAGAAGAACTTCAAGAAGGACGGCAAGGATGTTGCCGCTACCGATAAGCCGATTGCGGAAGAAGTCAAAGAATGGACCCAAGCACGAGATCGAGTGCTTTTATTGCAAAGGGAAGGGTCACTAGAAGCGAGCTGCCCCAAATACTTAGCGGACAAGAAGGCCGGCAACACTAAAGGTATATGTGATATACATGTAATTGATGTGTACCTTACCGATTACTCGTAGTAACTCCCGGTATTTGATACCGGTGCCGCTGTTGCTCATATTTGTAACTCACACCAGGAGGCTGCGGAATAAGCGGAGATTGGTGAAGGACGAGGTGACGATGCGGCGTCGGGGAATGGTTCCAAGGTCGATGTGATCGCCCGTCGGCACGCTACCTCTACATTTACCTACGGGATTAGTTTTAAACCTCAATAATTGTTATTTAGTGCCAAGTTTGAGCATGAACATTGTATCAGGATCTCGTTTAATAAGAGATGGCTACTCATTTAAATCCGAGAATAATGGTTGTTCTATTTATATGAGAGATATGTTTTATGGTCATGCTCCGATGGTTAATGGTTTATTCTTAATGAATCTCAAACGTGATGTTACACATATTCATAGTGTGAATACCAAAAGATGTAAAGTTGATAACGATAGTCCCACATACTTGTGGCACTGCCGCCTTGGTCACATTGGTGTCAAGCGCATGAAGAAGCTCCATGCTAATGGACTTTTAGAGTCTCTCAATTATGAATCATTTGACACATGCGAACCATGCCTCATGGGCAAAATGACCAAGACTCCGTTCTGCGGAACAATGGAGCGAGCAACCAACTTAGTGGAAATCATACATACTGATGTGTGCGGTCCAATGAGCGTTGAGGCTCATGGAGGATATCATTATGTTCTCACTCTCACCGGCGACTTAAGTAGATATGGGTATGTCTACTTGATGAAACACAAGTCCGAGACCTTTGAAAAGTTCAAGGAATTTCAGAATGAGGTAGAGAATCAACGTGACAGAAAAATAAAGTTCTACGATCAGATCGTGGAGGAGAATATTTAAGTCACGAATTTGGTACACACTTAAGGAAATGTGGAATCGTTTCACAACTCACGCCACCGGAACACCTCAAATAGCGTAACGGTGTGTCCAAGCGTCAGAATCGCACTCTATTGGATATGGTGCGATCTATGATGTCTCTTACTGATTTACCGCTATCATTTTGGGGATACGCTCTAGAGACAACTACATTCACTTTAAATAGGGCACCGTCTAAATCTGCTGAGGCGACACCGTATGAATTATGGTTTGGGAAGAAACCTAAGCTGTCGCTTTCTAAAAGTTTGGGGATGCGATGCTTATGTCAAGAAACTTCAACCTGAAAAGCTCGAACCCAAGTCGGAAAAATGCGTCTTCATAGGATACCCTAAGGAAACCATTGGTTATACCTTCTACCTTAGATCCGAAGGCAAGAGCTTTGTTGCCAAGAACGGATCCTTTCTGGAAAAAGAGTTTCTCTCGAAAGGAGTAAGTGGGAGGAAAGTAGAACTCGATGAAGTACTACCTCTTGAACCGTAAAAGTAGTGCAGCTCAGAAAATGTTCCGTGGTGCCTACACCGACCGGAGAGGAAATTAATGATGATGATCAAGGTACTTGGATCAAGTTGCTACTGAACTTCAGAGGGTCCACAAGGACACGTTCCACACCAGAAAGTGGTATGGCAACCCTGTCCCGGAAATCATGTTGTTAGACAATGGTGAACCTTGAACTATGAAGAAGCGATGGCGGCCCAGATTCCAACAAATGGCTTGTAGCCATGCAATCCGAGATAGGATCCATGTATGAAAACAAAGTATGGACTTTGACAGACTTGCCCGATGATCGGTGAGCGATAGAACACAAATGGATCTTTAAGAAGAAGACGGACGCGGATGGTAATGTTACCATCTATAAAGCTCTACTTGTCTCTAAGGGTTATCGGCAAGTTCAAGGGGTTGACTACGATGAGACTTTCTCTCCCGTAGCAAAGCTGAAGTCCGTCTGAATCATGTTAGCAATTTCCGCATACTATGATTATGAGATATGGCAAATGGACGTCAAAACGGCATTCCTTACGGCTACTTTAAGGAAGAACTGTATATGATGCAGCCGGAAGGTTTTGTCGACCCTAAGAATGCTAACAAGGTATGCAAGCTCCAGCGATCCATTTATGGGTTGGTGCAAGCATCTCGGAGTTGAAACATTCGCTTTGATGAGATGATCAAAGCGTTTGGGTTTATGCAGCTTATGGAGAAGCCTGCGTTTACAAGAAAGTGAGTGGGAGCTCAGTAGCATTTCTCATATTATATGTAGATGACATACTTTTGATGGGAAATGATATAGAACTTTGGACGGCATTAAGGCCTACTTGAATAAGAGTTTTTCAATGAAGGACCTTGGAGAAGCTGCTTATATATTAGGCATCAAGATCTATAGAGATAGATCGAGACGCCTCATAGGTCTTTCACAAAGCACATACCTTGATAAGATATTGAAGAAGTTCAATATGGATCAGTCTAAGAAGGGGTTCTTGCCTGTCTGCAAGGTGTGAAATTGAGCTCGGCTCAATGTCCCACCACGCGTAAGATATAGAAGAGATGAGTGTCATCCCCTATGCCTCAGCCATAGGGTCTATTACGTATGCCATGCTGTGTACCGGAACGATGTAAACCTTGCCGTAAGTTTGGTAGGAAGGTACCAAAGTAATCCCGCAAGGAACACTGGACAGCGGTCAAGAATATCTGAAGTACACGAAAAGGACTAAGGACATGTTTCTCGTTTATGGAGGTGACGAAGAGCTCGTCAGAAGGGTTACGTCGACGCTTAGCTTCGACACAGATCTGGATGACTCTAAGTCACAAACCGGATACGTGTATATGTTTAATGGTGGAAGCGATGGCTGGTGTTGCAAGCGCAGCGTCGTGGCGGGATCTACATGGAAGCGGAGTACATGGCAGCCTCGGAGGCAGCGATGAAGCAATTCGGGTGAAGGAGTTCATCACCGACCTAGGAGTCATACCCAATGTGTCGGGGCGATCAAACTCTTACGTGACAACACCGGAGCTATTGCACTTGCCAAGGAGCCCAGGTTTCACAAGAATACCAGGCACATCAAGTTGCCGCTTCAACTCCATTCGTGAAAATGTTCAAGATGGAGACATAGAAATTTGCAAAGTGCATACAGATCTGAATGTCGCAGATCCGTTGACTAAACCTCTTCCATGAAAGCAAAACATGATCAACACCGAACTCTATGGGTGTTAGATTCATCACAATGTAACTAGATTATTGACTCTAGTGCAAGTGGGAGACTGTTGGAAATATGCCCTAGAGGAAATAATAAAAGGATTATTATTATATTTCCTTGTTCATGATAATTGTCCTTTATTCATGCTATAATTGTATTATCCGGAAATCGTAATGCACATGTGAATACATAGACTACAACATGTCCCTAGTGAGCCTCTAGTTGACTAGCTCGTTGATCAATAGATAGTCATGGTTTCCTGACTATGGACATTGGATGTCATTGATAATGGGATCATATCATTAGGAGAATGATGTGATGGACAAGTCCCAATCCTAAGCATAGCACAAGATCGTAGTTCGCTTTGCTAGAGCTTTTCCAATGTCAAGTATCCTTTCCTTATACCATGAGATCGTGTAACTCCCGGATACCGTAGGAGTGCTTTGGGTGTACCAAACGTCACAACATAACTGGGTGACTATAAAGGTATACTACGGGTATCTCCGAAATTGTCTGTTGGATGGACACGGATCGAGACTGGGATTTGTCACTCCGTATGACGGAGAGGTATCTCTGGGCCCACTCGGTAATGCATCATCATATTGAGCTCAAAGTGACCAAGTGTTTGGTCACGGGATCATGCATTACTGATGCAGTAAAGTGACTTGCCGGTAACGAGATTGAATGAGGTATTGGGATACCGACGATCGAATCTCGGGCAAGTAACATACTGATTGACAAAGGGAATTGTATACGGGGTTCCTTGAATCCTCGACATCGTGGTTCATCCGATGATATCATCGTGGAACATGTGGGAGCCAACATGGGTATCTAGATCCCGCTGTTGGTTATTGGCCGGAGAGCTGTCTCGGTCATGTCTGCATGATTCCCGAACCCGTAGGGTCTACACACTTAAGGTTCGGTGACGCTAGGGTTATTAGGAAGACTTGTATGTGATTACCGAATGTTGTTCAGAGTCCCGGATAATATCTCGGACGTCACGAGGAGTTCCGGAATGGTCCGGAGGTGAAGATTTATATATGGGAAGTTCTCATACGGTCACCGAAAAGTTTCGGGGGCATATCGGTATTGTACCGGGGCCACCGGAGGGGTTCCGGGGGTCCACCGTGAGGGGCCACCTCTCTCGGAGGGCCTCATGGGCCGTAGTGGGCAGGGAACCAGCCCCTGGCGGGCTGGGCGCATCCCCTTGGGCCCATGCGCCTAGGGTTGGGAACCCTAGTGGGGCGCCTGGCTTGGGGGGCAAGCCCCCTCCCCTTGGCCGCCGCCGCCCCCCCCCCCCCTCTAGATCTCATCTAGAGGGGGCCGGCCCCCTTCCCCCTTCCCCTATAAATAGAGGGGCGAGGGGAGGGCTGCACATAACATCCAAGGCGCAGCCCCTCCCCTCCCCAACACCTCTCCTCCTCCGCGTGAGCTTGGCGAAGCCCTGCCAGAGAACTGCCACTCCATCACCACCACGCCGTCGTGCTGCTGTTGGAGACTTCTTCCTCAACCTCTTCCTCCTCCTTGCTGGATCAAGGTGCGGGAGACGTCATCCGCTCCGTACGTGTGCTGAATGCGGAGGTGCTGTCCGTTCGGCACTTGGTCATCGGTGATTTGGATCACGACGAGTACGACTCCCTCAACCCTGCTCTTCTTGAACGCTTCCGCTTTCATGATCTACAAAGGTATGTAGATGCACTCCTATCACTCGTTGCTAGATGAACTCATAGATGGATCTTGGTGAAACCGTAGGATTTTATTTTTATTTTCTGCAACGTTCCCCAACACGATCATTATCGCACCATATCGGCAAATTTTTGTTCATTTCCTGATAGCTCAAGTAATAATAATTATTTTCTTTGTCTTGCAGGGTTTGGAAACAGTTCACCGCAGAAGCTCCGGGACTGCCGAAGGAGCTGCGATATACATAACCGAAAGTAAGTACTACTAGCTAGCTAGTTGCGCGCATCTCCCGTTGATTCTATAGCTATACTTTCATTAATGCTATTTATAATGCTTCATTATCTGTTTGATTGACCTCTATTTCTCGTAAAGTGCTTGTGGCAGGAACAAGGGAATAATTACTGTGGATACTACGTGCATGAGTTCATCTACAACGCGACTTTGAAAAATAAGCGGGGCTACTCTAAAAGACAATATGAAGTGCGTAAGCAATAGTATTCACAATTTCATTTTATTACACCATCATTTCTGTTGAGTTTCATTCATATATATGTATTAACCCCCTTCTTCAAATTAGACGTGGCAGATGCGTAATGAACTCCTACCACAAGATCGCATTAAAGCAATTCAAGAGGAATTGGCGGGATTCTTTCCTGACCACGTCATCAATAAAGCCGGAGAATACCATGTGGAAGTTGATTTCAAATGCTAGGGGATTGTAAGAGATCTTATATATTGTATATGTATGTAGCCAGTAGCGTCAAATAGATAATATGAAAACTTATTGTTCGACCAATCTCTCGGAGAAGGAGAGGTCGATCGATCACTTCTCTCGGTATGTATGACGAACTTCTGTACTTAATGGTTTTCTTCATTTTCTTACTAGCTAGCATGTCGAGCGCCTCTCTATGTATAGTACGTAGCGTCGACCAAGCACAGACATAAGAGAGGACACTTCTCTCTATTAATTAGCTAGCTAACACAATATATGAAACACCTCAACTAACCCCCAAAACCCCAACCCCTAAAAAAACAAAAAACCCCAGCCCCTGAAATGCTGACGCGTGGATGACTTTAGGTCCCGGTTGGTGCCACCAACCGGGACCAAAGGCCCTCCTGCCTGGGCTTGGCGCACCGGCCACGTGGAGGCCCATCTATCCCGGTTCGTGCTAGAACCGGGACTAAAGGTCTAGGACATTAGTAAGGACACTTTAGTCCCGGTTCAAGAACCGGGACAAAAGGCCCTAACCAACCGGGACGAATGGGGGTTTTTCTACTAGTGAGGAAGGCCTAGTTGGATGCACCCCTCTCCGTTCTCAAAGACACGCCTCTCCGCCTCGCGCCCCTCTGTGTGGTCTTTTTTACCCACTTCAACAATGGAGTGGTCGCGCAGTCGCCAGAGGCGGAAGGAGCAGCCTTCTCATGTGGATTGAGCACGTTCTTGGATGCGTCCTCCATGCTTCTAGGCTTCTTCAAGATGCCTTTGTTGCCGGCGTTGCCATTCCTTTTCTTGGCGCCTTTCTTCTACTGCTGCCGAGGAGGGGCCATGTCGACGGGCGAAGAATGGAGGCAAGAGCTCGGAGAGTAGGAAGGGAGTGGGTGGAGTGAGACGATGAAAGAGATGGAGTGTGGCAGGAGATATGTGAAAGGACAGGGCAAGGTGCTAGCTTTTTTGACTAAAAGAGCGTGGGCACAAGCGTTAATTAGTTGGCTTTTGAAATAAAAACTTTAAATTGGGATTCTAGAATAAGCTAAGGAGGGGGGCAGCTTATTTCTGCAGCTGCCCATGAGACCCAAAAGAACAGGCCCTAATGCCTCGCCACACACATCACACGATGTGTGGCTATCATGTTTCGTGCAAGAACCAAATAACCCATGACTCCACTCTCCGCGCTTGTGTGGCGTCGTCACACGTTGGCGTTCTAGTTTCTTGGCTAAGGAAATCGACCTTTTTGGTCCGGCACAGTCAAAATAGGCGCTCCCACCAGCGAACGGCCTTTTCTCAGTCAAAACCGCAAAGCTAATGGAAGGCCCGGTGGTTACTGTCACTAGTAGAAAAATGACCTAATGTGAGATACATTAGTCCCGGTTCGATTTTGGCCCGGTACTAATGATAGCATTAGTCCCGGTTTGGACGGCTATGCATTAATGCCGGTTCGTGTTGAACCTTTAGTACCGGTTCGTGCCACGAACCGTATTAAAGGGGTGGTGGCAGGCTGACGTCGGCGGGGCCTAACGATCTCTTTAGTCCCGCCCGTGGCACAAACCGTACTAAAGGGCTAATTTAGTACCGGTTCGTGCCACGAACCGGGACTAAAGGGTTCTGACCTATAGTCCCGTTGGAGACACACACTGGGACTACGAGGCAATTTTCAAACTCTACCCCCATGTATCGCCATTTCAGTTTTGAAAAAAAATGATAAAAAGTTCAAAAAATAAAATTCTTCGATGTTATCAAAAAGTAAAACGGCTATAACTTTTGTGTACGATGTTGGAAAAAACGTATAATATATCAATATGTTCAGCACGGAAATCCGCATCCGATTTTGACAGCCTACGGCGTGTTTGCAATTTTTTAGAATCCTTAAATTCCAAAAGGAAAAAAAGATATGCTCAAATTTCAGTTTTTCTTAATTTTGGTTAAATCTGGTCAAACTGTGGTCAAACTAAATAATTATTCAATTTTTTGAATTTGTCAAATTTGGTCAAATTATGGTCAAACTATGGTCAAACTGTGGTCAAACTATGGTCAAACTTTTTCAAGTAACATTAGTGTTACTAAATAATTACTACTTTTTAGAATAATAGTTTCAAACTCAAACGGTGAAACGTGTGACCTAATACTCCGAAGTTAAACTGCTAAGGGTTAGTAGGATTGACAGCTTACATTTGTCAGGAAAACAACAAGTGTAGACTTGGAAAATAGGGAAATAGAACTCCGAAGTTAAGCGTGCTCAGGCTGGGGGAATGAGAGGATGGGTGACTGGCCGGGAAGTTAGACGATTGGGAATGAGTGATCCACACTTAAGCAGTTAAGAGGGGTGATTAGAGACTAAATCATCAAATAATTAAGAAAATTGTAAATTGAAAAAAATTAATCTTTTTTCCAAAATTTTCCAAAAAATAAATAAATAAATAACCTTTAGTACCGGTGGGTGTTACCAACCTGTACTAAAGGTCCCCCATACCACGGCGCGAGCTCACGCCACGTGGTTGGCCTTTAGTGGCCGATTCTTTGCCGAACCGATACTAAAGGGAGGGGGCTTTAGTCTCCACCGTTTAGTGCCGGTTGCAGAACCGGCACTAAAGGCCCTTACGAACTGGTAATAAAGCTCCGTTTTCTATGTCGGTGTAATGAGAACCAACGTTTGTCGAGACTGAAAACTAGTACTAGACCATGGCGGCATCCAAGGATCAGGTGATTGCCGGAGCCGTGGTCAAGCGGCAAGGAGAAGCAGCCCTCCGAGACACGATTTGGGGGATCCATGGTATGTAAGAAGCGGAGATCGTTGAAGAACCAGAGGAGAGGAAGGTTGCGGCGGTGGTGGAGGCGGATGCGACGGGAGAAGCGAGGGTCGGGGAGGAGGTTGTCATCCTCTAGCGGTGGCACTGCCGCCGACGGGGAGCGGCGGCGGCTTGTCATCTCGCCCTCCAGATCCCGAGTTCTCGTGCGGGAAGTCGAAACGTAAAGCTGAGACTCTACTTTTTTTTTTGGAGGCAATGAATTGCAAGACTCACACGGCGTCTCAGTGAGACTGAAGACCAAATCTTCTTATTGCTTTTCTCCGAGAGAGAAACCCACTAAGCCCAGACATTTCCAGGATTAATAAAGTTACAGGTTTCTCAAAAAATAAACAGGAACGACTCCTGGATATGAAATCATGGATGCATGTTTTTTTTTATAGATTAGCCTGTGTGTCATTTCCCACATGCATGCATAGTTTGGCACAGAAGAAAGATGGCACATGTGGGTATATGAATAGTCTACACTACAGTGATGCAAATGATTCCAGAAGGCATGCTCTTCTCGAACGTACGATGAGCAGATATGTGAGAATTAGCAGATCATATGGAAATGTGTTGAACGCAGGTCCAAAGAAAGCATTATCGTTCACATGAAGATGAAATATTATAGCTAATCTTAATACATTCAGTACAGGTCATATTTGGGGTTGGGTTAGGCGCCCATATAAACATTTGGGAGGACCATTACATTCAGGGGAGCCAACAAGGAAAATTGACTACTCGGGACAATCTTTTGTTGAGAATAGTTGATGAAATAATAAACCTTGTTATAGGAAAGTGGGATGAAAGGAGCATTAATTTTTCTGCCAGTTGGTTTTGAGAGGGTACTTCAGATACCACTTAGTGAGCACTTGGACCGTGGATTTTGTGGCCTGGCAATTAACAATATTCTATAAGTTCTCCGTCCGATTCGATCCCCATATTATGCTGAATGGGAGCATTAGTATGGTGCAAAAACGATGCGTTGTAATATTCAGACACTTTCGGGAACCATTGAAATCTGGGGTCCATATACAATAATCTAGCACAGTGTTTCTTGATTGCCGGTAGACTATTTCCTTTCAGCATCGTCTGCAGGAAGCAAACATGGTGGCACATAATTAGCTCATTTAATTTTGATTCCGCTAATGCTTTGAGCGAGGATGGATCACCTCCCAGCTGTATTTTTGGTGATGTACTGAACGATGCAAGTTTGCTTAATGCTCAATAAAATCCCCACAAGGCTTTCAGTGAACAAGAAAGTCGCACGTGGCCCACAAGGCTTTCACTTAAAAAGGAAGTTGCAGGTTGGCGAGTGATTGCCATTCTCCGTCTCCTATCCAGGTTAGGTTAGCATGCACGTAATCAGTACGCGTATAAGGAAGATTACATTGAATAGAACTCCAAAAACATCGAAGAGAAGATTGTATTGAATATTAAAGAGAGAGAAGAAACCATCTAGCTACTAGCTATGGACCCGTAGGTCTGTGGTAAACTACTCTCGCATCATCGGAAGGTAGCAAGGATGATGTAGAAGCCCTTCATGATCGATTCCCCATCCGGCAGAGTACCAGAAAAGGCCTCCAGATGGGATCATGAAAGAACAGAAGTTTGCGGCGGCGGCAAAAGTCTATCGAATGGCTTTCTATTGGTTTCTCAATATTTGAGAATTTTTTGAAGTGGAATGAGGTTAGACGGAGCCACAAGGGGCCCACAAGGCATCAGCGGGGCCCATGTTGCCTTGCCGTCTCCTCGTTTGCCTTCTGATCTTCTCCCGAA
Organism: Aegilops bicornis; assembly: GCA_021605145.1. Classification (NCBI taxonomy): domain Eukaryota; kingdom Viridiplantae; phylum Streptophyta; class Magnoliopsida; order Poales; family Poaceae; genus Aegilops; species Aegilops bicornis. Next base: position 487,694 of record CM038674.1, read on the forward strand.
GCTTCTAGGTTCTCTCTTATCCAGAAAAAACGTGAAAAAGTTTCGTAGCATTTGGACTCCGTTTGGTACTATATTTCTGGAAAACCAAAAACATGCACACAAAAAAACAGCAACTGGCAATTGGCACTAGGTTAATACGTTAGTCCCAAAAAATGATATAAAATGGCATAGAAATGCATATAAAACATCCAAGATTGATAATATAATAGTATGGAGCAATAAATAAATTATATATACGTTGGAGATGTATAAGCCCTATGGCTCAATAGAGAAAAGTGAAACTAGAGAAAGAACTACATCTTCTCATCGTCTTCATTCTTTTCGATGCAATCAATTATTGCTCGAACAATTCACATAAGCTATTTCTCTTCACAAAAGTTTTTAGGTGTCGTCTCCCAAACGTATAATATACTTGGCTCAAGCAATCTTCTCAATAGCTCAGGCAATCTTCTTCGAAGATTTAGCAATCTTCTCAATAGACCAGGCACAGGAAATCTTCTCAATACTCAAGTAATCTTCTCAATATCTCAGCCAATCTTCTCAATAACTCAGGCAATCTTCTCAATACTCCTCATGGACTTTATTTTCGAAACAATTTTTGAAACACATTAGTCCCTTAACTATTAATTTTATCCAACAATCTCCAAAACACTACGGGGGCACTATATGAACCTACACCACCACATGAAAGAATTTCAATTTTCATCACCAAAACAAACACATTTTATAGTGCATCTATCAGTCCATCGAGCTGCTTGTAGGGGAGGATTAAATGACGTTGTGCTGATACTTTAGAAAGCACGCGTATCCAGCCAGATACTGCACAGATACTCAGATACTTCACCGATATGTATCCTTTGACTTATGGATTAAAAATGGAAATAATGTTTGATACGCGTGGGATACTGATGAGATATGTTTTGGATACGGGAAACTCTTTGTTAGATGTGAAAACCCCTCATGGAGCCACCACACATCCCCATAAATCCACACCTCGTCAAATTCTCTCATCTCCCACACGTTTTCTCCTTTTGAATTCCAATTGCCAGCCCGTCATCGGCTCGCCGTTGTCAAGAGACTTCTGTCTCTGCATGAGGTATGTCTTTCTTTTCTCCCTTTACTTCTGGATTTGTCTTCTTCTCTTTATGTTTTACATATGTGCTTTAGGTTTAGGGTTTAAGATCGAATAAATTTGTTCGGGTTTGTTCTCCTAATCTCCTCCTTTTACCATGCAGATCGGCCTTGTCTAGTAAGTCTCCTTTGCTTAGAAGTGAAGCAGGCAGTGGAGGAGGTAGCGTGGATGCATTCCATGTATTGGTTGCTGCTCTTGCCATTCCGGCAGGTGATAATGAGAATAAGCCTTGTGGAGATACGTCCCCATGTTGTAAAACATTGGGAAAGGGAAAGGAGGCAACAAGAGTTCCTGGAGTATTTGTTGGAAGACTTCATCACTTCACAAAAGATGCGCTTCCTATCAAAAACTCCTTGTTTTTCATTTTTAATTAACAATTAATATATGTATAGAAACATCTCCTTGTGTCCTAGTTTTTAGATAATCGGCATATCGAGCGTATCACCATATCACATATCTAATATGTATCCAAGTATCCGCACAACGAACAACGTGTTCGTTGTTCCTTTGTAACAAACACAATTCGGTGCGCCTGGTTGCCAACAGTATTGTTAGTAGTGAGTATCGGTTAATTACTATGAAAATTCATGATATAAACTTTTGAGAAGACAACTGAGACTTGGCGTGCTCCTTATGTTAGTTTTTTTCATGGTGATCATCTTACGGAAGAAACAACGGCCAATTAAGACACGTACTTGATATGTGCATGTGCGACCTGTTGGCTTATTACCATTTAGATAGACGGTCACATCCACACTATCAGTGCCAAACAACGATGGTTCTCTCCTTCAACATAAAATATATTTGTTTATTTGTAGTACTTTTTTATGTGATTATGTTTAATTTTTAGGGCAAACAACTAGACTTTATTACTCAATAGCCAAGCTTACATGATTAATGTTTGGATCATGGGGGGTGACCCAGCCAAGTATGACGCCCTTGATGTAAAGAAAGTGAAAATCTAGCTATTATTTTTTGCGGGTGAAATCTAGCTAAATTATGAGCTTGAACGTTGTTGTTCCTACTTTCAAAAATAAAAGTACATGAAATAAAAGAAGTTCATCCATTCTCTAATATTCTTGAGAATCATCCCATATATACTCTGCCATCGATCCCTCTCCGCATCGCAAACCTGACCCCGACCTAAAAAAAAAGCCCCCTGGGGCTCCTGCGATCGTGAAGGCGATCCGGCGGCGGCGAGAGAGCAAGTGTGATGGCGGCGACGGAGCCGGCGGCAAAGCCGGGAGGAGGGGCCGATTCCCCTAGAGTGGGCCTCATCGGGGGCCTCTTCAGCGCGAGAGAGTGGGCGGAGATTCGAGCAAGATCGAAGCGGATACTACACGGGGCGGCGGATCGAAGAAGTTGCCTGGAGATTTCGAGGAGAAGAGCGTCCGAGATTTTGGTAATTTGGAAGGTGAGATCCCCTTTATTCCTTCAGGGGGAGGATCGATCCGATCTTCTGGACCGCTTGTTGGTCCGGTTTCTGCGGATTTGGCTGTTTCCGAAAATTGTGTTGGCTGTAATGGGGATTTGGAAACTGCGGTTGTTATTTTGGAAGGGCACTCAAGTGTGGTAGGATTCAGCGAGAGGTTTCAGCGTGGAATAGCCATGCCTTGGAACAATTCTTTGGAAAGTGATGGCTTCCTTATATTGGGGGGAAATAGAGTAATCTCCGCTCGGGACTCTAAGGCAGTATTTGTAGAAATAAACGGGGTTTCATCCTGTCCAGATTACAATAGGAGTCATCAGCGGGAGCTGATTGATGCCCCGATTGTAGTTCTTGCCGTTGGTGATCCTTTTGAGGAAAAGGGAGCTAATTTCGCTGTAGTTATTAGGAAACTGATCATTTATGGTGTATTACTCATGATTATTAGCATCAAATCCGTTTTTGATACGGGGTGGAGGGGGTTCCTGGCATGCTATATTTGTGGTACAGAGAGAGGTCAGTCCACGCCAGTGTTCTTGCCAGTGCAGTTTCATTTGTTTTCTGTTCTTTCTACCACTTACCGTGATCGAGGGGAGAGTGTCATGGCGGGTCAGGGAGGGAGTGTGAGCGATGTGTTGGGGAAAACACCTGCGAGTGGAGAGGGGCCGAGGGTGATGACGGCTGCCATGGCTGCTGGATCCTCTATCCACCAGGTGGGAATGGAGTCGTCGGGCGTGCTCGGGAGGGTGGCCGTCATCTTGTCATTGACATGGAGGCTGCCCGCAAGGCCGTCAGCGGCTTGCTGGTGGTCGGACGCCTCCTCTCTCCTTTCCCGGCCAACCCGAGGGTCATTCTCGACGACCTCCGGAACACGGCTTGGAAGAACCAGGGAGTGGTCACGGTCCAGGAGGTGGCCAGTGATGACGGGAGGTTCATCCTCAATTTTGCCGCTGACAGTGATCGTCGGTTTGTGATTAAGGCGCAACCATGGCACTTCAAGCGGGACGGCCTCATCTTCGCCGAGTTCGACGGCAAGGGCGACCCAGCGGAGGTCGACGTTGGTGTCATGACCATTTGGGTCCAGGTACGCGACCTCCCGTATGAGCTTAAGACAGAGAGTGTAGGGCGGTCTCTCGAGGATCAATTGGGAGAGGTGCTGGAGGTTTCGCACCGTAACGATGTAATTGTTGAGAAATTCTTGCGTGTGCGTGTGAAGATCTTATTGCATGAGCCTCTGAAGTGCTCTGTAGAGATTACCCCTTTAGGAAGTTCAAAGATTTTTAAATCCAAAACATTAACGTGTGCATCATCGGCGTTCACTGGCTGCATCCACGTCGGACTAGCTAACGACAAAAAAGAAACAGTCGAAGGAAAAAAAAGAGCGGAGGGTTACATCGGCCTCAGCCCTCAGCCCTCAGCCCCGACCCTCATCCTCGATTCCTCTCCTCTCCTCCCTCCCTCGTGCAGCCGTGCCGCCACCAGCGTCCTCCCCAAGAGCTGGCGCCCCACCCTTCTCTCCTTCCCTCACACGCGCCCTCGTCCACTTGGGCCTCGTGGTCGGCCATGGAGGTATGATCCGACCCATGTATGGATGGGGGCGAAACCTCAGCCCCACACCCACCCATGGATGGGCCGAGGGATGGGGCGACGTGCCCCAGCCTCCTCTCTTCTCCGTTCATCTTATCCCCACCACCGGGCGAAGCTCCTCTCTTCCCTCGCTCAAGATTGAGCAGCAGTGCAGATCCATGGTCACGGCGGCGCGAAGTGCTTCCCGTGGGATCGCTTCCGCCCCTATGTGTCATGGCGTTTGGTGGCAGCGTAGCACGGCTTCCTTCCGCTGCATCCGACGCACTCCATTTAGATGTCGATGGTGGTAGGCTGCTTGGCAGCGGAGACGCTGGATCAATATCTACCTCGACGCCGGCAAGTTAGCCAGCGGCGACCGCCCCTCTGTGTTCCTCGCGGTGGCACGAACGGCCATCTAGAAGTTGAAGAAGGACCAGAAGGTATGTTTCCTGGAAGTCGGTGACTTCCTCATCAAAGACTATGATTTTGGACCGAATTGGTAATTGGAGACCAGTTTTCCTAATTTTTGGCTGACGTCAAACTGTTTGTTCTATGTGAATGTGTGGGGAATGATCACTTATGGGCCAGGTTGTTCTGCTTGTAGGCAAGAGAGAAGGAAAAGAAAAAACTTAAGGCAAGTCAAAAGGAGACGACTAGGCTCCAGGTTGGAACATTCGTTACTGAATTTGATATTATGATCCATTTGAATTGGTTGCCGACGAGTTATCAATTCTTCAAAATAGATTATGGTCCATGCTGGCTGCTAGGCTGCTGATGGCATGGTGTTTGGTCGTTTCTTTTAAGACTTTGTTTGAGAAATACAAATTAATTATCACAGAATATACTAATTCTGTGTGAAGCCCCACAACATAAATTTGTGAAGTGTAGATAGAAGATGAAATCATAAGCAGCAATGCAACATAGAATAGTTTACCTATAGATTCAAGCCACTTCTGACAGGTGTGGCCGAATACAACTCCTCTAAACTGAAGTATTTTTTCCTGTGCTTGACTAGCGATTCAGAAAATAGTAAATGTATATCCATGGTTAATTGATGATGAGCAGAAGGTGAAATGGATGTCACCGTGGTGATGCAGTTAGCATAATTTGTGATGAGTGCTTGGTGGCCTCCATGGAATGGCCTAAAATAACAAACTACAGAGTTGTACATGAGAAGGGCACCCCTGTACACGTTGGGATGCTGAGGTATGTCTTTTGTGTTCATTCAGAGTAGTCAATGGTGATGGTGTTCCAAACCGTAGCATTTTTTGCAGGGATTTACTACTGTCATTCTTTAATGAGAGCAATGTTAAACCCGGGAAGATTATATTCTACAGGTATATACTTCCAAATATGATGTTAGCATTCGTCGTTGGGGCCGCCTTGTTGAATCACTATTGTTGGGACAATTAAGCATCACCAACCAAATAAATCTCTGTCCTTCCTTGAGATAGTAGTTTCACGTACAATGGTTGCTAGTCAGTCGTGGTCAGTGGTAGTTTAAGAATAGTACACTTATTTTTCGTTGTTGTCAATTGACGTCGTTAGCTCTATTTTCAATGAATAACCTTTAGCCTAAAGAAGATTTTCATTTGCTTGGCTGCTAATTACTGTGTGAATCTTTGATCTTTACTTTGTGCTCGCTTTCTTTGATTTTCTGCATCAGTGGCTAGCAGCAGCGTCACATTTTATGGCTTACCACAAGCGGCATGTTTTTTGTGTGCATTATAGGTGTCTTTGAAAGGGCATAACGATTGGCAGTCTTGGTTCAAAGAGTTTCCTGACATATGAAAGCAACATTCTCTTTGCCCTTTGCTTTATGATGGAGTGCAATATTGTTGGTGGCAATTGGATTGAATTTCCTGCCAGGATGTATAGCAAAGCAGCTCGCATCATGTCCTATTGCCAGCTAGAGTTGGATTGCCTGTATCCTCCATACTGAATTTAATGCCTCTATCCTTATCTCTAAATCGTGATATTGTTCATTCGGTCATTCCTTAAGTCGATCAACAGATATTCAGATTTGGTAAGCCATGGTCCTGAAGGGGAATACTCTAAGATGGCCCTCTTTCACATATTAAGTTTTGACATCGAATTTGCTGGTCGCAAAGGATACTTCCTAGAACCAAATTATAATCTGGTTATTCAGGTTTATTTTATTACCTTTGTATTTTGATAAGCCACTACATTTAATTTCCGATGTGAATGCCTTTATGTGGTAACTGAATGAGTGTTCTCTTTTTTCTGCCTGACTTGAAGGATTTTCTTTAAATATATCGATGCTCATCATTGCCATGTCTGGCTCTACGGTTCATGCTACATGTAAGCTTAGATCTGTAATCAAACTATGGAAGAGAGTACTGTAAGAGACACTTCTATAAGCAGGTATGTGCCTGAATTTACACCTTAATTATACCTTAATTAGTTCTCGTATGGTTAAATCGATTCATGTTGAATGATTTTCCTTAGTACATTAATAGTATAGTAATCACACGGTGTAGTACTATGGCTGTGGTATACTGATTTGGCGTAAGAACTACTGACATGGCTTCGTGTGTACAAATCTTACAAGTTTATGATATTAAGAATTAGCAGCGTGTTTTTTTAACTGTTGATTTGCTAGCAGCGGGGGTTGAAGGAGGGGTGGGGAGGGGCGGATGTGGGCGGGGTCGGCGGTTGAGGGCTAGCGCCGGACAGGCAGAGGGAGCGTGGGGAGGGAGCCCCTGCCCCTGAGATCCGCCGCCACCACCACCGACTCCTCGCTGTAGTGCCAGCAGCGGCACACCGCGACGGCGGCAACTCTCGAGAAGGGCGAGGCGGCGGATGCGGCAGGGGCAGTGGCGGGGTTCACTGTCCTGATGAAGTTCGGTGGGTCGTCGCTGGCGTCGGCCGCCGCGGATTCGGAGGTGGCTGACCTCATCCTCGCCTTCCCGAGGAGGCGCCCATCATCGTCCTCTCCGCCATGGGGAAGGCCACCAATCGATGAGTTCGCTGTCATCAAGGAGCTTCATCTTACGTGTATGCTACTTCAATAAATCTATCATACCTTGTTGCTCGAATGCTGGTTTGGAGTGTGCAAATCCTGATTCCTGAACCATTCGTTGGTGTGTGTGCTCAGGACCATTAATGAGCCAAGATTGGACAGCTCTATTGTTCCAGGTATGCCACTGTTGCTTTTCTGTTGTTAGTTCAAAGTCTATTTGTTCTGCAAAAAATATCCCCCCAGTAGAGATCCACCCAATGTCCTGCTGAATCGATAAGCAATTACAGTTCATTAGCAATTGCATAAAGTAACTGAATCTTTACATTGAATGTATACATTATGTGTATTATTAGATTAAACTAGACTTTTTATTTGGCCTGGCCTCGCAACTAATTTTCTCCTTCAGTGTTCCTTTTTCCTGTTTGTGTTCTTGCTCACAATCTCTATGTACATCTTCATGTTTATCTGATTATCCCCTCGACCTGCAGCATGCCACCGCCTTCCTCCGACGCGTCTGCATCATCTCCGGCGCCGACGCCGCCGTCACCAAGAACTACGACCTCGTCATAGTCACAGCTGGGGCTAGGCAGATCCCGGGTGAGAACAGGCTCAACCTGATGCAGACGAACGTTCCCCTATATTGCAAGATCGCGCCGTCTCTGGCCGATCTCTCCCTGGAGGCGCTGCTTCTCGTAGTCTCCAACCTCGTCGACATGCTCACCTACATCGCCTGGAGGCTCTCCAGCTTCCCGGCCAGCCGTGTCATCGGCTGCGGCACCAACCTCGAATCCTACCGCTTCAGGTTCCTCATTGACAAGCACCTCGACGTCAACCCGCAGGACGTGCGGGTAAATAACTCACTGAAACCTGAATCCATCTCCACCACCGTCGCCAAATGATCATGTTAGTTTGTAGGTTTCAAAAGAAGAAGATGAAAATTGGCATGTTTAGGCTTTAGCACTTGCTCTTTAATTTGTGCTTATGTTAATACTTGTGAATTATAGGCACTGGTTAAGATATTAATTCTTCAGGTATTTTGGTCAATTGATTTCGGGCTCTCTAAAAGGATTTCATAGTGATTGCAAAGAAGCTTCAAAGCAGGTTAGTTTGGCACATCTTCCTTGTATTCCTTCGCAATGTTCAAGAATGTACAGCTATGCTGAAGTTTGTGGTGCTGTTTTGTTTTATTTATTTTTCATCTTCTTGTCATGTACCATTTGAAACTACGTTCTTCTTGTATAAACTACTAAACCATTAAATGGACCTGTGCAGAATCTTTTGATCCGAAAGAACCTCATAATCAATAAGAGCATTCGCACAACATATGTCCGGGCAATCACATCAAAACACCATTTCATTTATATTTAAAATCTGTAATTTCTTGGTTCTTTGTATGAGTGGCCATCCTATGTGAATTCAGGTCTGGGTTCTTCCTATGTATCATGTCTGAAACTTGGAATATTGATTGTTAGGCATAGCTTAACTTCCACATTTTCATGCATATTCTTCTGCTGGTAAGATAGGGCAAAACATGCACCACAGAATGCAGGGGAGAGCATAGATTTATTTTTCTTTTCTTTTTTTATTAGATAGGCTACATTGCAGGAGAGCATGCTTTTATTTTGCTCTTCCTACTTTTGTTAGATAGGGTACATTCTTTTTGTTCCATTCATGCCTCTGTTCTTTGACGGTACTATCGTGTAAATTGAAAATTGATGTTTAATGTTACGACATGATTTACACAAACTGAAATTCTGATCCCTTGGGATGTTGCAGGTTCCTACAATCTAATACTAATGGAATTGGCCTTCAAAATTGCAACCAATATTAGAGCTGGCGTAACGATTTGCATTTTATGTAGTCATACCAATGTGGCTCAAGGAGTCCCTACCTCAGCTCTGCGTGCAAGAAATTCTTTTCTTTCGTGTAAGCTCTATTTTATAAAAGAATTATAGCAGGAAACCACAAATCTGAGATTTGTTGAGATATTGAAATCCCAATGTGAGATTCATCGAGATAAGGAAATGTCTTTCACCTTAATTTCAATCCTCTCCCAATTAATATATTTCCATTTGAGTGCATATTGGCATATTCCTTGATATGTCTGGCATTTTTCGCTTTTAATACGATATTACTCAACTGGTGCTCACTTCCCTTTGTTTAGTTCAGCGCCATTTCTATTCTTGCCTTCGCTTTTGGTTAAAATCTCTCACCACCAAATGTTACTTTATGTTTTTTTTGCTCTACAAAGAAAGTGATTTTCATAGAGGCAATGTAATATGTAATGTTGTTATTGCTATAAAAGCTGCAGAAGCGTAATGTTGATTATCCGTACATGCCTACCATATTGTAAAGAGATCTTCCAACTTGTCCCTTTTGTAGACCTTTGATTATCCATGACACGGAAGGCAGGGATTAGCTTTGAAAATCTGACGAAGATGATACAACCATTTGAACTTTTACATGCATTTATGTTGAATTAGGATTTGGAACTTGGGAATATTACACAAAGGAGGGGCATGGCAACCCTAGATCCTATTCATGGTAGACTGTCTACTGAGCTCATCTGCTGCCTCCACAAGCAGTTTGAAAGGTCTTAACATAATGTAGAAAACAAAACGATCTCGCCACATGTTAATCTTAGATGAGGTTTACCAACTGTCATCTCCGAAGCCAAAATTTTGATACAGAAAGTCCATGCTATTGTGTTTTCCATCTTGAAGTTAACTATTTATACACATTCTCTAAGCACGATATTCACCTTTCTGTTTCACCTTATCGCAGGTCAATCATCTAGGTTACAAACCTGTTGTCTCTGTATTCATATGCGCCTATCAAGATCTATGCTGCTGCCATCTTTGCTTCTAAGTCTGATCTTTTTATGCATGTGCAGTGGCTGTAATGGATTTCAATTGCTGTAAATTAATTTTTTAGCCTGTTCAAAGTGGCGAGCATATTTGGGCGTGACGGGATTCTCGTGCACTCATCCGCGAGATCCTCTGATGAACAAGCGGCGTCCTCATGAATAGCCTGCAAATGGGGGCATGTTGCTACCTGGTAATTTGTCACTTCTTGTGCTGCTAACCAGAGTTGATTGGTTCTATCTTCTATTTCACAAAAAATATCAACTTAGCAATTTGCTCGTTCCTTGATGTGTTTGTAGGTACTCATATCGATCTAATTAATCTACTTCATATTTATCCGGTTAGAAGAATCAAGATCTCTGTATATGTATGCAAGGCAACAAAACAAGCGTGCATTTCTTATCAAGCTTCAATGAGAATGATCTTGTCGTGATAATCGTATCAGTGTGCAATGTTGTTCTTGCTTTCTTTGTTGATATCGACTTACGATGCCATCGGGAGAAATAAATTATCAAAATGTTCATGTACAATGTCATTATACCGACACTGGCTACCTAGCATAACTCTTATCATCTTAAACAAAGTTCTATAATTTGTTATTGATTGCTTATGTTATGGCAGTAGGTTGTGTTCTGCACATACTACAATTCGGAGCTGAATTGGTGTCAGCCAATTCAGTGTCCACATGTATGACCTGGGTGTGCAGATGTGACATGTGCAGCAAAAAAAAGTTAGAAAAGTGCGTGTATCCTACCTGGCACCGCAGAGATGCCACTCAGGTGGCGCGCCATGGCGTGCCCCAACAACTAGTTTCATGTAAAGTATGAGAAACTACCTCAGTACTGTGAGTGTTGTGGGATAGTGGGTCATACATCAGAGAGGTTTTGTAAAATTCCAAGAGAGGAGAGAGTAGTCCGCTTTCGAGAAACCTTAGTGTTGAGCCCTCTTTGGAAAAGCCAAGGTGCTAGCAGGAGGGGTCTCGTCTTCGGGAACTACGTTCACGGCGGCAACAACTCGTCTACAAGCATCGTCAACAACAACTTCGCCAAGGCCGTGGATGTCGTTAAGGTGGCCACTGCTGTGAGTGGCCTCACGGTCTCCGACAAGGGGGCCGCTTTCGCCGTCAAGACGATCACCGGCCAGGAGGGCCGGACTCACGGGGTCTTGCCGCCGACTCTGGCGGGTGCGCCGCTTGTCGAGGACCATGGCGCTGCTCTGTCGGGCGGGCCGGGGAGGCCAGGGTCAGCAGGAATTGGAATCGCGCCAAGAAAGTCCACTTTGTTTCTTCTGTACCTGGGACCAGATCACACAAGCGGGTCAAGTGGCCTGAGTACTCATGCTGCAGTGTGATGCCTAGCCAAATTCCATCGCATGGGAATGATGTTGGCGGGCTGTTATTCCAACGAGGTGTTGAGGCGCTGTCTAGCGCTGTTGCTGCTAGAATCGCCATGGCTGGGGATGATACAGAGAATAATGCCATACCCTTTAAGTTTAGTGCAGCTAAAAATTCTATGAGGAGCAACTCAAAAAAGAAAGATAAAAAGAAAGGGGGGCCCAAATTGAGCTGAAGATGCTCGCAAGCAAGTGCTAGGGAAGAAAAGGGTGCATTCTTTTGGGGCTCGTCCAACGGGCAGTGACTTAGAGTTTTCTTTTGAGAAAGAGATGGATAGTTATGAGCGTATCTTATATGGTGATGTAAACGTCTCATCCAAACGGGTGTGCACGGGTAGAGTTGTAGCAGTCCAGGATGAGGAGGGCGGGGTTATACATGTTGCAAAGGAGACTGACGAGAAGGAGGAAGAGTACGCGCCGCGAGGTGGGGAATCAGTTGGCGAAGACAAAAATGAGATTGGCACATCGGCGGCCTCCGAGGAGGAGGACCGCCGCGCCAAATGAAAATCCTAGGCTGGAACTGCCGTTGTATGCTCTCCAACACGGCAGTTCATGAGCTTCGGATCTCTGTAAGCATACAATGGCAGATTTAATTTTCCTTTCTGAATCCCATTTGAATAATTGTAAAGCTGATGAGCTTCGGCGTATTAGGTTTTTGATTCTATGTTTGTAGTGGAAAGTGATGGTAAGGCGGTGGCCTCGCTTTGTTTTATCATGAGTCCAATAAAATTGAGTTGAACTATGTCTCGCCCCATTTTATTGATATTGTTTTTATGTATGAGAATGTTGTTCAGTGGCGGTTCACGGGCTTCTATGGTCACCCGAAATGGAATGAACGACATCTATCTTGGGATGACATTCGTAATTTACATAGTAAGAGCAACCATCCTTGGGTGGTTTTGGGGGATTTTAATAAAATTTTATACCCCTCGGAAAAAGAGGGTGGTGTACCTAGACCACTTGGTATGATGAGAGAGTTCCGTGAATGCCTAATGGATTGTGGGCTGGAAGATCTAGGCTATAATGGGGACATGTTCACTTGGAGGAGAGGCGAAATTCGTGAGCGCCTTGATCGGGCAGTCTGTAACTTAGCATGGGCAAACAAATTTCCACGAGCGACAGTTATCAATGAAGAACATGTTCATTCTGACCATCGTCCAATCGTCTTTGGATATGGAATATTGGGATGAAAAAATCTTTAAACGCCTGGTAGGGGGCGTGTTAAACAATTTGAGGCGAGATGGTTGAAGGAAGAGACGGTAACTAAAATCGTTAAGGCTTCTTGGGAGAAAGCAAAGCTAGCAGGTATTGGACCCACATTTGCTGACCGTACGAGAGCAGTGCATGCCGATCTACATACTTGGGACCGGGAAACGCTAAAGGGACCAAAGGTGAGAATTAGAAAATTAAAAAAAGAGTTGGAGAGACTAAGGCGTGGCCCATTGAATACGGAATCTCGATGTTGTGAGAAGGAAATTATTGTGGTAATTGAAAATATTTTGGAGCAGGAAGAAATATTCTGGTTACAAAGAGGACGGGCAAATTGGTTGATGCATGGGGATCGTAATACGTCTTTCTTTCATAATGCTGCCACAGCCAGGAAAAAAAGAAATAATATAAAGAAACTATTAGACGATTCTGGAAACGGGTTAATGATAAGGATTTGAAGAATCACATTACTGGATATTTTACAAAGCTTTTTACATCGGAAGTTCAACTCCCGAATCAAGATGTTTTATCACTTGTGCGAAGGAGAGTGTCAAACGAAATGAATGATGCTCTACTTGCCCCTTATACCGCGGAAGATGTTCGCAAGGCTTTATTCGATATTGGGGACTTGAAAGCTCCTGGGCGGATGGTCTACATGCTATCTTCTATAAAAGATTTTGGCCCATCTTTGGGAAGAATTAATTGAGGAGGTTCCTGACAGCAATCAACACATGTACTATTCATGAGGTTGGAATGATCTGGCGATCGTGTTGATTCCTAAATTAATACACCTGAGAAGGTAACCCAATTTAGGCCGATCAGCTTATGTAATGTGCTATATAAAATAATTGCAAAATGGCTGCTTCTCGTTTGAAGGTTTTTTTGCTGTAAATTATTAGCCCAACACAGAAAGTGCTTTTGTAAATTTAGTAGATTGATTACGGATAATATTTTAGTGGCCTACTGAATGTTTTCACACAATCAAAAATAAAAGAGAGGGTAGAGAGGGCTTGTGTGCTATAAAACTTGATATGCACAAAGCCTACGATAGAGTTGAATGGACTTTTTGAAGGAGATCATGTTGAAATTGGGTTTTAAATGGTGAGTGGGTTAACTTGATTATGCAATGCGTCTCAACCGTAGAATACAAAGTAAGGATCAATGATGAGGAAAGTGAGAGATTTAAGCCCACGAGAGGGTTGAGACAGGGGGACCCACTATCACCATACCTTTTTTTGTTGTGCACAGAAGGATTGAATGCCTTGCTTTCGCACGCTGAAGAGAATGGAAACATATCAGGTGTTAAAGTCTGTAGAGGCGCCTACCAGATCACAAATCTTCTATTCGGATGACTCATTGATCTTAATGAAAGCCAACCAACATAATGCGGAAACACTGAAATCAGCACTAGATTTATATTGTGCGGCGTCGGGACATTGGTAAGCGTTGAAAAATCCAGTATTTTCTTCAGCCCTAATACAAAGGTAGGGATTAGAGAACAATTGTGTTCAACACTAAATATAATGAGGCTCTCAACGATAAATATTTGGGCTTACCAGCAAATGTGGGTGTTGATAAAACAGAGCTTTTAGTTTTCTCGATTGAACGTATTGTTAAGAGAATTAGTGGTTGGAAGGAAAAATTACTATCTGCGGGGAAGGAGATCCTATTAAAGGCGGTGATCCAAGCCATACCCACCTATGCATTGTCGATCTTTAAAATTCCTAAAAATATTTGTAAAGGAATCATTGACGCGATGGCGCATTTACGGTGGGGAGACGAGGAGAACCAAAAAGGATGCATTGGATGGCCTGGTGGAAAATGTGTGTACCAAAAACCGAGGAGGATGGGTTTCCATGACATCCTTGTTTCAACCTGGCTCGCTTGCAAAAGCAGGCATGGGGTCTCCTTGATAATCGACTCCTTGTGTGCTACTATTCTAAGGGCCAAGTACTATCCTAATGGTGATTCTTGAACTCCAAGCCAAAGCATGGTGCTTCCTTCACCCGGCAAAGCATTATGGCAGGCATCACTACTCTTAAGCGAGGTTATATTTGGCGAGTGGGGGATGGACATAACATCAATATTTGGGAAGATGCCTGGATCCCAAATTGTGCCTCTAGGAAGATTATGACACCTAGGGGGGGTGGGGGCATTTGTTATCAAAAGTCGTAGATTTGATTGACCCAGTCTCCAATAATTGGGATGAGGACTTGATTAGACAAACTATGTGGACCATTGACGTACAACGAATTCTTTCAACCCCAATTTCGCAACATAATATGACGGATTTTATTGCACGGAGTTATACGAAAAATGGTATGTTTGATGCACGGTCTGCTTATTGATTGGAGTGGAACTATCAATATGGGAGCAAGCTAAAATATTCCAATGGGATGGGACGGAGCACACCTAATCCTATATGGTGTCGAGATATGGAAGTTGTCTTGTCCGGCTAAAGTCAATTTTTTTTTTATGGCGGACACTACATGGCACTCTCCCATGCCGGGCAACACTTACTAATAGACATATGAAGGTCTCGCCCTCTTGCCCTACCTGCTCTCGTGGTGTAGAAGATCTGAAGCACTTGCTCTTCCTATGTAGAAGAGCCGAAGGAGGTTTGGAAAAGGCTAGGGTTGGATATGATTATTGAGAGAGCAGTGAGATTGATCGTCTTTGGAGAGGCAACATTGGAATACCTATTACTCCTTCCAGATCAAGTCCTGCGCATTATGGGCCACGAAAATGTTAGAGAAATGATAGCTATCTCTGTTTGGTATCTATTGTGGGAAAGACAGAAATTAGTGCACCAGGAATTAACTCAAAATGCGACTCAGATCTCAATGGGGATCATAGCTCTTACATATAATTTTGTAAATGCATCATCTTTAAAGGCGCCCGTGAAAAAGGGGGGCTGGCAATGTCCTCCTAGGGGATTTGTGAAACTCAATGTTGACGCCTCTTTTGATCATGACTTGCTGGAGGGTACGATGGGGGCAGTATTGAGAGACGACAAAGGTAGGTTTATTGCAGGAGGAATGGAAAGATAGACTACTGCGGATGTTCTCATGGCGGAGGCCTTAGCTCTCAAATTTGGCCTAAATTTAGCGCAAAGGGCAGGATGTAATCGCCTAATCATCAACTCGACAACCCGGAGGTGATTGAGACCATGCAGAGACGGAGGGCGGTCGGCGTGAGCGGCGGCGGCAATCTTCGATGACTGCTATCACTATGCTTGTGATTTTATCATGACTAAATTCGAACATTGTATTAGAGAGGATAATAAAGTAGCACATGAACTTGCTAGATTAGCTAGATTTTTTTTGACTTCGGATTGGTTTGAGGAGCCTATTAGTGAAATTGTAACGCTTCTCACAAACGATGTATTGGTCATTGCTAATGAATAAAATCTCGTTTTAATTCAAAAAAAAAAAATACTCTGCCATCGATCCCTCCATGAATGTCCTTGATCAACACCTCACAGTCCAAAGCAATATGTAGGTTCTGGATGTCCAGGTTAGTAGCTAGTGACAATGCTTCACTAATGCTTCAAGTGCCGTTGGATCCGCTTAAACCTAAAATAGCGGTGTTAAGGATCACATGTCATTGGCTCCTCCATCACGACATACAAGCTGCTTTGCCGATCCTCGGTTTCCATCCTTGGAAACACCCGCATCCACATTTCCCCTCGGGGGCGGGGGGATCCATCTCTTGTTTTCAATCGTATGAACCATCACCCTTGAAGAGACAGGCTCCTTCAATTCATCCAGATCAGCAATGAACTGTGTAACAAAATGGTGGGTGGACGTGGGACCTTGGCTTATACGTTCATGCAAATGTTTTTCGATACGGCCATCCATATTGCCATGTTACCACCAGCCGGACAAAGACCTCATGTCGCAGATGTCTCAATCATGGAAAAAAGCTAGTGCGTAACGTTGGGCTCTCTGGTTGCACTCATTCGTTCAAGTAGTTCCGGATCCACTAACGCCTCAAGACACCATAATGCCATTGTGCACTCCACAAACGAAAGTGATACCAGGAGTCTACCATGCTACACAATGTGCCTGCAACTCAACGACATACTTCTTGTCGACACACTCCTCGGTTGGCAAAGACCGATGAGCCAATCTCTAGAAGAAACCCGTTACTTTCCTCGCACCATTGTTTTCCAAAGATGAACCCTAGATTTGTGTAGGGAATCATTTTGATAAGCTTTCCATTTCCTCCAACCAATATTCCTTCGTTTTAGTAGTGAAAATCATGCAATATCACGGACCTGATCGTAAACAGCCCCTTCCTTTTGAAATTCCATGACCAGAAGTCATCCATATTGCTAGTGCACAAAGGTATTTGAAGGATTGCAGTAGCATCACATGGCAAAAACATACCATTGATCAATTCTGAATTCCACCTCGCGTTAGTGTTGTCAATCAGCTCGCACACCCACACCGGTGGGTTCTCTAGACTAAGGGAACAATAGGCCGCATCAATTCACTACGAGCTATCCAGTTATCCTTCCAACTCTCTATGGTGACTCTATTTCCAATTCACGTATTAAACCTTGTTTAAGCACATCCGTCCCTTGAACAATAGCCCTCCATATCTACGAAGGGTGACTTCCCACCTCTGCTTCAAGGAAAGAAGTTCCAGGAAAATAAACAACCTTGAAACTTCTTACATAAAAAACAAGAAGGCATTTCAAGAATCCTTCTAGGGCACATGTAAAGGAGTGCCAAATTAAAAATCTCAATATCCTTGAATCGATGCCCCACATGTATCATGGCATAGTCATAGTGTCCCAAGATACCCAACATGCCTTCCTCTGTCCTTGATTGCTTCCCCACCAAAAGTCTCAAATTATTGAAGTTAAGTCCTCATAGAGGCCTCTAGGAAATTTGAAACATGACATTGAATAAGTAGGTATTGCTTTTGCCACTGACTTAATGAGTATGTTATTGCCTGCTACCAGCAAGATCTTCTCCATCCATCCTTTAATTTTTTACAATAAAAAATGATTTTTCTGATATTTTACTCCAAAAAACAAATTTGCGGATATTTGAAGGCACCATTCTTTGAGTTCCCCACATCAGATGTCATAGTCCACACCACAACGCGAGCTTTGAGTACCCGTCCAACCCACGACACCTTGTGGGCTGAAGCGTTTGGCTCTCAAACGATCACGTTGAGAACTAGCACTTCACTCCCCTCAGTTCCACTTTCACACCACTACATTGATCGACCCTGCATCGAGAGATAGCGGTGACATGACGGTATGTAGCCACCCGCTGCACAACGATGACCTCGTTAATGGCGAGATCTTGCTCCGACTTCCCCGTATCCCCCCTCACGATGCGTGCATCCCTCGCATGCACATGCTGGCACCAACTCGTCTCCGACCCACAATTCCACCTGCTTCCGCCCGTTGCCCCAACGACAACCCTCCCCTCCTGGGCTTCTTAGAGGGGAACCTACATCTGGGTGTCCGACCTCCTCCGGAGGCCCACGATCGCGTCCCGCCAGAGTGTTTCTCCTTGTAGCGCGATGATGTGTGCAGACCGCTCCGAGATGCTACCACGATGCCGGTGCTCATCTTAGTCCTAAAGCATATCCAGCTAATCGTGTGGGACCCTGGCACTAGCGACCAGCACCGACTCGATGATCCACCGGGGCTCACTATGAATGATTGCGACGAGAGCCTGATGAATGTGGCGGTGCTTTGCATTGCTGCCAGAGACCCCGAACACTTCCAGGTGGTCTTGGTGGCGACAACCAATGATGGTGTAGAAAACCGAAGAGCAGCCCATGTGTCTACCCGTCGGAGACGGGCGTATGTGGAGGGTTCATCTCAGCATCCCTTCCATACGAGGCTCATGGGAACAGTTTATTTCCTTGGTTTTCTACCATCGTTTATATAGATCATACTATGCTGGTTGGAGATTCCTTTTACAGGTAGCTTCTTGGTATTATTGAAGGAATTCTGCAGTTCGATCTGGAGCAGAAAAGGATAGCTATAATACTGTTGCCGGTTTCTATCTATAGGCAGGGCAACTACTTCAAGGTTATGAGGGCCGAGGATGGTGGGCTAGGTTTTTCATGTTCATGTCAGAGTCAGACTACACTGCCCAATTATGGAGGAGGAACACTAATTCTGATGGTGTTGCTTCGTTGGTGATTGGAAGAAGAATCGACGTGGACACGTTATTCTCTTAATTCAGAGAAGGAGTAGATAAGGATAGTAGGGTTTGGAGAGCATAATAGCTTGGTATTCCTAGATATGGTTAGTGGCCTCTTTATGATCCAACTTGACTCCTTTCACTTTAAGAAACTTCCCAGAACCAATGCAGTGTCTTGTCGTGATGGATTCGGAAGCGTCTATGTTGTTGATGCGTAATAGCTTGCTTCAAACCCTGGGTATAAGTATAACAGAAGGAAGTTCGTTTTTGAAAATTGGTTGATGGAAATACTATCCATAAACTTCCATATTTTGTTAATAGTTTGAAGTTGTCTCATAACACTTTTCTTTTGTTGTTTGATGGCATCATCATGCGATGATGCCATCATGTAGTAAAAGGAAAGTGTTATGAGAATACTTTTTTGTTATACTTATACCGAGGGTGTAAAGCAAGCTATTATGTACCAGCTGCATAAACACTTATAAATAGATGACAACAAGACACCCCGTTGGTTCTGTGAAGTTTCTTGAAGTGTACTGAGTCAAGTTGAATCATAAAGAGGCTACTAACCATATCTAGGAGTACCACATATTTGTGCGATGCAAACCCTACTATACTTATCTTCCCCTTCTCTGAATTCAGGGGAAGTAACTTGTCCACTTCAATTCTTCCTCCAACCACCCATGAAGCAACACCGTTAGAATCGGTCTTCCTACGCCATAGATGGGCAGCGTAAGCCAACTTCGACATGAAACCTAGCCCACAATCCTTGGCCCTCATCTTTCCCTAATAATAAAGCACGGATTGACTCCGTGGGTTCACCGTCACAATACGCTTCCACTCAGTCATAATACATTTTTACGATTTATATTTTCTCTAACCGAGGTGGTACTAATCTATATAGCACATACATCAAAAGCAATACACAGACTTCCGTTTATCAGGAATTTTCAGCGCCAGCCTGCGCTTGGTCCATCTACTCCGGGGAAGCAAAAATTTTGGCGCTTGACCCATCTACTTTTGGAAAGAAAGCAAAAAAAAACGAGTACATGGGATCGAACTCACCGCCTCCCAACAAGAATATAAGGCAGCAACCAATTGAGCTAAAGCACGTTTCTGTATTATATAGTGGGGTTTGGTCAGTTATGAATAGTCCCACCTCGACCTTTTATATACAACCAAACCAGTTTATATACGTGGAAAACTTGCACGTACCCAGAAGCTGGCTATGAGTTCATGCATGTTCATCGGGGTCAAAAGAAAGGGAATTCAGGGAGAGGTGCGAGAATCAACAAGCCAGCAAAAGAGGATGAGATATGGGCATCACAAACCGAAAAAATGCTATAGCAGACCCTAGACCTGGAGGGAAGGTCACGAACAAGCCAGCAAAAGAGAGAGGCGAATGAAATCCGAAAAAGGGAAGCCCGCAAGATACGGAGAAAACTTCGATTGAGGAGATATCACGATGCGAGGAGGTGTCAGCGCGGAGGTAGTCTCGCTAGGCGGGGCACTGAGCTTCATGGTCGCCAATGGCGGCGGCGTTCTCTGGTTCCTCTCAAGGGAGAGAAGAGATAGATTTGACAGGGAGAGATGTCTCAAGGGAGAGAAGAGATAGATTTGACACGGAGAGATGTGAGGAAGGAAAGAAAGGAGCGGAAGAGGCGGGGGTGGAGCGTCAGCTATGGCGGCAAAGGATGCACACGACGACGGTGGTGCCGTGGTGGTTTGACATTGGCCATCCCTGCTAGCTCGAGCGTAGTGGAAGGCCAAGCTCCGCCGCCTCCATATCGACCTGTTAATTTTCTACATGCGTGCTGATGCTCAGGGATCGCACAGGTGCATTCCGTCTGTCAGAGTTTTCAGAAATCCTTGCATGCAGCATGGGAGTTCAACTAGCTGCGGAGTTGCATGTGGAGAAGCTACATGTTGAGTTGGATAACGGTGGTGGGCACGCTGAACGCCAGGGAGAAGAACCTAGCAGCCGTTGGACCGGTCATTGAAGAGATTAAGGGAGCCATGCTTACAAACTTTCAAGATACAAAGATTAGCTTGGAGCGCCGTTCCGTTAATGGAGCTGCACGGGTTAGCTCGAGAGGTTGTAGGGAACTAAACAATGTGTGGACTGATGATGCACCAGACTGTATTTTACAGATCGTTGCCTCGGGGATGTCCGAGTTTTTTGAATAAATAGATAAGTAAGTTATCCTAAAAAAACGAAGTGTACTTATCCTTTTATATTTCATTGATTGATAGATGGAAAGGTGTGTCGGGTGATTTGTTAACAATTTAGGTTTCTGTTGCAATTAATCGTGTTTCCTTTTTTAATATACTACTCCAAAATTTAAGGTTAATGCAGATTATTTTATTCAATTCATAGATGGAAAGGTGTATCAGGTTATATCTTAACACTTTAGGTTTCACAATTAATTATGTTTCTTTTTTAAATATTTTTTTCCAAATTTTAAGATTGATGTAGTAATTTTCTTTACTAAATTGTCGAAATATTGATTGTGAGAGAATTTTTATGGCATAGTAACCCGTGGGAATCAGGGAGTATATTGCCGAGGGCGGTCCTCACATCTAGCTCGATGATTTTTTTTATGTTTTATACGAACATTCCCTTGCGTGGGTGTGGTTCGGACAGTGTCCTGGATGAGCTCGTCGCCTTGGTATCGACCATATACGATACATTGTGATCAGGTGGTGAACGGCCGACGTGAGTTCGAGTGTCATGTCAAAATAGAAGGCACATGCATGTATGTGTGTGAGAGAGAAGAGGGGTCTTGAGACATCACAGAAGCAGGACTGGCGATATTTCTTTTCTCCCGTTGCAACGCACGGGCATTTTTGCTAGTAACCTTGAAGGAAGGGCCCTGCCTTTTTTGATAAAGGGCATTTTTATTGACTCAAAATGTAGCATCAAGTGGATACAAAGCATGATGAGTAACATGCGACCTCTGTATAACTAAGATACACACAGCCAACACTAACAAATTGACAAAAGAAGCGGACAGTAGAATCCTATAATACTGACACTATGCCTATGTCGAAGGAGGCGGTGGACCAATCAATAGATTATGCTGCAACTCATGTTGGGTAAAGACCTCCCTAGCCACCCGCTCCAACCGCATCCACACTGCCTTGAACAATGGTTAGTACTTCATCCGGTGTAGTGTAGACCATGCACAAAGTGAGTGCGTACAATGAAAAATATCCTGCAAAGGAGAGGTCTTGTTGCTCTCAAAACCCAAATCATTTCTACATAGCCAAAGTGCCCATAACAAGGCATATGCTCCCACCCTTATTAGCTTCTAAACCTATTTAGAATTCCATCCATCCAAAGTGACCAAAAATATTGGCAACACTTGTGGGAGGATACAAATTGGATACTATTTGGATGACTGATCATGTAGAATGTGTAAACTTACATTGAAGAAAGAGGCGTTTGATTATCTCGTCATGAATACAAAAGGTATACTTCTTGCTTCCTTGGAAATTGCGATGAGCAAGATTGTCTTTGGTTAGCAAAACTCCCCTTCGAAGATACCACATGAAGATTTTAACTTTCAGTCGAATCGTTGACATCCAATTTTATTTTTTGTTATCCATTGGGGCCTCTGAATGTGTGAGCACATGATACATAGAGTCGACTACGAAGAACCCAGATGTAGTGAGGTTCCAGCAAAACACGTGTCATCCTTGTGTCAGGTTAATTGATTCCAATCAGGATAATAGATTTTGCCATGACACAAGATGGGGGCCAATCAAATCCCGCCTCAAAGAAATATTTGGTGGGAAAGAACTGAGCACCTGCAAAGACTATCATTCTTATCGCAAACAATGCGGTACAAAGCTGGATGTTTCTCTCGGAGGCTGGCATTGCCTAGCCAGTTGTCCTCCCAGGAAAGAATCTCCGACCTGTATTTTCTCACGAATGAGACAAAGCAGAAAATATGTTTAATTCTTCACCACCATTAGACCAGCCCAAAAGTTTGAGTCAATTGTATTCAATAGGCCTGGGACACAATGTTTCACGTAGATACTTATTGCACAAGAGGGTTTGACAAATGCCATTGTCGGTAAGTAGTTTGGACAACCATTTACTAAGGCATCATTCTTGATCTCGTAAGTCGAGCGGTGTGTGCGTGGACATGGCGTGATTGTACGCTTGGGAGCTCGTGTAAGCGAGAATGCGCATGTCGCCATGTCCTCCATAAACACCGATAAAGACCTTAGGACGAGTGTACCACAGCTTACCCCTTAGCCAATGGCGGCCCAGCAGCTGCCACGTGTGCATCTATGTAAGTTGATCCTCAACCATACGTTTTCGGCTTATCTATAAGCCGATTATCGGCCCTCGTTGAAAATGTAGGAGACAGAAATCCAAATGGTTCTGTCCTCCCAGGTTGTGCCATGTGTCCCATATGCCGTGTGCGGCACTCGGCATATGTCCGGCCAATTAATTTTTTTGTTCGCTAATTGGCTCAGCCCTGCAATGCAACAAATATATTTACACCTAAATGTGTCATGTATCAATAGCCACATATATTGGGTCCATTTCCACTCCACCGTTGGGCATTATAATAAGCATGAGTTGCCATGTCGTTGATAACATAAATGAGTTTTCATTTCGATACACAAGCCATATGAATGAGTCATATACCGCAACCAAGCAGGAGGTCTCGAGGTGGAAGTTCCACGACGGTAGGTAGGCGTCTTTTGGTTTGCTTGCCCAGTTGTAGATGCACCTACCATCACATTATTGGATCTAGCCGATCGATGGAGCTGTAAGCATGAGACATTAAGCATATGTGGCGAAAATATAAATGATTGAAAGGTTGGAAGACTTACAATGCCCACATGAGTTTTAAGAGGTTGAAAAGGAGGCATATCGTCAGAAGTAGCCATGCTGCTCCCACCAGCTATGCACTGAAATTTTGGATGTTATCAGGTTTCATGATGTAGCATAGACGAATGAAGCTAAATCTGCATATTGGGTGTTACGGGCTAGAACATCCATTGCTCGAATTGTGCCCACCTTGCCTCGTTATGCACTTTCTTTGTCTAGACATGAAATAGTGTTGTTGGAAAAAGGCATCCTTTATTTTGCCGCACCTTGGCCTTGTGTCAAAAGCAAGGTTTCAGACGCCTCCGCCGCAATTTACTTTCTTCCTGTCATTGTCTGATTTCTTCATCCAGGGGAACCTACTTTAATTATGTCATCGCAATAAAGTCATCATCATTGGAATGGAAAGTGGGAATCAGATGGAAGATCAATGAAGCAGAGCATACCTGCATATTGACATGCTCTTCCTAGACCACATGCTATGGGTGATCTTTGTATAAAAGGTTTTGAGCTTGTCCTCCTAGCACACTCCTTGGAGAGAGTTGCAATGTCCTTACAATGGGCACTTTCAATGATGTAGAGTTTTTCCAGACAAGGGAACCATCTGAGAATGCTAAGAACTACCTCCAATTCATGACGGGACACCTCGGAGACAAAACCTTCACGGTCGCATGGAGTTCTTTGAGCTGTTCGGACTTATTCCACAGAAGAAAACAAGCAATAAACATGAAAATAATTTTGTCCATGCAGGAGTGCCAAATGAAAGATCAAGGATGTTCTCGCTCCTACACGGGAGACTAGTATCCTAGAGGCGATGAGAAATAAAGGGCCCAATATGTCCAGTTTAGGCACCATAACTACCCCTATAGCAACACAATTATCACTGTGTAATGATAACCTCACAAGGAGAGGAGCATACTCAATGAATAGTTCGGGTTTTCTACTATGGTCATTCTTGAAGCCAATGCTCCTAAGAGCTACCGAGCTAAGCAGTGGGAACTTGTAGCGTGGACAAGCAAAAAGCTATTTAAGGCAAGGCATGCGAGAGCAAGTCAGTGGAAAACATCCACGAGATGTAAGCAGTAAGCGGTGAGATCTTCTTAAGGAGTGCGAAGTCCATGGAAGACATCATCTCATTGGTGATATAGAAATAGTCGATCTTGACAATGAGGAGGGCCGGAGAGCAAAGTGCATATGGTGGCAGGTGGCCTCTCGCCACAGGTCCTGATGGGAGGAGCTTAATATCAAGCTCCTGCAGATTGTGAGGGCTCGGACCGGAACTAGCTCTTGGCTTGAGATCACCCTCGTTAACTTGCAGGAGCTTGATATTATGCTCCTCCTGCAAGAACCGGGGCAAGAGACTCGCTGCCACTATCCGCTCTTCTCTCTCGGTCCCTCCTCATTGTCAAGATCGGTTATTGTTATATTCCCTAACGAGATCGTGCAGTCCATGGACTTCCACCTCAAGTAGATATCCTTGCACGTTTCCATCTTGGGGATGTTTTTCACGGCTTGCCTTCGCATGCCTTGCCTTGAAGAGCTTTACATGTCCAATGTTCACGTTGGAGGTTCCATCATGTTAGCTTCGCCTGCTCTTAGGGGCATCGGCTTCGTCAATGACCATACTAGCAAACCAGAACTCATCATCGAGGATTCTCCTCTCCTTCCAACGATTACTATTACCTTATACTTATTGTCGTAATGGTGATAATTGTGTTGATATCCGTGTAGTTAGGATGCCTAAACCGGAGATATTCAGCTATTTAGTTCTTGTCGTCTCTAGGATACTAGTCTCTCGGCAAAGCTGATGTAACCCTTGATCTTGCATTTGGCACTCCTGCATGGAGATAATTATTTTCCATGTTTATTGTTTGTTTTCTTCAGAATAAGCTGTACATCTCGGAAAAACTCCATGCACACTTTGAAGGTTTTGTATCGAGGTATTCTAGTAATGAATTGGACGCAGATCTTAATATATCCTCAAATGGTTCCACTGTATGGAAAAACTCCACATCAATGTAAGTCGACGTCTTTCGCCTATAGGTTGGCGTACTCCGCCAAGAGGGGCAGTAGCTCCAGTAAGGATGGCTCCGGCTTGGGGACGCTGAGCCGCCCCCCTGGCAGCACGAACAGCTTCGGCTTAATGTGGACACCGCCCGGCCAGCGGGGACGGGCCACGACCTTGGAGCACGCCAAGTTGGGCGTTCTTTGAAAGAATGTGTGGAAGCGTATGCCTCTGGCGAGGACGCGTGATCGTCCATTTTGCATCATGCTTTTATATCGATATTTATTGCATTATGGGCTGTTATTATGCATTATGTCGAATACTTATGCCTATTCTCTCTTATTTTACAAGGTTTACATAAGGAGGAGAATGCCGGCAGCTTTGGAATTACAGGGCTGGAAAAGGAGCAAATATTAGAGACCTATTCTGCACAACTCCAAAAGTCCTGAAACTCCACGAAAATTATTTTTGGAAATAATAAAAATATTGAGCGGAAGAAGTACGTCAAAGGGGACACCACCTGGCCACGTGGGTGGGGGGCGCGCCCCCTTCCTCGTGGGCCCCCTATTGGCTCTCCGATGGCCATCTTCTGCTATATGAGGTCTTTCGTCAAGGAAAAAAATCGTAAGCAACCTTCCGGGGCGAGACTCCGCCCGCCACGAGGAGGAACCTTGGCGGAACCAATCTAGGGCTCCCATGAGCTGTTACGCACTGGGACACTTCCCTAGGGAGGAAATCATCGCCATCGTCATCACCAACGCTCCTCTCATCGAGGAGAGGGCAATCTCCATCAACATATTCACGGCAGCACCATCTCTTCTCAAAACCCTAGTTCATCTCTTGTATCCAATTCTTGTCTCCAAGTCCGGGATTGGTACTAGTAGGTTGCTAGTAGTGTTGATTACACCTTGTAGTTGATGCTAGTTGGTTTATTTGGTGGAAGATCATATGTTGAGGATCCTTTATGCATATTAATACCCCTCGATTATGAACATGAATATGCTTTGTGAGTAGTTACGTTTATTCGAGGACATGGGAGAAGTCTTGCTATTATTAGTCATGTGAATTTGGTATTAGATTCGATATCTTGATGAGATGTATGTTGTCTAGCCTCTAGTGGTGTTATGTGAGCGTCGACTACATAACACCTCACCATTTTTTGGGCTTAGAGGTTGGCATTGGGACGTAATAAGTAGATGATGGGTTGCTAGAGTGATAGAAGCTTTAACCCTAGTTTTTGCGTTGCTTCGTAAGGGGCTGATTTGGATCCCTATGTTTCATGCTATGGTTAGGTTTACCGGTAATACTTTTGTTGTAGTTGCGGATGCTTTCAATAGAGGTTAATCATAAGTGGGATGCTTGTTCAAGTAAGAACAACCCCCAAGCACCGTTCCACCCACATATCAAATTATCAAAGTACCGAACGCGAATCATATGAACGTGATGAAAACTAGCGTGACGATATTCCCATGTGTCCTCGGGAGCGCTTTTCTCTATATAAGAATTTTTCTAGGCTTGTCCTTTGCTACAAAAAGGATTGGGCCACCTTGCTGCACTTTATTTACTTTTGTTACTTGTTGCTTGTTACAATTTATCTTATCACAAAACTATCTGTTACCACTTATTTCAGTACTTGCAGAGAATACCTTGCTGAAAACCGCTTGTCATTTCATACGCTCCTCATTGGGTTCGACACTTACTTACTTATCGGAAGGACTACGACGGATCCCTATACTTGTGGGTCATCAAGACTCTTTTACGGTGCCGTTGCTTGGGGAGTGAAGCGCCTTTGGTAGGTGGAATTTGGTAAGGAAAAATTTATATAGTGTGCTGAGATTCTGTCACTTGTTACTATGGAAAGTAATCCGGTGAGGGGCTTGTTC
This sequence comes from Aegilops bicornis, assembly GCA_021605145.1. NCBI lineage: Eukaryota > Viridiplantae > Streptophyta > Magnoliopsida > Poales > Poaceae > Aegilops > Aegilops bicornis. The sequence goes on from CM038674.1 coordinate 515,176, forward strand.
GGGTATCTTCACCCCGACCAGTAGAGCAACAAGAATTGCTCCTCAACCTCTTGAACCTACTGAAAATGAAAATGTTCCTTTGAAGTCCTTCGGTATGTTAGAAAAACTGCTAGATAATCCTTTTGTAGGAGATGGAATAAAGCATCCTTATGAGCACCTAATATATGTGGATGAAGTTTGTGGATTATTTAAGCTTGCAGGTATACCCGATGATGTTCTTAAGAAGAAGGTCTTCCCTTTATCTTTGAAGGGAGATGCATCAACATGGTATAGGCTATGTGATGATACGAGATCATGGAACTATAAACGAATGAAATTGGAATTTCATCAAGTATTATCCTATGCATCTTGTTCATCGTGATCGCAATTATATATATAATTTCTGGCCTCGCGAAGGAGAAAGCATCGCTCATGCTTGGGGGAGGCCTAAATCAATGTTATATTCATGCCCCAATCATGAGCTCTCAAGAGAAATAAATCTTCAAAAATTTTATGCTCGGCTTTCTCGCATAATCAATCCATGCTCGATACTTCTTGTGCTGGCTCTTTTATGGTGAAGACTACTGAATTCAGATGGAGCTTATTGGATAGAATTAAACGCAACTCTGAAGATTGGGATCTCGACGAAGGTAAGGAGCCAGGTATGACACCTAAGTTTGATTGTGTTAAGTCTTTATGGATACCGATGTTTTCCGTAAGTTTAGCACTAAATATGGACTTGACTCCGAGATAGTAGCTTCTTTCTGTGAATCTTTTGCTACTTATGTTGATCTCCTCAAGGAGAAGTGGTTTAAGTATCATCCTCGCATAGAAGTAAAAGTAGCTGCACCTACTAAAGTTGAAGAAAAGACTGTCACTTATAATGATCCTGTTGTTCCTACTTCTTACGTTGAGAAACCACCTTTCCCTGTTAGAATAAAGGATCATGCTAAAGCTTCAATGTGGTTCGTAAAAGCAATATTAGAACTTATACACCTCCCCGAGAAAGTTAAAGTTGAACATAATATTGCTATTGTTAAAGATCTCTTGGCTGATAATATTGATGAGCATGTTATTCAATTCTGCGGTGAAAGCGCTAGAATTGCCAAACCTTGTGATAAAGATAAACATAGACCTGTGGTGGGCGTGCCTGTTATTTCTGTTAGAATAGGAGATGATTGTTATCATGGCTTATGTGATATGGGTGCTAGTGCTAGTGTTATACCTATTGCCTTACACAACGAAATTAAGCATGATATTGCACCTGCTGAATTAGAAGATATTGATGCCACAATTAAGCTTGCCAATAGAGATATTATTTCACCAATGGGAATTGTTAGAGATGATGAAGTCTTGTGTGGGAAAACTAAATATCCTGCTGATTTTCTTGTTCTTGGTTCCCCACAAGATAGCTTTTGTCCAATTATATTTGGTAGACCCTTCTTGAACACCGTTAATGCTAAGATAGACTGCAAAAAGAATGTTTTTACTATTAGTTTGGGTGATATGATTCATGAGTTTAATTTCTCTAAATTCAGTAGACAACATCGTGAAGAAGAATTGCCTAGTAAGGATGAAATTATTGGTCTTGCTTCTATTGCCGTACCTCCTAGTGATCATTTAGAACAATATTTGCTAGACCATGAAAATGATATGTTCATGAATGAAAGAAGGGAAATAGATGAAGTATTTTTTAAACAGGAACCTATTATGAAACACAATTTGCCTCTTGAAATCCTAGGGGATCCTCCTACACCCAAGGGTGATCCCGTGTTTGATCTTAAACCGTTGCCTGATAATCTTAAATATGCTTATCTTGATGAAAAGAAGATATATCCTGTTATTATTAGTGCTAACCTTTCCGAGCATGAAGAAGAGAGATTATTGAAAACTCTGAAGAAACACCGTGCTGCTATTGGATATACTCTTGATGATCTTAAGGGCATCAGTCCCACTCTATGTCAACATAAAATAAATCAAGAAGATGCCAAACCGGTTCGTGATCATCAACGATGGCTGAATCCTAAGATGAAGGAAGTGGTAAGAAAATAAATACTAAAGCTCCTTGAGGCAGGTATAATTTATCCCGTTGCTGATAGTCAGTGGGTAAGTCCTGTCCATTGTGTCCCTAAGAAGGGAGGTATTACTGTTGTTCCTAATGATAAAGATGAATTGATTCCACAAAGAATTATTACAGGTTATAGGATGGTAATTGATTTCCGTAAATTAAATAAGGCTACTAAGAAAGATCAATACCCTTACCTTTTTATCGATCAAATGCTAGAGAGATTATGCAAACATACACATTATTGCTTTCTAGATGGTTATTCTGGTTTCTCTCAAATACTGTATTAGCTAATGATCAATCAAAGACTACTTTTACTTGCCTTTTTGGTACTTTTGCTTATAGACGTATGCCTTTTGGTTTACGTAATGCACCTGCTACCTTTCAAAGATGCATGATGGCTATATTCTCTGATTTTTGTGAAAAGATTTGTGAGGTTTCCAAGGACGACTTTTATGTCTATGGATCCTCTTTTGATGATTGCTTGAGCAATCTTGATCGATTTTTGCAGAGATGTGAAGAAACTAATCTTGTCTTGAATTGGGAAAAGTGCCACTTTATGGTTAATGAAGGTATTGTCTTGGGGCATAAGGTTTCTGAAAGAGGTATTGAAGTTGACAAAGCCAAGGTTGATGCTATTGAAAAGATGCCATGTACCAAGGACATCAAAGGTATAAGAAGTTTTCTTGGTCACGCCGGATTTTATAGGAGGTTCATTAAGGACTTCTCAAAATTTCTCGGCCTCGACTAATTTATTACTAAAAGATATACCATTTGTCTTTGATGATGATTGTGTAGAAGCATTTGAAATACTTAAGAAAGCATTGATTTCTGCGCCTATTGTTTAGCCACCGATTGGAATTTACCATTTGAAATTATGTGTGATGCTAGTGACTATCTTGTAGGTGCTGTTCTAGGGCAAAGAGTTGATAAGAAGTTAAATGTTATCCATTATGCTAGTAAGACTCTAGACAATGCTCAAAGAAATTATGCTACTCATCGAAAAGGAATTCTTAGCAGTTGTATTTGCTTGTGATAAGTTCGGACCTTATATCGTTGATTCTAAAGTAACTATTCACACTGATCATGCTGCTATTAAATATCTTATGGAGAAGAAAGATGCTAAACCTAGCGGTACTAGGGAAAACCCTAGCAATGAGCGTTGGTTTTGTGCTCACTAATGGCGGGTAGGCGCTACTAATAAGGCGCTTCTGACTCTTTAGCGATAGCAGCGTGCGCATGCGCCATCTTGCTAGGATGAATACCTGCAGCGTTTGTTCACTCCCATGCTACTGCTAATGTAACTACTGGCATCGTGTTTTCCCTCCATCGCTACTAGTATTATTTTTTTATTTTTTCATTTTTAGTTTATTTATTCGCCACGTAAAAATATTGATACAATACCAGTTATGAGGTTTACATCATTATGTCCATAACAGTGTCAAATGAAGGTGGATTAGGTTCAAGTGGAGGCAATATGTGGTGCATGTCAAAAGTATACTACTAATCCAAACTTGATCTAGTTTGGACTAGTAGTACTTTCGATGTGCACCACATGTTGCCTCCACTTGAATCTAAACCGCCAAAGACAAGATATTTAATCATCATCATGGTCATTACCACCAACAGTATTTATTTAATCACCACTAACATTAGCTAATAATAATCATCATAATCATTACCACCAACACTAGTTATTTTATCATCATAGTAATAGTGAAGCACATCATCATCCACGAAACTCATTTCTAGCTAGCTAATCACTCCTGCTGCTCTCTCTTAGGTAAAACAACATAAAACATGTGTAGCTCTCCTCCTTGATCAAGTTGGAGCATGCAGATGAACCTGTCTCCTAATCATGGGTAGCGCCTCTGTTTGCTGCCCCCTAGTACTTCTCTGCGCTCCCCCATCACATATTTGGTCCAGTCTTGCACTATTAAGCATCCGTCGCTAATCTTGAATGCACTAAAGTAATGTCAGAGGATATATATCTTGGCGTCAGAAGCTGATAATGCTCATGGTACCTTTAGTCTCGATCCCATAAGGCACAACATTCATCGAGTCCTGTTAAAGAACATCGATTAGTAACATACTTAGCAATGAAGTTTAGCTTCAAAAATAATGTATGGAAAAAGATGCAATCGAGGACAAATAGTAAAAATCTTACCATCCTTCCTAAATAGATGTGACCGTAGTTCATTACGAACACTATTGGTCGCACGTTTTCAGTACTAACATTTCTAAATTCAGGAAGAAAATTTGTCTTGACAAGATCAAGATCCTCAAGCCATGAAGCATAATGACTTAGCTCCTCATGAGCTTTAGTTCAGCCTCGGGACGGTAGTAGGTCCTGTCTACCAAGCGCTGGACATGTTTGCTTGCAATCAAACAAGCTGACAATACAAATTAGTTGTCAACTATTTTTGAATAAACAATATCAAAGAGATAAATATGGTTGAGAAACTTACATAATGGTATAATTGGGCGTCACATCGACCCGAGATGTCGATGTTACCTTCAATATCATCTTCCGGACGAATATCAAAGGTGATAACCATATCACGCTCAAATGCATAAGTCTTGCATAGTGCTCGCCATGTTTTGCATCCAAAATAGGTGTAGTCGTCTGAATTGTATAATTTTGTATGGAAAATGTAACCATGCTCGGTCTTCAAATAAACTTTCTTTACTTCCGTAGTATGACTGAAACCTATCTTATCCAATACAAAAACTCTTGCATGGCAGGGGATACGCTAGTAGAATAGTAAAGAAAATATAAGTTGAAGCAAATGAAGCAGATGTCATGCTTAATTACGAAAAAAGACTTGTCGTTATGACTTCATCGTATCCACTTGAAGTTCTCGTCCAGCTTGATCTTGAAGCGCCTATCATCATCTAGGAAGATTTACGCCGCACATGCCGCACTTTTCGTCTTCGTAGTATTTGCAAATACGAAATCCTTTTCGTCGGACATTTCCTATGTTCATAGTTAAAACATTAATGGAAAATCGATCGAAGACAACTACGGGATACTCAACACACAAACTGGGGCACTCGATATTTCCTACATATTACGGCACAAGTCATGCCAAAATTCACGGAAAAATACGGCATGACCTTTGCTAAAATAGGACATATCGGCGCTGAAATTTGCTTAACGGAAATGAATCAACACTGCGTCAAAACATAGGCCACTCGGAGGTGTAACCTGCAAACATGACCGGCCACTTGGATATTGAGCAACACAAGATATACATTTCAAAATATCTTATAGGACTCAAATTAGCATGCATTCAATAAGCAAAACTAAATCATCTCATGCGTCCGTACATCGTCGAATAATATCACTAATACATCATGAATAGTGTCATACATATAACATCACTAATACAACTAAAACCCTAGCACACGACGGGTATCGGCGCGGGCGGTGGACACCCACAGAAAAGGAACCATCACGGGATCATAGCTCCAGTGAGATCCCTGGAGAACCTGCCAGGTATTGGAGAACATGAGTCGTATGGAAGATACGATCAACATGGAGATGTTCACCGATGATGACTAGTCCGTCTCACGTGATGATCGGACACGGCCTAGTCGACTCGGATCATGTAACACTTAGATGACTAGAGGGATGTCAAATCTGAGTGGGAGTTCATTAAATAATTTGATTAGATGAACTTAATTATCATGAACTTCGCCTAAAATCTTGCAAAAATGTCTTGTAGATCAAATGGCCAACGCTCATGTCAACATGAACTTCAACGCGTTCCTAGAGAAACCAAGCTGAAAGATGATGGCAGCAACTATTCGGACTGAGTGCGGAACACGAGGACCATCCTCATAGCTGCCAAGAAAGCATATGTCCTAGAAGGACCGCTAGGTGAAGCACCCATCCCAGAGAACCAAGACGTTATGAACGCTTGGCAGTCACGTGCTGATGATTACTCCCTCATTCAGTGTGGCATGCTTTACAGCTTAGAACCAGGGCTCCAAAAGCGTTTTGAGCAACACGGAGCATATGAGATGTTCGAGGAGCTGAAAATGGTTTTCCAAGCTCATGCCCGGGTCGAGACATATGAAGTCTCCGACAAGTTCTATAGTTGTAAGATGGAGGAAAATAGTTACGTCGGTGAGCACATACTCAAAATGTACAGGTTGCACAACCGCTTTGTCCCACTGGACATTAACCTCCCGGACTAGGCGGTCATTGACAGAATCCTTGATCGCTCCCACCGAGCTACAAGAGCTTTGTGATGAACTACAATATGTGGGGGACGGTGAAAACTATTCCTGAAGTATTTTCAATGCTTTGAAGTCAGCAGAGGTAGAAATCAATAAAGAACATCAAGTGTTGATGGTCAATAAAACCACTAAGTTCAAGAAGGGCAAGGGTAAGAAGAACTTCAAGAAGGACGGCAAGGATGTTGCAGCGCCCGTCAAGCCGATTGCCGGGAAGAAGTCAAAGAATGGACCCAAGCACGAGACCGAGTGCTTTTATTGCAAAGGGAAGAACCATCGAAGCGGAACTGCCCCAAATACTTAGCGGACAAGAAGGCCGGCAACACTAAAGGTATATGTGATATACATGTAATCTATGTGTACCTAACCATTACTGTAGTAACTCCACAGGTATTTGATACCGGTGTTGCTGCTCATATTTGTAACTCACGGCAGAGCTACTGAAATAAGCGGAGGCCCAGCGAAGGACGAGGTGACGATCTTGGCGCTGGGGAATGGTTCCAAGGTCGATGTGATCGCCGATGACACGCTACCTCTACATTTACCTACGTGATTAGTTTTAAACCTCAATAATTGTTATTTAGTGCCAAGTTTGAGCATGAACATTGTATCGAGGATCTCGTTAATACGAGATGAGTACTCATTTAAATCCGAGAATAATGGTTGTTCTATTTATATGAGAGATATGTTTTATGGTCATGCTCCGATGGTCAATGGTTTATTCTTAATGAATCTCGAACGTGATGTTACACATATTCATAGTGTGAATACCAAAAGATGTAAAGTTGATAACGATAGTCCCACATACTTGTGTCACTGCCGCCTTGGTCACATTGGTGTCAAGCGCATGAAGAAGCTCCATGCTGATGGACTTTTAGAGTCTCTCGATTATGAATCATTTGACACATGCGAACCATGCCTCATGGGCAAAATGACCAAGACTCCGTTCTCCGAACAATGGAGCGAGCAACCAACTTATTGGAAATCATGCATACCGATGTGTGCGGTCCAATGAGCATTGAGGCTCATGGAGGATATCGTTATGTTCTCACTCTCACAGACGACTTAAGTAGATATGGGTATGTCTACTTGATGAAACACAAGTCTGAGACCATTGAAAAGTTCAAGGAATTTCAGAATGAGGTAGAGAATCAACGTGACCGAAAAATAAAGTTCTTACGATCAGATCGTGGAGGAGAATATTTAAGTCATGAATTTGGTACACACTTAAGGAAATGTGGAATCGTTTCACAACTCACGCTACCGAACACCTCAAGCGTGACGGTGTGTCCGAACGTCGTAATCGCACTCTATTGGATATGGTGCGATCTATGATGTCTCTTCTTGATTTACCGCTATCATTTTGGGGATACGCTCTAGAGACAGCTACATTCACTTTAAATAGGGCACCGCCTAAATCCGTTGAGGTGACACCGTATGAACTATGGTTTGGGAAGAAACCTAAGCTGTTGTTTCTAAAAGTTTGGGGATGCGATGCTTATGTCAAGAAACTTCAACTGAAAAGCTCGAACCCAAGTCGAAAAATGCGTCTTCATTGGATACCCTTAGGAAACCATTGGGTATACCTTCTACCTTAGATCCGAAGGCAAGATCTTTGTTGCCAAGAACGGATCCTTTCTGGATAAAGAGTTTCTCTCGAAAGGAGTAAGTGGGAGGAAAGTAGAACTCGATGAAGTACTACCTCTTGAACCGGAAAGTAGTGCAGCTCAGAAAATGTTCTGTGGTGCCTACACCGATCGGAGAGGAAATTAATGATGATGATCAAGGTACTTCGGATCAAGTTGCTACTGAACTCAGAGGGTCCACAAGGACACGTTCCACACCAGAGTGGTATGGCAACCCTGTCATGGAAATCATGTTGTTAGACAACGGTGAACCTTCGAACTATGAAGAAGCGATGGCGGGCCCAGATTCCAACAAATGGCTTGAAGCCATGCAATCCGAGATAGGATCCATGTATGAAAACAAAGTATGGACTTTGACAGACTTGCCCGATGATCGGCGAGCGATAGAAAACAAATGGATCTTTAAGAAGATGACTTGTCGGTAAGGGTTATCGGTAAGGGTTATCGGCAAGTTCAAGGGGTTGACTACGATGAGACTTTCTCTCCCGTAGCAAAGCTGAAGTCCGTCTGAATCATGTTAGCAATTTCCGCATACTATGATCATGAGATATGGCAAATGGACGTCAAAACGACATTCCTTAACGGCTCCCTTAAGGAAGAACTGTATATGATGCAATGGGAAGGTTTTGTCGACCCTAAGAATGCTAACAAGGTATGCAAGCTCCAGCGATCCATTTATGGGCTGGTGCAAACATCTCGGAGTTGAAACATTCGCTTTGATGAGATGATCAAAGCATTTGGGTTTATGCAGACTTATGGAGAAGCCTGCGTTTACAAGAAAGTGAGTGGGAGCTCTGTAGCATTTCTCATATTATATGTAGATGACATACTTTTGATGGGAAATGATATAGAACTTTTGGACAAAGCATTAAGGCCTACTTGAATAAGAGTTTTTCAATGAAGGACCTTGGAGAAGCTGCTTATCTATTAGGCATCAAGATCTATAGAGATAGATCGAGACGCCTCATAGGTCTTTCACGAAGCACATACCTTGATAAGATATTGAAGAAGTTCAATATGGATCAGTCTAAGAAGGCGTTCTTGCTGTCTTTGCAAGGTGTGAAATTGAGCTCGGCTCAATGTCCGACCACAACAGAAGATATAGAAGAGATGAGTGTCATCCCTATGCCTCGACCATAGGGTCTATTATGTATGCCATCTTGTGTACTGCAGACCTGATGTAAACCTTGCCGTAAGTTTGGTAGGAAGGTACCAAAGTATTCCGACAAGGAACACTAGACAGCGGTCAAGAATATCCTGAAGTACACGAAAAGGACTAAGGACATGTTTCTCGTTTATGGAGGTGACGTAAGAGCTCATCGTAAGGGTTACGCCGACGCTTAGCTTCGAAACAGATCTGGATGACTCTAAGTCACAAACCCGGATACATGTATATGTTGAATGGTGGAAGCAAAGAAGCAGTGCAGCTGCAAGTAGAGCGTCGTGGCGGGATCTACATGTGAAGCGGAGTACATGGCAGCCTCGGAGGCAGCGCATGAAGCAATTCGGGTGAAGGAGTTCATCACAGACCTAGGAGTCATACCCAATGTGTCGGGGCCGATCAAACTCTTCTGTGACAACACTGGAGCTATTGCACTTGCCAAGGAGCCCAGATTTCACAAGAATACCAGGCACATCAAGCGTCGCTTCAACTCCATTCGTGAAAATGTTCAAGATGGAGACATAGAAATTTGCAAAGTGCATACGGATCTGAATGTCGCAGATCCGCTGACTAAACCCTCTTCCATGAAAGCAAAACATGATCAACACCGTAACTCCATGGGTGTTCGATTCATCACAATGTAACTAGATTATTGACTCTAGTGCAAGTGGGAGACTGTTGGAAATATGCCCTAGAGGCAATAATAAAAGGATTATTATTATATTTCCTTGTTCATGATAATTGTATTTTATTCATGCTATAATTGTATTATCCGGAAATCGTAATACACGTGTGAATACATAGACTACAACATGTCCCTAGTGAGCCTCTAGTTGACTAGCTCGTTGATCAATAGATAGTCATGGTTTCACGACTATGGACATTGGATGTCATTGATAACGCGATCACATCATTAGGAGAATGATGTGATGGAAAGACCCAATCCTAAGCATAGCACAAGATCGTGTAGTTCGCTTTGCTAGAGCTTTTCCAATGTCAAGTATCCTTTCCTTAGACCATGAGATCGTGTAACTCCGGATACCGTAGGGAGTGCTTTGGTGTACCAAGCGTCACAACGTAACTGGGTGACTATAAAGGTATACTACGGGTATCTTGAAATTGTACATTGGGTTGACACGGATCGAGATCGGGATTTGTCACTCCGTATGATGGAGAGGTATCTCTGGGCCCACTCGGTAATGCATCATCATATTGAGCTCAAAGTGACCAAGTGTTTGGTCATGGGATCATGCATTACTGATGAGTAAAGTGACTTGCGATAACGAGATTGAACGAGGTATTGGGATACCGACGATCGAATCTCGGGCAAGTAACTTATCGATTGACAAAGGGAATTGTATACGGGTTGCTTGAATCCTCGACATCGTGGTTCATCCGATGAGATCATCGTGGAACATGTGGGAGCCAACATGGGTATCCAGATCCCGCTGTTGGTTATTGGCCGAGAGCTGTCTCGGTCATGTTCGCATGATTCCCGAACCCATAGGGTCTACACACTTAAGGTTCGGTGACACTAGGGTTATTAGGAAGACTTGAATGTGATTACCGAATGTTGTTCGGAGTCCCGGATAAGATCCCGGATGTCACGAGGAGTTCCGGAATGGTTCGGAGGTGAAGATTTATATATGGGAAGTTGTCATACGGTCACCGGAAAGTTTCGGGGCATATTCAGATTGGTACCGGGGCCACCGGTGGGGTTCTGGGGGTCCACCGGGAGGGGACACCTCTCTCGGAGGGCCTCATGGGCCGTAGTGGGCAGGGAACCAGCCCTTGAGGGCTGGGCGCATCCCCCCCCCCCTTGGGCCCATGCGCCTAGGGTTGGGGGGAAACCCTAGTGGGGGCGCCCCCCGTGCTTGGGGGGCAAGACCCCCTTGGCCACCGCCCCCCTTTAGATCTCATCTAGAGGGGCCGCCCCTTCCCTATAAATGGGGGAGAGGAGGGCTGCACACAACATTCAAGGCGCAGCCCTCCCTCCCAACAGTTCTCCTCCTCCGCGTGAGCTTGGCGAAGCCCCGCCGAGAATCGCCACTCCATCACCACCACGCCTGGCCGTGCTGCTGTTGGAGCCTTCTTCCTCAACCTCTCCCTCCTCCTTGCTGGATCAAGGTGCGGGAGACATCATCCGCCTCCAGACGTGTGTTGAACGCGGAGGTGCTGTCCGTTCGACACTTGGTCATCGGTGATTTGGATCACGACGAGTGCGACTCCCTCAACCCCGTTCTCTTGAACGCTTCCGCTCACGATCTACAAAGGTATGTAGATGCACTCCTATCACTCATTGCTAGATGAACTCATAGATGGATCTTGGTGAAACCGTAGGAAATTTTTTTGTTTTCTGCAACGTTCCCCAATAGTGGCATCATGAGCTAGGTCTATGCGTAGTTCTCTTTGCACGAGTAGAACACAATTTGTTGTGGGCGTAGATGTTGTCAACTTTCTTGCCGCTACTAGTCTTATTTTGCTTCAGCGGTATTTTGGGATGAAGCGGTCCGGACTGACCTTACACGACGCTTACGTGAGGCGAGTTCCACCGGTGACATGCACTAGTTGCATAAGGTGGCTAGCGGGTGTCTGTCTCTCCCAATTTTGTTGGAGCGGATTCTACGACAAGGCTCCTTATTAAGGGTAAATAGTAGTTTACAAATCACGTTGTGGCTTTTTCGTAGGTAAGAAAACGTTCTTGCTAGAAACCTATTGCAGCCACGTAAAAGATGCAACAACAATTAGAGGACGTCTAACTTGTTTTTGCAGCAATTGCCTTGTGATGTGATATGGCCAAAAGTTGTGATGAATGATGAATGATATATTGTGATGTATGAGATCATGTTCTTGTAAAAGGAATCACGACTTGCATGTCGATGAGTATGACAACGGCAGGAGCCATAGGAGTTTTCTTAATTATTGTATGACCTGCGTGTCATTGATTCAACGCCATGTAATTACTTTTACTTTATTGCTAAACCGTTAGCTATAGTAGTAGAAGTAATAGTTGGCGAAAGCAACTTCATGGAGACACGATGATGGAGATCATGGTGTCATGCCGGGTGACAAGATGATCATGGAGCCCCAAGATGGAGATCAAAGGAGCTATATGATATTGGCCATATCATGTCACTACTATTTAATTGCATGTGATGTTTATTATGTTTATGCATCTTGTTTACTTAGAACGACGGTAGTAAATAAGATGATCCCTCATAATAATTTCAAGAAGGTGTTCCCCCTAATCAGGCGCCATTGCTAAAGTTCGTCATTTCAAGCACCACGTGATGATCGAAAGTGTGATGGATTCCTACGTTCACATACAACGGGTGTAAGACAGTTTTACACATGCAAAACACTTAGGTTAACTTGACGAGCCTAGCATGTCTGAGACATGGCCTCGAAACACAGAGACCGAAAGGTCGAACATGAGTTGTATGGAAGATACGATCAACATGGAGATGTTCACCGATGATGACTAGTCCGTCTCACGTGATGATCGTACATGGCCTAGTCGACTCGGATCATGTAACACTTAGATGACTAGAGGGATGTCAAATCTGAGTGGGAGTTCATTAAATAATTTGATTAGATGAACTTAATTATCATGAACTTAGTCTAAAATCTTTGCAAAATGTCTTGTAGATCAAATGGCCAACGCTCATGTCAACATGAACTTCAGCGTTGCTCCTAGAGAAACCAAGCTGAAATATGATGGCAGAAACTATTCGGATTGGGTCCTAACACGAGGATCATCCTCATAGCTGCCAAGAAAGCATATGTCCTAGAAGGACCGCTAGGTGAATCACCCATCCCAGGGAACCAAGACGTTATGAACGCTTGGCAGTCACGTGCTGATGATTACTCCCTCGTTCAGTGCGGCATGATTTACAGCTTAGAACCGGGGCTCCAAAAGTGTTTTGAGCAACACGGAGCATATGAGATGTTCGAGGAGCTGAAAATGGTTTTCCAAGCTCATGCCCGGTCGAGATATGAAGTCTCCGACAAGTTCTATAGCTGTAAGATGGAGGAAAGTAGTTTTGTCGCTGAGCACATACTCAAAATGTCCGGGTTGCACAACCGCCTGTCCCAAATTGGACATTAACCTCCGGACGAGGCGGTCATTGACAGAATCCTTGATCACTCCCACCGAGCTACAAGAGCTTTGTGATGAACTACAATATGCAGGGGATGGTAAAAACTATTCTGAAGTATTTTCAATGCTGAAGTCGCAGAGGTAGAAATCAAGAAAGAACATCAAGTGTTGATGGTCAATAAAACCACTAAGTTCAAGAAGGGCAAGGGTAAGAAGAACTTCAAGAAGGACGGCAAGGATGTTGCCGCCGCCCGTAAGCCAGGTTGTCGGGAAGAAGTCAAAGAATGGTCCCAAGCACGAGACCGAGTGCTTTTATTGCAAAGGGAAGGGTCACTAGAAGCGGAGCTGCCCCAAATACTTAGCGGACAAGAAGGCCGGCAACACTAAAGGTATATGTGATATACATGAAATAGATGTGTACCTAACCAGAACTCGTAGAAACTCCTGGGTATTTGATACCGTGCCGTTGCTTATATTTGTAACTCACAGCAGGAGCTGCGGAATAAGCGGAGATTGGTGAAGGACGAGTTGACGGCGATCTGCCGTGGGAATGGTTCCAAGGTCGATGTGATCGCCGTCGGCACGCTTACCTCTACATTTACCTACCGGATTAGTTTTAAACCTCAATAATTGTTATTTAGTGCCAAGTTTGAGCATGAACATTGTATCAGGATCTCGTTTAATACGAGATGGCTACTCATTTAAATCTGAGAATAATGGTTGTTCTATTTATATGAGAGATATGTTTTATGGTCATGCTCCGATGGTCAATGGTTTATTCTTAATGAATCTCAAACGTGATGTTACACATATTCATAGTGTGAATACCAAAAGATGTAAAGTTGATAAGATAGTCCCACATACTTGTGGCACTGCCGCCTTGCTCACATTGGTGTCAAGCGCATGAAGAAGCTCCATGCTAATGGACTTTTAGAGTCTCTCGATTATGAATAATTTGACACATGCGAACCATGCCTCATGGGCAAAATGACCAAGACTCCGTTCTCGGAACAATGGAGCGAGCAACCAACTTATTGGAAATCATACATACCGATGTGTGCGGTCCAATGAGCGTTGAGGCTCATGGAGGATATCAAGTTATGTTCTCACTCTCACTGATGACTTAAGTAGATATGGGTATGTCTACTTGATGAAACACAAGTCTGAGACCTTTGAAAAGTTCAAGGAATTTCAAAATGAGGTAGAGAATCAACGTGACCGAAAAATAAAGTTCTTACGATCAGATCGTGGAGGAGAATATTTAAGTCACGAATTTGGTACACACTTAAGGAAATGTGGAATCGTTTCACAACTCACGCCACCTGGAACACCTCGGCGTAACGGTGTGTCCGAACGTCGTAATCGCACTCTATTGGATATGGTGCGATCTATGATGTCTCTTACTGATTTACCGCTATCATTTTGGGGATACGCTCTAGAGACAGCTACATTCACTTTAAATAGGGCACCATCTAAATCCGTTGAGGCGACACCGTATGAATTATGGTTTGGGAAGAAACCTAAGCTGTCGTTTCTAAAAGTTTGGGGATGCGATGCTTATGTCAAGAAACTTCAACCTGAAAAGCTCGAACCCAAGTCGGAAAAATGCGTCTTCATAGGATACCCTAAGGAAACCATTGGTTATACCTTCTACCTTAGATCCAAGGCAAGATCTTTGTTGCCAAGAACGGATCCTTTACGGAAAAAGAGTTTCTCTCGAAAGGAGTAAGTGGGAGGAAAGTAGAACTTCGATCAAGTACTACCTCTTGAACCGGAAAGTAGTGTAGCTCAGAAAATGTTCCGTGGTGCCTACACCATTCGGAGAGGAAATTAATGATGATGATCAAGGTACTTGGATCAAGTTGCTCTTGAACTTCAGAGGTCCACAAGGACACGTCCCACACCAGAGTGGTATGGCAACCCTGTCACCGGAAATCATGTTGTTAGACAACGGTGAACCTTCGAACGATGAAGAAGCGATGGCGGGCCCAGATTCCAACAAATGGCTTGAAGCCATGCAATCCGAGATAGGATCCATGTATGAAAACAAAGTATGGACTTTGACAGACTTGCCCGATGATCGGCGAAATGATAGAAAACAAATGGATCTTTAAGAAGAAGACGGACGCGGATGGTAATGTTACCATCTATAAAGCTAGACTTTTCTCTAAGGGTTATCGGCAAGTTCAAGGGGTTGACTACGATGAGACTTTCTCTCCCGTAGCAAAGCTGAAGTCCGTCTGAATCATGTTAGCAATTTCCGCATACTATGATTATGAGATATGGCAAATGGACGTCAAAACGGCATTCCTTACGGCTACCTTAAGGAAGAACTGTATATGATGCAGCCGGAAGGTTTTGTCGACCCTAAGAATGCTAACAAGGTATGCAAGCTCCAACGATCCATTTATGGGCTGGTGCAAGCATCTCGGAGTTGAAGCATTCGCTTTGATGAGATGATCAAAGCGTTTGGGTTTTATGCAGACTTATGGAGAAGCCTGCGTTTACAAGAAAGTGAGTGGGAGCTCTGTAGCATTTCTCATATTATATGTAGATGACATACTTTTGATGGGAAATGATATAGAACTTTTGACGGCATTAAGGCCTACTTGAATAAGAGTTTTTAATGAAGGACCTTGGAGAAGCTGCTTATATATTAGGCATCAAGATCTATAGAGATAGATCGAGACGCCTCATAGGTCTTTCACAAAGCACATACCTTGATAAGATATTGAAGAAGTTCAATATGGATCAGTCTAAGAAGGGTTCTTGCCTGCTGCAAGGTGTGAAATTGAGCTCGGCTCAATGTCCCACCTGGCAGAAGATATAGAAGAGATGAGTGTCATCCCCTATGCCTCAGCCATAGGGTCTATTACGTATGCCATGCTGTGTACCAGACCTGATGTAAACCTTTGTCGTAAGTTTGGTAGGAAGGTACCAAAGTAATCCCGCAAGGAACACCGGACAGCGGTCAAGAATATCCTGAAGTACCTAAAAGGACTAAGGACATGTTTCTCGTTTATGGAGGTGACGAAGAGCTCGTCATAAAGGGTTACGTCGACGCTTAGCTTCGACACAGATCCGATGACTCTAAGTCACAAACCGGATACGTGTATATGTTGAATGGTGGAGCAGTAAGCTGGTGCAGCTGCAAGCAGAGTGTCGTGGCGGGATCTACATGGGAAGCGGAGTACATGGCAGCCTCGGAGGCAGCGCATGAAGCAATTCGGGTTCCTCACCGACCTAGGAGTCATACCCAATGTGTCAGGGCCGATCAAACTCTTCTGTGACAACACTGGAGCTATTGCACTTGCCAAGGAGCCCAGGTTTCACAAGAATACCAGGCACATCAAGTTGCCGCTTCAACTCCATTCGTGAAAATGTTCAAGATGGAGACATAGAAATTTGCAAAGTGCATACGGATCTGAATGTCGCAGATCCGTTGACTAAACCTCTTCATGAGCAAAACATGATCAACACCGTAACTCTATGGGTGTTCGATTCATCACAATGTAACTAGATTATTGACTCTAGTGCAAGTGGGAGACTGTTGAAAATATGCCCTAGAGGCAATAATAAAAGGATTATTATTATATTTCCTTGTTCATGATAATTGTCTTTCATTCATGCTATAATTGTATTATCCGGAAATCGTAATACACATGTGAATACATAGACTACAACATGTCCTTAGTGAGCCTCTAGTTGACTAGCTCGTTGATCAATAGATAGTCATGGTTTCCTGACTATGGACATTGGATGTCATTGATAATGGGATCACATCATTAGGAGAATGATGTGATGGACAAGTCCCAATCCTAAGCATAGCACAAGATCGTGTAGTTCGTTTGCTAGAGCTTTTCCAATGTCAAGTATCCTTTCCTTATACCATGAGATCGTGTAACTCCCGGATACCGTAGGAGTGCTTTGGGTGTACCAAACGTCCACAACGTAACTGGGTGACTATAAAGGTATAATACGGGTATCTCCGAAATTGTGCATTGGGTTGACACGGATCGAGATCGGGATTTGTCACTCTGTATGACGGAGAGGTTTCTTCGGGCCCACTCGGTAATGCATCATCATAATGAGCTCAAAGTGACCAAGTGTTTGGTCACGGGATCATGCATTACGGTACGAGTAGAGTGACTTGCCGGTAACGAGATTGAACGAGGTATTGGGATACCGACGATTGAATCTCGGGAAAGTAACATACCGATTGACAAAGGGAATTGTATACGGGGTTGCTTGAATCCTCGACATCGTGGTTCATCCGATGATATCATCGTGGAACATGTGGGAGCCAACATGAGTATCTAGATCCCGCTGTTGGTTATTGGCCGAGAGCTGTCTCGGTCATGTTCAAGATGATTCGAACCCGTAGGGTCTACACATAAGGTTCGGTGGCGCTAGGGTTTTAGGAAGACTTGTATGTGATTACCGAATGTTGTTGAGTCCCGGATAATATCCCGGACGTCACGAGGAGTTCGGAATGGTCCGGAGGTGAAGATTTATATATGGGAAGTTCTCATACGGTCACCGAAAAGTTTTGGGGCATATCGGTATTGTACCGGGGCACTGGAGGGGTTCCGGGGTCCACGGGAGGGGCCACCTCTCTCGGAGGGCCTCATGGGCCGAGTGGGCAGGGAACCAGCCTCGGAGGGCTGGGCGCATCCCCTTGGGCCCATGCGCCGAGGGTTGGGGAACCCCAGTGAGGGCGCCTTGCTTGGGGGGCAAGCCCCCTCCCCTTGGCCGCCGCCCCCCCTCTAGATCTCATCTAGAGGGGGCCGGCCCCCTTCCCCCTTCCCCTATAAATAGAGGGGCGAGGGGAGGGCTGCACATAACATCCAAGGCGCAGCCCCTCCCCTCCCCAACACCTCTCCTCCTCCGCGTGAGCTTGGCGGAAACCCTGCCGGAGAACTGCCACTCCATCACCACCACGCCCGTCGTGCTGCTGTTGGAGCCTTCTTCCTCAACCTCTTCCTCCTCCTTGCTGGATCAAGGTGCGGAGGCGTCATCCGCTCCAGACGTGTGCTGAACTCGGAGGTGCTGTCCGTTCGGCACTTGGTCATCGGTGATTTGGATCACGACGAGTACGACTCCCTCAACCCCGTTCTCTTGAACGCTTCCGCTCGCGATCTACAAAGGTATGTAGATGCACTCCTATCACTCGTTGCTAGATGAACTCATAGATGGATCTTGGTGAAACCGTAGGAATTTTTTATTTTCTGCAACGTTCCCCAACACGATCATTATCGCACCATATCGGCAAATTTTTGTTCATTTCCTGACATCTCAAGTAATAATAATTATTTTCTTTGTCTTGCAGGGTTTGGAAACAGTTCACCGCAGAAGCTCCGGGACTGCTGAAGGAGCTGCGATATACATACCCGAAAGTAAGTACTACTAGCTAGCTAGTTGCGCGCATCTCCCGTTGATTCTATAGCTATACTTTCATTAATGCTATTTATAATGCTTCATTATCAGTTTGATTGACCTCTATTTCTCGTAAAGTGCTTGTGGCAGGAACAAGGGAATAATTACTGTGGATACTACGTGCGCGAGTTCATCTACAACGCGACTTTGAAAAATAAGCGGGGCTACTATAAAAGACAATATGAAGTGCGTAATAAATAGTATTCACAATTTCATTTTATTACACCATCATTTCTGTTGAGTTTCATTCATATATATGTATTAACCCCCTTCTTCAAATTAGACGTGGCAGATGCGTAATGAACTCCTACCACAAGATCGCATTAAAACAATTCAAGAGGAATTGGCGGGATTCTTTCCTGACCACGTCATCAATAAAGCCGGAGAATACCATGTGGAAGTTGATTTCAAATGCTAGGGGATTGTAAGAGATCTTATATATTGTATATGTATGTAGCCAGTAGCGTCAAATAGATAATATGAAAACTTATTGTTCGACCAATCTCTCGGAGAAGGAGAGGTCGATCGATCACTTCTCTCGGTATGCATGACTTAACTTCTGTACTTAATGGTTTCCTTCATTTTCTTACTAGCTAGCATGTCGAGGGCCTCTCTATGTATAGTACGTGGCGTCGACCAAGCAAGGACATAAGAGAGGACACTTCTCTCTATTAATTAGCTAGCTAACACAATATATGAAACACCTCAATTAACCCCCCAAAACCCCAACCCCCTCAAAAAAAACAAAACCCCAGCCCTGAAATGTGACGTGTGGATGTTTTTTGGTCCCGGTTGGTGCCACCAACTGGGACCAAAGGCCCTCCTGCCTGGCTCGGCGCACCGGCAACGTGGAGGCCCATCTGTCCCGGTTCGTGTTAGAACCGGGACTAAAGGTCTAGAGCATTAGTAACGACCCTTTAGTCCCGGTTCAAGAACCGGGACAAAAGACCCTAACCAACCGGGACGAATGGGGGTTTTTCTACTAGTGAGGAAGGCCTAGTTGGATGCACCCCTCTCCGTTCTCAAAGACACGCCTCTCCGCCTCGCGCCCCTCTATGTGGTCTTTTACCCACTTCAACAATGGAGTGGTCGGCGCAGTCGCCAGAGGCGGAAGGAGCAGCCTTCTCATGTGGATTGAGCACGTTTTTGGATCGTCCTCCATGCTTCTAGGCTTCTTCAAGATGCCTTTGTTGCCGGGCGTTGCCATTCCTTTTCTTGGCGCCTTTCTTCTACTGCTGCCGAGGAGGGGCCATGTCAACGGGCGAAGAATGGAGGCAAGAGCTCGGAGAGTAGGAAGGGAGTGGGTGGAGTGAGACGATGAAAGAGATGGAGTGTGGCAGGAGATATGTGAAAGGAGAGGGCAAGGTGCTAGCTTTTTTGACTAAAAGAGCGTGGGCACAAGCGTTAATTAGTTGGCTTTTGAAATAAAAACTTTAGATTGGGATTCTAGAATAAGCTAAGGAGGGGGGCAGCTTATTTCTGCAGCTGCCCATGAGACCCAAAAGAACAGGCCCTAATGCCTCGCCACACACATCACACGATGTGTGGCTATCATGTTTCGTGCAAGAACCAAATAACCCATGACTCCACTCTCTGCGCTTGTGTGGCGTCGTCACACGTTGGCGTTCTAGTTTCTTGGCTAAGGGAAATCGACCTTTTTGGTCCGGCACAGTCAAAATAGGCGCTCCCACCAGCGAACGGCCTTTTCTCAGTCAAGCCCGCAAAGCTAATGGAAGGCCCGGTGGTTACTGTCACTAGTAGAGAAATGACCTAATGTGAGATACATTAGTCCCGGTTTGATTTTGGCCCGGTACTAATGATAGTATTAGTCCCGGTTCGAACGGCTATGCATTAATGCCGGTTCGTGTTGAACCTTTAGTACCGGTTCGTGCCACGAACCGGTATTAAAGGGGTGGTGGCAGGCTGACGTCAGGCGGGGCCCCAACGATCCCCTTTAGTCCCGCTTCGTGGCACAAACCGGTACTAAAGGGCTAACCTTTAGTACCGGTTCGTGCCACGAACCGGGACTAAAGGGGTCTGACCTATAGTCCCGGTTGGAGACACACACTGGGACTACAGGGCAATTTTCAAACTCTACCCCCCATGTATCGCCATTTCAGTTTTGAAAAAAAAAATGATAAAAAGTTCAAAAAATAAAATTCTTCGATGTTATCAAAAAGTAAAACGGCTATAACTTTTGTGTACGATGTTGGAAAAAGTATAATATATCAATATGTTCAAAGCACGGAAATCCGCATCCAATTTTGACAGCCTACGGCGTGTTTGCAATTTTTTAGAATCCTTAAATTCCAAAAGGAAAAAAAGATATGCTCAAATTTCAGTTTTTCTTAATTTTGGTTAAATCTGGTAAAACTATGGTCAAACTGTGGTCAAACTAAATAATTATTCAATTTTTTGAATTTATCAAATTTGGTCAAATTATGGTCAAACTATGGTCAAACTGTGGTCAAACTATGGTCAAACTTTTTCAAGAAATATTAGTGTTACTAAATAATTACTGCTTTTTAGAATAATAGTTTCAAACTCAAACGGTGAAACGTGTGACCTAATACTCCGAAGTTAAACTGCTAAGGGTTAGTAGGATTGAAAGCTTACATTTGTCAGGAAAACAACAAGCGCAGACTTGGAAAGTAGGGGAATAGAACTCCGAAGTTAAGCGTGCTCAGGCCGGGGGAATGAGAGGATGGGTGACTGGCCGGGAAGTGAGACGATTGGGGATGGGTGATCCACACTTAAGCAGTTAAGAGGGGTGATTAGAGACTAAATCATCAAATAATTAAGAAAATTGTAAATCGAAAAAAATTAATCTTTTTTCCAAAATTTTCCAAAAAATAAATAAATAAATAACCTTTAGTACCGGTTGGTGTTACCAACCTGTACTAAAGGTCCCCCATACCACGGCGCGAGCTCATGCCACGTGGTTGGCCTTTAGTGGCGGTTACTGCCGAACCGATACTAAAGGGAGGGGGCTTTAGTCTCCACCGCTTAGTGCCGGGTTGCGTAACCGGCACTAAAGGCCCTTACGAACTGGTAATAAAGCTCCGCTTTTCTATGTCGGTGTAATGAGAACCAACGTTTGTCGAGACTGAAAACTAGTACTAGACCATGGCGGCATCCAAGGATCAGGTGATTGCCGGAGCCGTGGTCAAGCGGCAAGGAGAAGCGGCCCTCCGAGACACGATTTGGGGGATCCATGGTAGGTAAGATGCGGAGATCGTTGAAGAACCAGAGGAGAGGAAGGTTGCGGTGGTGGTGGAGGCGGATGCGACGGGAGAAGCGAGGGTCGGGGAGGAGGTTGTCATCCTCTAGCGGTGGCACTGCCGCCGACGGGGAGCGGCGGCGGCTTTGTCATCTCGCCTCCAGATCCCGAGTTCTCGTGCGGGAAGTCGAAACATAAAGCTGAGACTCTACTTTTTTTTTGGAGGCAATGAATTGCAAGACTCACACGGCGTCTGAGTGAGACTGAAGCCCAAATCTTCTTATTGCTTTTCTCCGAGAGAGAAACCCACTAAGCCCAGACATTTCCAGGATTAATAAAGTTACAGGTTTCTCAAAAAAAAACAGGAACGACTCCTGGATATGAAATCATGGATGCATGTTTTTTTTTATAGATTAGCCTGTGTGTCATTTCCCACATGCATGCATAGTTTGGCACAGAAGAAAGATGGCACATGTGGGTATATGAATAGTCTACACTACAGTGATGCAAATGATTCCAGAAGGCATGCTCTTCTCGAACGTACGATGAGCAGATATGTGAGAATTAGCAGATCATATGGAAATGTGTTGAACGCAGGTCCAAAGAAAGCATTATCGTTCACATGAAGATGAAATATTATAGCTAATCTTAATACATTCAGTACAGGTCATATTTGGGGTTGGGTTAGGCGCCCATATAAACATTTGGGAGGACCATTACATTCAGGGGAGCCAACAAGGAAAATTGACTACTCGGGACAATCTTTTGTTGAGAATAGTTGATGAAATAATAAACCTTGTTATAGGAAAGTGGGATGAAAGGAGCATTAATTTTTCTGCCAGTTGGTTTTGAGAGGGTACTTCAGATACCTCTTAGTGAGCACTTGGACCGTGGATTTTGTGGCCTGGCAATTAACAATATTCTATAAGTTCTCCGTCCGATTCGATCCCCATATTATGCTGAATGGGAGCATTAGTATGGTGCAAAAACGATGCGTTGTAATATTCAGACACTTTCGGGAACCATTGAAATCTGGGGTCCATATACAATAATCTAGCACAGTGTTTCTTGATTGCCGGTAGACTATTTCCTTTCAGCATCGTCTGCAGGAAGCAAACATGGTGGCACATAATTAGCTCATTTTAATTTTGATTCCGCTAATGCTTTGAGCGAGGATGGATCACCTCCCAGCTGTATTTTTGGTGATGTACTGAACGATGCAAGTTTGCTTAATGCTCAATAAAATCCTCACAAGGCTTTCAGTGAACAAGAAAGTCGCACGTGGCCCACAAGGCTATCACTTAAAAAGGAAGTTGCAGGTTGGCGAGTGATTGCCATTCTCCGTCTCCTATCCAGGTTAGGTTAGCATGCACGTAATCAGCACGCGTATAAGGAAGATTACATTGAATAGAACTCCAAAAACATCGAAGAGAAGATTGTATTGAATATTAAAGAGAGAGAAGAAACCATCTAGATACTAGCTATGGACCCGTAGGTCTGTGGTAAACTACTCTCGCATCATCGGAAGGTAGCAAGGATGATGTAGAAGCCCTCCGTGATCGATTCCCCATCCGGCAGAGTACCAGAAAAGGCCTCCAGATGGGATCATGAAAGAACAGAAGTTTGCGGCGGCGGCAAAAGTCTTTCGAATGGCTCTCTATTGGTTTCTCAATATTTGAGAATTTTTTGAAGTGGAATGAGGTTAGACGGAGCCACAAGGGGCCCACAAGGCATCAGGGGGGCCCATGTTGCCTTGCCGTCTCCTCGTTTGCCTTCTGATCTTCTCCCGAAGCTTCTAGGTTCTCTCTTATCCAGAAAAAAATTGAAAAAGTTTCGTAGCATTTGGACTCCGTTTGGTACTATATTTCTGGAAAACCAAAAACATGCACACAAAAAAACAGCAACTGGCACTTGGCACTAGGTTAATACGTTAGTCCCAAAAAATGATATAAAATGGCATAGAAATGTATATAAAACATCCAAAATTGATAATATAATAGTATGGAGCAATAAATAAATTATATATACATTGGAGATGTATAAGCCCTATGGCTCAATAGAGAAAAGTGAAACTAGAGAAAGAACTACATCTTCTCATCGTCTTCATTCTTTTCGATGCAATCAATTATTGCTCGAACAATTCACATACGCTATTTCTCTTCACGAAAGTTTTTAGGTGTCGTCTCCCAAACGTATAATATACTTGGCTCAAGCAATCTTCTCAATAGCTCAGGCAATCTTCTTCGCAGATTTAGCAATCTTCTCAATAGACCAGGCACAGGAAATCTTCTCAATACTCAAGCAATCTTCTCAATATCTCAGCCAATCTTCTCAATAACTCAGGCAATCTTCTCAATACTCCTCATGGACTTTATTTTCGAAACA
This sequence comes from Aegilops bicornis, assembly GCA_021605145.1. Lineage (NCBI taxonomy): Eukaryota > Viridiplantae > Streptophyta > Magnoliopsida > Poales > Poaceae > Aegilops > Aegilops bicornis. The sequence continues at coordinate 539,410 of CM038674.1, forward strand.
ATTTTTGAAACACATTAGTCCCTTAACTATTAATTTTATCCAACAATCTCCAAAACACTACGGGGGCACTATATGAACCTACACCACCACATGAAAGAATTTCAATTTTTCATCACCAAAACAAACACATTTTATAGTACATCTATCAGTCCATCGAGCTGCTTGTAGGGGAGGATTCGTACGTTGTGCTGATACTTTAGAAAGCACGCGTATCCAGCCAGATACTGCACAGATACTCAGATACTTCACCGATATGTATCCTTTGACTTATGGATTAAAAACGGAAATAATGTTTGATACGCGTGGGATACTGATGAGATATGTTTTGGATACGGGAAACTCTTTGTTAGATGTGAAAACCCCTCATGGAGCCACCACGCATCCCCATAAATCCACACCTCGTCAAATTCTCTCATCTCCCACACGTTTTCTCCTTTTGAATTCCAATTGCCAGCCCGTCATCGGCTCGCCGTTGTCAAGAGACTTCTGTCTCTGCATGAGGTATGTCTTTCTTTTCTCCCTTTACTTCTCCGATTTGTCTTCTTCTCTTTATGTTTTACATATGTGCTTTAGGTTTAGGGTTTAAGATCGAATAAATTTGTTCGGGTTTGTTCTCCTAATCTCCTCCTTTTACCATGCAGATCGGCCTTGTCTAGTAAGTCTCCTTTGCTTAGAAGTGAAGCAGGCAGTGGAGGAGGTAGCATGGATGCATTCCATGTATTGGTTGCTGCTCTTGCCATTCCGCAGGTGATAATGAGAATAAGCCTTGTGGAGATACGTCCCCATGTTGTAAAACATTGGGAAAGGGAAAGGAGGCAACAAGAGTTCCTGGAGTATTTGTTGGAAGACTTCATCACTTCACAAAAAGATGCGCTTCCTATCAAAAACTCCTTGTTTTTCATTTTTAATTAACAATTAATATATGTATAGAAACATCTCCTTGTGTCCTAGTTTTTAGATAATCGGCATATCGAGCGTATCACCATATCACATATCTAATATGTATCCAAGTATCCAGACAATCGAACAACGTGTTCGTTGTTCCTTTGTAACAAACACAATTAGATTAAGCCTGGTTGCCAACAGTATTGTTAGTAGTGAGTATCGGTTAATTACTATGAAAATTCATGATATAAACTTTTGAGAAGACAACTGAGACTTGGCGTGCTCCTTATGTTAGTTTTTTCATGGTGATCATCTTACGGAAGAAACAACGGCCAATTAAGACACGTACTTGATATGTGCATGTGTGACCTGTTGGCTTATTACCATTTAGATAGACGGTCACATCCACACTATCAGTGCCAAACAACGATGGTTCTCTCCTTCAACATAAAATATATTTGTTTATTTGTAGTACTTTTTTATGTGATTATGTTTTAATTTTAGGGCAAACAACTAGACTTTATTACTCAATAGCCAAGCTTACATGATTAATGTTTGGATCATGGGGGGTGACCCAGCCAAGTATGACGCCCTTGATGTAAAGAAAGTGAAAATCTAGCTATTATTTTTGCGGGTGAAATCTAGCTAAATTATGAGCTTGAACGTTGTTGTTCCTACTTTCAAAAATAAAAGTACATGAAATAAAAGAAGTTCATCCATTCTCTAATATTCTTGAGAATCATCCCATATATACTCTGCCATCGATCCCTCTCCGCATCGCAAACCTGACCCCGACCTAAAAAAAAAAGCCCCCCGGGGGCTCCCGCGATCGTGAAGGCGATCCGGCGGCGGCGAGAGAGCAAGTGTGATGGCGGCGACGGAGCCGGCGGCAAAGCCGGGAGGAGGGGCCGATTCCCCTAGAGTGGGCCTCATCGGGGGCCTCTTCAGCGCGAGAGAGTGGGCGGAGATTCGAGCAAGATCGAAGCGGATACTACACGGGGCGGCGGATCGAAGAAGTTGCCTGGAGATTTCGAGGAGAAGAGCGTCCGAGATTTTTGGTAATTTGGAAGGTGAGATCCCCTTTATTCCTTCAGGGGGAGGATCGATCCGATCTTCTGGACCGCTTGTTGGTCCGGTTTCTGCGGATTTGGCTGTTTCCGAAAATTGTGTTGGCTGTAATGGGGATTTGGAAACTGCGGTTGTTATTTTGGAAGGGCACTCAAGTGTGGTAGGATTCAGCGAGAGGTTTCAGCGTGGAATAGCCATGCCTTGGAACAATTCTTTGGAAAGTGATGGCTTCCTTATATTGGGGAAATAGAGTAATCTCCGCTCGGGACTCTAAGGCAGTATTTGTAGAAATAAACGGGGTTTCATCCTGTCCAGATTACAATAGGAGTCATCAGCGGGAGCTGATTGATGCCCCGATTGTAGTTCTTGCCGTTGGTGATCCTTTTGAGGAAAAGGGAGCTAATTTCGCTGTAGTTATTAGGAAACTGATCTTTTATGGTGTATTACTCATGATTATTAGCATCAAATCCATTTTTGATACGGGGTGGAGGGGGTTCCTGGCATGCTATATTTGTGGTACAGAGAGAGGTCAGTCCACGCCATTGTTCTTGCCAGTGCAGTTTCATCTGTTTTCTGTTCTTTCTACCACTTACCGTGATCGAGGGGAGAGTGTCATGGCGGGTCAGGGAGGGAGTGTGAGCGATGTGTTGGGGAAAACACCTGCAGTGGAGAGGGGCCGAGGGTGATGACGGCTGCCATGGCTGCTGGATCCTCTATCCACCAGGTGGGAATGGAGTCGCCGGGCGCATTTCGGGAGGGTGGCCGCCCTCTTGTCATTGACATGGAGGCTGCCCGCAAGGCCGTCAGCGGCTTGCTGGTGGTCGGACGCCTCCTATCTCCTTTCCAGGCCAACCCGAGGGTCATTCTCGACGACCTCCGGAACACGGCTTGGAAGAACCAGGGAGTGGTCACCGTCCAGGAGGTGGCCAGTGATGACGGGAGGTTCATCCTCAATTTTGCCGCTGACAGTGATCGTTGGTTTGTGCTTAAGGCGCAACCATGGCACTTCAAGCGGGACGGCCTCATCTTCGCCGAGTTCGACGGCAAGGGCGACCCAGCGGAGGTCGACCTTGGTGTCATGACCATTTGGGTCCAGGTACGCGACCTCCCGTATGAGCTTAAGACGGAGAGTGTAGGGCGGTCTCTCGAGGATCAATTGGGAGAGGTGCTGGAGGTTTCGCACCGTAACGATGTAATTGTTGAGAAATTCTTGCAAGTAATGCGTGTGAAGATCTTATTGCATGAGCCTCTGAAGTGCTCTGTAGAGATTACCCCTTTAGGAAGTTCAAAGATTTTTAAATTTCATGTAAAGTATGAGAAACTACCTCGATCTTGTGAGTGTTGTGGGATAGTGGGTCATACATCAGAGAGGTTTTGTAAAATTCCAAGAGAGGAGAGAGTAGTCTGCTTTCCTAGAAACCTTAGTGTTGAGCCCCTCTGGAAAAAGCCAAGGTGCTAGCAGGAGGGTCTCGTCTTCGAACTACGTCATGGGCGGCCACAACTCGTCTACAAGCATCGTCAACAACAACTTCGCCAAGGCCGTGGATGTCGTTAAGGTGGCCACTGCTGTGAGTGGCCTCACGGTCTCCGACAAGGGGGCCGCTTTCGCCGTCAAGACGATCACCGGCCAGGAGGGCCGGACTCACGGGGTCTTGCCGCCGACTCTGGCGGGTGCGCCGCTTTGTCAGGAGGACCAGGCGGGCGCGCCGGCTGCTCCTGTCGGGCGGGGCCAGGAGGCCCAGGGCCGCAGGAATCTGCTGGAATCGCGCCAGCAAAGTCCACTTTGTTTTGCTGCTGTACCGGACCAGATCACACAAGCGGGTCAAGTGGCCCTGAGTACTCATGCACAGGTGATGCCTAGCCAAATTCCATCGCATGGGAATGATGTTGGCGGGCTGTTATTCCAACCAGGGGTGTTGGAGGCGCTGTCTAGCGCTGTTGCTGCTAGAATCGCCATGGCTGGGGATGATACAGAGAATAATGCCATACCCTTTAAGTTTAGTGCAGCTAAAAATTCTATGAGGGGCAACTCAAAAAAGAAAGATAAAAAGAAAGGGGGCCCAAATTGAGCTGAAGATGCTCGCAAGCAAGTGCTAGGGAAGAAAAGGGTGCATTCTTTTGGGGCTCGTCCAACGGGCAGTGACTTAGAGTTTTCTTTTGAGAAAGAGATGGATAGTTATGAGCGTATCTTATATGGTGATGTAAATGTCTCATCCAAACGGGTGTGCACGGGTAGAGTTGTAGCAGTCCAGGATGAGGAGGGCGGGGTTATACATGTTGCAAAGGAGACTGACGAGAAGGAGGAAGAGTACGCGCCACGAGGTGGGGAATCAGTTGGCGAAGACAAAAATGAGATTGGCACATCGGCGGCCTCCGAGGAGGAGGACCACCGCGCCAAATGAAAATCCTAGGCTGGAACTGCCGTGGTATGCTCTCCAACACGGCAGTTCGTGAGCTTCTGGATCTACAGAAGCGTACAATGGCAGATTTAATTTTCCTTTCTGAATCCCATTTGAATAATTGTAAAGCTGATGAGCTTCGTCGCGTATTAGGTTTTGATTCTATGTTTGTAGTGGAAAGTGATGGTAAGGCCGGTGGCCTCGCTTTGTTTTATCATGAGTCCAATAAAATTGAGTTGAACTATGTCTCGCCCCATTTTATTGATATTGTTTTATGTATGAGAATGTTGTTCAGGCGGTTCACGGGCTTCTATGGTCACCGAAATGGAATGAACGACATCTATCTTGGGATGACATTCGTAATTTACATAGTAAGAGCAACCATCCTTGGGTGGTTTTGGGGATTTTAATAAAATTTTATACCCCTCGGAAAAAGAGGGTGGTGTACCTAGACCACTTGGTATGATGAGAGAGTTCCGTGAATGCCTAATGGATTGTGGGCTGGAAGATCTAGGCTATAAAGGGGACATGTTCACTTGGAGGAGAGGCGAAATTCGTGAGCGCCTTTGATCGGGCAGTCTGTAACTTAGCATGGGCAAACAAATTTCCACAGTGACAGTTATCAATGAAGAACATGTTCATTCTCGACCATCGTCCAATCGTCTTGGATATGGAATATTGGGATCAAAAAATCTTTAAACGCCCAGAGGGGCGTGTTAAACAATTTGAGGCGAGGTGGTTGAAGGAAGAGACGGTAACTGAAATCGTTAAGGCTTCTTGGGAGAAAGCAAAGCTAGCAGGTATTGGACCCACATTTGCTGACCGTACGAGAGCAGTGCATGCCGATCTACATACTTGGGACCGGGAAACGCTAAAGGGACCAAAGGTGAGAATTAGAAAATTAAAAAAAGAGTTGGAGAGACTAAGGCATGGCCCATTGAATACGGAATCTCGATGTCGTCAGAAGGAAATTATTGTGGTAATTGAAAATATTTTGGAGCAGGAAGAAATATTCTGGTTACAAAGAGGACGGGCAAATTGGTTGATGCACGGGGATCGTAATACGTCTTTCTTTCATAATGCTGCCACCGCCAGGAAAAAAAGAAATAATATAAAGAAACTATTAGACGATTCTGGAAACTGGTTAACAGATAAGGATTTGAAGAATCACATTACTGGATATTTTACAAAGCTTTTTACATCGGAAGTTCAACTCCCGAATCAAGATGTTTTATCACTTGTGCAGGAGAGTGTCAAACGAAATGAATGATGCTCTACTTGCCCCTTATACCGCGGAAGATGTTCGCAAGGCTTTATTCGATATTGGGGACTTGAAAGCTCCAGGGCCAGATGGTCTACATGCTATCTTCTATAAAAGATTTTGGCCCATGCTGGGAAGAATTAATTGAGGAGGTTCTGACAGCAATCAACACATGTACTATTCCGCAGGGTTGGAATGATACGGCGATCGTGTTGATTCCTAAATTAATACACCTGAGAAGGTAACCCAATTTAGGCCGATCAGCTTATGTAATGTGCTATATAAAATAATTGCAAAAATGGCTGCTTCTCGTTTGGAGGTTTTTTTGCCAGAAATTATTAGCCCAACACAGAGTGCATTTGTACCGAGTAGATTGATTACGGATAATATTTTAGTGGCCTACGAATGTTTTCACACAATCAAAAATAAAAGAGAGGGTAGAGAGGGCTTGTGTGCTATAAAACTTGATATGCACAAAGCCTACGATAGAGTTGAATGGACTTTTTTGAAGGAGATCATGTTGAAATTGGGTTTTCGTTGTGAGTGGGTTAACTTGATTATGCAATGCGTCTCAACCGTAGAATACAAAGTAAGGATCAATGATGAGGGAAGTGAGAGATTTAAGCCCACGAGAGGGTTGAGACAGGGGGACCCACTATCACCATACCTCTTTTTGTTGTGCACAGAAGGATTGAATGCCTTGCTTTCGCACGCTGAAGAGAATGGAAACATATCAGGTGCTAAAGTCTGTAGAGACGCCCCGCCAGTCACAAATCTTCTATTCGCGGATGACTCATTGATCTTAATGAAAGCCAACCAACATAATGCGGAAACACTGAAATCAGCACTAGATTTATATTGTGCGGCGTCGGGACAGCTGGTAAGCGTTGAAAAATCCAGTATTTTCTTCAGCCCTAATACAAAGGTAGAGATTAGAGAACAATTGTGTTCAACGCTAAATATAATGAGGCTCTCACTGATAAATATTTGGGCTTACCAGCAAATGTGGGTGTTGATAAAACAGACTGCTTTAGTTTTCTGATTGAACGTATTGTTAAGAGAATTAGTGGTTGGAAGGAAAAATTACTATCTGCCGGGGGGAAGGAGATCCTATTAAAGGCGGTGATCCAAGCCATACCCACCTATGCATTGTCGATCTTTAAAATTCCTAAACATATTTGTAAAGGAATCATTGACGCGATGGCGCATTTCTGGTGGGGAGACGAGGAGAACCAAAAAAGGATGCATTGGATGGCCTGGTGGAAAATGTGTGTACCAAAAAACCGAGGAGGGATGGGTTTCCATGACATCCACTGTTTCAACCTGGCTCTGCTTGCAAAACAGGCATGGGGTCTCCTTGATAATCCTGACTCCTTGTGTGCTACTATTCTAAGGGCCAAGTACTATCCTAATGGTGATTTACTGAACTCCAAGCCAAACCATGGTGCTTCCTTCACCTGGCAAAGCATTATGGCAGGCATCACTACTCTTAAGCGAGGTTATATTTGCCGAGTGGGGGATGGACATAACATCAATATTTGGGAAGATGCCTGGATCCCAAATTGTGCCTCTAGGAAGATTATGACACCTAGGGGGGCATTTGTTATCAAAAGTCGAGATTTGATTGACCCAGTCTCCAATAATTGGGATGAGGACTTGATTAGACAAACTATGTGGACCGTTGACGCATAAATCTAATTCTTTCAATCCCAATTTCGCAACATAATATGACGGATTTTATTGTTCGGAGTTATACGAAAAATGGTATGTTTTCAAGACGGTCCGCTTATTCAAGTGAGTGGAACTATCAATATGGGAGCAAGCTAAAATATTCCAATGGGATGGGACGGAGCACACCTAATCCTATATGGTGTCAGATATGGAAGTTGTCTTGTCCGGCTAAAGTCAATTTTTTTTATGGCGGACACTACATGGCACTCTCCCATGCCGGGCAACACTTACTAATAGACATATGAAGGTCTCGCCCTCTTGCCCTACCTGCTCTCAGGGTGTAGAAGATACGAAGCACTTGCTCTTCCTATGTAGAAAAGCGAAGGAGGTTTGGAAAAGGCTAGGGTTGGATATGATTATTGAGAGAGCCCGTGAGATTGATCGTGGCCGGAGAGGCAACATTGGAATACCTATTACTCCTTCCAGATCAAGTCCTGCGCATTATGGGCCACGAAAATGTTAGAGAAATGATAGCTATCTCTGTTTGGTATCTATGGTGGGAAAGACGAAAATTAGTGCACCAGGAATTAACTCAAAATGCGACTCAGATCTCAATGGGGATCATAGCTCTTACGTATAATTTTGTAAAAGCATCATCTTTAAAGGCGTCCATGAAAAAGGGGGGCTGGCAATGTCCTCCTAGGGGATTTGTGAAACTCAATGTTGACGCCTCTTTTGATCATGACTTCTTTGGAGGGTACGATGGGGGCAGTATTGAGAGGCGACAAAGGTAGGTTTATTGCAGGAGGGAATGGAAAGATAGACTATCGCGGATGTTCTCATGGCGGAGGCCTTAGCTCTCAAATTTGGCCTAAATTTAGCGCAAAGGGCAGGATGTAATCGCCTAATCATCAACTCTCGACAACCTGGAGGTGATTGAGACCATGCAGAGACGGAGGGCGGTCAGCGGGAGCGGCGTGGCGGCAATCTTCGATGACTGCTATCACTATGCTTGTGATTTTATCATGACTAAATTCGAACATTGTATTAGAGAGGATAATAAAGTAGCACATGAACTTGCTAGATTAGCTAGATTTTTTGACTTGGATTGGTTTGAGGAGCCTATTAGTGAAATTGTAACGCTTCTCACAAACGATGTATTGGTCATTGCTAATGAATAAAATCTCTTTTTAATTCAAAAAAAAAAAATACTCTGCCATCGATCCCTCCATGGATGTCCTTGATCACCACCTCACAGTCCAAAGCAATATGTAGGTTCTGGATGTCCAGGTTAGTAGCTAGTGACAATGCTTCACTAATGCTTCAAGTGCCGTTGGATCCGCTAAACCTAAAATAACTGGTGTTAAGGATCACATGTCATTGGCTCCTCCATCACGACATACAACTGCTGCCGATCCTCGGTTTCCATCCTTGGAAACACCCGCATCCACATTTCCCCTCGGGGGCGGGGGGATCCATCTCTTGTTTTCTATCGTATGAACCATCACCCTTGAAGAGACAGGCTCCTTCAATTCATCCAGATCAGCAATGAACTGTGTAACAAAATGGTGGGTGGACGTGGGACCTTGGCTTATACGTTCATGCAAAAGTTTTCGTCTGGCCATCCATATTGCCATGTTACCACCAGCCGGACAAAGACCTCATGTCGCAGTGTCTCAATCATGGAAAAAAGCTAGTGCGAACGTTGGGCTCTCTGGTTGCACTCATTCGTTCAAGTAGTTGCGGATCCACTAACGCCCGAAGACACCATAATGCCGTTGTGCACTCCACAAACGAGTGATACCAGGAGTCTACCATGCTACACAATGTGCCTGTGCAACTCATCGACATACTTCTTGTCGACACACGCCCTCGGTTGGCAAAGACCGATGAGCCAATCTCTAGAAGAAACCCGTACTTTCCCTCGTACCATTGTTTTCCAAAGATGAACCCTAGATTTGTGTAGGGAATCATTTTTGATAAGCTTTCCATTTCCTCCAACCAATATTCCTTCGTTTTTAGTAGTGAAAATCATGCAATATGCGGACCTGACTGTAAACAGCCCTTCCTTTTGAAATTCCATGACCAGAAGTCATCCATATTGCTAGTGCACAAAGGTATTTTAAGGATTGCAGTAGCATCACATGGCAAAAACATACCATTGATCAATTCTGAATTCCACCTCGCGTTAGTGTTGTCAATCAGCTCACACACCCACACCGGCGGGTTCTCTAGACTAAGGGAACAATAGGCCGCATCAATTCACTACGAGCTATCAAGTTATCCTTCCAACTCTCTATGGTAACTCTATTTCCAATTCACGTATTAAACCTTGTTTAAGCACATCCTTCCCTTGAACAATAGCCCTCCATATCTCTGAAGGGTGACTTCCCACCTCTGCTTCAAGGAAAGAAGTTCCAGGAAAATAAACAACCTTGAAACTTCTTACGCAAAAAACAAGAAGGCATTTCAAGAATCCTTCTAGGCCTGTTGCGCAAGGAGTGCCAAATTAAAAATCTCAATATCCTTGAATCGATGCCCCACATGTATCATGGCATAGTCATAGTGTCCCAAGATACCCAACATGCCTTCCTCTGTCCTTGATTGCTTCCCCACCAAAAGTCTCAAATTATTGAAGTTAAGTCCTCATAGAGGCCTCTAGGAAATTTGAAACATGACATTGAATAAGTAGGTATTGCTTTTGCCACTGACTTAATGAGTATGTTATTGCCTGCTACCAGCAAGATCTTCTCCATCCATCCTTTAATTTTTTACAATAAAAAATGATCTTTCTGATATTTGAAGGCACCATTCTTTGAGTTCCCGACATCAGATGTCATAGTCCACACCACAACGCGAGCTTTGAGTACCCGTCCAACCCACGACACCTTGTGGGCTGAAGCGTTTGGCTCTCAAACGATCACGTTGAGAACTAGCACTTCACTCACCTCAGTTCCACTTTCACACCACTAAATTGATCGACACTGCATCGGAGATGACGGTGACATGACGGCATGTAGCCACCGCTGCACAACGATGACCTGATGGCGAGATCTTGCTCCGACTTCCCCGTATCCCCCTCACGATGCGTGCATCCCTCGCATGCACATGCTGGCACCAACTCGTCTCCGACCCACAATTCCACCACTGCTTCCGCCGTTGCCACAACGACAACCCTCCCCTCCTTGGCTTCTTAGAGGGGAACATAAATCTGGTTGTCCTACCTACTCCGGAGGCCCCCGATCGCGTCACGCCAGAGTGTTTCTCCTTGTAGCGCGATGATGTTTGCAGACCGCTCAGATGCTACCACAGTCTGGTGCTCATCTTAGTCCTAAAGCATATCCAGCTAATCGTGTGGGACCCTGGCACTAGCGACCAGCACCGACTCGATGATCCACCGGGGCTCACTATGAATGATTGCGACGAGAGCACGATGAACGTGGCGGTGCTTTGCATTGCTGCCGAGACCGAACACTTCCAGGTGGTCTTGGTGGCGACAACCAATGATGGTGTAGAAAACCGAAGAGCAGCCCATGTGTCTACCGTCGGAGACGGGCGTATGTGGAGGGTTCATCTCAGCATCCCTTCCATACGAGGCTCATGGGAACAGTTTATTTCCTTGGTTTTCTACCATCGTTTATATAGATCATAATATGCTGGTTGGAGATTCCTTTTGCTGGTAGCTTCTTGGTATTATTGAAGGAATTCTGCAGTTCGATCTGGAGCAGAAAAGGATAGCTATAATACTGTTGCGGTTTCTATCTATAGGCAGGGCAACTACTTCAAGGTTATGAGGGCCGAGGATGGTGGGCTAGGTTTTCATGTTCATGTCGAGTCAGACTACACGCCCAATTATGGAGGAGGAACACTAATTCGATGGTGTTGCCGTTGGTGATTGGAAGAAGAATCGACGTGGACACGTTATTCTCTTAATTCAGAGAAGGAGTAGATAAGGATAGTAGGGTTTGGAGAGCATAATAGCTTGGTATTCCTAGATATGGTTAGTGGCCTCTTTATGATCCAACTTGACTCCTTTCACTTTAAGAAACTTCCCAGAACCAATGCAGTGTCTTGTCGTGATGGATTCAAAAGCGTCTATGTTGTTGGTACGTAATAGCTTGCTTCAAACCCTGGGTATAAGTATAACAGATGGAAGTTCGTTTTTGAAAATTGGTTGATGGAAATACTATCCATAAACTTCCATATTTTGTTAATAGTTTGAAGTTGTCTCATAACACTTTTCTTTTGTTGTTTGTTGGCATCATCATGCGATGATGCCATCATGTAGTAAAAGGAAAGTGTTATGAGAATACTTTTTTGTTATACTTATACCGAGGGTGTAAAGCAAGCTATTATGTACCAGCGGCATAAACACTTATAAATAGATGACAACAAGACACCCCGTTGGTTCTGTGAAGTTTCTTGAAGTGTACTGAGTCAAGTTGAATCATAAAGAGGCTACTAACCATATCTAGGAGTACCACATATTTGTGCGATGCAAACCCTACTATACTTATCTTCCCCTTCTCTGAATTCAGGGCAAGTAACTTGTCCACTTCAATTCTTCCTCCAACCACCCATGAAGCAACACCGTTAGAATCGGTCTTCCTACGCCATGACTGGGCAGTGTAAGCCAACTTCGACATGAAACCTAGCCCACAATCCTTGGCCCTCATCTTTCCCTAATAATAAAGCACGGATTGACTCCGTGGGTTTACCGTCACAATACGCTTCCACTCAGTCATAATACGTTTTTACGATTTATATTTTCTCTAACCGAGTTGGTACTAATCTATATAGCACATACATCAAAAGCAATACACAGACTTCCGTTTATCAGGAATTTTCAGCGCCAGCCTGCGCTTGGTCCATCTACTCTGGGGAAGCAAAAATTTTGGCGCTTGGCCCATCTACTTTTGGAAAGAAAGCAAAAAAAAACGAGTACATGGGATCAAACTCACCGCCTCCCAACAAGAATATAAGGCAGCAACCAATTGAGCTAAAGCACGTTTCTGTATTATATAGTGGGGTTCGGTCAGTTATGAATAGTCCCACCTCGACCTTTTATATTCAACCAAACCAGTTTATATACGTGGAAAACTTGCACGTGCCCAGAAGCTGGCTATGAGTTCATGCATGTTCATCGGGGTCAAAAGAAAGGGAATTCAGGGAGAGGTGCGAGAATCAACAAGCCAGCAAAAGAGGATGAGATATGGGCATCACAAACCGAAAAATGCTATAGTAGACCCTAGACCTGGAGGGAAGGTCACGAACAAGCCAGCAAAAGAGAGAGGCGAATGAAATCCGAAAAAGGGAAGCCCGCAAGATACGGAGAAAACTTCGATTGAGGAGATATCACGATGCGAGGAGGTGTCAGCGCGGAGGTAGTCTCGCTAGGCGGGGCACTGAGCTTCATGGTCGCCAATGGCGGCGGCGTTCTCTGGTTCCTCTCAAGGGAGAGAAGAGATAGATTTGACAGGGAGAGATGTCTCAAGGGAGAGAAGAGATAGATTTGACACGGAGAGATGTGAGGAAGGAAAGAAAGGAGCGGAAGAGGCGGGGGTGGAGCGTCAGCTACGGCGGCAAAAGGATGCACACGACGACGGTGGTGCCGTGGTGGTTTGACATTGGCCATCCCTGCTAGCTCGAGCGTAGTGGAAGGCCAAGCTCCGCCGCCTCCATATCGACCTGTTAATTTTCTACATGCGTGCTGATGCTCAGGGATCGCACAGGTGCATTCCGTCTGTCAGAGTTTTCAGAAATCCTTGCATGCAGCATGGGAGTTCAACTAGCTGCGGAGTTGCATGTGGAGAAGCTGCATGTTGAGTTGGATAACGGTGGTGGGCACGCTGAACGCCAGGGAGAAGAACCTAGCAGCCGTTGGACCGGTCATTGAAGAGATTAAGGGAGCCATGCTTACAAACTTTCAAGATACAAAAGATTAGCTTGGAGCGCCGTTCCGTTAATGGAGCTGCACGGGTTAGCTCGAGAGGTTGTAGGGAACTAAACAATGTGTGGACTGATGATGCACCAGACTGTATTTTACAGATCGTTGCCTCAGGGATGTCCGAGTTTTTGAATAAATAGATAAGTAAGTTATCCTAAAAAAACGAAGTGTACTTATCCTTTTATATTTCATTGATTGATAGATGGAAAGGTGTGTCGGGTGATTTGTTAACAATTTAGGTTTCTGTTGCAATTAATCGTGTTTCCTTTTTTAATATACTACTCCAAAATTTAAGGTTAATGCAGATTATTTTATTCAATTCATAGATGGAAAGGTGTATCAGGTTATATCTTAACACTTTAGGTTTCACTATTAATTATGTTTCTTTTTTAAATATTTTTTTCCAAATTTTAAGATTGATGTAGTAATTTTCTTTACTAAATTGTCGAAATATTGATTGTGAGAGAATTTTATGGCATAGTAACCCGTGGGAATCAGGGAGTATATTGCCGAGGGCGGTCCTCACATCTAGCTCGATGATTTTTTATGTTTTATACGAACATTCCCTTGCGTGGGTGTGGTTCGGACAGTGTCCTGGATGAGCTCGTCGCCTTGGTATCGACCATATACGATACATTGTGATCAGGTGGTGAACGGCCGACGTGAGTTCGAGTGTCATGTCAAAATAGAAGGCACATGCATGTATGTGTGTGAGAGAGAAGAGGGGTCTTGAGACATCACAGAAGCAGGACTGGCGATATTTCTTTTCTCCCGTTGCAACGCACGGGCATTTTTGCTAGTAACCTTGAAGGAAGGGCCCTGCCTTTTTTGATAAAGGGCATTTTTATTGACTCAAAATGTAGCATCAAGTGGATACAAAGCATGATGAGTAACATGCGAATTCTCTGTATAACTAAGATACACACAGCCAACACTAACAAATTGACAAAAGAAGCGGACAGTAGAATCCTATAATACTGACACTATGCCTATGTCGAAGGAGGCGGTGGACCAATCAATAGATTATGCTGCAACTCATGTTGGGTAAAGACCTCCCTAGCCACCCGGCCTTCCAACCGTGATCCACACTGCCTTGAACAATGGTTAGTACTTCATCCGTGTAGTGTAGACCATGCACAAAGTGAGTGCGCATAATGAAAAATATCCTGCAAAGGAGAGGTCTTGTTGCTCTCAAAACCGAAATCATTTCTACATAGCCAAAGTGCCCATAACAAGGCATATGCTCCCACCCTTATTAGCTTCTAAACCTATTTAGAATTCCATCCATCCAAAGTGACCAAAAATATTGGCAACACTTGTGGGAGGATACAAATTGGATACTATTTGGATGACTGATCATGTAGAATGTGTAAACTTACATTGAAGAAAGAGGCGTTTGATTATCTCGCCATGAATACAAAAGGTATACTTCTTGCTTCCTTGAAATTATGATGAGCAAGATTGTCTTGGTTAGCAAAACTCCCCTTCAAGATACCACATGAAGATTTTAACTTTCAATCTAATCGTTGACATCCAATTTTATTTTTGTTATCCATTGGGGCCTCTGAATGTGTGAGCACATGATACATAGAGTCGACTACGAAGAACCCGTATGTAGTGAGGTTCCAAAGAAACACGTGTCATCCTTGTGTCAGGTTAATTGATTCCAATCAGGATAATAGATTTTGCCATGACACAAGATGGGGGCCAATCAAATCCCGCCTCAAAGAAATATTTGGTGGGAAAGAACTGAGCACCTGCAAAAGACTATCATTCTTATCGCAAACAATGCAGTACAAAGCTGGATGTTTCTCTCGGAGGCTGGCATTGCCTAGCCAGTTGTCCTCCCAGGAAAGAATCTCCGACCTGTATTTTCTCACGAATGAGACAAAGCAGAAAATATGTTTAATTCTTCACCACCATTAGACCAGCCCAAAAGTTTGAGTCAATTGTATTCAATAGGCCTGGGACACAATGTTTCGACGTAGATACTTATTGCACAGTAGGGTTTGACAAATGCCATTGTCAGTAAGTAGTTTGGACAACCATTTACTAAGGCATCATTCTTGATCTCGTAAGTCGAGCGGTGTGCACGTGGACATGACGTGATTGTACGCTGGGAGCTCGTGTAAGCCGAGGAGTACGCATGTCGCCATGTCCTCCATAAACACCGATAAAGACCTTAGGACGAGTGTACCACAGCTACCCCTTAGCCAATGGCGTCCAGCAGCTGCCACGTGTGCATCTATGTAAGTTGATCCTCAACCATACGTTGGCTTATCTATAAGCCGATTATCGCCCTCGTTGAAAAATGTAGGAGACAGAAATCCAAATGGTTCTGTCCTCCTGTGTTGTGCCATGTGTCCCATATGCCGTGCGGCAATTTCGGCATATGTCCGGCCAATTAATTTTTTGTTCGCTAATTGGCTCAGCCCTGCAATGCAACAAATATATTTACACCTAAATGTGTCATGTATCAATAGCCACATATATTGGGTCCATTTCCACTCCACCGTTGGGCATTATAATAAGCATGAGTTGCCATATGCGTTGATAACATAAATGAGTTTTCATTTCGATACACAAGCCATATGAATGAGTCATATACCTGCAACCAAGCAGGAGGTCTGGAGGTGGAAGTTCCACGACAGTAGGTAGGCGTCTTTTGGTTTGCTTGCCCAGTTGTAGATGCACCTACCATCACATTATTGGATCTAGCCGATCGATGGAGCTGTAAGCATGAGACATTAAGCATATGTGACGAAAATATAAATGATTGAAAGGTTGGAAGACTTACAATGCCCACATGAGTTTTAAGAGGTTGAAAAGGAGGCATATCGTCAGAAGTAGCCATGCTGCTCCCACCAGCTATGCACTGAAATTTTGGATGTTATCAGGTTTCATGATGTAGCATATAGGGCTGGACGTACGAACGAGCTTTTCAGCTCGGCTCGAAGCTCGTTTCAGCTCGGCCCGAATCAGCTCGGCCCGTGAAGTATTTGTAACGAGCCGAGTTTGAAAAGTAGGCCCGAAATCCGACCGAGCTGAGCCGAGTTTGGCCCGGTCCAGCTTGGTGCACCGATTGAGGCCCATCCCAAAAGCATCTCCACTCTATGCCAGAGGCCCCGGCTGAGGCCAGAGAACGCGCGAGTACGCGACTGGCTCTGCCTTCCGCCGCCGCCGCCACCCCCCATCCCACCGTCGGCCGTCCTCTCCGCGCGAGTCACCGCCGTCTCTGCACAAGGTGCCACCGTTCCTTCCCTTCGTCAGCCTTTTCCTCGCATCCTTCTTGCCCGTCCAGAGCCCCCAAAGCTGGACGCGTTGGTTTTGGCTCTGACAGAGTCACCACGGAACTCGCCAGACCAGCCGCCGCCGGTCGTGCCTCTGCTTGTTTCTCTTCGAGCGCACCAAGAACGAGCTGGTAAAGCTACTGGCTCCAGCGCTTGACATCTTCCCATCCGAGGCTGACCTCCAGGCCTCCACCGACCACAGCAGCACTCATTCCACGCCGTTCCAGCCAACGTAGGTGACCAAGGCGAGCACACCATTGACCATCCCCAATCTTTACCCTTTTCTCTCTGTTGATCTATGCTGCTGATGAGAGAGTGCTTCGAAATGCAGTTGCTGTCCGAAATTCTGTTGCTCTGATGTATTGATGGACTATTGTTGTTGAAAATTCAGTTTGCTCTGTTTATTGATGGACCGTTGGTGTCCACAATTTAGTTAGCTCTGTTTATTGATCGATTGATGCACCATGCCGTCCAAAATTCAGTGGCATTGTAGTATTTCCCCTCTGATGTATTGACATTGTAGTATTGTTAAGTTGACTGAACGCACCATCGGCCATCAGGCGGTGTCTGATGTATGCGTTGCATTGTTGGGCTGTTCAAAAGTTCAGTATAGTTCAGTATACCACTGCACACACGAGCTGCTCGGGCTGGACCGAGCCAGAGGCAAAACGAGCCGAGCCTCCAGAAACAGGCTCGTTCAATTCAACGAGCCGAGCCGAGGCCCGGCTCGCTTTAGGCTGAAGCCAACGCTAGGCTCGGGCTGAACTCGGCTCGGCTCGGCTCGTGTCCAGCTCTAGTAGCATAGACGAATGAAGCTAAATCTGCATATTGGGTGTTACGGGCTAGAACATCCATTGCTCGAATTGTGCCCACCTTGCCTCGTTGTCTGCCTGCTGTCTAGACATGAAATAGTGTTGTTGGAAAAAGGCATCCTTTATTTTGCCGCACCTTGGCCTTGTGTCAAAGCAAGGTTTCGTACGCCTCCTGCCGCAATTTACTTTCTTCCTGTCATTGTCTGATTTCTTCATCCAGGGGAACCTACTTTAATTATGTCATCGCAATAAAGTCATCATCATTGGAATGGAAAGTGGGAATCAGATGGAAGATCAATGAAGCAGAGCATACCTGCATATTGACATGCTCTTCCTAGACCACATGCTATGGGTGATGCTGTATAAAAGGTTTTGAGCTTGTCCTCCTAGCACACTCCTTGGAGAGAGTTGCAATGTCCTTACAATGGGCACTTTCAATGATGTAGAGTTTTTCCAGACAAGGGAACCATCTGAGAATGCTAAGAACTACCTCCAATTCATGACCAGGACACCTCGAGAGACAAAACCTTCACAAGGCGCATGGAGTTTGCTGAGCTGTTCGGGCTTATTCCACTGAAGAAAACAAGCAATAAACATGAAAAATAATTTTGTCCATGCAGGAGTGCCAAATGAAAGATCAAGGATGTTCTCGCTCCTACCGGGAGACTAGTATCCTAGAGACGATGAGAAATAAAGGGCCCAATATGTCCAGTTTAGGCAGCATAACTACCCCTATAGCAACACAATTATCACCAGTAACGATAACCTCACAAGGAGAGGAGCATACTCAATGAATAGTTCGGGTTTTCTACTATGGTCATTCTTTGAAGCCGATGCTCCTAAGAGCCACCGAGCTAAGCAGTGGGAACCTGCAGCGTGAACATTGGACAAGCAAAAGCTATTTACAGAAAGTCATGCAGAGAGCAAGTCGTGGAAAACATCCACGAGATGTAAGCGAAAAGCAGTGAGATCTTCCTAGGAGTGCGAAGTCCATGGAAGACATCATCTCATTGGTGATATAGAAATAGTCGATCTTGACAATGAGGAGGGCCGGAGAGCAAAGTGCATATGGTGGCAGTGGCCTCTCGCCTGGTCCTGTTGGGAGGAGCTTAATATCAAGCTCCTGCAGATTGACGAGGGCTCGGACTGGAACTAGCTCTTCGCTTGAGATCACCCTCGTTAACTTGCAGGAGCTTGATATTATGCTCCTCCGCAAGAACCGGGGCAAGAGACTCGCTGCCACTATCCGCCTTTTCTCTCGGGTCCTCCTCATTGTCAAGATCGGTTATTGTTATATTCTAACGAGATCGTGCCGTCCATGGACTTCCACCTCAAGTAGATATCCTTGCTTCACGCTTCCATCTTGGGGGATGTTTTTCACGGCTTGCTCTGCATGCCTTGCCTTGAAGAGCTTTTACATGTCCAATGTTCACGTTGGAGGTTCCATCATGTTAGCTCGCCTGCTCTTAGGGGCATCGGCTTCGTCAATGACCATACTAGCAAACCAGAACTCATCACTGAGGATTCTCCTCTCCTTCCAACGTTACTATTACCTTATACTTATTGTCGTAATGGTGATAATTGTGTTGATATCCGTGTGAGTTAGGATGCCTAAACCGGAGATATTCAGCTATTTAGTTCTTGTCGTCTCTAGGATACTAGTCTCTCAGCAAGGCAAATGACGTAACCCTTTGATCTTGCATTTGGCACTCCTGCATGGAGATAATTATTTTCCATGTTTATTGTTTGTTTTCTTCAGGGAATAAGCCTGTACATCTCGGAAAACTCCATGCACACTTTGAAGGTTTTGTATCAGAGGTATTCTAGTAATGAATTGGACGCAGATCTTAATATATCCTCAAATGGTTCCACTGTATGGAAAAACTCCACATCAATGTAAGTCGACGTCTTTCGCCTATAGGTTGGCGTACTCCGCCAAGAGGGGCAGAGCTCGATGAAGGATGGCTCGGCTTGGGACGCCTGAGCCGCCTGGCAAAGACGAACAGCCGACTTAATGTGGACACCGCTCAAGGCCATGACGGGCCACGCACCTTGGAGCACGCTAAGTCAAGCTGGCGTTCTTTGAAAGAATGTGGAAGCGTATGCCGGCGAGGACGCGTGATACGTCCATTTTGCATCATGCTTTTATATCGATATTTATTGCATTATGGGCTGTTATTATGCATTATGTCAGCATACTTATGCCTATTCTCTCTTATTTTACAAGGTTTACATAAGGAGGGAGAATGCCGACAGCTGGAATTCTGGGCTAAAAAAGGAGCAAATATTAGAGACCTATTCTGCACAACTCCAAAAGTCCTGAAACTCCACGGAAGTTATTTTTGGAAATAACAAAAAACATTGAGCGGAAGAAGTACGTCAGAGGGGACCCCACCTGGCCACGTGGGTGGGGGGCGCGCCCCCTTCCTCGTGGGCCCCCTATTGGCTCTCCGATGGCCATCTTCTGCTATATGAGGTCTTTCGTCAAGGAAAAAAATCGTAAGCAACCTTTCGGGACGAGACTCCGCCTCCACGACGAGGAACCTTGGCGGAACCAATCTAGGGCTCTGGCGGAGCTGTTCTGCCGGGGACACTTCCCTCCGGGAGGGGGAAATCATCGCCATCGTCATCATCAACGCTCCTCTCATCGGGAGAGGGCAATCTCCATCAACATATTCATCAGCACCATCTCTTCTCAAAACCCTAGTTCATCTCTTGTATCCAATTCTTGTCTCCAAGTCCGGGATTGGTACTAGTAGGTTGCTAGTAGTGTTGATTACTCCTTGTAGTTGATGCTAGTTGGTTTATTTGGTGGAAGATCATATGTTCAGATCCTTTATGCATATTAATACCCCTCTGATTATGAACATGAATATGCTTTGTGAGTAGTTACGTTTATTCCCGAGGACATGGGAGAAGTCTTGCTATTATTAGTCATGTGAATTTGGTATTCGTTCGATATCTTGATGAGATGTATGTTGTCTAGCCTCTAGTGGTGTTATGTGAACGTCGACTATATAACACTTCACCATTATTTGGGCCTAGAGGATAGCATTGGGAAGTAATAAGTAGATGATGGGTTGCTAGAGTGACAGAAGCATAAACCCTAATTTATGCATTGCTTCGTAAGGGGCTGATTTGGATCCCTATGTTTCATGCTATGGTTAGGTTTACCGGTAATACTTTTGTTGTAGTTGCGGATGCTTTCAATAGAGGTTAATCATAAGTGGGATGCTTGTTCAAGTAAGAACAACACCCAAGCACCGGTCCACCCACATATCAAATTATCAAAGTATCGAACGCGAATCATATGAACGTGATGAAAACTAGCTTGACGATATTCCCATGTGTCCTCGGGAGCGCTTTTCTCTATATAAGAATTTTTCCAGGCTTGTCCTTTGCTACAAAAAGGATTGGGCCACCTTGCTGCACTTTATTTACTTTTGTTACTTGTTGCTTGTTACAATTTATCTTATCACAAAACTATCTGTTACCACTTATTTCAGTACTTGCAGAGAATACCTTGCTGAAAACCGCTTGTCATTTCCTTCTGCTCCTCATTGGGTTCGACACTTACTTACTTATCGGAAGGACTACGACAGATCCCCTATACTTGTGGGTCATCAAGACTCTTTTCTGGTGCCGTTGCCGGGGAGTGAAGCGCCTTTGGTAGGTGGAATTTGGTAAGGAAAAATTTATATAGTGTGCTGAGATTTACTGTCACTTGTTACTATGGAAAGTAATCCGGTGAGGGGCTTGTTCGGGGTATCTTCACCCCGACCAGTAGAGCAAAGAATTGCTCCTCAACCTACTGAACCTACTGAAAATGAAAATGTTCCCTTTGAAGTCCCTTCGGGTATGTTAGAAAACTGCTAGATAATCCTTTTGTAGGAGATGGAATAAAGCATCCTTATGAGCACCTAATATATGTGGATGAAGTTTGTGGATTATTTAAGCTTGCGTGTATACCCGATGATGTTCTTAAGAAGAAGGTCTTCCCTTTATCTTTGAAGGGAGATGCATCAACATGGTATAGGCTATGTGATGATACGAGATCATGGAACTATAAACGAATGAAATTGGAATTTCATCAGAAGTATTATCCTATGCATCTTGTTCATCGTGATCGCAATTATATATATATAATTTCTGGCCTCGCGAAGGAGAAAGAATCGCTCATGCTTGGGGGAGGCCTAAATCAATGTTATATTCATGCCCCAATCATGAGCTCTCAAGAGAAATAAATCTTCAAAAATTTTATGCTCGGCTTTCTCGCATAATCAATCCATGCTCGATACTTCTTGTGCTGGCTCTTTTATGGTGAAGACTATTGAATTCAGATGGAGCTTATTGGATAGAATTAAACGCAACTCTGAAGATTGGGATCTCGACGAAGGTAAGGAGCCAGGTATGACACCTAAGTTTGATTGTGTTAAGTCTTTATGGATACCGATGTTTTCCGTAAGTTTAGCACTAAATATGGACTTGACTCCGAGATAGTAGCTTCTTTCTGTGAATCTTTTGCTACTTATGTTGATCTCCTCAAGGAGAAGTGGTTTAAATATCATCCTCCCATAGAAGTAAAAATAGCTGCACCTACTAAAGTTGAAGAAAAGACTGTCACTTATAATGATCCTGTTTTTCCTACTTCTTACGTTGAGAAACCACCTTTCCCTGTTAGAATAAAGGATCATGCTAAAGCTTCAACTGTGGTTCGTAAAAGCAATATTAGAACTTATACACCTCCTAAGAAAGTTAAAGTTGAACATAATATTGCTATTGTTAAAGATCTCTTGGCTGATAATATTGATGAGCATGTTATTCAATTCTCATGGTGAAAACTGCTAGAATTGCCAAACCTTGTGATAAAGATAAACATAGACCTGTGGTGGGCGTGCTTCGTTATTTCCATTAGAATAGGAGATCATTGTTATCATGGCTTATGTGATATGGGTGCTAGTGCTAGTGTTATACCTATTGCCTTACACAACGAAATTAAGCATGATATTGCACTTTTCTTTGAATTAGAAGATGTTGATGCCACAATTAAGCTTGCCAATAGAGATATTATTTCACCAATGGGAATTGTTAGAGATGATGAAGTCTTGTGTGGGAAAACTAAATATCCTGCTGATTTTCTTGTTCTTGGTTCCCCACAAGATAGCTTTTGTCCAATTATATTTGGTAGACCCTTCTTGAACACCGTTAATGCTAAGATAGACTACAAAAAGAATGTTGTTACTATTGGTTTGGGTGATATGATTCATGAGTTTAATTTCTCTAAATTTAGTAGACAACATCGTGAAGAAGAATTGCCTAGTAAGGATGAAATTATTGGTCTTGCTTCTATTGCTGCATTACCTCCTAGTGATCATTTAGAACAATATTTGCTAGACCATGAAAATGATATGTTCATGAATGAAAGAAGGGAAATAGATGAAGTATTTTTTAAACAGAACCTATTATGAAACACAATTTGCCTCTTGAAACTTAGGATCCTCCTACACCCAAGGGTGATCCGTGTTTGATCTTAAACCGTTGCTCGATAATCTTAAATATGCTTATCTTGATGAAAAGAAGATATATCCTGTTATTATTAGTGCTAACCTTTCGGAGCATGAAGAAGAGAGATTATTGAAAACTACGAAGAAACACCGTACTGCTATTGGATATACTCTTGATGATCTTAAGGGCATCGGTCCCACTCTATGTCAACATAAAATAAATCAAGAAGATGCCAAACCGGTTCGTGATCATCAACGATGGCTGAATCCTAAGATGAAGGAAGTGGTAAGAAAATAAATACTAAAGCTCCTTGAGGCAGGTATAATTTATCCAGATTCTTGATAGTCGATTGGGTAAGTCACATCCATTGTGTCCCTAAGAAGGGAGGTATTACTGTTGTTCCTAATGATAAAGATGAATTGATTCCGCAAAGAATTATTACAGGTTATAGGATGGTAATTGATTTCCGTAAATTAAATAAGGCTACTAAGAAAGATCAATACCCCTTACCTTTTATCGATCAAATGCTAGAGAGATTATGCAAACATACACATTATTGCTTTCTAGATGGTTATTCTGGTTTCTCTCAAATACCTGTGTCAGCTAATGATCAATCAAAGACTACTTTTACTTGCCCTTTTGGTACTTTTGCTTATAGACGTATGCCTTTTGGTTTATGTAATGCACCTGCTACCTTTCAAAGATGCATGATGGCTATATTCTCTGATTTTTGTCAAAAGATTTGTGAGGTTTTCATGGACGACTTTTATGTCTATGGATCCTCTTTTGATGATTGCTTGAGCAATCTTGATTGATTTTTGCAGAGATGTGAAGAAACTAATCTTGTCTTGAATTGGGAAAAGTGCCACTTTATGGTTAATGAAGGTATTGTCTTGGGGCATAAGGTTTCTGAAAGAGGTATTGAAGTTGACAAAGCCAAGGTTGATGCTATTGAAAAGATGCCATGTACCAAGGACATCAAAGGTATAAGAAGTTTTCTTGGTCACGCCGGATTTTATAGGAGGTTCATTAAGGACTTCTCAAAAATTCTCGACCTCGACTAATTTATTACTAAAAGATATACCATTTGTCTTTGATGATGATTGTGTAGAAGCATTTGAAATACTTAAGAAAAGCATTGATTTCTGCGCCTATTGTTCAGCCACCGATTGGTATTTACCCTTTGAAATTATGTGTGATGCTAGTGACTATCTTTGTAGGTGCTGTTCTAGGGCAAAGAGTTGATAAGAAGTTAAATGTTATCCATTATGCTAGTAAGACTTTAGACAATGCTCAAAGAAATTATGCTACTACTGAAAAGGAATTCTTAGCAGTTGTATTTGCTTGTGATAAGTTCAGACCTTATATCGTTGATTCTAAAGTAACTATTCACATGATCATGCTTTGCTATTAAATATCTTATGGAGAAGAAAGATGCTAAACCTAGCAGTACTAGGGAAACCCTAGCAGTAGCGTTGGTTTTGTGCTCACTAGTAGCGCGGGTAGGCGCGCTACTAATAAGGCGCCATACCATCGCTTAGCAAGAACGCTGCAGCACGCATGCGCCATCGCTAGGATGAATAGCTGCAGCGTTTGTTCACTCCCATGCTCTTGCTAATGTAACTCACTGGCATCGTGTATTATCTCCATCGCTACTAGTATAATATTTTCATTTTTTTCATTTTTAGTTTATTTATTCGCCATCGTACAAATATTGATACAATACCAGTTATGAGGTTTACATCATTATGTCCATAACAGTGTCAAATGAAGGTGGATTAGGTTCAAGTGGAGGCAATATGTGGTGCATGTCAAAAGTATACTACTAATCCAAACTTGATCTAGTTTGGAC
Organism: Aegilops bicornis; assembly: GCA_021605145.1. NCBI lineage: Eukaryota > Viridiplantae > Streptophyta > Magnoliopsida > Poales > Poaceae > Aegilops > Aegilops bicornis. The sequence goes on from CM038674.1 coordinate 564,100, forward strand.
TAGTAGTACTTCGATGTGCACCACATGTTGCCTCCACTTGAATCTAATCCGCCAGCACAAGATATTTAATCATCATCATGGTCATTACCACCAACAGTATTTATTTAATCACCACTAACATTAGCTAATAATAATCATCATAGTCATTACCACCAACACTAGTTATTTTATCATCATAGTAATAGTGAAGCACATCATCATCCTGAAACTCATTTGTAGCTAGCTAATCACTCCTGCTGCTCTCTCTTAGGTAAAACAACATAAAACATGTGTAGCTCTCCTCCTTGATCAAGTTGGAGCATGCAGATGAACCTGTCTCCTAATCATGGGTAGCGCCTCTGTTTGCTGCCCCTAGTACTTCTCTGCGCTCCCCCATCACATATTTGGTCCAGTCTTGCACTATTAAGCATCCGTCGCTAATCTTGAATGCACTAAAGTAATCTGTAGAGGATATCTTGGCCGTAAGTGATAATACTCATGGTACCTTTAGTCTCGATCCCATAAGGCACAACATTCATCGGGAGTCCCTGTTAAAGAACATCGATGGTAACATACTTAGCAATGAAGTTTAGCTTCAAAAATAATGTATGGAAAAGATGCCTTTGAGGACAAATAGTAAAAATCTTACCATCCTTCCTAAATAGATGTGACCGTAGTTCATTACGAACACTATTGGTCGCACGTTTCAGTACTAACATTTCTAAATTCAGGAAGAAAATTTGTCTTGACAAAGTATCAAGATCCTCAAGCCATGAAACATAATGACTTAGCTCCTCATGATTTAGTTCAGCCTCGGGACAAAGAGTAGGTCCTGTCTACCAAGCTATTTGGACATGTTTGTTTGCACCGAAACAAAGTCGACAATACAAATTAGTTGTCAACTATTTTTGAATAAACAATATCAAAGACATAAATATGGTTGAGAAACTTACATAATGGTATAACCGGAGGCGCTTGCGCAAGACATCGACCTAGATGTCGGTATTACCTTCAATATCATCTTCCTGATTTAATATCAAAGGTGATAACCATATCAGGCTCAAATGCATAAGTCTTGCATAGTGCTGCGCCATGTTTTGCATCCAAAATAGGTGTAGTCGTCTAATTGTATAATTTTGTATGGAAAATATAACCATGCTCGGTCTTCAAATAAACTTTCTTTACTTCCGTAGTATGACTGAAACCTATCTTATCCAATACAAAAACTCTTGCATGGCAGGGGATACGCTTAGTAGAATAGTAAAGAAAATATAAGTTGAAGCAAATGAAGCAGATGTCATGCTTAATTACGAAAAAAGACTTGTCGTTATGACTTCACTGTATCCACGCCGAAGTTCTCGTCCAGCTTGATGTCAAGCGCCTATCATCATCTAGGAAGATTTCGCATACATGCCGCACTTTTCGTCTTCGTAGTATTTGCAAATACCGAAATCCTTTTCGTAAATCGAGACATTTCCTATGTTCATAGTTAAAACATTAATTGAAAATCGATAGAAGACAACTACGAGGATACTCAACACACAAATCCGGGGCACTCGATATTTCCTACATATTCTGGCACAAGTCATGCCAGAATTCACGAAAAAATACGGCATGACCTTTGCTAAAATAGGACATATCGAGCGCCTGAAATTTGCCGGAACGGAAATGAATCAACACTGCGGCAAAACATAGGCCACTCGGAGGTGTAACCTGCAAACATGACCGGCGACTTGGATATTGAGCAACACAAGATATACATTTCAAAATATCTTATAGGACTCAAATTAGCATGCATTCAATAAGCAAAAGTAAATCATCTCATGCGTCCCTACATCGTCAATATTATCACTAATACATCACGAATAGTGTCATACATATAACATCACTAATACAACTAAAACCCTAGCACACGACGGGTATCGGCGGGCGGTGGACACCCACGTAAAAGGAACCATCACGGGATCATAGCTCCAAAGTGAGATCCTGGAGAACTTGCTGTATTGGAGAACCTGTGCTCCAACGCAAACAAGTAGCGACGGACGCGGCGCGCGTCCTCCTCACCGACACGGTGACGCACCACCTCCAGCGAGTCCTCGAGCCTCTGGACCTTCACCGCCCACGCGACCGCCACCAAAGAAGGTTCGGGTCAACGACATGATGGCTCCTCACCAACCTGCGCCCCGGTAGGTAGCGCCTCAAGACCACCTGCGGAGCCCAGGTCCGGACATGGCCCATCCGGTCAAGGTGTGTCTTCCTCCGCCGACTTCGACGACTGGATGCGGGATAGGCATCGTCCACGTCGATGCGGGAAAAATTGCTTTAACTAAAACATAGCAACCTGTTCTTACTAACTAGTTCTATTAATTCAACTAGTTCTTACTAAAAATAAACTAACTATAAATAAAAATATTCTAATACCTAATTAGTACCTAGTTCTTACTAACTAATTAGTACCTAGGAACCACTGCCCTAATTACCATCTAATTTGATGAACCTATAGGGGTGGAAAGTGGTAGCGGATATTCCAATTATCCAACTATAAAGTGAAATAAGTGGTCAAATTTTACTGCTTTTATGATTCATCTTAGAAATTTGATTCGCTTCCACCCTTACATGAACCCTAACTCATTTGTCGTGATCCGCATCCGATTTGTTTCCACTCTTACATGAACCCTAACTAATTTGATGCAACTAAAGTATAAAAAAACCCTAGCCGAAGGTAGGGGAGAGGGAGGAGCAGGCGTGCTCACCTCGGGTGCCTGCGACGAGGGAGGCGGAGGCGGCGTCGAGGTCGGGTCAGGCTGGTGCCATGGCGGATGGCAGCGTCGAGGTTTGGGAGGTCTGGGAAGCGGTGTCTGGCGGCGGAGGTCGGGCGGGCGGCGTTGAATCAAGGGTCTGAAGGTATAGAGGTGTAAAGCGGAGAGCTGGCGGGTGACAAGCACGGCGTGGCAAGTAGAGAGGTGGACAGAAGTTGATTTGGGAAGTGGCGTGGGAAGAAAGAACCCGTGGTTAAGTCGAGGTAGCAAGAGCACATTCAGTGAAGAGCGCCATCGCTACGTTAGCTACAACGCTCAGGATACACGCTTCTGCTACTCCTTTCTCTTTTCCCCCTTTTTCATTTAGTTTTTCTTCACATTTTATTTTTTTTTCCTTTCACCTTATTCTATTTCTTTTCATTTTCAATTACCTTTCTATTTGCTTTCCATTTAATTTTATATCCTTTAGCAGCAAGAGAGTTTAATATAAAACGCTAGCTGCTACAAAGAATGTAGCGGTAGCGCAGATTAGATTATAGATCGCTACTACTATGTGAAGCCTATCGGCTAAGCCGTGGGAATTTTAGTAGTAACGTGTTGAGGGCAAAGACGACCATCGCTAAAACTTTTTCTGCAACAGCGGTTTGCCCAAAGCGCCGCCATCGCTAGCGTTAGCACCAGCGTGCTTTTTTGACCCTCGCTGCTGCTAAAGCTCTGTGTATAAGGTTTTCCCTAGTAGTGTAGACTTATTAGATTTGTTCTCTTGCTACAAGAATTTGATTTGCATATTGTTGATAGAAAAGGAGCTGAGAACCCCGTTGCAGACAACTTGTCTAGGTTAGAAAATGTTCTTGATGACCCACTACCTATTGATGATAGCTTTCCTGATGAGCAATTAAATGTCATAAGTATTTCTCGTAGTACTCCTTGGTATGCTGATAATGCTAATTACATCGTTGCTAAATTCATACCACCTAGTTTCATATACCAGCAAAAGAAAACGTTTTTCTATGATTTAAGACATTACTTTTGGGATGACCCACATCTTTATAAAGAAGGAGTAGATGTTGTTATTAGATGTTGTGTACCTGAGCATGAACAGGAACAGATCCTACGCAAGTGTCACTCCGAAGCTTATGGAGGACACCATGCTGGAGATAGAACTGCACATAAGGTATTGCAATCCGGTTTTTATTGGCCGACTCTCTTCAAGGATGCCCGTAAGTTTGTCTTATCTTGTGATGAATGTCAAAGAATTGGTAATATTAGTAGACGTCAAGAAATGCCTATGAATTATTCACTTGTTATTGAACCATTTGATGTTTGGGGCTTTGAATATATGGGACCTTTTCCTGCCTCTAATGGATATACACATATTTTAGTTGTTGTTGATTATGTTACTAAGTGGGTAGAAGCTATTACAACTAGTAGTGCTGATCATAACACTTCTATTAAGATGCTTAAAGAAGTTATTTTTCCAAGGTTTGGAGTCCCTAGATATTTAATGACTGATGGTGGTTCTCATTTTATTCATGGTGCTTTCCGTAAAATGCTTGCTAAGTATGATGTTAATCATAGAATTTCATCTCCTTATCATACACAGCCTAGTGGTCAAGTAGAATTGAGTAATAGAGAGATCAAATTAATTTTGCAAAAGACTGTCAATAGGTCTAGAAAGAATTTGTCCAAGAAACTTGATGATGCATTGTGGGCCCAGAGAACTGCATATAAAAATCCTATGGGTATGTCTCCGTATAAAATGGTTTATGGAAAAGCATGTCACTTACCTCTCAAACTAGAACATAAGGCATACTGGGCTATTAAAGAGCTCAACTATGATTTCAAAATTGCCGGTAAGAAGAGGTTATTTGATATTAGCTCACTTGATGAATGGAGAACCCACGCTATGAAAATGCCAAGTTGTTTAAAGAAAAAGTTAAAAGATGGCATGATAAAAGGGTACAAAAGCGTGAGTTTAATATAGGTGATTATGTATTGCTATACAACTCTCGTTTAAGATTTTTTGCAGGAAAACTTCTTTCTAAATGGGAAGGCCCTTACGTTATCGAGGAGGTCTATCGTTCCGGTGCCATAAAAATCAACAACTTCGAAGGCACAAATCCAAACGTGGTAAACGGTCAAAGAATCAGACATTATATCTCAGGTAATCCTATAAATGTTGAAACCAATGTTATTGAAACTGTAACCCCAGAGGAATACATAAGGGACACTTTTCGAAACGTTTCAGACTCCAAAAAAGATTAGGTATGTGGTACGGTGAGTAAACCGACTCCAAAACAATTTTTAAGGCAATATTTCTCTGTTTTGGAATATTTAGAAAAATAGAAATACAAGAAGTAGTTCGGGAAGGACACGAGGGCTCCATGAGGGTGGAGGACGCTGTCGGTGTCAAAACCAGCGGATCTCGGGTAGGGGGTCCCGAACTGTGCGTCTAGGCGGATGGTAACAGGAGACAAGGGACACGATGTTTTTACCTGTGTTCGCCCTCTCGATGGAGGTAAAACCCTACTCCTGCTTGATTAATATTGATGATATGGGTAGTACAAGAGTAGATCTACCACGAGATCAGAGAGGCTAAACCTTAGAAGCTAGACTATGGTATGGTTGTGTTCGTCCTACGGACTAAAACCCTCTGGTTTATATAGACACCGGAAAGGGCTAGGGTTACACAGAGTCGGTTACAATGGGAGGAGATCTACATATCCGTATCGCCCAGCTTGCCTTCCATGCCAAGGAAAGTCCCATCCAGACACGGGACGAAGTCTTCAATCTTGTATCTTCATAATCCAGGGGTCCGGCCAAAGGTTATAGTCCGGCCATGCGGACACCCCCTAATCCCGGACTCCCTCAGTAGCCCCTGAACCAGGCTTCAATGACGACGAGTCCGGCGCGCATATTGTCTTTGGCATTGCAAGGCGGGTTCCTCCTCCGAATACTTCATAGAAGATTTTGAACACACGGATAGTGTCTCGCTCTGCAAAATAAGTTCCACATACCACCGTAGAGAGAATAATATTCACACAAATCCAAGCTGCTGACGTATCTCGCAGCATGACATCACACCACGGCCAAGCCTTTATTCGAATCGTTTTTACTGTCCCACCTTAGCGCGTTTAGCGAGGCGGTTTCCTTGGCACGTCTTGTCAAAGCAGAGATCATGTCCCCTTATTCCGGATTCTCATTAATACGGGCGTGGGTAAGTAATCATGCCCGTTAGCACGTCTCCTCTATCGAAGGCGAGTCCTAAACGGTCACGGGGAAGGCTCTTGGTATTCAACCTCTTTATAAAGAGACCAAGGCTCTACTCCTTTCTTTCAATCTCAATCGAATCCGCCCTACTCGAGTTCCAACACCCAAAGCTCCAGATTCGGGCGCTTCGGACCTTTAATGATGTCCGGCTCCGAGCCTCAAGGCCGGTGGATGCCTTCCTCCGTTACGGGAGAAGATGTGCTAAAGCTAAGAGATGCCAGGTATTTAACTGGCAAAATTTCGCATAGGCTGCCTGCTCAAGGTCAGGTTATTCCCACTCCCAAGCCTGGTGAGAGCGTGGTGTTCGCATCTCACTTCCTTCGAGGGTTAGGCTTCCCGACGGACCCTTTCGTGAGGGGGCTCATGTTTTATTATGAATTGGAATTCCACGATTTGGATCCGGAGTCCATCCTCCACATCTCATCGTTCATTGTCGTATGCGAAGCCTTCCTCCGCATTACTCCTCACTTCGCATTGTGGCTTAAGACCTTCAAAGTGGAGCCGAAGATGATCAAGGGGCAGCAAGCGGAGTGAAGGGGCTGTTATAAGCAAGAATGCTAACGCTCCATGGCCCGAGGGCTCTTTTCATGAGGTGTTCAGCTTATGGCAACGAGTGGGTTTTTATATCCACGGCTCTGGGGGCACCAAGTGGGTGGCGCCACCTGCCTTTCGCTCGGGTCCCGCTCCGCGGCTGGCGTCATGGGTCAATAAAGGGCTCGACTGGGGGCCGTCCAAGGACGTGCCCTTGTTACAGGAACGCATTCAAGATCTCCTGGAAAGAGACATCAACCTGGCCGTAGTGACACAGGTCATGTTGATTCGCCGCACTTTGCCCTGCAAACGCCGCCCCCTCCGCCTGTGGGAGTTTAATCCGGAGGGACCACGAGCTCTCCAATACTTTACGGGCGCGACGCCCATGGAGATGTACAAATTGTTCTTCGGATCACAAGCAATGTGTCCGGACTCGACCGAGGACGCAGGTCTGAGCTGCAATCGCCCGGATACTCAAGTAAGTAGCCCTGTACCCGGACACGCTATCCGTATATTCATCATAAAATTGCCCTTAAAAGAGCTGTCCCTTAAACATGAGTGGATAGCGAAAGCAAAGATAATCAGGTGTTCGGCCCCCCTCCCTGAGACCACGCTGGATCCCGTGTTAACGAGGATGCTGGAGGTTGCGTCTTTGGAAGAAGGCGAAGGGGGGAACAAGGAAGCTACCACCTCCCTGAAGGAGGCTGTCGGGAAAGGAGGGATCGAGAATCCCTCCATTCAAGGAAAGAAGAGGACCGCCTCTGAAGATCCGAAGACCATGGTCTCAAATCGGGGGAAGAAATCTTCGTCAGAGGGTCCTGCGCCGGGGGGTGCCTCGGCCGCACTGTGCCCTCAAGGGGATCAGCCCTCCAAAGGAGCCGTGTAAGTAGAGAGGGGAGTTTTAAAATAAGAGACATCCCTATTCTATTCCTGAGAAAGATAACTGAATTTTTACCTTGTAGTTCGGATCTCAGCCCTTCTCAGCAGAGCTCATCTTCAGGGGATCTTCGTCCGGAGATGATGGAGAGCGGAACGCCTCCCCCTACCGTACCGCCTTGCGAGGCGGGCGACCCCGAGGTGTCGTCACGAAGGGTTTGTCCGAATCCGGCAGGGCTGGAAAGCAGCCGCATGGCTCCCCAAAGCCCTCCGTGTCCGGCCTTCAAAAAAGGCCATCGGACGAAGTCGGGCACCGCCCCGGCGCATCGGGTCGGAGGAGCTGAAGGATCTGCTCTGGCGAGCGTCTATCTCAAAAGAACACCGTGCATTGATGGGCACGGTGATTGAAAGGATTTCATCCACGGAGAGCGGGCTGCACGAGCCCGTCAGGAGTTTACTGACAGGTTTTGAGGTACGTGAAATGATGTACCTTTTGAAAGTTCTGCATATAAAAGATGCGCCCTTTATAGATAGTAGCCCCTGAGACTCGGTGCGTTGTCAAAAATGACAGCGCGCCGAGGATCATAATCCCAGGTATAATATGTCGCTCTTCCTATGTAGGTGGCGAATTGTCCGGTGGCTAGCTGGACTGATGAATTTGCCGAGCTAAAGCGGCAACTTGACGTGGCGGAAGCCGACATCGCGCTTGTCAACAAGCGGCTTGACGAGTCAAAAGGTATGCAATTTCTCCGCGGACACCTGGTAAGGGGGCTTGATGCCCGTGCCTTACAACATGTATGCTTGATGCAGACGGTGCCGCTGCCATGGAGAACCTTCGAGCGGAACTCGCCCGAGCCAAGGAGCAGGCCAGAAAAAGTGACGCGGCTGCCTTAAAGGCGGCCGAAGAGTTGAAAGCCGAACAGGCTGCTCACTGCCGAAGCAGGAAGGAAATGGACGAGATGGCTGTGAAGTTTAAGGATGCTGCCGACCGCTGCAAGATTCTTGAAAAAGAAGATCGGGCGGAACAAAAGGACCTAGAGAGGGCCACTACCGAGGCCAAGGATGCTCGCTCTGCAATGAGAGCCATGAAGGTGAGCTACATCGGGCCGGAGATATCGCGTGGAAAGCCCTTTATGATGCGGATGAAGTTCGGGATCCTAAATATGCTCGATTGGACCGGCTGTGGAGTGCGGCGGATACTTATCTAGACTTGGCAGCAAGTGCCGCGGACGCCGCCAAACACTTCCGAGATCAACAGGATCACGAAGTGGAAAAGCTGTTTTGGTCGCAGTTCCACAATCCAGAGCGCCCACTTCGATTAACCGAAAGGCGTTTGGTCAATGGGCGGAGCTGAATAGGTTATCCGGACTCGCCATGAAGGATGTCGTGAGTCATCTGTGGCTGGAAAGGCCCGAACCGAAGAGTTATTTTGGTTTGGTGCAGCAGTTCCTTGGTGCGGTGCCGCATATCAATGCAATGAAGAGGTCAGCATGCATAGAGGGTGCACGGATGGCTCTTGCCCGTGTCAAGACATACGGGGCGGAGATGAAAGCCACTGATGTTGCATCCCAATATTCGGACGGGAGCCGAGTACCGCCGAGCACTATTTTCAGGAAGTTCTGCGCAGGCGCTTTCGTTTAATAGAGACGCAATGCTCGAAGGATATCATGTTCGTATAACATGTATTATTGTAAAACAATATTTCGATGGAATATAAAAGCTTCTTATACTTGTGCCTACAAGAATTAAAATACCTCATGTGCGGCCGTTTAATGTATATGTGTATATAACATGGAAGATGGCAGTCTTCGGCTTCAGACCCCAAGCATATAATGCGGGAGTGTTCGCAGAAGGCGCATTTTCACACTTGATCTAACGTCTTGGTCCTATGAAGGAGGTGATAGCGTAGCGAACTAGGCAACCGGACTATAATGCATTATCACTTTCACTTAGCCATAGGAGTTTGACAGTGGGCTACTATATAGCCCCTAGGGGCACCACGCTCGCCCAATTGCGGCGTGTGCTCGACCGAAACGGCCCTTCGTTAGTGCGGAGGAATCCTAAAGATTCCATGGGTCATCGAGTGGTTGACCAGTCTCACGCTATATCATGACAGTCAGCCGCTTTCTCTCGAGGTGCTCGCTTGGCGAACCGGGCACAATCGCAAGAGTTCTCCTGGCGCCGCCTTAGCCGATAGAGCGAAACGTAAGGCAGCAAAACACAGGAGCCGGGCAAACCCAACATTTGACCAAAGACATGATTCGGAGCTGATGCATATAAGGCCAAACTCATGACGCCAAACACTCCCTAAGGTATTCGGTCTTTATGAAAACGGGCTGAACAACGCCCTTAGTAATAAGCCCCCAATTGTCCGAATGCGCGCCAAAAATCCCGACGTGGCCAATGCCAAGACGCCACCTCCACCTAGTTATAGCAAGAAACCGGGGATGGGTATCAACAAGAGACGATAAAAAGGTTTACGCGGTCTTAATCTGAAAAGAATCCTTGAACGGGTCCCTACGCACGTCTGCGATACTGCTGTGTCTCCGTTGTGCCGTATCCTGGACGGGTGTAGCACGGTGTTCATCTGTAAAAGAGAGGAACTTATTTGAAAAAGATCGTGCAAAAATGTACGTTATATTAAATAAACAAAGTACAATTTAAAAAATGAATAACATTGAGCTTTATTGTCTCTTGTTGTACATGCATGGAGCCCTTGAGCGGGGGTATGCGGCTAGTAAGCCCATTACGTGGACTCGTCTAGCCATGTCCGGGTCAGGCGACTGTTTAGGTGCTTTGATTAGTGAAGCCGGTTTAGTGTGCGGCAGTTAAGGCAGCCGCACAATCTTCAGTGCTGGAGGAACACTCGATATTTCCCAAAAATGTGAAGAAGCCACGGGGACCGGGCATTTTAAGTATAAGGGTTGCATAATGCGGTATTGCGTTAAAGCGGGCGAAAGCTTCGCGTCCCAGTAGTGCTTGATAGCTACTTGTAAATGGGGCGATGTGGAAGGTTAGCTTTTTGCGGCGGAAGTTGTTGGGTGAGCCGAACATAACTTCTAGCAGAAGAGAGCCCGTACAATGGGCATCCGGGCCTAGCGTTACCCTTTGAAAGGAAGTGTTGCTATGGCGAATTGTTGTTGGGTCTATCCCCATTTTGCGGATTGTGTCCTGATATAGGAGGTTTAAATCACTGCCACCGTCCATTAGGACTTGTGTAAAGTGGAGTCCGTTAATTATCAGATCTAATACCAAGGCAGTCCAGCCTGCATTCCGGAAACTTCTAGAGTAATCTTGATGGTCGAAGGTGATTGGTTTTAACAACCAGTGGCGGGACTCCACTAGGATAGTCCGTATGGCGTGTATCTCTATGGGCGCCACTCTGTTCTTCCCTTTTGTCACGTGAAGTGAATTTACTGTTTTGACTTCTTGTGGGAAATTCTTTTGTTTTCCGGTGCTCTGCTTGTGGGGTTCGTCATCGTCCTCGCTTGGTGTGTCGAGCCCCTTGTGTTCGGCGTTGAGTTTGCGGATTGCTTGAAGACCCAACAATCTCGTGGGTATGGTTTGCAGGCTTCCCGAGAATCTTGTCGATTTGACATATCTTGTCCATGATGTTGTTTAGGTTAGATAGCTCGTTCCTGTTATCTTCGAGAGGCAGCTTTTTACGATTCTACCGAGAGCTTTTGAATCCGGCGTTGATCGCCGTGCTCTTGAGCTGTTTCCTTGGTCGCACCGGTCCTTGATGCATCGCGGTTTCCGTTCCGTCCCTAACCCGGATGTACTTGGGTCATTGGTACTGCATCTTGCCAACCAACTATCCTCTCCTGCACAAAAAGCGGGTCATGAGGCTTGTTAATACGGCCATTGTTCTTGGCTTTTCTTGGCGAGGTGTCAAGGCGAGCCATTCGTCTCGGAAATTGTGTTTGGAAGCTGCTAAGGCTTCTGCGTCCGGGCAGTCGACTATTTGGTTCTTTTAAGTAAGGAATCTGTTCCAGAATTTTTGGGCTGACTCTCCGGGTTGTTGAGTTATGTGACTTAAATCGTCTGCATCTGGAGGTCGGACATAGGTCCCTTGAAAATTTTCCCGAAAAGCATCCTCGAGCTCTTCCCAACTTCCAATGGTGTTTTCAGGAATGCTTTTAAGCCAATGCCGGGCTGGCCCTTTGAGTTTGAGGGTAAGTATTTTTATGGCGTGGAGGTCATCTCCTCTAGCCATGTGTATGTGGAGGATGTAATCCTCAATGCAGACTCTGTGGTCATTGTTCCGTCGTATGCCTCTATGTTTACGGGCTTGAATCCCGCTGGAAATTCATGATCCAAAGCACCTCATCGGTGAAACATAGTCTGCGGCACCCCTATATCTGGGTGTACCGTGATGTTCGGATATTTGATGTGTTGCATTGCTTACTAGATCTTGCTTTCTTGGCCCATAGATAGATCTGGCTGGGCCATCTTTTTGATGCGGATCCTTGTGTGGATAGCGTGCCGGCTTGTGTGCAGCGTCCTTTGCCGCACTGTGTTGGCCATGGGGTCGTTTACCCGACCGGGTGGCTTCCTTATTTTTTGATTGCGGAGGCTCTAAGGCCTCATCATCAAATTCCGGCAGTAATTTTCGCTTCAGATAGCTCTTTCTGTGGCGACAGTCGCCGTATTTATCTGCGGTGTTGAGTACTTTGCTCCATCTGTTTCTGAGTGCATCTTCCGCTGTTTTGAGCTTCCGTTTCTGCTTTTTCAGGAGCTACAGCGATGGCAGCGAGCCTTTTGTGGAGGTTCTTCTGCTCAAAGAACTTGTCCGGCGTGAGGTCGTCCAGACTGTTGTCTTCGCCGAGGGACGGGTTGTTTATCCAAGTTGCCCTGTTCGGACGGGTTGCTTTCGATGGCATGTTCGTCGTCCGCTGGTTCGCCACCGCTCTATGGCTGGGTCTCAGATGGCTGCTTTCTCCAGCCGAGGTGGGGTTTGGAGCAGCGCTTACGCCGTCGTTTTGATTGCTTTTCGAGGGAACGATCCCTCGTTGCGTCCCTTTGTTCCTCGTCGTTGTTTCCATTAGGTGTATCCACCATGTATACATCGTGAGTGTTGGGGAACGTTGCAGAAAATAAACCTTTTCCTACAGTTTCACCAAGATCCATCTATGAGTTCATCTAGCAACGAGTGATAGAAGTGCATCTACATACCTTTGTACATCGCGAGCGGAAGCGTTCAAGAGAACGGGGTTGAGGGAGTCGAATCGCCGTGATACAAATCACCGATGACCAAGTGCCGAATCGGACAGCACCTCCGCTGTTCAACACACGTGACGGGAGCGGATGACGCCTGCCGCACCTTGATCCAGAAGGAGGAGGGAGAGGTTGATGAAGATCCAGCAGCACGACGGCGTGGTGGTGGATGTAGCAGGGCTCCGGCAGGGCTTCTCCAAGCAACTACGGGAGGGAGAGGTGTAGCAGGGAGGGGAGGGAGGCGCCAGGTGTTGGGGTGCGGCTGACCTCCCACCCCCTCTTTATATAGGGACCCCAGGGGGGCACCGGCCCTAGGAGATGGGATCTCCTAGGGGGGGCGGCGGCCAAGGGGGAGACTTGCCCCCCAAGGCAAGTGGAGGTACCCCCTCCCCTAGGGTTCCCAACCCTAGGCGCAGAGGGGGGCCCAGGGGAGGCGCACCAGCCCACCAGGGGCTGGTTCCCCTCCCACTTCAGCCCATGGGGCCCTCCGGGATTGGTGGCCCCACCCGGTGGACCCCCGGGACCCTTCCGGTATTCCCGGTACAATACCGGTGGACCCCGAAACTTTCCCGATGTATAATTCTTTACCTCCGGACCATTCCGGAACTCCTCGTGACGTCCGGGATCTCATCCGAGACTCCGAACAACTTTCGGTTTGCTGCATACTCATATTCATACAACCCTAGCGTCACCGAACCTTAAGTGTGTAGACCTTACGGGTTCAGGAGACAGGCAGACTTGACCGAAACTGCTCTCCGGTCAATAACCAACAGCGGGATCTGGATATCCATGTTGGCTCCCACATGCTCCTCGATGATCTCATTGGATGAACAACGATGTCGAGGATTCAAGCAACCCCGTATACAATTCCCTTTGTCAATCGGTATGTTACTTGCCCGAGATTCGATCATCGGTATCCCAATACCTCGTTCAATCTCGTTACTGGCAAGACACTTTACTCGTACCGTAATACATGATCCTGTGACCAAACACTTGGTCACCTTGAGCTCATTTTGATGATGCGTTACCGAGTGGGCCCAGTGATACCTCTCCGTAATACGGAGTGACAAATCCCAGTCTCGATCCGTGTCAACCCAACAGACACTTTCGGAGATACACGTAGTGCACCTTTATAGTCACCCGATTACGTTGTGACGTTTGGTACACCCAAAGCACTCCTACGGGTATCCGGAGTTACACGATCTCATGGTCTAAGGAAAGATACTTGACATTGGAAAAGCTCTAGCAAAAACGAACTACACGATCTTGTGCTATGCTTAGGATTGGGTCTTGTCCATCACATCATTCTCCTAATGATGTGATCCCGTTATCAATGACATCCAATGTCCATATTCAGGAAACCATGACTATCTATTGATCAACGTGCTAGTCAACTAGAGGCTCACTAGGGACATGTTGTAGTCTATGTATTCACACGTGTATTACGATTTCCGGATAATACAGTTATAGCATGAATAAAAGACAATTATCATGAACAAGAAATACAATAATAATCCTTTTATTATTGCCTCTAGGGCATATTTCCAACAGTCTCCCACTTGCACTAGAGTCAATAATCTAGTTACATTGTGATGAATTGAACACCCATAGAGTTCTGGTGTTGATCATGTTTTGCTCGCGGAAGAGGTTTAGTCAACGGATCTGCGACATTCAGATCCGTATGCACTTTGCAAATTTCTATGTCTCCATCTTGAACATTTTCACGAATGGAGTTGAAGCGACGCTTGATGTGCCTGGTCTTCTTGTGAAACCTGGGCTCCTTGGCAAGTGCAATAGCTCCAGTGTTGTCACAGAAGAGGTTGATCGGCCCCGACGCATTGGGTATGACTCCTAGGTCGGTGATGAACTCCTTCACCCAAATTGCTTCATGCGCTGCCTCCGAGGCTGCCATGTACTCCGCCTCACATGTAGATCCCCACGACGCTTGCAGCTGCACCAGCTTCTTTGCTCCACCATTCAACATATACACGTATCCGGTTTGTGACTTAGAGTCATCCAGATCTGTGTCGAAGCTAGCGTCGACGTAACCCTTTACGACGAGCTCTTAGTCACCTCCATAAATGAGAAACATGTCCTTAGTCCTTTTCAGGTACTTCAGGATATTCTTGACCGCTGTCCAGTGTTCCTTGCGGGATTACTTTGGTACCTTCCTACCAAACTTACGGCTAGGTTTACATCAGGTCCGTACACAGCATGGCATACATAATAGATCCTATGGCTGAAGCATAGGGATGACACTCATCTCTTCTTTATCTTCTGCCGTGGTGGGGCATTGAGCGAGCTCAATCTCACACCTTGTAATACTGAGCAAGAACCCTTTCTTGGACTGACCCATTTTGAACTTCTTCAATATCTTATCAAGGTATGTGCTTTGTGAAAGACCTATGAGGCGTCTCGATCTATCCCTATAGATCTTGATGCCTAATATGTAAGCAGCTTCTCCAAGGTCCTTCATTGAAAAACTCTTATTACAAGTAGGCCTCAATGCTATCCAAAAGTTCTATATCATTTCCCATCAAAAGTATGTCATCTACATATAATATGAGAAATGCTTCTGAGGCTCCCACTCACTTTCTTGTAAACGCAGGCTTCTCCATAAGTCTCAAGATAAACCCAAACGCTTTGATCATCTCATCAAAGCGAATGTTCCAACTTCTGAGATGCTTGCACCAGCCCATAAATGGATCGCTGAGCTTGCATACCTTGTTAGCATTCTTAGGGTCGACCAAAACCTTCCGGCTGCATCATATACGCTTCTTCCTTAAGATAGCCATTAAGGAATGCCGCTTTTGACGTCCATTTGCCATATCTCATAATCATAGTATGCGGCAATTGCTAACATGATTCGGACGGACTTTAGCTTCGCTACGGGAGAGAAAGTCTCATCGTAGTCAACCCCTTGAAGTTTCCGATAACCCTTAGCGACAAGTCGAGCTTTATAGATGGTAACATTACCGTCCGCGTCCGACTTCTTCTTAAAGATCCATTTGTTTTCTATCGCTCGCCGATCATCGGGCAAGTCTGTCAAAGTCCATACTTTGATTTCATACATGGATCCTATCTCGGATTGCATGGCTTCAAGCCATTTGTTGGAATCTGGGCCGCGATCGCTTCTTCATAGTTCGAAGGTTCACCGTTGTCCAACAACATGATTTCCAGGACAGGGTTGCCATACCACTCTGGTGTGGAACGTGTCCTTGTGGACCTACGAAGTTCAGTAGCAACTTGATCCGAAGTAGCTTGATCATCATCATTAATTTCCTCTCCGGTAGGTGTAGGCACCACAGGAACATTTTCGTGAGTCGCACTACTTTCCTGCTCAAGAGGTAGTACTTCATCGAGTTCTACTTTCCTCCCACTTACTCCTTTCGAGAGAAACTCTTTTTCCAAAAAGGATCCGTTCTTGGCAACAAAGATCTTGCCTTCGGATCTAAGGTAGAAGGTATACCCAGTGGTTTCCTTAGGGTATCCTATGAAGACACATTTTTCCGACTTGGGTTCTAGCTTTTCAGGTTGAGGTTTCTTGACATAAGCATCGCATCCCCAAACATTTAGAAACGACAGCCTAGGTTTGTTCCCAAACCATAATTCATACGGTGTCGTCTCAACGGATTTAGATGGTGCCCTATTTAAAGTGAATGTAGCTGTCTCTAGAGCGTATCCCCAAAACGATAGCGGTAAATCAGTAAGAGACATCATAGATCACACCATATCCAATAGAGTGCGATTCATGACGTTCGGACACACCGTTCTGCTTGAGGTGTTCTGTGCCGCGTGAGTTGTGAAACGATTCCACATTTCCTTAAGTGTGTACCAAATTGCGTGACTTAAATATTCTCCTCCACGATCTGATTGTAAGAACTTTATTTTTCGGTCACGTTGATTCTCTACCTCATTCTGAAATTCCTTGAACTTTTCAAAGGTCTCAGACTTGTGTTTCATCAAGTAGACATACCCATATCTACTCAAGTCATCAGTGAGAGTGAGAACATAACGATATCCTCCATGAGCCTCAACGCTCATTGGACCGCATACACATCGGTATGTATGATTTCCAATAAGTTGGTTGCTCGCCCATTGTTCCTAAAAGCGGAGTCTTGGTCATTTTGCCCATGAGGCATGGTTAGCATGTGTCAAATGATTCATAATCGAGAGACTCTAAAAGTCCATCGGCATGGAGCTTCTTCATGCGCTTGACACCAATGTGACCAAAGGCGGCGATTGCCACAAGTATGTGGGACTATCGTTATCAACTTTACATCTTTTGGTATTCACACTATGAATATGGGTAACATCACGTTCGAGATTCATTAAGAATAAACCATTGACCATCGGAGCATGACCATAAAACATATCTCTCATATAAATAGAACAACCATTATTCTCGGATTTAAATGAGTAGCCTTCTCGTATTAAACGAGATCCTGATACAATGTTCATGCTCAAACTTGGCACTAAATAACAATAATTGAGGTTTAAAACTAATCCCGTAGGTAAATGTAGAGGTAAGCGTCGGACGTGGCGATCATCACATCGACCTTGGAACCATTCCCGACGCGCATCGTCACCTCGTCCTTGCCGGTCTCCGCTTATTCCGCAGCTCCTGCTGTGAGTTACAAATATGAGCAACGACACGGTATCAAATACCCAGGAGTTACTGCAATCTTGTAAGGTACACATCAATTACATGTATATCAAATATACCTTTAGTGTTCCGGCCTTCTTATGCCGCTAAGTATTTGGGGCAGTTCCGCTTCCAAAGGACCCTTCCTTCGCAATAAAAGCACTCAGTCTCAGGCTTGGGTCCATTCTTTGACTTCTTCCCAAGAATCGGCTTACCGGCCGCTAAAGAACATCCTTGCAGTCCTTCTTGAAGTTCTTCTTACCCTTGCCCTTCTTGAACTTAGTGGTTTTATTGACCATCAACACTTGATGTTCCTTCTTGATTTCTACCTCTGCTGACTTCAGCATTGAAAATACTTTAGGAATAGTTTTCACCATCCCCTGCATATTGTAGTTCATCACAAAGCTCTTGTAGCTCGGTGGGAGCGACTGAAGGATTCTGTCAATGACCGCCTCGTCAAGGAGGTTAATGTCTAGCTGGGAATGAGCAGTTGTGTAACCCGTGACATTTTGAGTATGTGCTCCTTGACAAAACTATTTTCCTCCATCTTACAACTATAGAACTTGTCGGAGACTTCATATCTCTCGACCGGGCATGAGCTTGGAAAACCATTTTCAGCTCCTCGAACATCTCATATGCTCCGTGTTGCTCAAAACGCTTTTGGAGCCCGGTTCTAAGGTAAAAGCATGCCGCACTGAATGAGGGAGTAATCATCAGCACGAGACTGCCAAGCTCTCATAGCGTCTTGGTTCTCTGGGATGGGAGCTTCACCTAGCGGTGCTTCTAGGACATATTGTTTCTTGGCAGCTATGAGGATGATCCTCAGGTTCCGGACCTAGTCCGAATAGTTGCTCCCATCATCTTTCAGCTTGGTTTTCTCTAGGAACGCGTTGAAGTTCATGTTGACATGAGCGTTGGCTATTTGATCTACAAGACATTTTTGCAAAGATTTTAGACTAAGTTCATGATAATTAAGGCCATATAATTAAATTATTTAATGAACTCCCACTCAGATTTGACATCCCTCTAGTCATCTAAGTGTTACATGATCCGAGTCGACTAGGCCGTGTCCGATCATCACGTGAGACGACTAGTCATAATCGGTGAACATCTCCATGTTGATCGTATCTTCCATACGACTCATGTTCGACCTTTCGGTCTCTTGTGTTCCGAGGCCATGTCTGTACATGCTAGGCTCACCAAGTTAACCAAAGTGTTTTGCATGTGTAAAACTGTCTTACACCCGTTGTATGTGAACATAGGAATCTATCACACCCGATCATCACGTGGTGCTTGACGGGGCGAACTTTAGCAATGGCGCACGCTTAGGAGAACACTTTCTTGAAATGATTATAAGGGATCATCTTATTTACTACCATCGTTCTAAGTAAACAAGATGCATAAACATAATAAACATCACATGCAATTATATAGTAGTGACATGATATGGCCAATATCATATAGCTCCTTTGATCTCCAACTTTGGGGCTCCATGATCATCTTGTCACCGGCATGACACCATGATCTCCATCATCATGATCTCCATCATTGTGTCTCCATGAAGTTGCTCGCCAACTATTACTTCTACTACTATATCTAACGGTTTAGCAATAAAGCAAAGTAATTACATGGCGTTGAATCAATGACACGCAGGTCATACAATAATTAAGACAACTCCTATGGCTCCTGCCGGTTGTCATACTCATCCACATGCAAGTCGTGATTCCTATTACAAGAACATGATCTCATACATCACAATATATCATTCATCATTCATCACAACTTTTGGCCATATCACATCACAAGGCAATTGCTGCAAAAACAAGTTAGACGTCCTCTAATTGTTGTTGCATCTTTTACGTGGCTGCAATAGGGTTCTAGCAAGAACGTTTTCTTACCTACGAAAAAGCCACAACGTGATTTGTGAACTTCTATTTACCCTTCATAAGGACCCTTTTCATCGAATCCGCTTCAACTAAAGTGGGAGAGACAGACAACCGCTAGCCACCTTATGCAACTAGTGCATGTCAGTCGGTGGAACCTGTCTCACGTAAGCGTACGTGTAAGGTCGGTCCGGGCCGCTTCATCCCACAATACCGCTGAAGCAAAATAAGACTAGTAGCGGCAAGAAAGTTGACAACATCTAAGCCCACAACAAATTGTGTTCTACTCGTGCAAAGAGAACTACGCATAGACCTGGCTCTGATACCACTGTTGGGGAACGTTGCAGAAAATAAAAATTTTCCTATGCTTTCACCAAGATCCATCTATGAGTTCATCTAGCAATGAATGATAGAAGTGCATCTACATACCTTTGTAGATCATGAGCGGAAGCGCTCAATAGAACGGGGTTGAGGGAGTCGCATTGCCGTGATCCAAATCACCGATGACCAAGTGCCGAACGGACGGCACCTCCGCTCAACACACGCACGGAGCGGATGAAGTCTCCGCACCTTGATCCATCAAGGAGGAGGGAGAGGTTGATGAAGATCCAAAGACGACGGCAACAGTGGTGGTGGATGCAGCAGGGCTCCGGCAGGGCTTCGCCAAGCAACTACGGGAGGGAGAGGTGTAGCAGGGAGGGGAGGGAGGCGCCAGGTGTTGGGGTGTGGCTGCCCTCCCACCCCCCTCTTTATATAGGGACCCCAGGGGGGGCGCCGGCCCTAGGAGATGGGATCTCCTAGGGGGGGGGGGCGGCCAAGGGGGGAGACTTGCCCCCCAAGGCAAGTGGAGGCGCCCCCTCCCCTAGGGTTCCCAACCCTAGGCGCAGAGGGGGGCCCAGGGGGGGCGCACCAGCCCACCAGGGGCTGGTTCCCCTCCCACTTCAGCCCATGGGGCTCTTCGGGATAGGTGGCCCCACCCGATGGACCCCCGGGACCCTTCCGGTGGTCCCGGTACAATACCGGTGCACCCCGAAACTTTCCCGATGTATAATTCTTTACCTCCGGACCATTCCGGAACTCCTCGTTATATCCGGGATCTCATCCAAGACTCCGAACAACTTTCGGTTTGCTGCATACTCATATTCATACAACCCTAGCATCACCGAACATTAAGTGTGTAGACCCTACAGGTTCGGGAGACAGGCAGGCATGACCGAGACTGCTCTCCGGTCAATAACCAACATCGGGATCTGGATACCCATGTTGGCTCCCACATGCTCCTCGATGATCTCATCGGATGAACCACGATGTCGAGGATTCAAGCAACCCCGTATACAATTCCCTTTGTCAATCAGTATGTTACTTGCCCGATATTCGATCGTCGGTATCCCAATACCTCATTCAATCTCGTTATCGGCAAGTCACTTTACTGCATCGTAATACATGATCCCGTGACCAAACACTTGGTCACCTTGAGCTCATTTTGATGATGCATTACCGAGTTGGCCCAGTGATACCTCTCCGTAATACGGAGTGACAAATCCCAGTCTCGATTAGTGTCAACCCAAAAGACACTTTTGGAGATACCTGTAGTGCACCTTTATAGTCACCCAGTTACGTTGTGACGTTTGGTACGCCCAAAGCACTCCTACGGTATCCGGGAGTTACACGATCTCATGGTCTAAGGAAAAGATACTTGACATTGGAAAAGCTCTAGCAAAACGAACTACATGATCTTGTGCTATGCTTAGGATTGGGTCTTGTCCATCACATCATTCTCCTAATGATGTGATCCCGTTATCAATGACATCCAATGTCCATAGTCACGAAACCATGACTATCTATTGATCAACGAGCTAGTCAACTAGAGGCTCACTAGGGACATGTTGTAGTCTATGTACTCACACGTGTATTACGATTTCCGGATAATACAATTGTAGCATGAATAAAAGACAATTATCATGAACAAGAAATATAATAATAATCCTTTTATTATTGCCTCTAGGGCATATTTCCAACAGTGAGATGGGGTGGTTGTCTAGTGGCCTATAGGCGCTGGTTCTGATGCGTCTCCGACATCGCCGTCCCATACCGTCGATGTCTTCGAGTCGGAAGTTCGAGCATGTCGGTTAAATCATCGACAGTGGCTACAAAGTGGGTGGTGGGTGGGCATTGAATTTCTTCGTCGTCCGCATCCCAACCTTGCTGACCATAATCCGGCCAGGGCTCTTCTGATAAAGAGAGAGACTTTAGTGAATTCAGGATGTCGCCGAAAGACGAGTGCTGAAAGATGTCTGCGACGGTGAACTCCATGATCGGCGCACAATCGGATTCGATTGGCAGGGGCACGGAAGGTTCAGAGTTCAGAGAGGAGTCCGGCGCCTCGGAGTCACGAGCTTCGCAGAGGACAGGTATGGTGTTCGGCTCGATCACCGTGGAGATTGCAGCCCCCGAGGCGGTGTCAAGCCACCCGTCCTCGATTAGCGCTGATCGGCCCGAGCTAAGGGTCGAGCGGACACCGGTAGCGGACCTCCGGGGCACTGCTCGCCGGGCAGAGCTAGATCATGCCCATAGTGACGACGTGGCGCGCTTGGCTGTGGCTCTCGAACCCGCCGAAGATCAAGTCTCCGCGGACGTCGGCCGTAGTTCAAACTTCCAAATCTGACTTGATGGCTGGGGCTTAGCTTTCGATCTGCTTCCATATGGCTGGCCGAATTGCCCGCAAGGCAAAAGCCGCCGAATACTTAAGATGCATGCAGGGGAGAAAAGTCTCACCTCGGACCGCATCATTGTTGATGATCGGAGGAGCCATCGGGCCTAAAGGTGATGACACAGAGGAACTCTCAATGAAAGCACCAATGTCGGTGTCAAACCTGGCGGATATCGGGTAGGGGTCCCGAACTCGCGTCTAGGCGGATGGTAACAGGAGACAAGGGACACGATGTTTTACCCATGTTCGGGCCCTCTCGATGGAGGTAAAACCCTACTCCTGCTTGATTAATATTGATGATATGGGTAGTACAAGAGTAGATCTACCACGAGATCAGAGAGGCTAAACCCTAGAAGCTAGCCTATGGTATGATTGTTGTTCGGCCCCACGGACTAAAACCCTCCGGTTTATATAGACACCGGAGAGGGCTAGGGTTACACAGAGTCGGTTATAATGGGAGGAGATCTACATATCCAAATCGCCAAGCTTGCCTTCCACGCCAAGGAAAGTCCCATCCGGACATGGGACGAAGTCTTCAATCTTGTATCTTCATAATACAGGAGTCCGGCCATCCGGACACCCCCTAATCCAGGACTCCCTCAGCGCGCCTACCCCCACTGGCGTGCCCCTACCTCGTGGGCACCTCGTGTGCCTTCCGGACTGCTTTTCTTGCACGATACGTATTTTGGTCAGTAAAAATTCATTATATATTTTCCCGAAGGTTTTGACTCCCGTATCACGCAAATATCCTCTATTCTTGTTTTGAGCTGTTTTTTCTGACAGATCTAGATTATCATGACGTCTCCAAGTGCCTCCTAGGACAAGTTCTTTGAGAAGGTCATCAACCCTTAGCTCCCGGAGGTGCTGCGACACCCTCAAACCATTGAGATGCGTGATGGGTTGCTGCACATCCACGATGTTGAGGGCCGGAAGGGAACCGGAAGCGTGGAGGCGAGGCTCGAAGTAGTGGAGCAACAAGTTTCCAAGTGCCAGGGGATGGTGGAACATGGACTCAACTCCAACCACATGATGACCGCAGAATTCACCAACAAACACAAGCTGGACGCCCACAACATTGGGGAGACCATCTTAAAGCTTCGCGAGAAGATCGAGCACCTTCAAGCCCAAATCTATGACCTGCAAAACCAAAACTGTGAGTATGAATATAGATTCAAAAGGATGAGTTTGGCTGCAGATTTGAGGACCCTGGAGACTCGATCATCTTTCTATTATGGTGAGCCTATGCCTTGGAGGATGGACGACAAGCCCGCATCATCAACAACACCTCCACCTTCTTCACCAACAAAGGAGATATAATCACATCGGTATGGGCACTCCCCTTGGCAACTGCCAAGCTTGGGGGAGGTGCCCCGGTATCGTATCACCATCACACTCCTTTCTTTACCGTTTTTCTTAGTTCGATCCTTTTAGTAGTATCTTGATCTAGTAGAATAAAGTCTTGGTATGATCTAGTTTTGAGTTTTTGCTTTATGATCTCTCTATGTAATCGAGTCCGTGAACTATATAATAAAGATTAGTGTTGAGTTAAGGGCTTGATTATTTTGCCATGATCTTGAGTGAATAAAAGAAAAGAGAAAAAGAATAAAATGAAATAAAGAGTTCATATTGATCTTATTGGGAGTAATGACTTCACATAAAAAGAGTATAATGATTAAAAGTTGTTGGGAGTTGGCAAACATAGCTTTGGTCATCGTTGCAATTAAAAGGAAATAATAAGGACAGAGAGGTTTCACATATAAATATATTATCATGGATATCTTTTATGATTGGGAGCACTCATTAAAATATGACATGCTAAAAGAGTTGATGTTGGACAAGGAAGACAACATAATGGGTTATGTTTTCTTATATCCGAGATAAAGTATGTCGTCATGGATCATCCAACATATTGACTGAAAGTGCAACTATCCCTAGGTGGTTTTGGTAATTAATAACAACATATAGCTCATTGAGCTAATGCTATTCCAAGACAAATATTTCAGGAAAGCTCAATGTATGGCATGGCATGGATGATGAAAGTGGATCCCTCAAAATATTAAGGACAAAGGATTGGCTCAAGCTCAAAAGCTCAAGACTCTACATTTTACATTTTAGTGATCCAAGATCACATTGAGTCTATAGGAAAAGCCAATACTATCAAGGAGGGATGAGGTGTTGCTTAATGAGCCTCTTGCTTCATGTGCTCAGTGATATGCTCCAAAACCCTCCACTACTTTCTCACATCCTCATATGACCTAAACCTAAAGTCAAACTCGCCCTACCGATTCTTTCTATCGGCGCCACCGAGTTCAACTGGCCATAGCCACCGCCACAAACCCTAGGCAAATCGGTCTCACTGATAGGGATCTCGGTCTCACCGAGATGGGATTGTAATTTCTCTGTTTCCCTTCGTAACGTTTCGGTCTAACCGAAGTGAGCGATCGGTCCCACCAAGATTGCAATGTACACTCTTTGTTTCCCTTTCATAACTTTTCGGTCTCACCGAAAGAGCGAATTGGTCCCACCGAGTTTACCTGACCAACTCTCTGGTTAGCTAATTACCAAATTCGGTCTCACTGAGTTTGTGTAATCGGTCTCACCGAGATTACGTTATGCCCTAACCCTAATCATAACAGTCCTACCGAGTTGCATGTCAGTCCCACCGAAAACCCTAACGGTCACTAGGTTTATTAAATCGGTCAGACCGAGTTTCATGATTCGGTCCCACCAAGTTTGGTAAATTGTGTGTAACGGTTAGATTTTGTGTGGAGGCTATATATACCCCTCCACTCCCTCTTCATTAGTGGGGAGAGCCATCAGAACAAACCTAGACTTCCAACTTACCAGTTCTGAGAGAGAACCACCTACTCATGTGTTGAGGCCAAGATATTCCATTCCTACTGTATGAATCTTGATCTATAGCCTTCCCCAAGTTGCTTTCCACTCAAATCTTCTTTCCACCAGATGCAAATCCTATGAGAGAGAGTTGAGTGTTGGGGAGACTATCATTTGAAGCACAAGATCAAGGAGTTCATCATCAACACACCATTTGTTACTTCTCGGAGAGTGGTGTCTACTAGATTGGCTAGGTGTCACTTGGGAGCCTCCGACATGATTGTGGAGTTAAACCAAGGAGTTTGTAAGGGCAAGGAGGTCGCCTACTTCGTGAAGGTCTACCGCTAGTGAGGCAAGTCCTTCGTGGGCGACGGCCATGGTGGGATAGACAAGGTTGCTTCTTCGCGGACCCTTCATGGGTGGAGCCCTCCGTGGACTCGCCAAGAACTGTTACTCCTTCGTGGGGTTGAAGTCTCCATCAACGTGGATGTACGATAGCACCACCTATCGGAACCACGACAAAAACATCTGTGTCTCCAATTGCGTTTGAATCCTCCAAACCCTTCCCTTTACATTCTTGCAAGTTGCATGTTATTTTGCGCTGCCCATATACTCTTTGCGTGCTTGCTTGAATTGTGTGAAGATTGCTTGACTTGTTCAAAGATAGCTAAAATCTGCCAAAGTCTAAAATTGAGAAAAGGTTAAGTTTTTAATTGGTCAAGTAGTCTAATCACCCCCCTCTAGATATACTTCAAGGTCCTACAAGTGGTATCAGAGCTTTGGTCTCCATTTGCTTTGATTTCCATAGCTTTTGGTGGTCATAGCCTTGGTTTCACAACCTAGGAGAGTATGCGTCTAGCGAGGAAATTATCATCATAGAGGTCCTTACTTTGATGGCACTAATTTTGCTAGTTGGAAGCATAAGATGAAAATGCATATTCTCGGACATAACCCCTACTGCTTGGGCTATTGTGTGTATTGGTTTGCAAGGTGAATTCTTTGATGGGAGAGAACCGAACCATGAAGCTAGCGCGGAAGAGTTGAAGATGCTGCAATACAACGCTCAAGCTTGTGATATCCTCTTCAATGGCTTGTGCCCCGAAGAATTCAACAAAATCAGCCGTCTTGAGAACGCAAAGGAAATTTGGGATACTTTGATTGATATGCATGAAGGTACCGGCTCCGTCAAGGAATCCAAGTTGGATGTGCTCCAAAGTCAGCTTGACAAGTTCAAATGAAGGATGGTGAAGGTGTCGCTGAAATGTACTCTAGGCTTGCTCTTATCACAAATGATATTGCCGGCTTAGGAAGTGAAGAGATGACCCATGATTCATCATCAAGAAGATCCTAAGAGCATTGGATGGAAAATATGATACCGTGTGCACATTGATCCAAATGATGCCAAATTACAAAGATCTCAAGCCAACGGAAGTCATTGGAAGAATTGTTGCTCATGAGATGTCACTCAAGGATAAGGAGGAACTTCACAACAAGTGGTGCTTACAAAGCCTCATGTGAAGCCCCCACATCATCAAGTGAGAAACAGACCTTCAATGAAGAATTGAGCTTGATGGTGAAGAACTTCAACAAATTCTACAAGAGTAGAAGGAAAGAAAGAAGCTCTAAGTCAAGGTCCTACAATGAAAAAGATCTTCTAGTCGAGAGCGCAATTGCTACAATTGTGGGGAGACCGGACACTATTCCAATGAGTGTACAGACACCCTACAAAAGAAGAGAAGAAGTAGAAGAGAAGAATCACCACCAAGAGAGAGAAGGAGTAGAGATGATCGTTATGAATGAAGACCCTCACGGAGAAGCAAGGATTCGGAAAGGAAGGACAAGTCGTCAAAGAGCTACACAAAACGAAGACATCAAGCTCATGTTGGTGAATGGGTATCCGGATCCGACTCCGACAATCACTCCGAGAGAAGCTATCACTCCGACTCCGAATACACTCAAGAGGAAGGTGTTGCCGGTCCAGCACTTGTGTCAACCAACTCCTACGACATATTTGTTTCACCAAATGAAGGAATTGGAAGATGCTTCATGGCCAAAGGTCCTAAGGAAACACACCCCGAGTACGTGGATTTTAATAGTGATGAAGATGACTTGCTAGGTGATGATGATTTACTTGTTGACAACTCTAGTGATGAATACTATGATGAAACATCAATTAATCATGCTAATCAAGATGAAATGAATGACAATGATAAGGAGAAGATTGAGCGTCTAACTAAAGAACTAAGCACTCTTAAGTTAGCTCATGAAACTATCTTCGAAGATCATCGAGAACTTTTAAGGGCTCATGAGAAGTTACGCTTTGAAAAGCTCAATCTTGAGCAAGAGCATGAGTTCCTAAAAGCAATCAATGATGATCTCCGTAAGAAAAGTTCTTCTTACATTGCCAAGCGTTTACTCTTATCTACTTACATGCCTCAAGTCAAGTCTAGTAACAAGAACAAGAAAGATTCTTCTTCTAGTAGTAACAATAACAATGCTAAATCCAATATTGTTGCTTCTAGTAGTTCTCTTGATTCCACTAATGATCCTCATAGCCAAGTTACACTTGAGCAAGAAAACAACTTATTGAAGGGAATTATAGAGAAAGGTGTATACAAGAGTCTTGCCGGGAGTAAGCAATTTGAGGAAATTGTACGCAAGCAAGTAAGGCACTGGAAGAATCAATGTGTTGGTTTTGAACGAAAGTTCAATGCCAATGGAGTAGAGTGGGAAGAAGATTAATACCCCAAGACGAAGTTTGTTCCTCAACAAGAGAAGTATGATCCCACTTCCTTCAAGGGAACACAAGCACAAGATGATCTTCCACCACAAGACCACAAGAACAAAGGCAAGGGCAAGCTTCAAGAGGAGATTGATGCATTTGAAGAAGCACCTAAAGCCTCGGTCAAGTGGGTTCCCAAGACTACGTCAAGTTCTACTTCATCAAGCACAACTACTACACCAAGGATTCCCATCAAGATGATGTGGATCCCGAAGAAGAAGAACTAGAGAGTTCTTGAGGGTGACTCCGCCAACATTCTTCACTCATATCATTATGGCAAGGACAAGTGCAACCACCTTTCATATCTTGCACTAGTTCAAGGAGTCACGAACCCTCATGTTGGTAAGGCAAGGGACAAGGTAACCTAATGTTTTCATGGACATCATTTTGTGTGTGCATCACTCTATGTCTATGGATATTCTTGTTTATTCCTTGTGGGACTAACCCATGTAGGTATTGAAAGTGCAACTCACTCCCAAGGTTTGCTCCAAAAGATCTACATCAACACTGAGCATCCACATCTACAACACCTACATTAATTCATCTTCGACAAAACCCAAGGTTAGTTCATCCCTCTAAGGGGGGATCTCACATCTAGGGGGAGATTAACTCTAAGAATTGAGTCAAAGCAACTCTAATGATGTGAACACATAAATTCTTTATGTAAAAGTGGTAACCCCACTTGAGCTTAAACGATGAGTATGACCTATGATCAAATGTTCTCATTTGACTCCTAAGTCAATATACTCATATATAGATGACCTAGTCATCGCCACTTGTTTGATAGATGCTAGAATTGGTTATGCATGCTTTGTCACATATTTCATTTGTCATTTTATTTGTGTGAGCATGTTGGTTGCATATTTTACTCATTCAAGGACATCCACTTGTTGTTTTGATTGATTGGATTCTCTTTCTTTGGCCAAGTGGATGGACAAGAATGCCTAAGAACCTTCTCTAGCTATATATGCTTTTCTCGTCTCAAACTCTATTCATGCTACATCACAAAATTTGATCAAGTTAGATTCGAACCACTTGTGGTGAGGAGCACTTTCGGAGTCCCCGATTCGTCATAGACTTAAAACTTCCAAAACTTCTTTGTGCTTTTCGGTCTGACCAATTCATCCATTTTGGTCATACCGAGATCACTAAGTCGACCTAGGTTTTCATCTCGCTGCAACCGATTTGAACTTTTCGTTCACACCAGGTTGTAGTAACTATTAACAGTTATGCATCTCGGTGCCACCGAGTTGTTCCGCTCGGTCACACCGACAGTGTTGGGCTATATTTTCACACGGGCAAATTTTGGAAAACTTTCTCCGAAACTCCTCGCCCGTGCATAGCTCGCTGCCTACTAGGTCTCCAGATCGTCGACTTCATCGCCAGCCGCCGTCAACGGAATTCTTCTCCGCCGTTGCCGCCGTAGCGAGATCACCGCTGAACTAGGGTATGAACTCGATCATAGTGCTATCCTCGTCTGATTCTCAGCACATTGTGTTCGTAATGCATCTTGCCACGATTGAAACACTTCTATCCAGTCAAAACAATCCTTAGAATAGCTGTGATTCAAAAATTTAGGGTTTAGTTTCCGCCGAAACCATCTCGGACCCACCGAGTTGAAAAACTCGGTCCCACCGATTTGGCTAACGCCATTGCACTAGTAAGTCTCGGTCTGACCGAGAATTACAAATCGGTGTGACCGATTTTAGAACTTTGTGAAACCCTAGCAGTCTCGGTACCTCCGAACTGTGACTCGCTCTAACCGAGTTCACTAGGTTAGGTTCCAAAACTGCTTCGGTATCACCGAGTTTGAAAATCGGTAGATCCGAAATGCTTTCTGTGGAAACTAATACTAAGTTTTTGAATCATTCGTTTGCAAAAATCTCTCGCATTTTGTGATGCTCATCCACTCTACCTTATCTAAAACTATTCACTGTGGTCAGTCAAAGGTGTGCAGCATGTCGCATCAAAGTGACAGCCAAAACAAGTCAGAAGAGCAGATTCACATGAGTGAGGGCACTAGTCCCTCTAGCAGCCCAGATGAGGGGAGCAGAAGCACTCCCAGCAATTTGCCCAAGGCTGCCACAAGGACAAGGAAGAAGAAGATCTCAGAGTCTGAGGATGAGGATTATGTGGCAGTTGAGGATGAGACAAGTTCAAAGAAGAAAGTGCTCAAGAAGGAGTACAACTCAACTGCAGTAAAGCCAGGAATGAAGATCAAAAGGCCTGCAGGAAGACAACCAATGTCCAAAGCCAGAGTCTCCACTCAAGCTTCTTTGGAATCCCAACCCAAAGAACCTGCTGCTGCTGAAGGAAAGAAAAGGAAGGAAAGGGTCAAGAAGACCATGGCCAGAGTGATTGGAAAGCCTTCCATGATGGAAGAAGAGGAAGAAGAAGAGGTTGCTGAACCAGCACCTAAGGCAGAAAAGCTGATGGGTGATGCCATAAAGTCAGGGGTTGCAACTTCAAAGCCCAAAGTAGCACCCAAAGCTGCCCCCAAGCCCAAGAGTGCACCAAAGAGGAATACTGTGAGTATACCAAGAAATTGAGAAGAACAAGGTCCCAATGCCATATGTTGCTGCTGAGGAAGATGAAGAAGGGCAGGTCCTAAGGAAGCTCAAACCCAAGATTTCAGACCACAATGATGCTCATCCTGTGGCTAAGAACATGAAGATCAGGAGAGATTTAGGGTTGAGGCCATGGAGAGTCGATCCATATGCCACCGTAAGAAGGACTGTCAGTAGATTACAGGTTCCACACCAAGGAGCGGCAGGACTTCTATGAGACCATCTTATGGGATAAGAAGCCCATAGTTTGTGATATGAGGTGGGTCGACTGGACCTACATTCAGGAGAATGCAGAACACTATCCTGGAGTGTATGACAGCTTCAGTGCATGTGGAGTTGTAGATTTTGTTGGGCAGAAGCTCACAAACTGGAATGACGAGCTCATTATGCAATTCTACTCCACATCACATTTCTATCCAGATGACAAGATAGTTTGGATATCTGAAGGAACAAGATACCAATCAACCATAGAGGAATGGGCAAGTCTGATCAATGCCCCCAAGGAGAGTGAAAATGACTTGGACATTTATGCCAAGAAGAAAATGGATCACAACTCAATGTCACAGATGTACAAGGAGATCCCGGATGATGCACTTGAGACTTTCAAGTTTGGATCAGTTCATTTTCTTCTCGCTGTGGCTGCCTACGATCAACTGGATCCTAAGGCACACTCTGTTGCCCAAATCAGGTGACCACAACATGATCAGAGGGCATGCAATTAACTTGCTTCACATTTTTGATGTGCCCCAGAAATTCAAGGTCATGAGCCTCATAGTTGAAACTATCAAGAGGACAACAGCAGACCAAAAGAGGAGATGTGGATATGCCCCATAGATTCAGGAGTTGATTAACTCAAAGATGGGCACAGGGAAGTATCTGTTGGATAAGGAACACTTGGTTCTCTATCCTGAATTTGAGGACAATCAAGTTGTCATGATCGAGAATGAACCATCTTCATTGCAAAGCTCAAGAGAAGAAGGAGAAGGCAAGGAAAGAGAAGGCTGCCAAGATGCCAACTCTAGCAGAGGCATCTGAGTACTTTTTGAAGAACAAGCAGGAGCAGCTTGGTTACTTGATAGCATCAACTCTGCAGATTGAGAAGGGTTGGCCACACCCAACTCAAAAACCATTTCCAGAGCTCCTGGAAAGAATCATGGAACAAAAATTCTATGATCTTGATGTCCAAGTAACTAAGATTCAACAACCGTGGAGCAGCTACAGGATGACATGCAGGAGAGGAAGGGTAGGACAACAACCTGATGCATTTGTCAGAGTGCCCGGAGCTCGGAGATCACCGCAGAGCCAAGATGCCAGACACCGAGAGTCACTTCATCCGCACTAGCTACAGCTCCAGTGCAACCAGCTCCAAGATCAATCCTTCAGCCTCCTTCCACAACTACTCAAGTCTTCGTCCAAGGAGCCATCTCTACGCCCACCAAAGCAAAAGACCAAGCACGAGAGACGATATAGTCCTATGCATTTTCTAGGAACTTTTTGGTAACTTGTTGCCAAAAGGGGAGAAAAATGTATAGATCATAGGTTTCGAGAGAGAGATTTGCTGCTTTTGTTCTCTCTTGTCTTCTTTGTTGAACTTTGTTTGCTTTTGTTTGCTTGAGATACTATGCTATTACCTGTGAGACATTGATGATCATGTGTTTGATCATAAGCTACACTTATGCTTGTTAAATGCTATTATCTTACTTATCCTTATATGATCATTCACTGTGCTGGGTGATGAGTGCATGTATTCAATCTTTATTATTTTGAGCGCTCCACCAAGATGTATGTGACATGGAAGAGTAACCCTTGTGCATTTGCAGTCCAAAGCAAATCATAAATTATGCACAAATTTAGGGGGAGCTCTTGCTTATCACATACTTCTCAAAGCGACGATGTTTTTCAAATCTTATTATCATTTGTTGAAGCTTTGATCTATATGTTGTCATAAATTAGCAAAAAGGGGGAGCTTGAAAGTGCAACTATCCCTTGGTGGTTTGGTAATTCATAACAACATATAGCTCATTGAGCTAATGCTATTCCAAGACAAATATTTCAGGAAAGCTCAATGTATGGCATGGCATGGATGATGAAAGTGGATCCCTCAAAATATTAAGGACAAGGATTGGCTCAAGCTCAAAAGCTCAAGACTCTACATTTTACATTTTAATGATCCAAGATTACATTGAGTCTATAGGAAAAGCCAATACTATCAAGGAGGGATGAGGTGTTGCTTAATGAGCCTCTTGCTTCATGTGCTCAGTGATATGCTCCAAAACCCTCCACTACTTTCTCACATCCTCATATGACCTAAACCTAAAGTCAAACTCGGCCCTACCGATTCTTTCTATCCGGCGCCACCGAGTTCAACTATCATAGCCACTGCCACAAACCCTAGGCAAATCGGTCTCACCGATAGGGATCTCGGTCTCACCAAGATGGGATTGTAATTTCTCTGTTTCCCTTCGTAACTTTCCGCTCTAACCGAAGAGAGCGATCGGTCCCACCGAGATTGCAATGTAAACTCTTTGTTTCCCTTTCGTAACTTTTCGGTCTCACCGAAAGAGCGAATGGTCCCACCGAGTTTACTCCGACCAACTCTCTGGTTAGCTAATTACCAAATTCGGTCTCACCGAAGTTTGTGTAATCGGTCTCACCGAGATTACGTTATGCCCTAACCCTAATCATATCGGTCCTACCGAGTTGCATGTCAGTCCCCAATCAAAACCCTAACGGTCACTAGGTTTATTAAATCGGTCCGACCGAGTTTGATGTTTCGGTCCCACCAAGTTTGGTAAATTGTGTGTAACGGTTAGATTTTGTGTGGAGGCTATATATACCCCTCCACCTCCTATTCATTTCTGGGGAGAGCCATCAGAACAAACCTAGACTTCCAACCTACCAGTTCTGAGAGAGAACCACCTACTCATGTGTTGAGGCCAAGATATTCTATTCCTACCATATGAATCTTGATCTCTAGCCTTCCCCAAGTTGCTTTCCACTCAAATCTTCTTTCCACCAGATCCAAATCCTATGAGAGAGAGTTGAGTGTTGGGGAGACTATCATTTGAAGCACAAGAGCAAGGAGTTCATCATCAACACACCATTTGTTAATTCTCGGAGAGTGGTGTCTCCTAGATTGGCTAGGTGTCACTTGGGAGCCTCCGACAAGATTGTGGAGTTGAACCAAGGAGTTTGTAAGGGCAAGGAGGTCGCCTACTACGTGAAGATCTACCGCTAGTGAGGCAAGTCCTTCGTGGGCGATGGCCATGGTGGGATAGACAAGGTTGCTCTTCGTGGACCCTTCGCGGGTGGAGCCCTTCATGGACTCGCGCAACCATTACCCTTCGTGGGTTGAAGTCTCCATCAACGTGGATGTACGATAGCACCACCTATCGGAACCACGACAAAAACATCCGTGTCTCCAATTGCATTTGAATCCTCCAAACCCTTCCCTTTACATTCTTGCAAGTTGCATTTTTTACTTTCCGCTGCCTATATACTCTTGCATGCTTGCTTGAATTGTGTGAAGATTGCTTGACTTGTTCAAAGATAGTTAAAATCTGCCAAAGTCTAAAATTGGGAAAAGGTTAAGTTTTTACTTGGTCAAGTAGTCTAATCACCCTCCTCTAGATATACTTCAAGGTCCTACATTGAGCTTGCCTTTCCCCCTCATGTTAGCCAAATTCTCAGCACCAAGTAGAGATACTACTTGTGCTTCCAAAAACCCGTAAACCAGTTTTGGCATGAGAGTCCACCATACCTACCTATGGATTGAGTAAGATCCTTCGAGTAAGTTGTCATCGGTGCAAGCAATAAAAATTGCTCTCTCAATATGTATGACTTATTAGTTTGGGAGAAAATAAGCTTTATACGATCTTGTGATGTGGAAGAAATAAAAGTGACGGACTGCATAATAAAGGTTCATATCACAAGGGGCAATATAAAGTGACGGTCTTTAGCATTAAGATTTTGTGCATCCAACCATAAAAGCGCATGGCAACCTCTGCTTCCCTCTGCGAAGGGCCTATCTTTTACTATTACCTTCTACCTTATGCAAGAGTCATGGTGATCTTCACCTTTCCTTTTTACATTTTATCCTTTGGCAAGCACAGTGTGTTGGAAAGATCCTGATAGATATATCTAATTGGATGTAGGGGAGCATGAGTTATTATTGTTGACATTACCCTTGAGGTAAAAGGTTGGGAGGCGAAACTATAAGATCTTTCTCTGTGTTCGATTAAAACTCCGTAACCACAAGTATCGCGTGAGTGTTAGCAATTATGAAAGACTAAATGATAGTTGAGTATGTGGACTTGCTAGAGAGCTCTGACATAGACCCTTTCTGATGTTATGATAAATTGCAATTGCTTCAATGACTGAGATTATAGTTTGTGGGTTCTCAATAAGGTTTTCGATTCATACTTTTGCATTGTGAATAGATTATTACTTGAGCATAAGAAATCATATGACAATATCCATATATGTTGCTGTTATGAGAATAATCATGATGCCCTCGTGTCCGTATTATATTTTATCGACACCTCTGCCTCTAAACATGTGGACATATTTATCGTTATCAGCTTCCGCTTGAGGACAAGCGAGGTCTAAGCTTGGGGGAGTTGATACGTCCATTTTGCATCATGCTTTTATATCGATATTTATTGCATTATGGGCTGCTATTATGCATTATGTCACAATACTTATGCCTATTCTCTCTTATTTTACAAGGTTTACATAAGGAGGGAGAATGCGGCATTTGGAATTCTGAAATGGAAAAGGAGTAAATATTAGAGACCTATTCGCACAACTCCAAAAGTCACGAAACTCCACGAAAGTTATTTTTGGAAATAATAAAAAATATTGAGCGGAAGAAGTACGTTAGAAGGGTCCCCACCTGGCCACGACGGTGGGGGGCGCGCCACCCTGCCTCGTGGGCCCCCTGTTGGCTCTCCAATGGCCATCTTCTGCTATATGAGGTCTTTCGTCAATAAAAAAGTCGGAAGCAACCTTTTGGGACGAGACTCCGCCGCCACGAGGCGGAACCTTGGCGGAACCAATCTAGGGCTCCGACGGAGCTGTTCTGCCGAGGACACTTCCCTCCGGGAGGGGGAAATCATCGCCATCGTCATCACTAACGCTCCTCTCATCGGGAGAGGGCAATCTCCATCAACATCTTCAGCAGCACCATCTCCTCTCAAAACCCTAGTTCATCTCTTGTATCCAATTCTTGTCTCCAATTCCGGGATTGGTACTAGTAGGTTGCTAGTAGTGTTGATTACTCCTTGTAGTTGATGCTAGTTGGTTTATTTGGTGGAAGATCATATGTTCGGATCCTTTATGCATATTAATACCCTCGATTATGAACATGAATATGCTTTGTGAGTAGTTACGTTTGTTCACGAGGACATGGGAGAAGTCTTGATATTAGTAGTCATGTGAATTTGGTATTCGATTCGATATCTTGATGAGATGTATGTTGTCTAGCCTCTAGTGGTGTTATGTGAACGTCGACTACATAACACTTCACCATTATTTGGGCCTAGAAGAAGGCATTGGGAAGTAATAAGTAGATTATGGGTTGCTAGAGTGACAGAAGCTTAAACCCTAGTTTATGTGTTGCTTTGTAAGGGGCTGATTTGGATCCATATGTTTCATGCTATGGTTAGGTTTACCTTAATACTTTTGTTGTAGTTGCGGATGCTTGCAATAGAGGTTAATCATAAGTGGGATGCTTGTTCAAGTAAGAACAGCACCCAAGCACCGTCCACCCACATATCAAATTATCAAAGTACCGAACGAATCATATGAACGTGATGAAAACTAGCTTGACGATATTCCCATGTGTCC